>CM051346.1:5284964-6484964 GCA_028015215.1 Gynostemma pentaphyllum | reverse complement strand
CAGTTATTTGTTTCGTAAAATTGAACATATATATTTTTGTTAAATAATGTTTCAAAACATTGTCGTTATGATTTTTATTTTTGTAAATAATTGATTTTTTTTTAAAAAATGGTGAACTTTATTCATATCATTCCATTTTACTTCTTTTAATGACGTTAGAGAATATAGATTGCATAAAGAGATATTTTTCCATTGCTAAGCTATATAATGTTCTTACACATTCATTGTTAACATCATTTTATTTTTATTAACTTGATAATTATGTTTGCATATGTTAAACAATATATGTAGAGTATTTATGAAAAATTAATAATAATAGTTGTTACAATTTCAGCATATATGGAGTTAATAAAAGTGTTACAAAATAGTACGTTACAGCAAACCATATTTGTGCACAATACAATAGAAACTTCAAAAATATCAACATGAACTGTGTTTTCTGCCCAAGTCATTATTCATATTTTAGACTTTGATTATCATCTTGACTTATTTGATGGAATGTTGGCATACTAGGTGCCATCTGTTGGTCCACATTATTCTTATTCTTGTCTTCCGATCTAAAATCGTCTGTGTACGATTCAATGGTTGTTCTTACTGGCTTTATCGATCTCAATAAGTTTTCTCTAACATTGTTTTCCTATACACAAATTGTTTTCCATTAAAATCTGGTTTCAGATTAATAGGTTGTGTCGTGGGTGAAATTACATCAGTACAAGTAGAATTTCTTTAATTTGTTCAAAGAATGCACAACTAGTATGTCTACGTCGCATGGAAAGACAAGACTACGTTACTTGAAAGGGTACGTCTACGTCGCCCAAGAAGCTACGTCAACATCGTCAACGTGTGTACGTTTACATCATCTAGTAAGACTACATACCTGAGACTAAGAAGTTACATTATCCAAGTATCTAATCAAGAGACGACACATGACATAACATACACACGACACATCGTTGGGAAGCAACACGTGGCCCAATCTATAACGTAGAGCTCGAAATGAAGATTTTAGAACATTTTGAATCATTCAAATCGGAGTTCAATAAAAAAGTTATGGCTAAAAGAAAATTAACGGCGTAGCAGGGAATGGCCAATTTACAATATTTTGAAATTATAGGGGTATAAATATTCATTTTTAAACTACAAGGGTGTCACTATAAGAAAAATAGGAATAGGCCACAGTAACCATTTTAATAGGTGACACAATAAAATAAAAAAGCGGATGAACAGTTCTTTTTTAAAAGAAAAATGAAAACCACGTCACCCAATCTTTTAAACAAAATGGCAGATGAAGACTAGGGAAAAAGAAAAAGATACTCTCTCTCGCTCTCACGAAAGCCTCGAGCCCTCTCACTCTCTCCCAAATCATTCAAACCAAATTGCTCCTTCGATAGTTCTCATTCGCTCAAATCTCTCTCGTGATTTCTCCTTCCACATCTGATACAATTTCTTCTGTCGTTCCCCATCACGAGTTCTTCATTTGCTCGACCAAAACCCTCGCCGTCGAATCGAGAAGATCTTAGCGATTTTGTTTTCATGTGAAGCTTCGTTGTAAAACCAGATCTATTGAAAATCGAAGCCACAAACCGCAGATCTGATCAAAGTTACCATTAACACCGCTCAAAGGTTCCATATGTTGTTCGTTCGAAGAAGCTTCTTCAGATCTAAAGTAGATCTGATTCTTGCTGGTCATCTGTGGCTAATCATCCTCATCTCTGTCAAAACAAACGAGTTTAGTGAAGAAGATATAGAGAGATTTGTGAAAAAAAATGAGGAAGAAAAGAAACCTGAAGATTTGTTCTTGTTTGTTGTTCCTAGTCTGATTTTCTGTCAAATCACTGGTTTTAACATTAATTTTTTGGTCGGTAGGTTTAAAGCTTTTAGATCTTCATTCCACTCCATCGTTCTTCAATTTTAATATTCTCTTTTTCTAAATTTCAGATTTCAGATCTTCAACAATGGCGAATGCTGAGCCATTTGCCTTTCAGACTGAGATTAATCAGCTTTTAAGTCTGATTAACAACATCTTTTATAGTAATAAAGAGATCTTTCTTCGTGAGCTTATCAACAATGCCTCTGATATATGTTTCCTTTACCTTTTCTTTCATAGATCATTTATTAATTATGCGTTCTAGATGATTTTATTTATAGAATTTTTCTGTAATTCTTGGTTTGGATTCTTATATATTTTTGGAATCGTTATTTAGTTTTTAAACTTTCATTTCTTGTTTGATATCTATGATTTTATCTGCATAGAACATTATTCATTAAGAGTGAGGGAATCACTGTCTTCATTTTTCTTTCAGTTTCAGTTTTTTGTTTTTTATTTTTGTATTTGTTTATCCTGAATCAGTTTTCATTTTACCACTTTCATTGGGTAGAAGGCATTTTGAAGCTTGGGACAAAGGAGAATTTTTGTTGTAATGAAATGAACTATTTACTTTTTTTTTCCCTTGATTTTATGTTTATGTTTTCTACTTTAAATTGTACCTATATTTTGCATACAGCCCATTGACAACGCTTAGAGATGATGTGATTCTAATAATTCAGAATACTGAAGGTAATGAGATATCGCGTGCAGGTTTTTTCGATAGATTTTCTTTTCATATCTCATTAGGTCATAGTAGCAATGAGGTTGATAGAGATTGTTTTGTTTTGGGGAAGGTGTTCAAGCTAAATCAATTGTTGAGAAAGGTTATTGGGATGATCTTTTTCCTCTTTAAGGGGGAAGCCATGTGCTTTTGCAGTTTCAGTTTTCGCTCAGTGATGATGATCGTACCCGAGTTTGAATGATGGTATTCTCTTTATCTCATTAAGGTATTCATATTATGGTTTCTATATTCTAATAGAATGCCCTAATTTATGTTATTGACTGACAACGCAAATGGATTCATATTGTCGCCCCAGTCTTACTTACAGCTATGGTTACAAAATGGTGAGTGACAACACTATCTGATTCTAAATTTCATTCAAATCCGAAGAAGTTGCATCCAAGTCCTGTTCCCAGGTTTAAGATTTTTCTTTTTTTTTGTTCTCGTTCTCTAACCTTTTGATTTTTTTATGCTTTCCAAATCGTTTATATATGTTCATTCAGTTAAGTTGATTGCTGTTTTTTATCCTTCTTTTGCTATAGTAAAAGACAAAGATAGTTTTATTTTCACTTATCTTGATCTTTATTTTGGAAGTTAGAATCCCGTATACTTTTATTTCGTAATGAAGAATGAAAACAAAAACATACTTGGGAATGATAGAGTTAGTTTCTTATGATTGGTTATAACCCAAATGCAATAATGTGATTCACACCCTTTCATAACTTGTATCTTTAAAATTATATTATTGTAGCTTCACTTTTCCCCATTAAAGACTGCTCAGGGCATCCAAATGCTATGTCTTTGTTGTTCATCAAATATATATTTCTTTAAATTTTCTATCATCACCCTTCTTGTATTTGTTAAATTTGTCTAGTTAGTTTAGGCAATCGATACCGAGTTTACTTGGTAATTTGTCTCTCCGGTTTCGAACGGGGTAGTTTGTATAGGAAACCTGGCGATTTTGTGTAGTTTGTTGAATAGCTTTGCGGCTACAGCTATTGAGCATTGCTACATTGTGATCACCAAGCTATTGGGGATGGATGGATCCCTAAAAGATTTTGGTTCTCTATTTCTTACTGAGTTGATTCACTAAGAAATAACTTTTTTTAGAATGAACTAAATTATAACTCTATTTCTTACTGAGTTGATTTAGAAATTGAGTTTTTTTCTTCCATTTCTTTCATTTTAATTTGTCTTATACATTAATTTTTTTATGGATCATTATCATAGGTTTTTTTAATATCATTTTTTAATCGGACAGATTTTAAATTCTTGAATAATGTTGTATTTAAATTTTATTTCCTCTACTAAGTGTTCATGGAGTTACGAAAACTCTGTCAGAGAAAACTCAGACAATCAAATGGGTTAACTTGGACATTGTTAAGGAGCATGGTCCTCTAATAGTATCTCAAGCTTGAGATCACATCCAAGTAAGCAAGCAATTATAGTCTTAAAATTTTTATTATGTTTTGCCTCAAGTTTATCTTCATTTTTTTTTTAAATCATTCGAAGAATAATTATTATAGTAAATTTCTTGTTGGTTGAATGTGATGGTGGGTAAAGTTTATAAATGAAAAATTCTGTTTGTTTTATATTCTTGTTTAAATATTGGTATGGGCATATTGATATGTAAGATGATATATAGACATTATGTGTTGAGTGTGATTCTTTCCTATTGTTTGTTGTATTTCTTTTGAGTTTGTTGTTTCCTTTGCTTAAGCATGTACGTTTTAAGCATGTATGGCACGTAAAGGGCGTCATACAGGTTAGTCCGGAATTGACAACTATGATGACCCTCTAAAATTCTTTTAGAATGTGGACTGCCAAATAATAGCCACTCAATATCCTTTTGATAAAAACTCAATAGCTTACAAGGAACATGCAAGATACAACGTCATTTGATAAACAACAACTGAAACCTTAAAATCTCTCAAATTTTTGGAGCCTATGCCTATCTTCTTATTTTAGCTAGTTCCATTTATCTTGTTGGAGAATGACTAAATGCAGGTATTCTTTACATTTTTTTCTTTTATTTTTTAATACTATTTCATTGTACTTGAAGAAGATTATATGAATTTGGAAACAAATGCATGTGGCTGTGTTATACATTGAACAGAATGCCCTAGTATGTGAAAGTTAGTCTAACTTTGATGCTTGAAGACATGTTGCTGCTTCTTTTTTTTAATGTTCAATGTTTATGGAAAAGAATGATTTCATGGACTTTATGTGCTAATCTCAGGTGGGGTAACTTCCATGGATGATTTCCTTAAGGAATTTTTCCTGAAAGTGTTCGAAAGAAAGTAGCGGCATCCGAAAGCAATAGATTCATGTAAATATGACAACCAGATTCTCATCCTTTTCACTCCCTTTATATTTCCCTGGTCTTACTTGTGGTGCTTCTTATGTAAGAATGGTCTAATTCCTTAGGTAATTAGTCTATATGCCTCTTTATGTCAAATCTACATTACAATATTGTTTCTAATTCCTTATTAAACTTGTTTAATTTTATTTATTGAATAATATGGTTAATCTTAGACAAAATAACAAAAGGGATGGTGATGAATAAGTCTTGATGCCTAGACATGTGGACTCTCATTTTTTTCCCTGAACATGGTTAAACACTTTTTGGACCTTGGAAGTCATTGGTTATAAGATTATGACCTGGATGGGATTCTATTAGAGGCAGAGTTTTATGTCTATTTTGGGGTGTAAAAATATTTGATTTAGGTAGACGTGAGACGTGTAAAAAATGATGTTGGCTTTGAATATCTATACAGGTACTTGTTGGATCATAATGTAGCTTTCAAAAAATGATGTTGGCTTCCTGAAGTAATTCAACCAAGTTTAAGTCAAAACATGAAAGTTTACTGTAGATGTTGGAGCAGGAGGAATATGGAAAGTATCGAAGGATGGTTGTGCAATACATATCGGTATATAATCTAAGACCAACTTGTATAATGATACAAATTATTTTTTAATCACTCTTAATAGTTATGCTGTGTTAGTGTTCCTTATTTTCTTAGGTGTAATGTATGCTTAGATTATAATTAATGTGGAATTATTTTTATTTGGTATTTTATTCATTATTTTCTTCTCTATCTCTTGGAAAAGGCAGTACACTAACTTTAAAATTAAAGCTAATTCTGCAAAGAATAAATATATATTTGGAAGACCTTAATAATGTTGGCTTATGTCACTCACATTCACCAAAGTTATTACTTGTTTCATTGGTAAATGGTCTCCTATCTTCTTTCTCCCTCTTTTCTATGTATCTTTTGAAGCTAATTTGAATCATAAAATGTCATTAACAGAAGAATCGTGAAATGTTTGAGCCATTTATTGAGATGATGTCCCATTTGATGAATACTGTGAGTCCATGGAGAAGGACGGTACCTGGGCTGGTCATTTAGAATTGCTGGCTGCTTCTCTTGTTACTCATAGTAGTAATATATGCATTCACAGGGTGAGAAATTTTCAGAAACCTTTTCTTCCGTATTTCCTTATCCTGAATCTATCCATGTAGACTTCTAAAATTTAGTAACCAGTTCCACTTTCCACTCCCTAGGGAAAGTATAACAAATGTAGTGGTATTATTTATTGAAGTTCTTTCATAAATAAGGACATCTTTTTCTTTTGTTTCTTGGTTCTTTCATAATTTTTATAACGAGAAGTGTATAATTTTTATCTATTAAGTATCTACTTGAGTTTTCATTGTTGATGACTAACTTCAAGTAAAAAAGTTGATAACTTGAAAATAAAAATTATTATCTATGTATCAACTATATTTACCTCTCCTTCAAAAAGTGCTACAACACAAATTTTTAATTAAGATTCAAAAAGTGCTACCACTTGAGGTTAATTAATTGCGTATTGTTAATTTTATGTTTCATATTAATGTGTTTAGTTGAGTTTATTAAGTCTGTGTTTGAATTAATTGCTAGACTTGGCTGACAATCAGTTGACTGGAACTCTCCCGGTTTCTACTCTTGAATCTTTTGGTTTGGACCGCCTTCTCAATGCTAACCACTTGTGAGTAGTCTGTCTTTTCATTTATTTATTAACCAAATAAATATATTTCAACTGTTGAGGTTTCTACTCCTAGACTTTGTGAATTGTAGTCACTTGAGCATAGTAAAAATTATAGATTTGTTTTGTTTGTTTGGTTTAGTTTTTAATAATTTTTTTCCTTGTCATTTTTGAAACATGAAGAAATTTTTGGATGTCTGGACATGGTTGGTACTTGGTTCTCATCTTGTATATGATTCCCATTTGCAGGGGGATCTCAGGAACAAGAAAGACTTGTATATGATTCCCATTTTCTGTTTTTAGGGCATTTAGAGTTCTGATTTGATGATTTTTATTATGCAGTATTGACGTTAAAAGCTGGTGCTGCAAATTTGCAGAAAGTGGGTTTGGTTGTGCGAGATATTGGCGAGCCTTGCCTTTCACAATCACCCATAAAGGTTGTTATAGCTGTAAGATTCTTATTAACTATGACTGAATGTGTTTAGATGTTATTTTGTTTCTTATCTCGTTTCTTTGAATTCTTTGTTTCTTATCTCATGGACCCATCTCTTCTACTTCGGATCTTGCTTCTGGTTAGTGGGTTTCTTCATTTCTAGGTTCATTGTTGTTTTTACTAGCTGATACTGTTAATTAGATGAGAGGAAAAAAAGATGTTTTTTCTTTAAATTCTCACTTTACTTTTTTGGTATGATGTAAAAAGTTTTAGCTTTGGAGTATTTTTTTTTAGAATGATGATTTGTTAGATCATTATGGTGAGGCAGAAGTTTGATCATTACACTATTTTGATTTTGTTTGTACTTATTATGTTTTGGAGCTACAGCAAAATTTTTGTTCTTTCTTTTTCTCTTTCTATGATTGTGTTAATGGTTTTGGTATTGTTTTTAGGTTTTTTTTTTAGGTCAGCAATGGAGTTAGTAGCTGAACATGAGTATTTGTTTGGTCTAAAGTTTTAATTAACTTTTCAATAAGGATGTGCTAAAAGTGGAAATAAAATTCCTTGCAGGCCATCTTGTTTCTCCGTTGATTGCTCATATTTTTTGCAACTTTATGGGATTACCTATGTTTTTATCTCGAACAAGAGGTATGTTTTACTTTTCTGGCCTAAGTTCATCAATGACCTATGGTAAAATAATCAAACTTATCCTTTGTGTGCCTACTAATCCATGATTTGGTTTTTATGCTTGGGATTCGATGTAGTTAGTAGTTTGAATTATAAGATGAACCATGTCCTTTAGTTTTAGTGTTTATTGGAAATGGAATGGTTCTTTTATGCTTCAATATCCTCCTTGGGACTTTTGAAAATTTTTTTTGTTCTATTGGAGGAATTGGTTTGTTTTTAGGAGCTCATTACTCAAACTATCTTGGTTATCGGTTTTCCATCGTGTTTTTCCTGAAATTATACAATAATTTTATAAATGCAAAAGAGAAGAATCTAACTAGTTTAAAATTGCCATTGTTCAGATCCTGACATGCTTGAAGTAAGATTTGGAGGAATGACGACAGAAGATCTGACATGCGGGTTGGTTATAGAAATTTTGATAGGAGTGGTGATTGAAGTTCTTTTAGCAATTGTTGCTTTATTTGTCTAAATATGATGTAATTTAATTTTTTGTTTAAAAATATTGTAATTTCACGTGGGCATTTAATGATTTTTTAATTTTTATTGTAATATTTTATTTAAATTTGATAGGTGTATTAAAAATATTATTTGAAATCAATTAATAAAAAAATATTTTTTTTCTCAAATTTTAGACAAAAGGTGACGGTTTTTCCCCCGTCACCTTTTCTAAAAGGTGACCTTGTTTTGGCGTCACCTATTTGAAAAGGTGACGTTCTTTTGGCATCACCTATAAAAAAAGGTGACATTCTTTTGGCGTCACCTATAAAAAAAGGTGACGTTCTTTTGGCGTCACCTATTCGAATAGGTGACGGGTTTTTTTTGGACGTCACCTATTTAAATAGGTGACGCTGCCATAGGTGACGGTCAAAAAACCGTCACCTATTCGAATAGGTGACGCCAAAAGGATGTCACCTATTCCCGAAATTCTTATAGTGTGTGTTTGTATTTGACCAAAACTACAGGGGTGATATTTACATTTTGCCCAAAAAAATTGTTTCCTATTGAAATCATGTGCGGTAAGGAGTTCAAGAAAAAAATGAGGTTTAAATACTGAAATAACATATTTTTGCATATTAAATATTAAAATGTCAGAACATTTTAAAAATTATCCAAATAGCAGTTCATTATTGAATTATAGATCAATAATTTATTGAACTAAAAAAAACGAAATGTTGAAAAAAAAAGGAAAAATAAATAAATTCAATGAAAAATAATTGAATTAATTAGAGCAATAGCCACTTTAAATCACCCAATTACAATAATACTGTGGTTATGATTTTATTTTATTTTTACCCAAAAATTACCATTTATGGTGGTGATCTCATGGTTTCCGATTTCATTTTTTACCATCTTACTTTTTTATCTCTCCTCATAACCATATCTTATTAATTATAAATCATTTAAATTTATAATTTAATTATTTAATTATTTTGAATTTAAATCATTCTACCTTGATTTTAGGAATTCTTATTTAATGAAAAAGAAATTTAACCTAAACATCTCTCATCTTCTTATTCTTCTTCCTCCTCCTTCGACCATGGCCTATGTTGAAATCAATGGAGATTTTTTTCTTCTCAAGAATGCGGTGCTTCTCAATCGAATTGCTGGATTCTTCACAATCTCCATCTCAAAGCTTCAATTCGTCGTCTCTATACTAATTGCGTTTTTAAGAACAATCGCTATCTTTTCTGTCCCGTTTGTTTCGATTTCTACGATTCTTATCCTCCTCCTTCTAATCAATGAGTTATCTGCTTCAAATGCCCTTCGATTTCTCACCTCTCTTGTGTTTCCTTTCCTTTACCTCCTACTTTCATTTGCTCTCTCTGTTCAGATCCTCGTTTTTCCTTCTTCGATTTTGTCGATTCTGAAACAAAATCGGCCTTCTCTGTATCCGAGAAATCAACAAAGGCAATCGTTGTTGCGGCTCGTGTTGCTATGCAATCGATGAAGAAAGCAGCAACAAAAGGTACTTTTAATTTAAATGTTAATTTTTATTCAATATTTATTTTAATTTTCTATTTACATATCTATAGAAACTGTGACATCTTTTTCATCTTCAATTTTGTGCTTTCTATTAATAAAGGTTTACTAATAGTAAACTATTTATAAAAAAAATTTACCTTTTCAATTCTTCAGCGAACTCGCTTTCTCTGTTTTTTTGTAGAATAAGTTACTTTTAATCAAATGTTTATTTTTATTCAATATTTATTTTAAAATACTATTTATATATCTTTTCAAAATTGTTTCCTCAATTTGTGTCAAGTATCAATTTTAAGTGCACATCAATAAACTGTTTACTTTTTATCTCTGTATTTTGTAAGATGACGAATAAGAAAGACATTCGAATTTTCCTGAAAGAAAAAGTCAGAAGTTTGAAGATTTTTCTTTTATTTTTTGTTTTATTTCTGTTTAGATTTTATTTATCCATTAATTTTATAAAATTTAAGAGATTTTTATAAATTTCTTTAAATTTTGCACAAATTAAGGAGAAATTAAATCGGGGGTATGTTTTGTCTTTTCACAATATAATTTATTTTGGCCAGTAGCGGTTTTGGATACGATTGATATTTAATAAAAACGTCAGGTAATGGCATATTTGATATATCTCTATTTTTTTATTATTAGTGAAATTAACTCAAAATAATAATGAAATATAACAAAATATTTCAATAATAATTTATTGAACTAAAAAATGTTAAAAACAAAAAAAAATCAGTAAAATTAACAATAACAATAAAAATAAAAAATTAGTTCGATTTATCATTGAACTACTATTTGGGTAATATTTAAAAAAACTCTGACATTTCAATAATTAGTATGCAGAAATATATGATATTTTAGACAATGTCTATTAGGATTATTTCTAGATCATATCCCTATAATTTTAAAAAATGATTTTAAGCACCTTATGTACTTTGTAAAATTATAAATTAAAGCCTTCTATTGATTAACCTTAATGAAACTAAGACACATACATATTCAACTTTTGTAACATATTCCAATACTGTTTAAAACAATGGTAAATTTTATCAACAATGCTATTTATTCTACAAATTCTACCCATCTATCAGAAAAAATTGTTATTTTTAAGTAAATTGGAACACCTGGCATGTGTACAATATGTATATATCTTAATTTTGTTAAAACTCACGAATAGAAGGATGTGATAGATAATTTTGCAACTTAGTGGGTTGTTTAAAAATATTTTTAAAATATAGGAGTATGATTTAACAATTACTTAAACCTTAAACTAGGAGTGGGTCTAGTTCCCCTTTCAATTTGTATAATAATATAAATATATATGATATTTATCATAATTAATTTAGTTTCCTTTATAATAAAAAACTAGATATATCATCATTGGTATGTTGGCTTAGGCACTGTTTTAGTCGCACTTGGAGCCAAGTTCGATTCTTGCTAAAGTACTTCTTTTGATTTTTTAGGTTAAAATGTACAATTATTTTTGCAAGATTTTGTAACGATCCATCTTTCTCGGTAAGTTTTCTCTTTAAATTAAATATTCTTTATTTTAATATTTAATTTAGAGGATTATAGAAATTGTATTTAATAATTAAATTCTTAATTATTTGGGAATTTAATTATTTTATATATTCTTTTGGTTTTAAGGAAAAAGAGAAAAGATAAGGCTTTAGTTATTAAAAAAAAAAACAGAACGTGGAAAACCCTCCCAATAGCGTGAAAGGCAGAGAGGAAGAAATAAAAAAGGTAAACTTCTTCTTCTTCCTCTTCTTTGTCTTAACCATCAATTGATGGGTGATTTCAAGATTTAAAAACTTAAATCTTGTTGCTTGGATTAGGTGTGGTGGGAAGATAGTTCTTTCTTGGAGGAAGATTTGTGGGAAATTGAAGAACTCTCTCTTCAATTTTGGATCAAAGGTAATGTGGATTCCTCATTCAATTTCTGAAATTTGATGTTCCTTTTATGAGATTTCATTAAAACCTAATGAATTCATATTTTTCATCATCAATCTTCTTCTCCTTTTCAATTTACCTCATACCCTAAAAACCCTATTTTGGATCCATCATGAAAAACCTTGTCGTTGATCAAAGACCTAGCCAAACGAACCCGGAAAAGAGCCTTAACGGAGCCGCCGCGCCGCTTCAATGAAGAAGCCGCAGCAGCCCCTTATGGGCTGCTGCTGCCGTGGGCAAGGCAGCCCCAATAGGGGGCTGCTTTGTGCCGTTTCGCGCGCGGTGGATTGTCGTTGGTAGTAGTCTTTTTTTTATATATTAGGTTAGTATTTTTAGTGGGTTTTAAGACGTTTTAGATGGCGTATTTTCAGGTTGGTGAAGTTCTTAGAAAGTTGGACTCAAAGTCTTTTAACTTCAAGAACAAGGTGAGTAGATTTGTTTAAGCTAAATTAATTCAATGTTTTGTTTTTCTTTTCTTTTATAAGTGTTTACTATAAATTCTTGGCATCAAAGAGATCAAATAAGCATGTTTTAAAGAGGAATTGGGCTGATTTTAAGTTGCAGAAATTTGGTCTAAAAAGTGCAGGAATTTAGAAATAAGACATATGATACATTGTATTTGCCTCTTTATTTGATGCAATTAATTTTGGAAGTAACATGGACTATTTTTATGATGTTTAAGGTCATTTTATGTGGGTTTAAAGACCCCCAAAGCTTTCTGTTTTTAATGAGAAAAGTGCCATGTTTAGTGCCAAATAGGAGAATTTTTTATCCTAGGGTCTTTTCTTGAATTTTGGATTTGTTCTGGTTGGGTTGTATATCTTTTGCAGGTATTATTATATGTTTTTTGGGAGTGATAAAATAGGCGTTATGCCGCCGAATTTTATCTAGAAATTTAAGTTCATCCTAGTGCCCAAAATTAGAGTAAATTTACACTAGTTAGGCTAAGTTTTACCCTTTTTAGTGGATTGTTCTTTGGGTGATCGATTTATGAGTTTATCTTGAGATTTTGGGTGATTTTAGATCATCTTAAGGTTAGGAAAGAGCTTAATTTCCAGAAATTAAAATTTCCAAGTTAAGCCTCATAAAAAGTCGGTTTTGGGTAGAAACGATAATTCTAAGCTAGAAACCGAACTTAGGCTTTTCAAGCATTCTATTAGTGATGCTTGTAGTTAAATCGTATTGTTTAGGTGCCTTAAACAATATGGTTGGAGGTTCACATTAAGTAGGGTCTTACTTAATGAAGAATATGCCGTTAAGGGGGAAAATTACTGTTGTGCATGACGTAGTTTCACTTAATGGGGCAGGTTCATTCCATGTGATCAATGAAAGAGAATATACAAAGTAGGTTCGCTTATGTGTTTGAGGATACATAAGAAGAATACCCCAAAAGGTTGAAATTGTAGAAAAACAAATTCGATGCTTTTGGGGAAGAAACTCACTTTTGTTTTCAAACATTAGTAGAGAAAGACATTGTGTAGAATAATTGATACCATTTAAGTTGAGAGAACTTATTGGGTGATGTGAGATCGATATGAACTTAAAGGATTTAGAAAAGCATCTTATGGCATTACTTTTGTTTAAACATTTCTACTCATTGGGCGTAGCCTCATGATGCTACACTAATTTTTTTTTTCAGGTAAAAAGAAGAAGAAAGCTGGCAACTGACGATGCTTCGTGACCAGTGGATCGGTTGGGAGGATTTACCTGCCGACAATTGAATATTTCTTCTCTTTCATTTATTTGGAATAAATTTGATTAAATGACTTCTGGTTCATTTGAGTTTTTGTTGTCTTTAAAACATGTTGAGACTGGATGAGATTTTAAATTGGTGTTTTGCTTTTGTTATGGATTTTAGTATTTGAAATAAGATCGATCGAATGTGAAAAGTTTCTAAATTGTTTAAAATGAGAAGAGTTTTGTTTAAATTTTAGCTTCCGCTGTTTATTATAGCAATTTCCATGTTTTGGGAATTTGGGGTTGTTACAGATTTATTTAGTTTTCTTTCAATTTATAATAGGTCAATATGCAAAAAAACACCCTGTGGTTTTGGCCAAAAACAAATACACCTCATGTAGTTTAAAAATGATATTTATACCCCTATAGTTTCAAAATTGGGCAAATTGACCCCTTTCATCTATGCTGTTAATTTTCTTTTAGTCATAACTTTTTTGATGTTATGGAATCCTCATTTCGAGCTCTACATTGTAGTCACCAAAAATTTCTAAATCATCAGTATATAAAAGTGTTTACGATGCCAACCTGATCGAATATTTTGATGATGATAACTATTTTATACACTGATGATTTCCAATTTTTTTTAATTGACTACAACATAGAGCTCGAAACAAGTATTCCATAATATCTTGAATCATTCAAATCGGAGTTCAAACAAAAAGTTATAGCTAAAAGAAAATCAACGGCGTAAGGGGAGGGGTCAATTTGCACAGTTGTGAAACTATAGGGGAATAAATATTCATTTTCAAACTACAGGGGGTGTGTTTGTCTTTGGCCAAAACCACAGGGGTGTCTTTTGCATTTATCACTTTATAATATAATTTTTTTATATTTTCATTATATATGATTCTATCTATTTAATTATTATTATGAATATAATGTTTTTTAATATTAAAGAAAAAAAATCAGGAAAATAAAATTTATTAATATTTACTTGACTTAACTTTCAAGAAATTAAATACCACTAATGATAATATAGATTTTATTTTCATAGTTAATGATATTATATATGATTGCATGTTAGTAGTGTTTTCAATATGTTTTATGTCAGTTTTGATTAACTTGATAATAAAGTGGTTTAAAAAAATTACAAACTGAAGATGAATTGTCAAAATCAAATTGACAAGTGTCAAATCCATTTTGACACATTGACCGCTTATTAAGTTTATAAATTTCAATAGATTTTAGTCGATTTCACTTCAGCTTCTATTGGTTTGATGTTTTAAGTTGCGGTTTAACTGCGTGACTTCTCAACTTAATTCCTCACTCCGTCACTGAACTAAAATGTAATGATTTATTCTGCATTTAACTCTAAAAAAGAATATCAAATATTGTTTGGTACTTTGAGACCATTGGATTCCGATTCGTACTACAACTAAGTTTTCTTCTTCAGACATTTTATCTTCTTTTTCTGGAGAAAACTCATGTTGAGAAATTCTCATGGGATAGATATTTGTTCTCTTGAATTTAATGAAAGTAGCACATCTAATACTTGAGACATACTCTATTTATATGCAGCGTATGTTTTACTTTTCACTATCTTCATTCATATATATATATATATATATAATCAATTACCAAACAAAACAACTTAGGCAAAAAGTGTTGGTTTTTTCACACATGGGTTTGCAGCTTTAATACTTAAAAGCTCACATGAAATAACGCACCACACCACGTTGTTCTGTACAGCTAAAGAAACTAATGGAATATTAGGGTTTCTTTAATTAGTTAAAAAAATGGATATTTACAAATATGTAAAAATGAGTTTTAATATTTATAAATTTGTTCAAAAAAATTATTTACAAAATTGTCAAAATCCTAGAGGTGTGATTACTGCGTATTAGAAAATATTGTAAATACCCTTATTTTATACTTTAAAGAGAGTGACATGTGTAAATGGTTTAATTCTTATCAAAAAAATTTATTGCCTAATGAGATGGCGGCGTAATTTAAAAAGATGATGATTAAAGAAATAAAGATGAGAGAAATTTAAGAAATAAAAAGATTTATTAAACTTTTTTTTAGAGTGAAATGTGTAAATAGTAAAAAAAAATATGTAAATAATTTAATTTACTTTTGAGTAAATTCCCCTCGAAAAAGATGGAATTAACAGAAATATCAGGATTTGCCATGCACACCCTTAAGGATGTCAACATTACCACCACCGCTTTGATGCGTACTTGTGAAGTGTAAAGTGTGCTTTAAGGGCCGTTTGGTTGCGAGGTTTGAGTAGCTAGTTGGGGGTTATACAACCCTAACCAGTGTTTATCTCCCAATGTTGAAATCCAATATGATGGGTTTGTTAACCCCCCCTCTTAAGAAACCTATCAATTTTCACAATTTCAACACATTTTATACTTAACAACCTCACTATTTTGTACAAACCAAACATAGTGTTAACAATTCCCTGCTTAACAACATTTTGCTTAACAACTCTCTACTTAACAACACCCTGCTTAACAACCCAAACCTGACAACCAAACGACCTTTAAAGGATCTAAATAATCTACCAAATTAAAATTCTCCCAAGTAAATTCAAGCCGCGGTTGCAAATCTAGCAAACTTTTTTAGTAATATTTTTAAAATAATAATTTTAAAAAAATATTTATAAATATAGCATATTTTAATCAGGTTAATCGGTAATAAACATTAAATTACATATTTTTACACTAAGTTTATCACTGACGCACACATTAATTACTGATTAACATAATAAAAATTGTTATATTTACAAATATTTTGTAGAGTTATTGTTTTTACAAATATTGCATCAAAAATCTGTCGCCCGGTAAAATTTCCTTAAATTTCAAGGGGTATATTTAAAAAGTATATTTTTAGAATTGTAAATTTCAAAAAATACAAAGGTTTTCACTATTTTACAGAAATAGTATTTTCATTAAAATAATAAGAACTTTCATTATTTTAATGAAACTTTTAAAAATTGTAGAAACTAATCAAATTTAATAATTATTGATTTTGAATTAAAACAACCCAATTAAAAACATAAAATACAATAATAGTATTAATCATTAAATAATAATAAAAGAGAAAAAAAAAAGTTAAAAGAAAATTAACTTCAATTGATTTAATGAAATTTTTTATTAAATGAATGAAAGGAAAAAAATGTCATTTTTTTAAAAAAATATTCTAAATCTTTTGTTATTTTTAAAAACATCAATTAAAAAAAGTATCATGGGGCGGAAATTCTCTAAATTTAAATGGACCTTACTTAATAGATAAATTATATGATCTAAGGTCCAAGTTTGGTGACAACAAAGGCTCAAACCATGACTGCAGAGCACATGCTACAAAAGCCAAAACAGTATCACATTATGAGAGCCACCCCTTGTTTTGTTATGAGATGGCCCTATAATTTTTGTAAAGTTTAGAAGGATAAAGGGCAGATATTACCTTTTTCTTTTCCTCTTTTCCACCACCACCATTTATAATTACCATTTTTTTTATAATATGTTTAGAAAATTTAAAAATAATCACAATAAAGATTAATTAATATTGAGATTTAATATGATTTTTTTGTTTTATTTTGAATATTTACATTTAAACTTTTGTTGACATTGATATTCATGAACTTTTTCATTGAAATTCTTTTTCCATGCTTAAAAAACATATCTATCTAGAATTATTGAGGGGTGGTAAAGTCCCCAATCAATAGATATGAAAGGATTTGTCATCCTGACCAAAATTAATGTTTTCTTTTTATCACCGCTTATATTAGAAAATTTCAATCAAATACAAGGTTGATTTTTATTTAAGAAAAGGAACTTTGAACCAATCATTCATATTTTATTCTCATTTTTATGCACAATATGGGGTGTTTGGGTGGGGGTTTGGGAAATGGAAGTCTGGGTTTGTGATGCCTGGGAAAGAAAAGTGTGGGTTTGTGATGTCTGGGTTTGTGAATAATGTGTTTGAATTGTATGGGAATGAGAATGAATAGTGAAAATAATGTGAGTGTGTTGGAAATGAGATGTCAAATTCAATAGTAATCTTGGGAATGTGATGTCAATCCCATGTAAAAAGAAGGGTGAAACAAATATGGGAATGGATTCACAAACTCATTCCCACACTCATTTCCCATTCCCAAACCCTCAAACAAACACCCCATGTTTCTTTAATTTAATTTGTACTGTTATTGTTTTATAAATTTTTCTATCCTAAATAAAATGATAAAAATTAATGATAAATTTTAGGGGCTTAGACCCATATGACATAAAAAATTAACCTAATTTCCTAAATAACCGCCCATTTTAAAAATTCCTATAATGACATTTTTAAGCTCAATTTGTAAAAGCCTAAAAACAAAATATCTCAGCTCCAAAATCCCATTATTCTCTCCCTCACCTGAGTTCAAAAAGGGAAAACAGAAATCGTCAAAAATCTCTCAACTCAACAAACGAAACCCTTAGCTCAAAAAACGTCAAAAATCTCTCAATCCGTTTCTTCAATCAATTGCAAAAGCCATCTCAGCTCAACAAAATCCATCTCAGCTCAAAATCCGTCTAAGATTCAAAACAATCTCCCTCACGTTTACTAATTTTTCATCGTGATTTACTCAGCTAAAAGATTTTGAAAAAAAAACTTTGAAAGATCTGTAAACCCTTCAATAGACAATGAAAATGTTAAATCTAAAAAAACATTTACCAAATCCTTCAAAGAATGACGATGATTTTGAGAATCAGAGACAAGGAAAGGATTAATTGAAGAAGAAAGGAGAAGATTTGAAGAAGAAAGCTGGAACTTCTAAGAAATCAAACAAAAAGGTTAGAAAACTTTTGTTATCTTTAGAGTTTCAATTTATATTATCATTACTGGATAATACTTTGGTACAAATCTATAATCACTAAATTATTGACTAATCAAATTACTTAAATATTACATGCTAGTCTCACTCTAATATATGAGAATTGGTATAATTTTCGTCACGGCTCCTCTAAGTGTTGTATGTGTTTTATATTATTGTCTCTGTATGTTCAGTTATATATTCACTAATTGTTGAAATTACTTAATGATTACATGATACTCTCAAAGTCTAATCTCTGTTCTATATTCATTAAATTGATTTCTCTGTATGTTGTCTTCTGTATTCACTAAATTGTTGTCTGATGCAAGACAAGATGGCAACAATATGAATTGTTAAATCCACCTTGTTTCCATCTTGTCTTGATAATATGAATTGCTCTAAAAGAAAAAGCATCACCATTCTGACAATTGTTTGTACCCTTATTGCCCATGACATTGAATGAGGTTTCTACATCCCTCCTCAAAATAGTTGTTTTGCTATTGAAAATAGTTGACCAAATGTCAGTATTTCCAAGGTCATTTTCATCTATCAGAATGTATTCATGACAAAGAAGCCCTGTAATTAAGGCAAAGTCCCTCATGCCAAATCTAGCCACTTTTTCTTTATTGTTAAACCACAACTCCTCACTTGTTGTTTTTTCACATTGCTTTCTAATCAGGTGAAGCAATATCTGTTGGGGTATGTTATGAAGCTTTAGATCAAAAAATTGTTCGAATTGAGACATTCTTACATGATCCAGCTCTTCACTAGTCAACTTGGCCTTAATTTCCTCAATGGTTTTTATCTTAAAGGGGGAATTTGTCTTATGATTAAGGTTTCATTTTTTTTTTCAACTATGACACGAGGAACTTGCACCATACAAGATGTATTTATATAAACAGTTACTCTATTACAATTTTTTTTCATACTTCTTTTACTCTTTAATTCAATTTGATTAAAAGTTAACTACTCACCCTTGATGCTGTCATTTTGAATCTTTTTCCAGAAGATACATTCATCTAGTTATTCAATATCAATTATAAATTAATCATGTTTGTAACAGAATATAACTTTTTTTTAATCAATAACATAATCACTGTAATTCAATAAGTTATACATTGTACATTTACTTTTTTTAAGAGGTTTCATGAATGTTATTAGTTAACACAAAAATCTCAAAACTAGTTACTATTTTTAACATCATAACCAAAACTTAAAGGATATTGAACTTAAAATCACTCAAACGTAGTTTCAATCTAAATTATTGAATAACTTTTTAATTCACTAATTTAGTGAATTAAGGTTAATAGCTTATTGAATAATAAAATAGATATCTATAAATATTTTAGTAAATTATTTTTTTCACTAACCTTTTGCCCTGAGTTTATTTCTTTGTCTTCCTTTTGTTGTGGAGTTTTTTCATTTTTGTTCATTTTCTATTAAACATGGATTAAAAATAAGTTTAATAAGTATTGATCTCATGGTGAATAATGTGAAGTATAAATAAAATGTTATGTAGTAATATTTTCAAACAACTAAACATGAGATAAATTTTTTTTTTTTTACTAACCTTTTTTCCTTTTTCTACATTTGTATTCTCATATGTTGGTTTAGACTTTGCGCTTTTCCACATCATGTCCTTGTTCTTCTTACACTACTTCCTTTTTAATAAAATCTTTGTTTTTACCTTTTTCACTGCTTGTATTTCTTCATCTCTTTGGGCAGCTTTCAATTTTCCCTTTTTCTGTAAACAAAAGATTTAGTTTATGTTAAAAAAATGATATTGCATTTCAATATATATTACGTACAATTCTTAACTTTTTTCCATTGTCTTTCTCGTCATCATCACATTGTTCTTGAACAATTTTTTTTTTCTTTTCCTTGTTTCTGTATTCCACATTAATATTAAAAAAAACTATGTTTATTAATATTTGTATTTTTATATCTTTATTTACCTTTTTCTACTTATCTTCTTGTAATATTCTTCCGTCCTCATTCCCTTTTAATGATTCTCTCACTTGTAATTGTCTCTTTTTCTCTCACATGATTTTCTGGAGTTTCTTTATCCTGCATGTAATAAATTATTTTGAAACAAAATAATTATCATTAGAAACTACAACTATTTCGTCATTATATTAAACATTTTATTAGTTAAATCCATGGTAAATGTCTAACATTTGAAAACTATTTTATTAACATATTTCAATTATTAGAAAACTAATAATGTAATGATCGACTCCTCTTAAATAGTTTAAATCAGAATAAACAGTGGAAAACTTAATTTTTACAAAAATTCGGCATGTGACCATTCAAAACTTGGACTAGCCAAAAACTTAAAATACATTTTTCCTCCAGTATAAAGTAAAAGTTAGGAAGTGTGTACTTTCGTTTGTAAACAAATTCCAAAACAGACATGGAAAAGGATTTAAGACACTTTCATAGGCTCTTATGAGCTCAAAAATGCAAGGTTCATCAAATAGTGGGAATAAAGTAAGACAAGAATAAAATATCAGCGACATGCATTCCTAGAATGCTCAAAATCCTTGTCCAAGTCCAAAAGCCAATCGTCCCTCCGTCATGCGGCACCACCACCTCTATCACGGGGAGTACCTGAAAAAATATAAGCGTAGCAATATTAGCATAAAAATACTAGTGAGAGTAAAATGAAGGCAAGTTGTCCTATGGACCGAGTTCCATATCAGAAAATGTGTCCAAAATTCTAGCATGCTCTTTACTATCCATTCTATACTCCAAAAATACAATATAGGCAATTTCAAATATAACCCAACTTCCAGACAAAACATCACACTACATTAAGCATTGCATTCAAGATCGATATACAAGTACTAGCATTAAACGTGTCTTTCTAAAACATAATTGCCACAATATAATAACCGTAATTCGAACTCGCTAGTTGCCACACCACAATGTTACCACAACACATTATCACCACACATCGTATTACAACCACACTTTCACATTTCGTATTACAAACACATTACCCCATTTCGTATTACAATGCCACATAAGGTAAAAACATTACGAAAACGTTACACTCGCACAAAAAAAATAAACATGTCATTCCCTTCCATAGCAACTAGTTGTGATACTCATGTCATGCACCCGATTTATCATCAAACCACAATCCTTGATCATTTGACAACTTTAGCTTCTTTCATCCAAAGTCCCCAATATTTCCAGAAATCACATCGTATATTGATAACCCGGCCTGTTTCATCTAAGGTCCCCAATATTTCCATAAGTCACATCCTATATTGACAACTCAACCTGTTTCATCCAAGGTCCCCAATATTAGGATAGACTGGTCCATGACCCTCTTGTATCAAAACACAACCATCATTCAATCCATCCATCACAAAACAAACCACCGAACAAACCACATCACAATTCTCGTTAGCTTACAAGCTCATCCTTGGTACACCTCAAGTAATCCATCTTACAAGACTCCGAGTACGTTCTTCCCATCATAGCTAGAATCCCCAATATCCACGGTTTTACCGCCATCAACCATAAACCCACAATTATTACGATAAAGTAAGAAACTCATTTAAAAGATAACAAGCGTAAACGTAAAGTAAGGAACTGAAATAGAACAACCATTGTCTCACCACCATTAACCATTCCGCGAAGATCGTAATTCTCAAATTAAATGAACACACGATTAAACTTCCCAATACTGTCATTGTCACATGACTACCTCAGGTTTACGTAAATAAACATCCCCAAGAATTTCACTAAGTTACTTAGTCCAAAACCACTCAAAGTACCTTCTACTTCCAAGATCAATTCTGAAGTTCTCCAAAACCTCAAGACACTTCCAAGTATGCTCTAAAACTCACTTCCCACTCAAAACCATTTAACCCAAAACTCCAAAGCTCTGTGTAACAAAAGGTAGCTCAAGCTCACACTACAAAAAAAAAGTCAAAATGCGACCAACCATTTGCGACCAAACAAAAATGGTAGTTTTTTGGTGACCATTTGGTCACTTTTTTGTAAGGTTGACTCAAAGTGACCATCTGGTCACTTTTTTTGAGACCAGATTGCTACCAAAATCAAAAGTAGTCATAAAAAATGGCGCGAAATAAGCGACCATTTGGTCAACTGAAAAAACGACCAAATGGTCGCAATTTTTTGACTTAAAAAACGACTTGGTAGCAAAAAATGGCGCGAAATTATGGCGCAAAATAAGCGACCATTTGGTCACCTGAAAAAACGACCATCTAGTTGCATTTTTGTGACTTGAAATATAGTTTGGTAGCCAAAAAAAGGAGCGTAATTTTGGTGGGAAGAAAGCTACCAGTTGGTCGACTTTGGAAGTGACCATCCGGTCGTATTTTTGTGACTTGAAATATAGTTTGGTAGCAAAAAAAGGTGTGTAATTTTGGCGGGAAGAAACCTACCAGTTGGTCGCGTTTGGAAGTGACTATCTGGTCGCATTTTTGTGACCTGAAATATAGTTTGGTAGTAACAAAAGGAGCAAAATTTTGGTGGGAAGAAAGCTACCAGTTGGTCGCCTTTGGAAGTGACCATATGGTCGCATTTTGGTGACCTGAAATATAGTTTGGTAGCAAAAAAATGCGCGTAATTTTGGCTGGAAGAAAGCTACCATCTGGTCGCATTTTGAAGTGACCACTTGGTAGTAAAAAAAGGCGGGAAATTTTGGCGAGAGAAATACGACCAGATGGTAGTAATTTTGCGACCATAGGGTCGCAATTAAGCAGAGGAATCCATTATAAAATCTCCTCCTCCCATTGTGGAGAAGATAAGAAAAAAGAAAAATGAGAGAGTGGATGTATATTCGTTTGATAGACGGGTATTTGAACGATGAGTTCGTGGCCGGGGTTGAACAGTTTGTTGAGTTTTGCAAGACAACTGTCTATTACGCAAATTATGGTGAAAAGCAGCTATGATGTCCGTGTAGAAAATGCGACAATAGAAGAATCATACCGGTTTCAGATGTGAAGGTTCATCTTTATAGTCGGGGATTTGTGGAGAATTATTATCACTAGGTGTATCATGGGGAGACGAGTGAAATGTTTGACGCTGCAGTACAGAAAGCGAGACGGTATGAGGGTAGCAACTCGAATGCGGACGTTGTCGTCGAAGAACCCAATGAAATACAACAGTATAGTCAGATGCAGCAAATGATACTTGATGGTGTGGGATATGGGGGCGGAAATGAAAGTTATTACGAAAGTTTGAACGTAGACGACGAAAGAGAAGGGGTTATTGAAGAAGAAATGAATTCGGAAGCACGTAAGATGCACGATCTGCTGAAGACAGCGAAACGACCGTTGTACGAAGGTTGTCAGGTTAGTCAACTTACTGCTGCTACAGAACTTTTAAATATAAAAAGCGCAGTATAACTTACCTGCTAGAGGATTTGATTCGGTTGCATCGTGGTTTCATCGATGCGCTCCACAAGAAAACCTGATGCCGCAAAGTTTGTATGACACGGAAAAGCTAGTGAAGGGACTCATGTTACCCGTAGAGAAGATAGATTCATGTCGAAACGGGTGCATGATCTACTGGGATGTGGATGCGGATCTGTATCACTGCAAATTCTGTTTTCTTCCAAGATATAAACAGGGGAAACGCGGGATGATTCCGTACGCCCGCATGTTCTATTTACTGCTGACCCCACGTCTGCAACGGTTGTATACATCGGATGTCATAGCTTCACACATGAGATGGCATCACGAGCATGCACAGGATGAAGGTGTTATGCGACATCCCTCAGACACTGCGGCATGGAAGCATTTAAATAATTGTCATCCTGATTTTGCACAAGATCCGAGAAACGTGAGATTGGGCTTATGCACAGATGGCTTTAACCCGTTAGGGGCATCCGGGGCGCAATATTCAGTTTGGCCGGTGATGGTAACCCCGTATAACTTGCCACCCTCGATGTGTATGAGAGATCTGGTGATTTTTCTCACACTGATCGTACCTGGTCCAAAAAGTCTAAAACAGAAACTGGATGTGTATTTGCAACCACTTATCGCAAAGTTGAAGAGGTTGTGGACAGATGGTGTCATGACGTATGACATCTCGAAGAAACAAAATTTCTTGTTGCGCGCGGCGTTAATCTGGACGATCAGTGACTTCCCTACGTATTCAATGTTGTCAGGTATGTTGTGTTCACATTCATTATTTCTTGATAAGTATGAGTTTTGTTATTATTTTTCTTAGAGTTCATTAGTTAATAATTGTAAACATCGATCCCCATCCTCTATTAAAGGATGGAGTACGGCTGATAAATACGCATGTCCACATTGCATGCTAGACACAGATGCATTTTACCTCAGAAATGGTCGGCAACCTGTTGGTTTGATTACCACCATCGATTTCTGCCGTTGAATCACTCGTTTCGTTCAAACGGTACTGACTGGAAGAAGGGTAGGCGAGTAAGAAAGGAAACCCCCCCGATAATGTACAGTGGAAGGCAGATTCTGCATGGTATAGATGCTGCTATAGGGATGCGGAAGATTACAGTGGAAGGTACAGAGCTTGCAAATAATGCGGCTGGAAAAAACACGGGTTGGAAGAAACGGAGTATTTTTTGGGATCTACAGTATTGAGAAGATCTACTTGTCAGGCACAACCTAAATGTAATGCATATCGAGAAGAACTTCTTCGACAACATTTTCAATACAGTTTTGAACGTTTCTAGCAAAACAAAGGACAATATGAAGGCACGTTACGATATACTGGAGATATGTAACCGTCCTGAGTTAGAGCCTGACGACAATGATAATTACGCAAAAGCAAAGTACATGTTGATGACAGATGAAAAGAAAACACTATTTGAGCGGATCAAATCCATCAAATTCCCTGACGGATACGTTTCGAATTTGAGTCGGTGTATAGACAGTAAAAAACATGTCATGTTCGGGATGAAAAGCCATGACTGTCATGTATTCATACAACGATTGATGCCCGTCGCGTTCAGACCGTTCCTAGAGAACAGACATTGGGAGCCGCTTGCCCAGTTGAGTGTTTTTTTCAGGGACTTGACGTGTACAGAGCTGACTGAAGCTACTGTCGCTTCAATGAGTTCGGAGATCGCTATTGTTATCTGTAAGTTGGGGCGAATGTTCCCACCTGGCTTTTTTGACTCAATGGAGCATCTTCTAGTGCATCTTCCATACGAGGCATTCTTAGGGGGTCCTGTCCATTATCGCTTGATGTACCCATTTGAAAGGTTAGCAAACTTACTTTGTATATAATTCAAGTTTTTTAATGTTAAACTTATACAGAGGTTTACTTAATTGTTTGTAACCCACAGGTACTTACGTCGGTTGAAAAAGACGGTCGGAAATAAAGCAAGAGTCGTGCGTACCTAACGCAAGAGACTACCACGTTTTGTTCATACTACTTTGATCAACACATTGCTGAGCAGTTTCGTCCAGCGACACGAAACTTTGTAGAAAATTTACTTGAAGGTGTTGACGTAAACGACCTGCCCATATTTACTGAACCTGGCATGACAGTTGGAAGATCAGTGCGTAGGCCGTTGACCGATTCTGAGTATCACGTAATGCAGAGCTACGTGTTATACAACTGCCCAGAAGTCGAGCCTTACATCGAGTGAATTCTCGTAACATTACATTATTCCATTGACTTAACAATCATAACTTGTGTCTTTTTGAGCCCGAAAGGGTGTTTGTCTATAATCTCATAAATTTTATGATTTAAAGCTTGTTTGAGAGTTTAAATTATATGATTGAATACGTATTCCCGATTTATAGCTTTCTCTGAAAATGGGTTGTAAAAACAGGTTATGGTTATTCGATTTTTAAACGAGTCCATGCCGTTTTTCTTTAAAAATCGAGTCTTCCGCTGTGCATTTGAATTTAAAGAATTTAACGGAAAGCGGGTCGTTACAGTTGGTATCAGAGCCTCTTTGGTTTTGAAGACCACATGCATCACATGTTTTCATATTTGATATTGTCCAATCTTCTCTCGAGGTCAACGGCGCCAGGTATCCTTAGAACACTCTCTTTTAATTAGTTTGTTTGTACTTTAGCCTTTCCGTTCCTGGTATCTCATGTGAGGTTTTTCTGATTGTGATTTCAGTATGCATCAGAGGACAGTTGCACCTAGGAGAGGTAGGAGCAAAGTACCGACTGCAGTACGAGGTAGAGGTCGGGCTAAAGCAGTTACACCACCACCTCCTCCACCTAAGTATCGAGAGGATGAGCCTCCAGTAGATTAGCCTGCTAGGCGTGGTCGTAGTATTACTATATCTGAGGAGGATTATCTCGATTTGTTACGAGGTGGTGGAGGACTTGCTGATCAGGTTATACCTCCTGTTAGAGCACCTGCTCTCGAGGTAGATCAGTCAGGGGTTACAGATGCTGCAAAAACTCTGAAGGAGTATATGAGATATAACACTCTTGAGTTTGATGGGACATCTACTGATCCGGCAGACGCCAAGAGATGGATTACCAGAGTAGAGAGTGTACTTGGTTTCATCCGGTGTCCGGAGCTTTTGAAGGTCCACTGTGGGACCTATTCCTTAGTAGATGATGCATTTTACTGGTGGAGTGGTTTAGCCCGTACTCTCAGTCCTGATTTACAGGTTAGTTGGGAGTTGTTCAGGGAAAAGTTCTTTGACAAATACTATCCTGAGGAGACACGAGATCAGTTAGAGATTCAGTTTCTTACCCTCAAACAGGGTGATAGGTCTGTTGTGGATTATGAGAGAGAGTTTGACAGGTTGTCAAAGTTTGCCACCAGACATGTTACTGACCCTGAGAGTAAGAGGGGGAGATTTATTATGGGTTTGAGAGCAGACCTACGAGGGCAGGTACGAGCTTTACAATCTGCTACTTATGTCGATGCTTTGAATGCCACTTTGGCATTAAATATTGGGGATGCTGAGAAGAAGGCTTTTGAGATTGCTGGATAGGCCTCCTCTCAAAAGAGAAAGGCTGGGGACGACCTTTCTGGTCGAGGGACACAGCCACCGAGACAGGCTCCTGGTAAGGGCAGAGGGCAGACAGGACCTCAGTTTCACACATGTCAGTCTAGTGCTCTAGCTCCTCCCTTACCCTACTATCCAGATTGTACCGGGTACCACCTAGGTCAGTGTAAGGTGGTGAAATGTTATCAGTGTGGACAGATTGGACATATGAAACGTTTCTGCCCTAGTTTACGGACACCACAGTATAGTGGAGGTCAGGGTCAGAGTTCAGGTCAAGGTCAGAGTTCAAGTTAAGGTCAGGGCCGAGGACAGACCCAGGGGCGAGGTCAGACAGCTGGTAGAGGCCAGGTTAGGCCTACTCAGCAGCAGAGAGCACCACCGGCAGTTCAGGCACCGCCTCAGACACGACAGCAGGCCCGTGTCTTCGCCACCACCTGAGAGGATGCTGAGGCATCTGGTACTATTGTGACAGGTACTTTGTCCGTTTTAGAGCACTCTGCCTTTGTATTATTCGATTCTGGGGCTAGTCACTCATTTATTTTTGCTGAGTTTGTCGAGTCTGTTGCCTTTGATTCTGAGCCATTAGGACATGAGTTGCATGTTACTACCCCGCTCGGGAAATCTGTGACTGTGGATAAAGTCGTTTATACTGATGATTTATGTATTATGGGTTGCTTTCTACATGCTATGTTGATTGTGATGCCAATGTCTGACTTTGATATTATTTTGGGTATGAATTGGCTGTCAGCCAACCACGCCATTATCGGTTGTAGTGAGAAAGTGGTAGACTTTATTGGTCCATGTGGGACTAGTTTACGATTTCATGGGACCCGAGGCAGGGTGACACCTGCAGTTATCTCGGTGATACAGGCTAGAGCACTTTTGAGTGACGGTGCTTTAGGTTACTTGGCTAGTGTAGTTGACACATTTGTTAGTGTGACCACCCTAGTTTCTGTACCCGTTGTGAGGGATTTCATTGATGTCTTCCCTGATGAGTTACCTGGTTTGCCACCAGTGAGAGAGTTAGACTTCTAGATAGAGGTGATACCTGGGACTGCTCCATTGTCTAAGGCACCTTATCGTATGGCACCAGCTGAGCTAAGTGACTTAAAAAGTCAGTTGCAAGAACTTTTAGACTTGGGGTTTATACGCCCAAGTGTATCACCATGGGGAGCTCCGGTATTGTTTGTAAGGAAGAAAGATGGCTCTATGAGATTATGCATTGATTATAGAGAGCTGAACCGGGTCACAGTGAAAAACAAGTATCCTTTGCCCAGGATAGATGACTTGTTTGATCAGCTGAAGGGGGCAACTATCTTCTTGAAGATAGATCTTCGATCAGGGTATCATCAGTTGAGGATTAGGGATGCTGACATTCCTAAGACTACGTTCAGGACACGATATGGTCATTATGAGTTTGTTTTCATGTCTTTCGGCTTGACTAACGCTCCTATGGCCTTTATGGACCTGATGCATATAGTGTTCAAGAGGTTTATTGACACTTTTGTGATATTGTTTATTGATGATATTCTTGTGTATTCGAGGACTGAGGAGTTACATGCTATCCATTTAAAGAAGGTATTATCGACTTTGAGAGCTCAAAAGTTGTATGCAAAGTTCTCTAAATGTGAATTCTGGTTGAAGGAAGTGAATTTCCTTGGGCATGTAGTATCTAGCAGAGGGATTTCTGTGGATCCTTCTAAGGTGGAAGCCGTTAGTGGTTGGCCCCGACCGACTAATGTGGCTGAGATACGGAGTTTTCTTGGACTTGCAGGGTATTATAGACGATTTGTGCAAGATTTTTCCAAGATTGCGTCCTCTTTGACTCATTTGATGAAAAAGGGGGTAGATTTTGTGTGGAACGATGAGTGTGAAAATAGCTTTGAGGATCTTAAGAGGTGACTTGTATCGGCCCCAATTTTAGTATCGTCTGATGAATCTGGTGGTTTGACAGTGTATACCGATGCATCCAAGAAGGGTTTGGGATGTGTATTGATGCAACATGGGAATGTAATAGCTTATGCTTCTAGGCAGTTAAAGGAGCATGAGAAAAAGTACCCGACTCATGACTTGGAGTTAGCAGCGGTGGTACATGCATTGAAGATTTGGAGACATTACTTGTATGGTGAGAAGATTCTGATTTTCACCGATCACAAGAGTCTCAAAATACTTTTTCACACAGAAAGAGCTCAATATGAGACAAAAGAGATGGCTGGAACTTGTGAAAGATTATGATTGTGACATCCAGTATCATCCGGGAAAGGCCAATGTAGTTGCTAATGCACTTAATCGAAAGTCATCACACTTGTCTGCTTTGAGTACTATTCCATTGAGACTTAGATGGGAGATGGAAGGAGCTGAGATAGCCATTCTTTCAACTGAGGTTACCATGAGCTTAGCAAGTTTGACAGTTGGCTCTACTTTGAGACAGAGGATGATAGAGGTACAAAGGGTGAGAAACACTTGGCTGAAGGTTTTCGTAAGGCAGAGTCTGATTTACCTAGCCATTTTAGTTTTTCCACAGATAATGCACTGATGTATCGTAGGAGGCTATGTGTGCCTTTAGAATCGACTTACAGAAAAGAGCTGTTGGAGGAGGCTCACAGTTCTATCTTTTCTGTGCATCCAAGTAGTACTAAGATGTACATGGACCTGCGACAACATTATTCGTGGCCTGGCATGAAACGTGAAGTTGCTGACTTTGTTAGTAAGTGTTTGGTTTGTCAGCAAGTAAAGGCTTTGAGGAAGAGTCCACCTGGTTATCTTAACCCTTTGAGCGTGCCTGAGTGGAAGTGGGAGGAAATATCGATGGATTTTATCAGTGGCTTACCGAGGACCGCGAAGGGTTATGACACCATTTGGGTGATAATTGACAGGTTGACTAAGTGTGCACATTTCATACCAGGGAAGATAACCTACCCTGTTGAGACATGGGCACAGTTATACTTGAGAGAGATTGTCAGACTTCAAGGAGTGCCAGTCAGGATTGTTTCAGATCGAGACACCTGTTTTGTTTCGAAATTCTGGCAGAGTCTGCATACTGCTATAGGCACTGGCTTGGATTTCAGTATTGCTTTTCATCCTTAGACAGATGGTCAGACAGATAGGGTTAACCAGATTCTGGAGGATATGCTGAGAGCTTGTACTCTTGATTTCGGTGGTAGTTGGGATACTCATTTATATCTTGTTGAGTTTGCTTATAACAACAGTTATCAGGCTACCATCGAAATGGAACCTTTTGAGGCACTTTATGGTAGAAAGTGCAGATCACCGGCTCATTGGGATAAAGTTGGTGAGAGGAAACTTCTGGGACCGGAATTAGTGCAGATGACTAGCGATTCCATTGCTCTTATCAAAGAGAGGATGAGAGTGGCTCGGAATAGACAGAAGAGTTACGCTGATGAGAGGCGTAGTGCATTTGAGTTTGAAGTTTGTGACCACGTATTCCTGAAGGTGGCACCCATGAAAGAGGTGATGAGGTTTGGGAGGAAGGGCAAGTTGAGCCCTAGATTTATAGGCCCCTTCGATATCCTGGATCGGGTTGGGTCCGTAGCGTATCGATTGGCTTTGCCTCCGGCCTTGTCAGCAGTTCATGATGTATTCCACGTGTCCATGCCCAGGAAGTATGTGGCTAACCCTTCACATATTATTGATTATGAGCCTGTTACTTTAGATGCTAGTCTATCCTATGAAGAAGTACCAGTTGAGATCCTAGCTAGGGAACATAAGGTGTTAAGGAACAAAACGATAGACTTGGTTAAAGTTCTGTGGAAGAACCAAGTATCAGAGGAGGCTACGTGGGAACGTGAGGACGAGATGCGAGCAAAGCATCCTCATCTTTTCACTTAGGAGCCTACTTTTCTGGAACGAAAAGCTCTTTTAGGAGGGTAGTCTGTAACGTCCCGTTACTTTTAGAGGTAAATTTTTTTTTATTTAATTAAATCTTTTAAGAATAGTTAAATTCAGTAATTTCGATTTTAGTAGTTATTTCCGTCCGAAATTCTTTTTAATCATTTTAATACTTTAAATTCGTTTCGGTGACATTAATAATTATTAACGGGCCAATTAATAATTATTAATAACCTTTAGATTAATTTAAGAGCTTTGGGTTTCGTTTTTAAAGTAAAAGTAAAAGAGGGATGTAGGCGTCATTTCTCAAATTCTTAAATATCTAAAAATCACTATTCATCTTCATTTAAAATAACAAATCAAAGGCAAATTCTTATCATTTTCTCTCTTTTTCTTTCCTTGGAGCCGTGAGCACCAAACCCCAATTCCCAAATTTTTGGTTTTTCTTTATTTCTGGTAGATCGTCTCGATACTACTCCCGTTGGAAAGCCCTTGTCCAGAGGATCATTTCAAACCTACCGAACGTGATTTTCGCTCGTTTTCTCGAGCCCTTAAGGTATGTCAAAGTTTCTAAAACTTGAAATGAATAGTGTTTTAATGGTGGATTTGAGTTGAAATCTTCAAATTCATTCATTGAAGCTTGAAGATTTCAATCGGGAAAGTCGTTTTGGGCAATTTTAGAAACTTCCCCTAAACCCTATAACCGAGTTTGAGCCGGAAACCCGTCCCGTATGAATTTCCCCCATTTGGCCTTGATTAGGAGGTTTAGGTTATTATGTTTTTGCTATTTGCTTAATTTTTTCGGAAATCAATTAATGTACAAAACCCTAAATTACGGATACACATGGTTGTTGCGAACCTTCAAAGTATCCGAAACCAACCTGAAACACCTCTAAAATGCTTAAAATCCGGAAAACCAAACCCGAACCCTAATTTCCCTTGTATGGCCGAGAGCATCATAGGGAGGAAATTCGGGATTTTCGTCGTTTTATGCGTTTAGATATTGTTTATTCGATTTCCGGTTAATTAATGATATTAGGTGTAATTCAATTGTAGGATTGTGAATTGTTCGGGTATTTGCAACCTCGGATAAATCGAATCTTTTCTATAAGCTAAGGTGAGTTTAAAATGGAAGTTAGTTGTCTTATGAATTACATTTCGTTATGTTATTGTTTATCGATGTTAAGAGAGAACTACTTCTTAGAACTAATGTTTGGTTGGAGACTTTAATTCGGAAGTGAGTGGAGAGGATTTGGAATTATAGTTAGTTCGGTGAAAAGGAAACATCGGAGTGATTTGGAAGTATTGTAAAGTGACTTGGAGGTGTTAGTTGAAAGTGGAAGTTAAATTACTTTGAGTGGTTTGGGAATTAAAGTTGCTTAGATGTTACACTTGAGTGATGACTCGTGTAATCTAAGTTGTTAGGTTCTTTAATAACTTAGTAGAATTCCTTGGAGATTATCAAATTTATTGGAGACCTTAAGCACATTTATTCGGCACATGATAGTATGTTGATATCGATCCATACGTATCATGGTGCGATGATTTGTGGAGAAAGTGGCACATTGATTCGGCACATGATAGTATGTTGATATCGATCCATACGTATCATGGTGCGATGATTTGTGGAGACAGTGTCACATTGATTCGGCACATGATAGTATGTTGATATCGATCCATACGTATCATGGTGCGATGATTTGTGGAGACAGTGAGCATAATTGATATGGTACATGATAGTATGTTGACTTCGGTCCATACGGTATTATGGTACTATGATTTGTGATATGGTACGACCGTACGTGGTATGTTGATATCGATCCATACAATAGCACATTAAGATGAAACTTATTTGGTAATAAAGATAGTTAATATTACATTTACATATTCTTTAGAATTGTGTAGTAAGGCTTATTATGGTTGTTACTTTTACTTTAAGTCCTTAATTCAATTTCATGGCATCGAAAGACTATCTCGAGTAATATTTTACTATCGTTTGATTGTATGGAAATTGGAAGTGTGGATATGGGTAGTAATGAGCATTTTAGGCCTTTGGACACGATTTCTGGTATGAAATTTAGTTCATAGGATTACTTGCTTTCGTTTTACTCTCACTAGCATTTTATGCTAATGGTGCTACACTTATAAATTTTCAGGTAAACCTCGTCCTAAGAAGCGTGGTAGAGGAGGTGGTGCTGCTTGACTTACCGAGATGGTGAATGGACAATATCGAACTGTTTTGGTTTAGCATTCTTAGAAATGCTTATAAATTATTTCCAATTTCCATAACTTGTGTCTTTTTAAGCCCGAAAGGGTGTTTGTCTATAATATCATAAATTGTATGATTTAAAGCTTGTTTGAGAGTTTAAATTAGATGATGGAATACGTATTCCCGATTTATAGCTTTCTCTGAAAATGGGTTGTAAAAACAGGTTATGGTTATTCGATTTTTAAACGAACCCATGCCGTTTTTTTTTTAAAAATCGAGACTTTCGCTGTGCATTTGAATTTAAAGAATTTAACGGAAAGCGGGTCGTTACAAAAAATCATCTGGTCTCTCATACACATCGAGGGTGGCAAGTTATATGGGGTTACCATAACCGTCCAAATTTAATATTGCGCCCCGGATGCCCCGAACGGATTAAAGCCATCTGTGCATAAGCCCAATCTCACGTTTCTCAAATCTTGTGCAAACTCAGGATGACAATTATTTAAATGCTTACAAGCCGCAGCGTCTGAGGGATATCGCATAACACCTTCATCCTGTGAATGCTCGTGATGCCATCTCATGTGTGAAGTTGTGACATCCGATGTATACAACTGTTGCAGACGTGGGGTCAGCGGTAAATAAAACATGCGGGCGTACGGAATCATCCCGCATTTCCCTTGTTTATATCTTGGAAGAAAACAGAATTTGCAGTGATGCAGATCCTCATCCACATCCCAGTAGATCATGCATCCGTTTCAACATGAATCTATCTTCTCTACGGGTAACCCGAGTCCCTCCACTAGCTTTTTCGTATCGTACAAACTGTGCGACATCAGTTTTCTTGTGGAGCGCATCGACGAAACCACGATGCAACCGAATCAAATCCTGTAGCAGGTAAGTTATACTGCGCTTTTATATTTGAAAGTTTTGTAGTAGCAGTAAGTTGACTAACCTGACAACCTTCGTACAACTGTCTCGCTTCCTGTACTTCAGCGTCGAACATTTCCCTCGTCTCCCCATGATACACCCAGTGATAATAATTCTCCACAAATTCCCGACTATAAAGATGAACCTTCAAATCTAGAACAGGTATGATTCTCCTATTGTCGCATTTCTACACGGACATCGTAGCTTTTCACCATAATTCACGCAATAGACAGTTGTCTTGAACAACTCAACAAACTGTTCAACCCTGGCCATGAACTCATCGCTCAAATACCCGTCTATCAAACGAATATACATCCACTCTCTCATTTTTCTTTTTTCTTATCTTTACAAACAATGGGAGGAGGAGATTTTATAATGCATTCCTCTGCTTAATTGGGACCCTATGGTCGCAAAATTACTACCATTTGGTCGTATTTCTCCCGCCAAAATTTCCCGCCTTTTTTTACTACCAAGTGGTCACCTTTGGTCACATTAAATACGACCAGATGGTCACTTACAAAGGAGACTACTTGGTAGCTTTCTTCCCACCAAAATTACGCGCCTTTTTTTGCTATCAAAGTATATTTCTAGTCTCAAAAATGCGACCAGATGGTCACTTCCAAAGGCAACTACTTGGTAGCTTTCTTCCCACCAAAATTACGCGCTTTTTTTTGCTACCAAAGTATATTTTTAGTCACAAAAATGTGACCACTTTGTCCTTTTTATAGGTGACCAAATGGTCGCTTTTTTCGCGCCATTTTTTGCTACCAAGTCATATTTTAAGTCACAAAAATGCGACCACTTGGTCGTTTTTTCAGGTGACCAAATGGTCGTTTCTTTCGTTCCATTTTATGACCACTTCTAATTTTGGTCGCAATTTGGTCGCAAAAAAATTGACCAGATGGTCACTTCGAGTCAACCTTCAAAAAAAGTGACCAAATGGTCACCAAAAAACTACTTTTTTTTTTGTCGCAAATGGCTGGTCGCATTTTGACTTTTTTTTTTGTAGGGTAAGTAATTTCAACAATTAGTGAATATATAACTGAACATACAGAGACAATAATATAAAACAGGTACAACACTTAAAGGAGCCGTAACGAAAATTATACCAAATCTCAGAGATTATAGTGAGACTAGCATGCAATATTTAAGTAATTTCATTAGTCAATAATTTAGTGATTATAGATTTGTACCAAAGTATTATCCAGTAATGATAATATAAATTGAAACTCTAAAGATAGCAAAAGTTTTCTAACCTTTTTGTTTGATTTCTTAGATGTTCCAGCTTTCTTCTTCGAATCTTCTCCTTTCTTCTTCAATTAATCCTTTCCTTGTCTATGATTCTCAAAATCATTGTCATTCTCTGAAGGATTTGGTAAATATTTTTTTAGATTTAACGTTTTCATTGTCTATTGAAGGGTTTATAGATCTTTCAAAGATTTTTTTTCAAAATCTGTTAGCTAAGAAAATCACGATGAAAAATCAGTAAACGTGAGGGAGATTGTTTTGAATCTTAGCTAGACGGATTTTGAGTTGAGATGGATTTTTTTGAGCTAAGATGGCTTTTGCGATTGATTGAAGAAACGAATTGAGAGATTTTTGACGATTTTTGAGCTAAGGGTTTTGTTCGTCGAGCTGAGAGATACCATATTTGAGCTTCTCCTTTATTTTCCACCATCCCAATCGCAACAGCCAAACTAAGTCTCTACATCGCGAATAGCTAAAACGGTCATTTGTCAGCGTTCTTTCAAACCACATCTGGTTATGATTAAACCATTGTTTTCCCTCTCCGAAAACTATTGTACTATTCAAACCAAACTTTCTTTTGATTTGGATATGATAATTTTTCAATTCTAGTACCTTCCCCATTGTCGTCGTCGCTTCCTTCATCCAATTAGAATGGATCAAAGTTTGAATATGGGTGGTTGAGGCTGAAACAAATGTTGAACTTGAGATGGTCTTGGCATGGATCCAGAAGGGCCGATTGACGACGACAGAGATTTAGGTTGTCGAAGCTTCGAACAGTGATGGAAATCTCACGATGGATCGTTGTGAATCGCAGATCTAGGGCGTTCAAACATATTTGGTAAAGGTGTCATTATTTCGTTAAGAGTCAAGGAAATTGCAATTAGGCTCGAGCATCAGAGTTTCTAACAAGACCGCACGGTGATTGAAAGCTGGTGGCGATTACATTCCGGGGGTGGTTGGAAACGTGAAGAAGAAGTAGAAGATGTAGATGAGTTATGGTTAATTGAGAGTGAGTAAATCATGGAGAAATATAAAATTAGTCATTATTAAATAAAAAATAAAAAGAAAATTTGCAATAAAAAAAGAAAAATATATAAATGAAATATTAAATGTAGTCAAAGGGTATTGCTGGTATATTGATAAATAGAGAATTTTGAATGGCTAAAAAATTAAATTATAGATTGAGTGGCTAAGCCCCTGTTTGGTATGCAATCTGAAAAGCAGAATTTGAATTTAGTGGATTCTAATGAATTCAGAGTTGTATTCTGTGAATTTGTTGGTTCTGAAATTGTGTTTGGTAACAGATCCAGAATTTATAATTGAGATTCAGAAATTTGAAATATGTGTTTGGTTGGTTACTCAAAAAATTTAAAATCAGATTGTGAATCAGAATATGTGTTTAGATCATAATCCAAATTTTGGGTGACCCACTCATAAAAATAATACTTCCAACTTTAAATCATTCATTTTTAAGTTTGAAAAAAAGTAATAATTCATAACTTATAAATTAGAAACATCTTTATCCGCATCAACTATAACTATTCTCATTCTTAGGATAAATTTTTCATTTAAAAAAAAATTATGATAAAGATAATAGAAGCATTGCAAGTCTATCAAATAAACTCTTTAGATTAAAACAACTCAATTTTTTTCAAAAAGAGAACTATATAAGACACAATGAGATTCTTTCTAAAATTCATGAGAACCTAGTGCAACCGAAGAGAGAATTTCTCAATAAAAGAGAATCTGAAAAAATATTTTCACACTGAATGGAAAGACCATTGAAAACCTCCAATAGCATTATTCAAATAGTACTACATACATTAGTAAACAAGAAGCAGAGAAAAATGTGAGCAGCAACCTCCAAAACATATATATATATATAAATTATTTTATTTTTTATATTTAAATTAATCTTATATATAATTATAAAAACAAAGTATAAATAAAAAATAGGATATAATGAAAAAATAAATTAACTTTTTTTTCCATCACTTTAGAATTAAGTTTAAGTTTAAAAAGTTAAAAATCAGCTTAAAAACATGCAATTAAAAATTTAATTAAATAAATAAAAGCTAGACCGGAGCGGGTCAACCTCGAAAAACGGGCCCGACCTGACCCAAATATGCAAAATGGGTCCGACTCGTATTTTTATCTCATGTGTTGAAACCCGTGGATTAAATTGTGCGGGTGAAGTCAATCTGTGTTTTTCAGTTTTGAGTTGGATATTTTGGATTCTTGTTTTAGTTGAATTCATTTTTTAGCCTAAAAAAGAAATTGAATCCAAATTGCTTTTTTCTGGATTGTAAACCAAACACAAAACAAAGCAGATTCTTTTTATTCATTAAATCCAGATACATAAAACTGAATCTGGATCGCAAACCAAACAGGGCCTAAATAATGAACTTACTCCTAAAAACTATCTATTTAACTTAACTAATCCAAAATTTTCCCATTTCATTTTCCCCCGCTTTTCTTTTCTTTTTCATTTATTTGAAAAATAAATTAAAAACCAATCAATTTTATTCACTAGTTTTCCTTTTCTTTTTTTAAAAAAACCATAAACTCATCAACTTATCTACTATATTTTTTTTAATTTGAAGAATAAAAAATAGAAGTTGAAAGGTACAAAATGTCATTGGGCCTTATCCAAGATGGATTGGGCTTTACTCAAAATTTTAAAATGGGCTCCTATTTTTTATTTCAATTTCAACTTAAGATCAATTACAAAATAATAACAGACAGTTAAGGGTCTACATGTTTTAACTTTCTAAATTTTGGGGATTTTTTAAAAATATTTTACACCACCTTGTTTAGTTTAGGTTTGTTGTTTCAATTGATTCCTTATACTTTTAAAAGTTTCAATTTAATCCCTATGGTTTGATGCATGTGTCAATTTTGTCCTTATGATTTTAAAGTTTCAATTCGGTCTTTTTGGTTTTGTAAAAATTAATGAATTGTCCCTCTTATTATAAATAAATTAACATTTTTTCTTATGTATTTAGTTTCTTTGGATGTGACAACCACTTGATTAAGATAAAGGTCAGTATTGTGTTTACTAACGTATAAATGTGTGACCTTTTGACCTATAAATATGACAACATTAGAGACGTTTTGTGAGTTTTTATAAAATCATAGGGACTAAATTGAAACTTTTAGAACTATAAGGACAAAATTAAAACATATCCCAAACCATAAGTACTGGATTAGTAATTAAACCTTTAGTTTATTATTTACACCACCTTATAAAAATATTTTAATAAAATTATTTAAAAACAATATTTACCCTCATCTAGAGTTGCCACCAAACCTTGATTTACATTCAACATGTTGACTATATTAGAGAAATCATCTGATAGGTAGCTGTAAACATTAAAAAAAAATAAAAATCAAAAATCAAAACTTTCCTTTTATGGGAGTGCCGGTGCGGCACTATGCCCTGATGGGAAATTAAGTGTGACTTATTTTAGGTATTGATTCAGAATTTGAATGATTTAGCTTCACACTCTTAGTAGAATTACAAATATTTTTCCTTAGAAAATAAATGGGACTCAATGAGGTAAGTGATAACTATATATGTAAAACGATAATTGTACTCCTAGATGTAATTATAAGTTACCCAGTGAAGGATAAGGCACAACTAATTGACAATAATAATGGGCATAATTCATCTATAGTTAGAAGAGTACAACTTTAAGTTTTAGTGAAATAACCCAAAATTGTCTCAAATAGCAGATTTTAAATATCTATTTTCATATATGTCAATATTTTGATTACTTACATATATAAAAGTGTTTTTTCAATAATTTATTGAATTATAAAGTATTGAACTAAAGAATAGACTATTAAAATTAAGAAAAATATTTGCCTCATCACCAGTCAGAAGGAGCTCCTTCTGACTGACCTATGTGTCTTATTCTTATTGGTTTAAACAAATCAGTGGGTCCCATGTAGTTAATAAAAAAATAACATAGTTATTATCTCTTATTATATTTTATCGAACTAAAAAGAGAACACATTGTCAGTCAAGAGGCAAGTATCTGCTTGAAATTAAAGTAACAGTTATCTTGTAATAAAATGAGAGTTTTAGTTTTTAAAAATTCATTTATATGATAATTATTCAATCAAACAATTAAAATTAAAAGTCAATATTTCAATAATTTATTAAACTAGAGGCAATAATTTATTAAACTAGAAGCGATAATTTAGTGAACTAAACAATTTTTTTAATTATGTGCCAATATTAAGTCATTATATGTATATTTTCTACTATTTTGTTCATTCATCCTAGTCTGAAATTTCAATTGATAAATTAAACCACTAAAGTTGATTATCTAATCATAAATTATTGAAAGTGTTGTTATTTTAAACAAAAGCTAGTTTACACTTATTTGTAATGATTTATTGAAATCAAAGGAATATGTTATTTCCATAAATTATTGGAAGTGGTGCTATTTGAAGAATTATATAATATTTTTTAATTATTTTGATAACGCCCTCTTTTGTAAACCATTAGTCCTTTACCATGTACATCGCACGTGATATTCTTTATAATATAGAAATATTAAAAGATTTAACATTTTTTTTCTATGCTTTATAAATTTTTAACAAAATGAATTTTTTTTTTTCAATTATTAAAATATACTATAATGTTCTATTTAAGTTTAAATTATCGTATACTTTATCAATTCAATGAATTATATGTAGTTGATTTTCTTTAGGGGAAAAAAAAAATTTTGTCCTGAAATTTGGGGGTAGTATAAAGTTTAGTTTAACCTTAAACTTTAAATTGTATCAACTTTAACCTTAAATTATTTAAGTCATTTCAATTGTAACTCACTGTTAATCTTCCGTTTTTTTCTCTATTTTATCCAACTTATACACGTGTGATTGGAAATTAAAATAGAAAAAGAAAGCAGGTAGTGAAAATGTGAAAATATATTTGGAGAAAAAGAAAGAAGTCATCATCCATCTCTAATGAATACTGCTCCTAGACCTAGAAATAGTGTTATACCAACGCAAGACGAAGAAGAATAGTGAAGCAGAAGATTATTGATCGACGAGGGTGTTGCGGATCGACACAACGTGAAACAAAAAAAAAGATCAATTGGTGAGAGTTTGCTACATATTTGTTTCTTGTTAGGTAGATTTGATTTTTAAATTTTAAACTCCCAAATCTAAAATCTGGGTTGTTGAATTTATTTTTTAGTTTGGTTGTAGATTTTACAAACAATTGAATGATTGTAAATACCTAAATGCATGGTTGTCATTTTTGAGTTTATCATTGAGGTGAATTTTATGTTTCTTAAATCTTTGGACATTAATCCTATAAAGGATGTTAATTTCTTACCTTTTTTTTTCTAACAATGGTAAAACATGATAAAAATGATGTCTTCTCTTTAAATTGTGTTGCGTGTTTGTGCATTTTGTTATGGTGTGGGAAAATGAAAAATAATGGTGGGAAAGAAAATAATGAAAAGAAACAAGGACAAGAGAAGAATGCTTATTATGAAAAGAATTATTCTTCTCTTTTGGGGAAAGTTTAAAAATAATGATGAGAAAGAAGATGAAGAATGTGAATGAAGGGGAATGCTTTGAACTTGAATGTTGGTTGAACTAAAAAAAACTCATGGTTCCAGTATTGAATATGATTTTACTTTAATTGACGATATTGACAATTGGCCTTTTAAATCCATTTAATATTACTGACATTTGGTTCATGTTTCTTTACCATAATTCAAAATGAAGCTTCAATGATTATTTGTTTTTAAAACTTGTTTAATTTCTTTGATTGTCGTTAAGGTCTATTGAAGTTTGCAGATTCACATATTTATTTGGGAATTAACTAGGAAATTTGAGTGTCAATAAAGCTTTCAACATAATAATACACATAATTGTAACTAAATGTCACTCTAAAATCTTTTGAAACCTATGTTTAGACTAATTTGATAGTCTGTTATGAGAACTTTGTTATTGTGTAAATTTGTTTTCTTCATTCATTTGTAGATGGTTGAGTTTAATTTCACTATAGTATTGCATCATGGAGGAGTTTGTGAATAAAAATAAAATTTTGTATGTTGGGAGTGATGCAAGTCAGATTGTGAAGACTTTGATTTTGATTACATGTCAATCCTCAAGATTGAAGATACATTGGGGGAAATTGGAGCTAAGAAATGGAATAAGTTTCAATACCTTATTCCAAGACAAAACTTTGAGAATGAGCTTAGGGTGCTGGTCTCTTATAAGGATGTGTTGAATATGCTTAAGTGTATCACTCCTGTAAATGAAATACACATTTATGTTGAGCATGTCGAAAACACTCAAAAATCAAATATGAATATTCAAGTAGAAGTAGGTGAAGGTCAAAGAGTAAGGGCAAGATTAGACACTAAAGGTGAAGGATAAGATGTTGTGAATGAATGGTTGAATAATGATAATTTCTCATGTGAGTCTGACACCAGTGATAAAAGTGTAGATATGAATGCTATTATTGACAGTGACTACAAGATGCTAGATGATAACATTTTATTTGATGAAAATGTGGACGAAAATGTGGATGACAATGAATTTGTACAGTATTTGCATTCTAATCAAATAGGTACAAGTAATATTAATGTGATCGAAAGAGTCGATGGAGAAAATAACAATTTAAGTCAAGATGAGATGCATTCTGAATATGCATCATCTAAAGAGTTACATTCCCTCCATGACTCAAGTGACGAAGAAGAGAATCATTGGTCTAAATTTCTAGAAGGGGCAGAAGATGTGGTATTAGAATTGGGTCAAACTTTTACTTCAATGGACCAATTAAGAAATGTTGTCAAGAGATGGTGTGGAACACGTACATGAATTGAAAACTGTAAAGAATGAAGTTAATAGGTTGACAATTAGATGTCAAGAAGAATGTAGTTGTAGACTTCATGCATCCAAGCTTAAAAAAGAGAACACTTTTCAAGTAAAGACTTTCATTTGATGAACATTCGTGTCATACAAAGGGTTCTAATAAGCTTGCAACTTCATCATGTATTGTTAAGAAATTCTTAGATAAGTTTAGAGACCAGCCTAATTGGGATTGGACATGAATTATTGATGTTGTGAGAATATTTGAATATCAATATTTTGAGGCAACAAACATTTAGGGTTAGGAACTTTGCCTTAATAATGATTGAAGGTAGTTTTAATGAACAATATTCCAAGATTTGGCAATATTGTGCAGAGATTCGGAGGTCAAATTCTGGGTCCTCTTGTATTTTGAGTGTTGATAGATTGGTCAATACTATTCAACCTCTATTCAAGAGATTGTATGTGTGTTTTTAAGGGTTGAATGAAAGAGTTTTTAAATGAATGTAGGCCTATCATAGGGTTAGATGCATGTCATTTGAAAGGTGCGTGTATAGGATAATTGTTAGCTGCTGTAGGGATTGATGGGAATGATGGTATATTCCCAATAGCATATGTCGTGGTTGAGGGTGAATCCAAACAGTCATGGAATTGGTTTCTTAATCTTCTTCTGGATGATGTTGGAGATTTAACTGCTCATGATTGGACATTCGTTATAGATAAACGGAGGGGAGACCAATTTATGAGGTTTGTTTCAACTCCAACAACTATTACTACTCAAGAGGTAATAAAGTGTGTTTGGAGTTTTATTCATGTTTAATGTTTAGGTTGTTTGTATGTGTTTAAGCCTCATCAATAGGTCGGGTCGGGTCGGGCCGGCCCTTAAATGAATGGGCTTGGGCCGGGCCCGGGCTGGGCCTGGCAGGCCTGCTCTATAAATGGGCCGGGCCTGGCCCGGGCCTGACTTAAAAGGGTAAGCCCAAGCCCAGCCCACGGGGCTTGGACCCATGAGCTAAAATGCGGGCCGGGCCGAGCTGAGCCTGGCCCGTTTTTGCGGGCTTGGCCCAGCCCGTTCAAATTTTTATGCATTTAATTAAATTTCCATTAAATTATTAGTTGTATTTTTAAAAAAATTATTTTTAACTTTTTAAACTTAAACTTAACTCTAAAATGATGAAAAAAAAGTTAATTTAAATTTTTACTATTAAATTATTTATTTATATTTGTTCCTATATGTTAATTAAACTTAAATTTAACTATAAAGTGATGAAGTTAATTTATTATTTTGTTATTTATATTTTTTTTTATTTATACTTTATTTTATATGGAATTAAACTTTTTAAATTAAATTTATTTATCATTCTTTTAACTTAATTTGACTATATATATATATTTTTTTTTTAATTTAACTTGAAAAGAGACAAACTAAAATGGATAAATAATAATAATGAAGTATAATGATTTCACCAAGAAATAAGATTTACATAATTGTTTTTTTGAGAAATAATTTGCATCATTGCAATGTAAATACATCCCAACTAGGGTTGACACCTACTTATATGCATAAATCATGTGCATTTTTCTCAAATATAACATATATTTATATATATTTTATAATTTTAAAAAAAATATATATATTTTATAATTTTTAAAATATATATATGTATATATATATTTTAAATAATTTTTGAATGGGCTTTGAACCGGGCTTAGGGCCGGGCCTGATGGGGGCCCTATAGATAAAGTCCGCGGGCCGGGCTTGGACTCAAATGCATGATCCATATCCAGCCCATTGTTTATAGGCCGGGCCGGGCCTGGCCCATCAACCGTTGACTTACGGGCCGGCCCACGGGCTTTATCCAAATGATGAGGCCTATATGTGTTGACTATTTGGGTATATAAGTTCATATTTAAAATCAAGTTTTGGGATGTTGTGATGTTTTTAATTTGGTATTGATGCTTTATGTCATTTTTTATGCTTAGGTTGTCGTTCTTTTTTCCTGTATGTTGAAGTTGTTTTTATATTTTAGCTGTTATGGAAATTCAAATTAGCTTTGACTTGATCTCATGACATGTAAGATGCTCTTTGTGCTTTGTAAATTCCTCTGGGATAAATTATGACTTTTATTGTTCCATGTAGCTTCAACCACCATCAGGAACAATGGATCAAATTAAGCCAATACAAGGAAGAGAAAGAGGAAGAGGACAAGAAAGAGTAGAAGTAGGTCAAAGAGTAGATGATGGGTGTCGAAACCACAAAAAATAATAAACTTACTCTTGGAATTTAGAAATCTTTATTAGTGGTTGCTGGGATTGAGGCCTCTAAAAGAGTTCTCAAACGAAAGTCCCAAGGATTTTTTTCTTACAGTATAATATGTTCAAAATATAAATGCACAAACAGAAGACTAACCCTTGTAGAGAAGTGTCTGGCTCTTCCTCCTTCTTGGCTGGTTACGATCCAAGGACCACCAAAAAGTACTTCCTCACTAAGCACAAAAGAGAATCGGTGCGTGGGCACTATCTCCTTTGGAAAAAAGGAAAATGAGAAGAATAAATTTTCCTCCCAATCACCCTATGGGCGGCGGCTAAGAGAGAGGGAGGAGAGGAATTTCCTGAGCCTTTTCTTTTGCTCTCTTAGTTGTGTGTTTTGGGGTCACCCCAAGGTTCCTATTTATAGGAAAACAAAAGCCTCAGAAAATCTTTTGAATATCTCTTAATTATTAAATAATTAAATAAGATATTCTAAAATATATTTGAATAATAAAGATATTATATTTTATTCCACAATAAAATATCTCATATCTTTTATTTAAATTAATCAATATTAATTTAAAGAGAAATTTCATTGAGTGGCAGATTTTTATGTAATATTTGTAAAAATATCAACTCAAAAAAGTATTTACAAATATAGCAATTTTTATAAACTTAGTGTTTATCAGTGATAAACTTAGTGTAAAAATATGTAATTCAATGTTTATCACTGATAAACTATATTAAAATTGCTATATTTGTAAATATTTTTTTGAGCTTTTATTTTTACAAATATCACTACAAAATTGCTAGATTTACAAATGCCCCTAATTTAAATATATTATTCCATATCTTCCATTTAAATTAATCACATTAATTTAAAATAAGATATTCATATATTTTAAATAAAATAAAATGAAAAACTTAGTCAACTCTTTGACCAAGGTGGCGTGTGACCCCACCATGGGTCACACGCCCCTATCATCATCTCATGACAATACTAGGCATTTTATTTTCCTTTTTATGTAATGGAACAATTCCGTTAAATAATTAAATAAATAAAACTCCTTTTATTTATTCCAATAAATAAAACTCCTTTTATTTATTTCTTCTTTAATTTGACAATCTCAAATTAAATATTTAAATAGACTCCTCTATTTAAATCCCCAGTAATTTTGGACAACTCAAAATTAATTTAATTAAATAGACTCTTCTATTTAATCTCTCATAATTAATTAAATAGACTTTTCTATTTAATAATTAAATAGACTCCTCTATTTAATTCTACCATTAATTAAATAATTAAATAGACTCATCTATTTAATTTCTTTTAATAAATCAAATAGACTCCTCTATTTAATTCCATTTTTCCGAAGAAATTAATCATATTAATTTATGTTCTCAATTACATGCGTTAACTCAGAGGACTTAATGGACCTATAGGAGTAAGCTCCAATGATCCAAAATTACCTTTGATTAAACCCCTTTTAATAAATTAATTCTCATTCATTAACTCCTAGATAACTCCACTAAATATCTAGAGTTTCACTCTTAGTACTATAGACATGGTTATGTCCATTGGCTATAATCATTAACTACACTTTGATTTTTCACAAGTAGTTCGTATCCATGACTAGGTAATTCACCGTATTAACCTCCATGATACATCTTGTTCCTTAAGCCCAACTGATTCTCTAATGAACAACCTTACATAATCTCCATTATGTGTCTTTAACCTTTTCCTTGATCAGAGGAACATGGGGCTCCGCTGTTCAAGTACCGTGAATTAGCCCATAAAGGGAACTACTTATCTATTTTCCAATAAGAAAAAGAGTGAATTCCAATCTTCTGTAATTACGTTCCCAGCTATAAGCAAGATGTAATCCCCAAAGTGGGAGGCTAATTGAGCGAACTATTCGAGTCACTCTCATTTATGCAAATCAAAGGCTTGTCTGTTGCGAACAGGAGTTCGTAATCCACTCAAGATTAAGATCAATTGTACATGATCAACCGGTTGATAAATGAAGTATCTTTCTGTAACGGCTTTCCCAGAAGACAATAAGTTTATCTTACTCCAGTCTACTACAATCTCTATTGCAGCAATACCCCCATTCACATGTCTCTACATGAGCGATCCAGATGAGATCACTTGTGCCAATTCACAAGTGGACCGTGTTAATGGTGTTATCAGAAATAAGGCACCCAACCTTTATTTATGTACCACAGACTATTTGAGTTACACTTAAGTGAATCTTCCCGCATCATATACTCACTTTAAGTTATCATAAGTAACTCTGGATCTTATGATGGATTACATTTATTAAGCTAATAATAAATGACAATGTAAATATTACTAATTAATAATTCCTTATTTATTTATAGTTTAATTGGATTACATTAGATTTATGGCAGAAACCCCAGCAGTGGTGAGTAACGTCGATCTCCACAGGGAAAAGATAATTAAATTAATGTTAACAAAAAAGTGGGTTTTGAGTTTTGAAAATATAAAGAAAACAAATGAAAATAAAATAAGAAATCAAGATGAGAAAGCTTCCAACTAAAAGTTAATCTCGGTTATGGTTCATTAATTTGATCATCGATTACTAAACATGCATTCCTAAATTCTTCTCTAAATTGGTTGGAAGTCATCAAAACCAATCAACAACTTATAAGTGCTCTTCCTTAACTTTTCGATTACCAAGCTATGATCATTGATTACTTCCCTAATTAATGGATAACCCTAAAATACGATAATAAGATTTAACCCATTAACAACATTAAGAAGAGAAAAACTCAATTCTAACTAACAAACATAGTACAGCCGATTCCTTTAAGTTAGATCATAAATTCCCATAACATGAATAAAAAGTGTCCTAATCAATTTATTCTATTATGTTACTTGTATTAGAACAATTAAACAATTACGGATTTAACGTTCTAACTAGCGATATGCAAAATTAACAATTAAATAACTGGCCCTATTACACAAGAATTAATTCAACAATAAAATATGCAAAGGGAAATTACGAATAAAGAGAAAATTGGAATAAAATTAAGAATGAAACCTCACAAAATCATGAACCAAACCTCAATAATCCTCTAGTTGAAATAAATAATTTAGCTAGAAAACGTATTAAAAACTATCTAAGAGTCCTAAGAAAAATAGGGGAAGAAGAGATTTTGAATTGGGGTTCAAAAGGGGCTTTAAATAGGCAAGAAGGATAAAAATAACATAAAATCTGCTATAAAAATCTGTGCAAGCCGTCAGAGCCGAGCCGATTGAGCCAGCCGTCCCCCTAAATGTGCCTGGAGCCGCACGAAACCGAGCTGCTGAGCCGCTCGCGTGTCACTTGGTCTTGATTGAGCGGCGTGTCGCCATGTCGCTCAGCTCCTTTGCCAGCCAGAAGTCAGCGAGCACTTTATTCTTCACACCGATGACATCATCATCAATAAAAATCAAAATTTTAAATATTTTCTCGACGCCGAGGTGACGGGTCTCACCGCTGCAGGACCACTCTCGGGTTTTTGGTCCAGATTTCGATTTTCTGTAGGACGCGGTGCGCCTTTTTCAACACAAAAATGGGAATAAATTCTTCGTTTTAAGTCCGATTTGAGCACCGTTTTTGCCTACGTTCATAAAATTCAACGATTAACAATATTATGGACATTTAAACCAATTAACAATCATATTTTAATTATTTTGAAGATAAAATCACTTATAAATAGGCGTAAATTACGAGTTATCAGTAGGAGTAGGTCCAAAGAGTAGGAGTAGGTCAAAGAGGAAGAGGACAAGATCACTTTTCCTATTTTTGCGGACCTGAACAGATTTTTTTTTGTTGAACACAAGTATCAACATTTATTGAATGTGGCTCGGGCTCTCTATTTTTAATCAAGAGTTTCAATTTGCTTTTGAGGAGATTGTATTTTAACTGCCAATCATTTGATTAACAGAACTCCAACCACTGTTCTTTCCAATTCTACTCATTTGATGGTTTTGCAACAAACTTAGGTTGATAATTCTACTCTTCGAGTGTTCTGTCGTCTTTGTTATGCTTCCACCTTATTGGCCAACATCACAAAATTCAATCCTCGCTCCACCAATGTTTTTTTATGGGCTACCCTGTTGGAGTCAAGGGATATCGTCTTTATTATATTCAAAGGAAACAATGTATTATTTTCAGATATGTGATCTTTTTTGAAACAATGTTTCCTTTTCAGTCTCTTCCTGTTGATATTGTTTTAGAGGATCATTTTTCAGATTTGGATCGTCCTATTCCTTCTTCTCCACATGATTTTGATGTGGCTCAATATCTTGAATCTATTTTCATTCCTACATCTTCTTCCCCACCAACTAATAATGCTTTTCAGTTACGTACTCCTGCTTTACCTGATTCCTAAATCATTTTATCATCTTCCACATTACCTTCTACTGATACATTCTTTGTAGATCTACACTAGGTTTTCTCATCCTCCTAGTGATTTGAAGGATTTTCATTGCAACTTAACTTCTCAACAACCTACTTCTCATCATTCTATCAGATATCCTATTCAATAGTCTTTTTCTTTGACAAATTATATGATTCTTATTGACAATTTGTATTCAATGTCTCTACTATGTTTCAACCCCATTTTTATCATCTAATTGTGAAATATCCTTATTGGCAACATGAAATGCATGATGAATTAGATGCTATGGAACGAACTAACACTTGAACCATTACTCCTCTTTCTTCAGGCCTTCAAGCCATTAGGAGTAAGTGAGTCTATAGAGTGAAATACAAGGCTGATGGTTTGGTTGATCATTTTAAAGATCGTCTTGTGGCTAAAAGATTCAAACAACAAGAGGGTCTAGACTTTTTTTTAGACCTTTTCCCCTGTTGCTAAGTTGGTAGCGGTTAAAGTTTTGTTATCCTTGGTAGCTACTTACAATTGGCAAATTACATTAACTTGATGTTAGTAATGCCTTCCTCAATGGGGATTTTTTTGGAGGTCTACATGAAGTTACCATTGGGCTATAAATCTAATCAATGTGTTGGTTCTAAGGGGGAGCCTCTTGTTTCTAAATTTAATAAATCCATTTACGGATTAAAACATGCTTCTCGTCAATGGTTTATAAAATTTTCACAAACTCTCCTTTCCAATTGTTTTGTTAAGTCATAGTCTGATTATTCTTTGTTTACTCATGATTCTAGTTCATCCCTTGTTGCTCTTTTGGTGTATGTGAATGACATAATCTTGATTGGTTCAGCTTCTTCTCATATTCAGGCTGTTAAGAAATTCCTTTATAGTCTATTTTTATTGAAGGATTTGGGACTTCTTAAAGACTTTCTTGGTCTTGAAATATCAAGCACATCTACTGTAATTTATCTATCCTAGCGCAAATATGGCCTTCAACTTTTGGAGGATACTTGTTTTCTTGTATCTAAGCCCGTTCATTTAACCATGGATCCGAATACTCATCTATCTGCTTAAGAAGATTTACTTTCACCTGATGATGCTTCTACTTATTAGCGCATTGTTGGAAGATATTTTTTATCTTCAAATCTCCAGGCATCACCTTGCTTTTACTGTCAATCAATTGAGTCAATTTATTGATCAACCTCGTGTTCCTCATCTATCTACCCCTCATCATCTTCTCTGTTATTTAAATGGTAATCTAGGACAGGGCATTTTACTTATGTCTTCTTATTGGCTCCACTTGAAGGCTTTTTTTATGCGGATTGGGGTGCTTGCCTTGATACACATGACAATCCATTACTGCCTTTTGTATTTTCTGGGGTGATTACATGGTGTCTTGGCGTGCTAAGAAACAGCCCGCTGTCTCTCAATCATTTGTCGAGGCATAATATCCAGCTTTGGCTGCCATCACAAGTGACAATCAGACTGTCATTTATATTGTCTCGAATCTTGCCTTCCATGAGCGTACGAAACACATCGAGATTGATTGTCATTTTATACGTAATCATGTTTCTGGTGCACTCTCAAGCTTCTTCTTTTTCGCTCTCAACATCTGCTAGATGATATTTTTACTAAAGCTTTACCAGCTTATTCACTTTTTCCATTGTTAGGCAACATGGGTATTTTAAATTTGTTCTCTCCATCTTGCAGGGGAGTATTACACTCATTAATTAGCTTTAGTGTTTTTACTTTATTTAAGCTCTCAGTAATAATTGTATATAAATACTAGTTGGTAATAATAAAATCTTCTCATGCATTATTTACACTTTGTGTAATAGCCTCAGTCTCTTGACCCCAAAATTACTGAACTAACATATTCCTGTTTACTTTCTATTTGGGATAACTAACCTTAAAAAAGGTACTAAGGCTTTTTAACCCTCCGCTACGAAAATTAAGTATTTCTAACCTTTTAGGTATATGAAATAACAATAATATCCTTCACTTACTTCTCCTTCATTTTTTTCTTTTCTGTTCTTGTGCACTTCATCTTATTCCTTGTATTCTCTTGTTTTGTGTACACTTCATTTTGTACTTTAAATCTCAAACCATGGAACAATCTTTCGGATAGAGATTGGAGATGGTGCTTCAATGTCGAACTGAGATTGAGACACTACTTTCTAGATTGAAGGCAATACGTCAGTTCTCAGGGGATTGAAAGACACTTATCTCATTTGAATTGAAGCAAGCTTCAACCTCAATTTATTTTTATTTTTTTTTAGTATGAAGGAGATTGAAGCTTTTTTTAATGAGATTGAAGTAAAAAAAAAAAACTTAATCTTGGTCTTGATTAAATAGATTAAACCCTTAAAATTAAATAAAACAAATTCCCTTTGAAAAAGTGAGAAAACAAGGAATAAGATGAAGTGTACACAAAAATAGAAAAATAAGGGAAAAAAATTGAAGGATATTTTTGCTCATGACATGAGCAAAAGGTTTGAAAAACATAATTTGTAGGGGAATGGTGAAAAAGCCTTACTACTTAATTTTAAGATCAGTTATCCCCAACCATATTGATTACTAATAATCATAGTTATTAAATATGATGTTAAATCACCACTAGACCTAAAAGTTTAAGCTAATGGGGTAAACACAAATTTAATCATATCTTAATACTACCCTTCACATGTGGGCTAAGATATTTGCACAAGACCCAAATATGTGAATTTTTTTTATAAATAGAGAGGAAACGTCATCACAGAGCTTCGAACTCAGGATCTCCTGCTTTGATGTCATATTAAATATATTAAATCATCAATAGACCCAAAAGTTTAAACTCATGAATAAAAACAAATTTAATTATATATCTCAACCATCGTAATCACTCATTTTAAATTAAAACCATCTAATTTCTTCTATAAAGGCCTCCATTTCTTGACCCCAAAAAGGAAATGGTCAATTAGTGAAATAGTATATTTTGGCATATTTTCTATTTTGGGCTAACTAACCTTAACGAACAAGTAATGAGATTTTTTTTCTCCTCCCCTGCAAAATTAAGTTTATTTACCCTTATAGGCATATGAAATAAGAATAATATCCTTCACCTACTTCTCCTTCATTTTTCTCGTTTCACATGCACTTCATCTCATTCCTTGTGTTCTCTTCTTTCGTGTAACTTCATTTTTTTTTATCTTAAATCTCGGATCGAAATGGAACAATCTCCCAGACTGAGATTGAAGAATAATGCTTTAACGTCGGACCAAGATTGAGGCTCTACCTTCGCGATTGAAGGCAATACATCAATCTCAAGGGATTGAAGAACGCTTATCTCATTTGAGATTGAAACGAACATCAACTTCAATTCATTTTTTTTTATTTCTATTTCTCTTAGTAGGAAGTAGGGATGTGCTCGGTCCGGTTCAGCCCGGTTTTAGGTAATATTGGAAACCGAACCGAACCTCTCGGTTCACTTAAAACATGAACCGTTCGGTTATATTATTTTCACATAACCACGCGGTTCGGTTTTATTTCGGTTTTCGGTTATCTTGATTTAATTTTTCGGTTTTAGTTTTTCAAGAAATGGTGAGATGAAGGGAAGCTTGAATAGTGAAATGAATGAGGAAGGACAAAAAATAAAGATTTTCAAATGACAATCCATGGTAATCTTGAAATAAAAGAACCTAAAAACTCTTTTGCACAACAGATAAAAGAGTCTCAGGAAAAAAAAAATCACATAAAAACAGAGGCTTGGAGAGAAGAATAAGATGAAGATGAAGATTTTCAACCATAGATGACTCCAACCTAAGCTATTATATCGATAGCAAAAGAGCGTTGGAGACAAATCACTTCCAATTTTGCAACAACAGGACAAATCTTTGCAAGGGTGATAGACTTACAAAGATTAGAAACGGAAGATTCTCACCAATGTGTTCTTCATAGGTTAAAAGGGCGATGTCGTTTTTTATTTTAGTGGGATTGTTCATAGGGATTTTGATTTAAGTGGGATTGTCCATGGGATTTGATCGCAGAAGGGGTGGGGCTGAAGGGATTTGAGAAAATGAAAGGGTTAATTGAAATCGGTTCGGTTTATTCGGTTCTTATAATTTGAAGAACTAGAAAAAACCGATTTTTAAATCGGTTCCTTCTATGATATCAGCAAAATGAGTGAGGAGGAAAAGTGAAGGATATTTTTGTTCTTTCATATCAGCAAAAGATAATAAAAACATAATTTTGAATGGAAGGGTGAAAAAGTCTTGATACTTTATTTTAAGATTTGTTATCGGAACCATATTGATTGCAAATAATCATAGTAATCACTCCTTTTAATTATAACCATATTCATATATGGGTAAGACATGTTTGTGTATATATGATTCCTTTCAACGAAAGACTTTTTTGCCCCACACTAAATTCACCTTTAATATAATTGGCACTCCATGATTGAAAACCTAACCAACTAGAAAGAAAAGTACAAATGGAGTTGACCCAACTAGACACATTAATCGGTTATATCTTTTATAATGTCAATACCAAAGTTTTTCTTCTTTAACCTTTCAAAAAGGTGAAAGAAACTAAGTTTGATCTCACTAGTTAAAATCGAGTTGCTTCTGAGTTTTTCAAGTCTTTTACATGACAATACAGCTATGAAAATGACTAGACGTTATTAATGCCTTATCTCAAAGACTTTTCTACTTCAATTCCAACTTCATTAGTCATAGCATGTGTCATCTCAACTTTAGCCATGTATTAAAGAAAACGTGTGGAATTTTTATGAAATGAACCACTAATTTTATTTTAAATAACCCATAATGAAAATAATAATAATAAATTAATAATAAAAATAATCCTACCAAGTCCGAGAGAATAAAGTGAAACTCAAGTTTTAAATCATCTATGCTGTGAATTTTTTTTTTAAGGAAGGAAAATTTCTATGTAAAGGCCAGAAAATTTTATGTAAAATATTAAATCATTAGTATATTTTATCAGATTTTTCTCCTTATTTTTTTTTGTTTGACTCCACTCAAATCTAATGGTAACTGGAAAGAGACGTTTAATAGAATCATGCTTCATCATGTGAGACATAAAATTTAACCGTAAAATGAACCCATGTTGTGCTAACAAGTATTATTGGACAAGATGGTGAACTAATATAATCTCTCTGTTACTAAATCTTTTTTCGTATGAAGAGTTTTGTAGAGGCATAAAAGGTTTTTTTATTAACTATATGTGTTAAGACAGCTCACTAAATGAGCTTTTCCAATACAGTTACAAGCCGTTAGAAAGTAGTTTTATTCAGTTTGTAATTAGTTAAGGCAAGTTGTAAGTATATGTTTATTATCTTTTCAATACACTTACTATAAATGTAAGATGTATCAGATCATCAATCAATAGAATAAAAACTCTTCAATGATCAATTTCTTTCTTTCTCTCTTTCTCTAATCAGAAACTTTATATGGTATCAGAGCCATTGGCTCACAGCCGAATAAGATCCTGAGGAAGAAACTTAGAAGAGTGCTCCAATGGCGTCATCATCAGAAGCAGCAGAAAATTAATCAAATGTAGCAATTGATTCTCTAAATCAATCAATGAAGCCAGTGAATCTGGGAAATAAATCATCAATTGTTAAATTAGATGATAACAATTTCCTACTGTGGAAATTTCAAGTAGAAACAGCCATAGAAGGTCATGGTCTTGAGAGTTTCATTGATGAAGACAATCAACAACCAGAGAAGTATATTAGATCTGGAACTGGAAATCAAGCAACAATGACTATCAATCCAAAATTCAGTTTTTGGAAGAAGCAAGATAAATTGCTCTCATCATGGATGATAGGATCCATGACTGAAGAAATTTTGTCTGAAGTTACGAATTGTTCAACAGCAAAGGAAGTATGGAATAGCATCTCTGAGCTATTCTCAAACAGAAATATGGCAAAAATAATGGAGTTCAGAACAAAGATTCAGAACACGAAGAAAGAAGGAATGCCGATGAAAGGATTATCTGAAAAAGATGAAAAGTTATGCAGCCTCTCTTGCCTCTGTAGGTAACAAACTTTCTGATCAAGATATTGTTATGAACATATTATCTGGATTGGGTTCTGATTATGATGTTCTAGTATCTGTGATTACTTCAAAAACAAAACAACAATCCGTGCAAAATGTATCCGCTTTACTGTTAACTCATAAGGCACGAATTGAAAGAAATACATCAAATCTGGAAGGAACCTTACCATCTGTGAATCTCACTGTTCAAAGGAATAGTAACTCTAGTTCTGTGCAATCAGACACGAAATGGTGGCCAAAATAATGCTAATAATGGTCAAAGATTTGATTTTTCGAATGGAAATAGAGGAAGAAGCAGAAATAACAGAGGAGGCAGAAATTGGAATGGAAATGGTAGACCACAATGTCAATTGTGCAGCAGATTTGGGCATACAGGTTTAAAATGCTATCAACGCTTTGATCCAAACTATCATGGTCCAAATGCTCAGCCTAGTCACAACAGTAACAACAGATATGGACAATTCAATCATTTTGGAGCTCAAAACAATAATCAAATGACTGTTATGATGCTTGCCCAAGATCTGAATACTGATAGCAACTGGATTCCTGACTCAGGTGCCACAAATCATGTTACTAACGATCTCTCTAATCTGACCATGGGAGGAGAATATGCAGGGAATGGTAGAGTGCAAGTAGGAAATGGTGCAGGTTTGACTATTACACATTCTGGCAATTCAATTTTTACTTCCCCCATTTCAAATCAGTCTTTTTATCTTAGAAATCTGTTACATGTTCCAAAAATCACAGCCAATCTTATTAGTGTCAGTCAGTTTGCTAGGGATAATAGAGTATATTTTGAATTTCATCCTTCTTTCTGTGGTGTCAAGGACCAAGCAACTGGAAAAATTCTTCTTGAAGGTGCTGTAAAGGATGGATTATACAGATTCAATTTGCAAAAACATCATCCCAAAGACACTTCACATTCAACCTCTCAACTCAACAACCTCCAGCCTACTTCTCTTTCTCAAAAACACACTGCTATCAGCTATCATACCACTTCAAATTCAGTTTCTGCTACACACTGTAATAGAGTGTGTAGTTTACTTGATACTTGGCATAAAAGACTAGCTCATGCTAATGAGTCTACTGTCAAAACTATATTGCAACAATGTAAAATTTCATATTCATCAAATAAAATTTCTCATTTATGTCATTCTTGCCAAATTGCAAAAAGTCACAAAATTCCTTTTATTAAATCAAACACTGTATACACTGCTCCTCTTCAACTTGTGGAATCTGACCTATGGGGTCATGCACACACAACTTCTCACAATGGTTACAAATACTATATGTCTTTTGTTGATGCCTTTTCAAGGCACACATGGATCTATTTTCTCCAATCAAAAGCTGATGCATATAAAACCTTTCTTCTTTTCAAATCTCAAGCAGAAAAGTCTCTCCAAACCAATCTTATTTCTTTACAAACAGATTGGGGTGGGGAATTTAGAACCTTACCTTCCTTTCTTCATACTCGTGGAATAACTCATAGACTTTCTTGTCCTCACACATCTGAGCAGAATGGTATAGTGGAAAGAAAACACAGACACATAGTTGAAACAGGTTTAGCACTTCTTGCTCAAGCTTCCTTACCTATGTCTTTTTGGGATGATGCCTTTGCAACAGCAGTCTATGTAATCAATCGTTTACCCACATCTGTTCTTCAACATATTTCACCTCTAGAGAAATTATTTCATAAACAACCAAACTATTCTTTTCTTAAAATTTTTGGTTGTTCTTGCTATCCCTACCTTAGACCTTACAATAGTCATAAACTACAATATAGGTCTTCCAAATGCACATTCTTAGGGTACAGCTACAAACATCATGGTTATAAATGCCTGTCTTCCAATGGTAGAATTTATGTTTCAAGACATGTTATCTTTGATGAGTCTTCTTTTCCATTTGCAAATGTCAATACTTCCACTCCTACAATCTAGTCTACTGTTCCTTTAGTTCTCATACCTGTTCTATCTCAGTCCCTACCTACCACCTCTACTCAGTCAATACCAACTATTTCTACTCAGTCTATTCCATTAGCAAGTCCTAGTACTTCATCCATATCACCACAATTGGCCCCATCACATTCGAATACCAGTTGTCAGAATGAAATAGTCACTTCTGTTCCTATTCCACCTGCTCCTACTGATTTCAATCTGACTTCTCACAATAGAACAACTTCTAGCACTAATAATCATTCCATGACTACTAGAGCTAAGAATGGTATTTGGAAACCAAAAGTTTTACTAACTCTTGAATCAGATAGTCATGAACCTTCTTCAGTAAAGGAAACTTTAAAGTCTGAGAATTGGAAGAAGGCAATGCAATCTGAATATGATGCCTTAATCAAGAATAATACATGGACTTTAGTTCCTAGACCTCATGACAAAAAGGTGATTGGATACAAATGGGTTTATAAGATCAAGAGGAATTCTGATTCTACAATTGCTAGATACAAAGCAAGATTGGTAGCCAAGGGGTTTCATCAGCAAGCAGATCTTGATTATACTGAAACCTTCAGTCCTGTTGTCAAATCAGCTACCATTCGGATTATACTCACCATGGCTCTAGCTCAGTCTTGGAAGATAAGACAATTAGACATTAACAATGCATTTTTACATGGTATTCTTCAAGAAGAAGTTCTCATGGAATAGCCATCTGGGTTTATAGTCAATTCTTCTTCTCAGCCTTTGGTATGCAAACTTAATAAAGCAATATATGGGCTAAAGCAGGCACCAAGAGCCTGGTTTGACAGACTAAGTCATTTTCTATTTTCTGTTCATTTTCAGAGTTCTAAAGCTGATCATTCTCTTTTTTATCGTATTACATCTGATTCTTGCACTTTTATCCTGGTTTATGTGGATGATATAATCATCACAGGGAGTTCTCAGATGCTAATCAATGACTTGATTACTAGTCTAAATCAAACTTTTGCTTTAAAATATCTTGGTCAGCTGAGCTATTTTCTGGGAATTGAGGTGTCATATCCTTCTAATGGTGGCATATTCCTATCTCAACAAAAGTATTTTACTGATTTGTTAACAAGAACAAATATGCAACAGTCCAATTCAATAGCAACACCAATGATCAGTAACACCATTCTGTCTGCCAGAGAGGGAAATTCTTTACCAGATCCACATGAATACAGAAGTATAGTGGGAGCCCTTCAGTATGCAACCATTACACGTCCTGAGCTTGCATATTCTGTCAACAAAGTTTGTCAATTTATGCATAAACCATCAGAAGTTCACTGGAAAGCAGTGAAGCGGATTTTGAGATACATCGGTGGCACTCTTACTCATGGTTTTACTTCTATCCAAACCCTCCAAATTTGATCTTCAAGCTTTTGTTGATGCTGACTGGGCGTCTGATCCTGATGATAGAAGATCAACATCTGGTTTTTGTGTCTATTTTGGAGGTAATCTAGTCTCCTGGAGCTCAAAGAAACAGCACACTATATCTCACAGCAGCACTGAAGCAGAATACAGGGGTTTGGCTAATGTCTCTACTGAACTGTTATGGATTCAGTCTTTACTTCAGGAATTATGTCTTGTTCAATCCTCCATTCCTATTATATGGTGTGATAATTTGAGTGCTGTTCATTTAAGTGCGAATCCGGTACTTCATTCTCGAACCAAACATGTGGAGTTAGACATCTATTTTGTGCGTGATTTGGTTCAGCAAAGCCGTGTTTCTATTCGACATCTCCCTGCCTCAGCTCAAATGGCAGATGTTTTCACCAAACCTCTATCTGCTATGGCCTTTCAAAAATGGAGATCTCAGTTGCAAGTTCTATCCATTGCAGATATTGGTTTGAGGGGGGATGTTAAGACAGCTCACTAATGAGCTTTTCCAATACAGTTACAAGCTGTTAGAAAGTAGTTTTATTCAGTTTTTAATTAGTTAAGGCAAGTTGTAAAGTATATGTTTATTATCTTTTCAATACACTTACTATAAATGTAAGATGTATCAGATCATCAATCAATAGAATAAAAACTCTTCAATGATCAATTTCTTTCTTTCTCTCTTTCTCTAATCAGAAACTTTATAATATGTAGTAATTTTTTTTATAGCATCTATTTTTTTTTTCTTTTCTTAATGTTACATCAAATTGGTGAGAGAAAACTCGAACGTTCAATCTTATGGGAAGGGAACAGATGCCTAACCAATTGAGATATGCTCATGACTCTATTTTTATTAATTTAATCGCTATTTATAATTATTATTTATAAATATTTTATATAATTAAAATTATTTCTTTGGTTATTATAACTTCATATTCTTTAATGTTTCAAAAAATTTAGAGAGAAAATAAGTATTTTCGTCTTCTGTTTTTTTAGGAGTAGTTGTTTTGTTTGTCTGCGCCTACTCATGCCTCTACCCAAACATTTATTTACAACCTATTGAATATCAAGATAGCTAAAGAGAGAGAGTAAATAAATGGATAAGTATTATTAATGAAGATGATGATAATTATTTACACAAGCCAAGATAGCATTTATGTTAAATTAATTAAATGAGTAACAAACTCCAACTAACTCTAATACTCCCGTCAAGATGGATGGAATATATCTTCAATGCCCATTTTAGAAAGCAAAGACAAGAGAATAGGATGAGGTAATGCTTTTGTGAAAAGATTAGCAAGTTGTAGAGCAATGTGAATTGGTAGAAACTTTAATCAATCCATCTTGAATCTTGTCCCTCGAACAAAATAACAGTCTATTTCAATGTGTTTCGTTCATTCATGAAAGGCTGGATTTATTGCAATCTAAATTGCAACTAAATAATCACAAAAGATTGCAGCTAGTTGATGAAAAGGAATTTACAAATCAGTCAATAAGTGTGTGTTATGGGTGAAATTACATCAGTACATGTGAAATTTCTTAACTTGATCAAGGAATGCACAATCGGCATGTCTACGTCATCTGGAAAGATAAAGCTACGTCACCTGGGAGGCTACGTCTACGTCGCCTGGGAAGGTACGTCTACGTCGCCACGAGAAGCTACGTCTACGTCATCTAATAAGGCTACATGCATATCTAAGACCAAGAAACTACATTATACGAGTATCCAAATTAAAGGATGACACGTGGCATAACCAACACATGACAAGTCATTGGGAAGAAACACGAGGCCCAATCTTGACGCGACATGTGGCACGATGATGTTATCAACCTTTTCTCCTATAAATAGGAGAAGAAATTCATTCATTAGGTAACTAATTCTACTATAATTCTCTTTGGCACATTAGCTCTGCTTGCTCTAACTTTAACATCAAATGGTGTTAGGCCAGCACCACACCAGGGGCTTTGTTCATTTTCTGTGCATGTACCTACGTATCACACTGTCAAGGTAGCGCACTACCGCCGACTCATCCATAATATTAAGTTCGTTGCATACATGGAAGCTATATATTTTTAGGCAACAACAGTGTAAAAGCTAGACTATCTCATTTGTTACAATAGCTAGAGAACAATACTCAACCTTTACCGAAAAACGAAAAACTGTCAATTTCTTTTTAGATATCTATGAAATGAGAGATTCACCAACAAAAATGTAAAACCCAATAACAGATCTTCTAGTATCAGGATATGAACCTCAAATTAGTATTAACAAAGGCTCTTAGTGGAACTTAAGAAGAAAGAGAAATAGAAAACTTTATGCACTGGCCTGGAGCTCGTTTAAGGTATCTCAACAAGTGATGAGCATCAAGATGTGTTAATCAAGGAGCTAAGATATATTATTGTGAAACTGAAAATAATATAAGGTTTATAAATTGGGTAAGTACAATAGTTTGCCATTGAGGCGCCTATAAGAACTGGAATCATCAAGTGATAAAGAAGCCCCATCCTTGGAAGACAATCATTGCTTTGAGACCATGGGATAGTTAGAAGGCTTACTAGCAAAAAAACCAAACTATTCTAAGAGTTGAAGACATCGTTGGGAAAGAAAGATGCCTGTGGATGATTATGGAGATATGTCTTGACTTGATTAATGACACAAGGAGAAGGTCCAGTAATTAATATGTCATCAACATAAACCAAAAGAGCTACAAAAGTAAAACCAGAACCTTTTGTAAATAGGGAGCTATCTGACTTCAATTGATGAAACCCAAATACAAGTAAAGCATGAGAAATTTTTTCACACCACTGTCTTGAAGCCTGTTTGAGGCCGTAAAGAGACTTGTTCAGTTTACAAACAAGTTGCTCCTGGTGTCTTGAAATAACATTAGAAGATTTATACCCCAAGGGTAGTTGCATATATAACTCTTCAAAGAGATCACCATTGAGAAATGCATTATTGACATCCATTTGAGCAATAGACCAGAAGAATTGTACTGCAAGGGACAAAAGAAATTTGAATTTGACAATCTTTGCAATAGGAGAAAATGTCTCAATGTAATCCAAACCAGCTTGTTGATTATAACCATTGTCCACAAGATGAACTTTATACTTATCAATTTATCTATCTTTCCTATATTTGAGTTGAAAAACCTATTTACATCCAATGGCATGATGCTGAGAAAAAAAGGTACCTTTGTTCAGTTTTTTACATTGCTTCTAGTTCACCAGTCATTGTCTTCCTCAAGTGGAAAAAATGTACTACTTATGATATAATTTTGGTTCATAATCAAGAGACACATTAAGAATAAAGGCTTTCTAAGAATTAGAAAGTCTGGAAAAAGAAAGAACAGAATCCAAGTGGATATTGTAACTATTGTTGTTAGCTAAAGAAGCATGAGTTAAAAGATTGTAGTGAAAATCTGACAAATAAGTGGGATTTTTGGTTGATCTAATAAATCTTCGTGGTTAGGGGATGACAGCCACATTTCTCATTAACCGGACACCAAACCCCTTATTACACAACTATTCTCCTTATGATTTACTTCTACTCTCATGGATTAACACTTTCTTCAAGTGTTTGACTGTCTTTGCTTTGTTTCTACTTTATCTGGTCATAGAAAGAAGTTTGATCCTCAGATCTAAAAGTTGTGTCTTTTAGGATTATCAGACGGGTATAAAAGCTTAATCATATTCATGGTTATATTTGATATTTTTGATGATATTGTTTTGCCACAGCATCTAACGTTTTATTATATGGTAGATACATTTGAAAGCTCACCTTCCTCAGCTCCAATTCTTGAAACTTCTCCACAACCTCTTTCTACAACAAAACTTTGTTGTAGAATCTCTACACAAGAGAATTGATGAATAACAACAAGATCATTGAAGAATTTTGTATAATTCTTGTGCATTATCAGATCTAAAAACTTTCATTCAAAAAGTCCAAGTGAACCTTGTACAGTCATCAACCAATGTCAAAAATACAGATATCTATGAGTTGTTGATGTGTGATAAGGACCCCAAGTATTACATGAAGGGACTAAGACTGTGTTTGGTTGACTGGAAAGGAAAGGAATGGAATCAGAAAGGGAAAAGGAATCAGAATCAAATACTTCGTTTGGTGCAGTTATTAGAAGCAACAGTGGAATCATCAATGGAATCAATTACTTTGTTTGGTTTAGTAATAGAATGAGTCATGGAATCAAATCCTTTTAATAATAAGAATTAAAACATTATTATTAAATAATTATAGTAATTAAAATATTATTATTTAATAATCAGAGTAATTAAATTATTATTATTTAATAATCATAGTAATTAAAATATTATTATTTAATAATCATAGTAGTTAAAATATTATTATTTCAAAATCATAGCTATTAAAATATTATTCTTTAATAATCATAGTTATTAAAATATTATTATTCAATAATCATAGAAATTAAAATATTATTATTTAATAATCATAGTAATTATTATTATAATTAAATAATAATATTTAATTATTATTATAATTATTATCAAATAATAATATTTAATTATTATTATTATTAAGTAATAATATTTAATGATTAATATTAAATAATAATATTTGATGATTAATATTAAATAATAATATTTAATTATTATTATTATTAAATAATAATATTTAATTATTATTATTATCTTATTAAATACTAATATTTTAATTATAATAATTATTAAATACTAATATTTTTATTATAATAATTATTAAATACTAATATTTTAATTATTATAATTATTAAATACTAATATTTTAATTATTATAATTATTAAATACTAATATTTTAATTATTATTATTATTAATATTTTAATACTATTATTTATTATTTACTATTAAGTAATAATAATTAATAATTATATCATTAAATAGTAATTGTTATAATTAAATAATTACATTTTAATAATAATTATATTATTAAATAATAGTATTTTAATAATTATTATATTATTAAATAATAGTATTTTAATAATTATTAAACAATAGCATTTTAATAATTATTATATTATTAAACAATAGCATTTTAATAATTATTATATTATTAAACAATAGCATTTTAATAATTTTTATATTATTAAATAATAATATTTTATTAATTGTTATAATTAAATAATAATATTTTATTAATTATTATAATTAAATAATAATATTACAATTAAATAATAATATTATAGTTATTATAATTAAGTCATAATATTTTAATAATAATTATTAAATAATAATATTGTAATTATTATTATTAAAATAATAATATTTAAATAATTTTAAGGAAAGAAGAAGGGAAAGGAAAGGCATCTACCAAGTCAAGACTTGGTAGAGCAAATCCTCCAAAATGGTGGAAAGGGAAAGGGAAAGGGAAAAGATTCTCCTTGTAAAAGTATCAAACCAAACAAAGGAAAGGAATCCCCTGCAGAAATGGAAAGGATTCCCTTTCCATTTCCAGTCAACCAAACACAGCCTAAGAACTAAATCTAACAAGTAGCAAAAAGTAATTTGTATATTAATCAATTCATAATTAATAAGGATCATCGTATTATCATCACTACAAGAAAAACTGGAAATAGCGACCTAAATTTAGCAACAAAAAGGGTGCGACGCTATTTAGCGACGAAATGTATCGCTAATGGCACGTTTGACTTTTAGCGACGAAATCCATCTCTATTTAGCGTCTTAAGGAAAGCTCATCGTTAATGTTTTGTCTCAAGAATTGGCGCGAAGCTTCCTGCCATAGTAGCGACTCATTTTGTCACTATAATAGCGACGACATATGTCTCTATTTTACATGATTTTTTTTATTAATTTTAGAGACACATTTCGTTGCTAATTAGAATAGTGCAAAAGAATAGAGACGCAATTTGTCCCTATATTAGCGACAAAATATGTCTCTATTTTTTATGTTTTTTTTTATAATTTTAGAGACACATTTCATCGCTAATTAGAATAGTGCAAAAGAATAGAGACGCAATTTGTCCCTATATTAGCGACAAAATATGTCTATATTAGCGACAAAATATGTCTCTATTCTACATGTTTTTTTTATTAATGTTAGAGACACATTTCATCGCTAATTAGAATAGTGTAAAAGAATAGAGACGCAATTTGTCCCTATATTAGCAACAAAATATGTATCTATTTTACATGTTTTTTATATTAATTTTAGAGACACATTTCGTCGCTAATTAGAATAGTGCAAAAGAATAGAGACGCAATTTGTTCCTATATTAGCGACAAAATATGTCTCTATTTTACATGTTTTTTTTATTAATGTAAGAGACATATTTCGTCGCTAATTAGAATAGTGCAAAAGAATAGAGACGCAATTTGGTCCCTATATTAGCGACAAAATATGTCTCTATTTTACATTTTTTTAATTAATTTTAGAGACACATTTCGTCGCTAATTTTTCATTAGAGACACATTTCATCACTAAATTTGGGCGGGAAATTTTCCCCCCAATATTTTCTAGAGGAAATATTTCCCGCTATATTAGTGAAGCAGAATTTTGTTCAAAATTCACTTCCTCCTGAAGTTGATCCAAATGATTTGTCTATTTTTACAGTGTTTGGCAGAACTATTGGAAAGCTCGTGCGGAGACCCCCCTGAACGAGGAAGAGTATCACATCGCACAAATGTACGTGTTGTGTAATTGTCCAGAGGTGGAACCTTATATCAAGTAAGTAAGAACTAAAATAATATGGTTTAGAGTTATATTACTTCATTTTCAAGTTTATAATATATTATTTTAAATAATAGGTTATTTGTTGAGTTTTTCGTACGACCGAGAAATCCCGGACTGAACATAACCAGGGAGGGGATTATAATTGACAGAGACTTCCGTTAATGATTTTATGCTTACGTGAGTATGATTACGTGTTATATTTGTTCATCTTAAATGCAATTATGTTATTCTTCAACCAAATTTAATTGTCGTGCAGGTTGATTCGCCAACGACACCAGTTACAAACAATCACATTGTAATGTTGGCAAAAGGACCTGCTAGAATTGCCAACTCATACTCTGGTTATTTAGGGAAGAGCTACAAATTTCAAACAAAATCTCATTCACAGAACAGAGCAACAGATAGCAGTGGCGTATGCATCAAGGGTCAAGTGTTCGGAAACAATAAAGAGAATTTCTTTGGAGTCATTGATGAAATTATTGAGCTTGATTATACAGGAGGAAGTGTAAAGCGTACCGTACTATTTAACTGCACGTGGTTTAAGACAATTCGACGAGGTGGAATGCGAAAAATACCACATTTACATATTTTAGAGGTGAATAAGAAAAAGGAAATGCGCACAAATGATCGATTTGTATTGGCACAACAAGCGATTCAAACGTATTTTTTACCTTAACCGTCTTCTAGACAATTCAATGATTGGTTAGTTGTTTGCAAAGTGCGGCCGTGTCACATTGACGAAAATCTTCCAGATAAAGACAGTGAGGAATTTGTAGCTTTCCAAGAAGAAGAGGTGCAGAGTCGTGAAATAGATGAAGGAATAAACTCTGAAACTGCTCGACCGTTAAATGACGTAACATAAACATTGTTTGATCCCGATGGCTAATATATTGATCTCCCTTTCATTGATGATTCATCTCCAAAACCTTCTGAGGACGAAGAAGAAGATACTGAAGACAACAGCTCTAAATCCAACACTGATGAATTTGAAGATGATGTTTAAATTGTTAATGAATTGTTAAACTTGTAAGGGAACCAAAAAAAAAAGAAAAAAAAAATCATATATAATAGCCATGTATTTCGTCTCTAACTATGAACATAGCAATGAAATACATCGCTAACTGGAAAGAAGAATTCCAGAATGTTCAGAAAATAGAGACGAATTTTGTCGCTAAAATGACTTCACATTCTATAATACTTTTTCAAATAGAGACACATTTCGTCGCTAAAGGGATTTTCACATTCTAGAATATTCAACGAATAGCGATAAAATTTGTCGCTAATGGGTAGTTTCCCTAATAGCGACGAAATGTGTCTCTATTTGAAATATCATAAGTTTGAACGAATATTTTAAAATATAAAGACACATTTCGTCGCTAATATAAATATAAAGGGACGTTTTTTAAAATTTTCATTAATTTTAGCGACATATTTCGTCGCTAACTATGAAAATAATGGCGATCATTGAATTTTTTTAGCGACGAATTTAGTCGCTAAAGGAAAATTAGTGACGCGTGCTATTAAAATCCATGCCTAGCTGGCGTCCATTCATTTCCTTGAGCGACGTATTTCGTCGCTAAAATAAAATTAAAAAGGGTCACATAACCCTTCACCCCTTCACTTTTCTTTTCTCATTTCATTATCTCCCTCCCCCGTACCTCTCCTCCCTCCCTCGCTCCCAAAACCCTCCCCGCCACCATGCCGCCGGACGTCCCGCCACCACGCCGCCCTCCCCCGAACGCTCTCCCTTCCGCCATCGTTTCCCTCCCTCGAACGTTCCCCCTTCACCTGCCTCCCTCCCCCGAACGCTCCCGCCTGCCTCGCCCAAACGTTCCCCCTTCCTCTGCCTCCCTTTCCCAAACGGTCTCCCTCCCCGTCGTCACCACGACCTCCCCGCCGTCCTCCCTCCTTCACTGCCTCCGCTGCCCCGTCAAACCTTCGATCAACGGTGATTTCTTCTCAATTTTTTTAATTCAATTTAGCATGAAATTGCATTGTATGTTAATTGGTATGTTAATTGTTATGTTCTTAATGTAATTAGCATGAAATTGTAAGTTCATTGTTAATTAATTGTTAATGTTTAATGTTAATCTTAGTGTTAATTGTTAATGTATAATAGTATTTTTATTGTTAATTAGTTTTATTACTTTAATTAGTTTACATAGTTTAATGTTATTGTTAATTAGTTTATGTTAATTGGTAAAATTAATTAGTTTACTTAGTTTAACAACTAATTGTTAATGTTATTCTTATTGTTAATTGTTAATGTATATATGTAATTTTATTGTTAATTAGTTTTATTACTTTAATTAGTTTAATTAGTTTACTTAGTTTAATGTTATTGTTAATTAGTTTATGTTAATTGGTAAAATTAATTAGTTTAATGTTATTGTTAATGTTAATTAGTTTAATTTAATTGGTAAAATTAGTTTACTTAGTTTATTGTTAATGTTAATTGGTAAAATTATAATTAAATAACATGTTAATTTGTTTAATTTCATTAGTATGTTTATTGTTTAAATTTAGCTTTAATTAAATTAATGTTTATTAATTAAGTAATTTGTAATTATTTATTAATTTTTAATTTATAAGTATGTTAATTGTTAAAAGATTGTGTTGATTAGTTTAATGTTAATTAATTAAGTATGTTATTTATTGATTTCAAATTCATTAGTATGTTTATTGTCAAAAGTTAGAGTTAATTAGTTTGATGTTAATTTATTCATTAATTTTTATGTTATTTATTAATTGATTAGTATGTTGTTAATTAGCTTAATATAGATTAGTATTAATTAGATTAAAGTTAATAAGCTTCTAATAAATTTATTAGTATGTTTTTATTTATTTAATTAATTGGTATGTTAATTTTTCATATGTTAAATTAATGTTTAAGTAATTAAGTAATGTGTTTATTTTATATATGTTAATTGTTAATTTATAAAAATTAGGGTTAATTGGTATGTTCTTAATGTATTTAGATAAAAAAAAGTATGTAATTTTATATGTTTAATTAACTTACTAATTTGTATGTTAATTGATTAATTTGTATGTTATTTTGTAAAATTAATGAGTTTAATGTTTTTATTAATATTAATTAGTTTAATTGAATTGGTAAAATTAGTGTAATATTGTTAATTGATTTAATTGAATTGGTAAAATTAGTTTAATTGAATTGTATGTTATTGTTAATCAGTATATTCATTTTTTTATTAGTATGTTTATTGTTCATATATAGATTTAATTAAATTAATGTTTAAGTAATTAAATAATGTGTTTATTTTATATATGTTAATTCTTAATTTGTAAAATTTAGGGTTAATTGTTATGTTTTTATTATTATCTTTTTTTTAATCTGAATAATTAGCGACGATATGTGTCTCTAAATATTTAATTTTTTTTTTTACTTTCGGTTTCTTTTGGGTTGACTAATGCTCCCGCTGCCTTTATGGATCTAATGCATACAGTTTTTCAGAAGTATTTGGATACCTTCGTGATAGTATTCATAGACGAGATATCCTAGTGTATTCCAATACTAGGGAGTTACATGATGAGCATCTGAGGATTGTGTTAGCCACTTTGAGGTTCGAGAAACTTTATGCCAAGTTCAGTAAGTGTGAGTTCTGGTTGGATAAGGTTTCCTTTTTGGGACATGTTGTGTCGAGTAGTGGAATATCAGTAGATTCTTCTAAGATTGAAGCTGTTAGTAGTTGGCCCCGACCTACCAGTGTGACTGAGATTCGAAGTTTCCTAGGTTTAGCTGGTTATTACCGAAGGTTTGTGCAAGACTTTGCAAGGATTGCCTCACCTATGACCAAGCTAACCAGGAAAGGTGTGCCTTATGTTTGTGATGATGAGTGTGAGCAGAGTTTCGAGGAACTTAAGAAGAGATTAGTTTCAGCTCTAGTTTTGATAACTCCGGATGATTCTGCGGGTTTAACTATTTATAGTGATGCCTCGAAGAAAGGGTTGGGTTGTGTGCTAATGCAACATGGTAAAGTAGTAGCCTATGCTTCTAGACAGCTTAAGGAGCATGAGAAGAAATACCCTACCCATGACCTGGAACTAGCTGCTGTGATACATGCCCTAAAGATATGGAGACATTATCTTTATGGAGAGAAGATCCTTATCTTTACTGATCACAAAAGCTTAAAGTATTTCTTTACTCAGAAGGAGTTACACATGAGACAGCGTAGATGGCTAGAGTTAGTCAAAGACTACGATTGTGACATCCAGTACCACCCAGGTAAAGCCAATGTAGTGGCTGATGTCTTGAGTAGGAAGTCAGCTCATAGTGCAGCTTTGCTTGTGAGACACCCGAGACTTCAGTGGGAGATTGATAGAGCTGAGATTGAGATACTTATTTCTGATATGACTGTTAGCATGGCCAGGTTGACTGTGACACCTTTGTTGAGACAGGGGATTATTGAGGCACAGAAAACTGATAGTAGTCTTCGGGGTTATGTGCTTGATGTTGAGACTGGGTTGCCAGGGTACTTTGCATATGCTTTAGATGGTGGATTGACTTATAAGGGTCGTTTGTGTGTACCTGATGTTGAGGGTTTGAAAGGGGAAGTATTGACAGAAGCACATAATTCGATGTTTTCAGTACATCCTAGAAGCACCAAAATGTATAATGACCTTAAAATGCATTATTGGTGGCCCGGAATGAAGAAAGATGTGACCGAGTTTGTTAATAGGTGCCTAGTATGCCAACATGTGAAGGCTTTGAGAAAATGTCCATATGGTCACTTAAAACCATTAAGTGTACCAGAATGGAAATGGGAAGACATAGCCATGGATTTTGTGTGTGGTTTGCCAAGGACACAAAAGAGTTATACAGTTATATGGGTCATTGTGGATAGATTGACCAAGTCTGCTCAATTTTTACCTGGGAAATCGACTTACTCGGTGGAGAATTGGGCAAAGTTGTATCTGAAGGAAATTGTGAGACTTCATGGAGTGCCAGTAACTATTGTGTGTGATAGGGACACCAGATTTGTGTCCAAGTTTTGGAAAAGTTTTCATAGTGCCATGGGTACTAAGCTACTTTTTAGTACAACTTTTCATCGTCTCCAGTTCATTGGGATGAAGTTGAGGAGAGAAAGTTATTGGGACCAGAACTTGTGCAAATGACTAATGCCTCAGTTGAGTTGATCAGAGAAAGAATGAAAACGGCTCAAAGCAGACAGAAAAGCTACGTAAATGTAAGAAGGACCGATCTCGAGTTTTCTGTTGGAGATCATGTGTTTCTAAAGATAGCTCCGATGAAGGGGGTTATGAGATTTGGAAGGAAAGGCAAGCTGAGTCTGAGGTTCATTGGACCATTTGAGGTATTGGAGAGGATTGGATCTTTGACTTACAGATTGGCCCTTCCATCAGCTTTGTCAGGAGTCCACAATGTATTGCATGTTTCGATGTTGAGGAAATACATTGTCGATCCGTCTCATGTGATAGATTATGAGCCAGTTCAACTGAATGCCGATTTGTCATTTGGGGAGCAACCAGTTGAAATCTTGGCTAAAGAGCAAAGGATTATGAGGAACAAGACCATTAACTTGGTTAAAGTTTTGTGGAGGAATCAAGCACATGAAGAAGCCACTTGGGAACAAGAGGATGAAATGCGCGAGTTGTATCCCCACCTTTTTGACCAGCAGTAGCACTTTTCGGGGACGAAAAGCTTTGTTAGGTGGGTGTATTGTGACGACCCGTTCCTGATAAGTAATATTTAAATAAATAATTTATTTATTTAAATATGTGGGATTGTTTTATTTTGTTTGAAGAGGAAGTGGTGTTTATAAATTTAATTCTTTTTACAGGAATTAAATAAAAAGACTTTATCTTAAAAAAAAAAAAAAAAAAAAGAAGATGAAGTGGCGTGGAGGCGGGAAGAAAAGAAAAGAAAAAAAAAAAGGCTTGGCAGAGACATAACATGCAGAGAAAGGGAAAAAGGTAAGGTTCATCCTTTTTCTTCTTCTTCTTCTTCCATTGTCGCTGCCCCTTGTATGGGAAGAGGCTGGATTTTGATCAATTCTTTCCGTCTCTTTTTAATCTAGGTGTGGATTTTGGAGATTGTTCGATTCAAGGGTTTCGAAGTCGAGATTCATTGGTTTCCTAGGAAATTCAAGAAAGGTAAATTGGTTCTTCTTTCAACAATTCCTCTTAATTTGTAGATTTTGGATTTTGGATTAGTGTTTTCTTGAAACCAATTTCTCAAACCCTTTGTTGATTTAATTTGATTTAAACCCTAGAAACCCTACCTTACAATTTGTCAATAATCGATCAATACCGAACCAAAAAGGGACCGCCCCCGCCCCCGAAGGGGCAGCAGCCGCCGCAGCAGCCCTTATGGGCTGCTGCTGGCCGACTGCAAGGGCAGCCCCTTTTGGGGGCTGCTCTTGCTTGTTGGGTCGTTTCCGGCGTCGCTTTTCGTGTATCATTAAATTTTACTTTTGGGTAAAATTTTAGAATAGGTCTTAAATTGTTTGGATGGTTTTTCAGGATCTTGAAAACCATTGGAGAGGAAGATTACTTGTGTTTCAATTTGGAATTAAGGTGAGAATTTAGTTAATCTTTGATCAATGGCATGCTTACTTTTCTTTTTCTTTAAAAGAATGATTGTTTCTGGGTTGTGTGATTGGAGTAATATTTTGGTATGATGTAATAAGCATGATTTGAATGAATGTATGAGTCTTTGAATTGGAGTTAAGGAAATTAAGAATTAAATGGCATGCATGCTTTTGGATCTTATTATTTGATGCTACTATTGGGTTCTCTAGTTGATTGATTTTAAAGTGATGATTATAAGATTTCTAGCCTCTTTTTGGATGTTTTAAGGCTTAGAAAAGCTGCTGGAATTTGATGTAATTGTAGTAGGATCAATAGAGCCTTAGGTGGAGATTAGTCCAGTCGAAGACCTTTTCTTGGGAGTTTAGGTGGGGGATTATTTTTGGATGATTATTAAGTGTGTCTAGGTGATTTAGGGGCTGTTTAGAGGCCTTAAAAGCTAATGGAAAATTTTATAAAATTTCCTTACCGGTTAGCGCCGAAAAAGAAGTAAAACCACACTAGTTAAGCTAGTATAGCTTTTTAGGGTGGGTTTTCTTCAGGAGACCATCTTGTGAGTTAGAGATCTAATTTTAGGCATTTTTAGACCCTTTAAACGCTGTAATTACATTGATTTTTCCAGAATTTGGAATTTTTGAGATTTAGCCTATTTAAGGTCAGTTTTAGGAGGAAACAGGTTTTCTGGACTAGAAGCTGAACCTAGGCTTTGTCAAGCATTCTGGTAGTGATGCTTTCTTTAAATCACATTATTCGATGCCTTAGATAATGTGGTTGTAGGTTCGCATTAAGTATGGCCAAACTTAATGAAGAATAAACCGTTAAGGAGTGAATTAGAGTTGTGCACAACTTAATTACACTTAGCGGGGTAGGTTCATTCCATTTGATCAATGGAAGAGAATAAACTTGTAGGTTCGATTGTGAGTCTTGCAAATTCATAAGAAGAATAACTCAAAAGTCGAATCGTCGTGACACGGGTTCAATACTTTGAGTGTGCGGCTCACTTTAATTGCGAATAAAGTGGAGCTAAGGCATTGGGTGAAAAAACTTAAAAGAATGAGATTTTCTCTAGAGTTGAGATTATACCTTGGAATTTGAGAGTTATTGGAAGTTGTGAGGCCGAATATGGACTTAAGGAATTTAGAAAGTTTCTCATGGCGTTGCTCTTAAATTAACTTTATTCTCACTGGGCGTAGCCTCATGATGCTACAATGTTTTTTTTTTCAGGTAATAAAAAGAAGAAAATTGGAAAATGATGGGGTCATGGATGGTGACTGGTTGGGCTTGGATTTACAAGCCGGCAACAATGTTTCTTTCTTATTTTAGTTGGATATTGGGATTTAACGATTCTTAGTTTTTATTATTCATGATTTACTTGAATTGGGATTTTTCTTTGATTTGATTCAAGTTGATACAATAAGTTTCGTTTTAAAACGAGCTCACTCAAAACTGTGTTGAAGTATTTGAATTATTTTGAGAATTTTATTTCTGAACAGAAGTGATGAACTGTTTCGTTTTGGTTTAATAAGAAAGATTTGTTTTAGAATTGATGTTTGTAGTTATTTCCGCTGCGTAATTGTTATATTTCCACGTTTTGGGAATTTACACAAATGTTTATTTTCGTTCAATATTTATTTTAATTTTCTATTTACACATCTTTGAAACTGTTACATCTTTTTTCCATCTTAAATTTTGTGTCTTCTATCAATTTTGAGTATACATCAATAAATGCTTACTAAAAGTAAACAGTTTATAAAAATTTGTACCTTTCAATTCTCGGCGAACTCGTTTTCTTTGTATTTTGTAGATAAGTTACCTTTTAGTAAAATATTTATTTTTATTCAATGTTTATTTTAAAAGCCTATTTACATATATTTTCAAAATTGTTTTATCAATTTGTGTCCGGTATCAATTTTAAGTGCACATTAATAAACTGTTTACTTTTTATCTCTGCATTTTTTAGGATGACGAACTAGAAAAACGTTCGAATTTTCCTGGAAAAAAAAGTCAGGAGGTTGAAGAACAAGTTAGAAGTTTGAAGATTTTTCTTTTATTATTTGTTATAGTTTTATTTTTGTTTAGATTTGATTTTTTCATTAATTTTCTAAAATTTAAGGGATTTTATAAATTTCCTTAAATTTTACACAAATTAAGGAGAAATTAAATCAGGGGTATCTTTGTCCTTTCACAATGTAATTTAATTTGACCGGTGATGGTTTTGGGTACTATTGATATTTAATAAAAACATCAGGTATATTAGATATATCCATATTTTTTTTTATTATTAGTGAAATTAACTCAACTTAATTTTCCTACAATGATATTTGGGATAGCATAGGGACCCGATAGACCTATATATCATGGGTTACAACAATTAGTTAATTAATTGATTAAACTCATTAATCTATTAATTACAATTATTAACTATGAGTAATTCCACTATAAACCCATAGTTGAACTCCCTTACTCATTACAAAAAAACTGTGAATTAGTGACGGCGAAATAGCAACAAAACGGGCCTCTTTTCCGTCGTTAGGCACCCCCTAACGATGGAACGACCTGATGTTATTTTTGCCATCCACTACAACAAAATGTAGTATTCTTAAACCTATATATTTATATATTCTTGACCCTTTAAATAAAAATAGTCAAGATAAAGTTGGAGAGTTTACGAGCGTTAGATTTTTTATATTTTTTTTAAAGTCATGTTTTCTAGACACTTTTAAAGAGTAAAAATAATTGTAATTAGAAATATTAAAAATCAACACGTTTTAAGAGTCAAATATTAAAAAATTTATTTTAAACATAATTTTTATTTTTTTTTAATTTCGGTTTTTTGACCATTTGAAAAGGTCAAAATAAATGTATTAGAAATCTAAATGGATGACACGTTTGAATAGTCAAGGATAATATATTAAAAAAAATATAAAAAATCCCATCTGGCGCTTCGTACGAAAAAGTTCCGCATACCCGCGATTTCATTGCTTTCGTTTTGCTCTCATTCGGAAAAAAAAATCCCTCAAGCCTTCGTACGAATAACTTCTCAGAAAAAAAAACCCTAAACCCTGCAATTTCTTTTAGATTTTTCCTGAATCCTCGTACGGAAAAACTTCTCCAAGGTGATTGAGTCTTGTGATTTGCGATTCGCAGAACCATCATCGACCATCAGGCTTGTGATTCAGAGAACCATCAGCGACTATTAGGCTTGCGATTCAAGAGAACTATCAGGCTTTGTCACCTCTGTTTGATTTTATCCTCTCTCTGCCAAATCACTTAATTTCCAATTGATTTGAAACGTCGCTCGTCATTTGTGTTTTTCAGTCCAAGCAATTGCAGTCGAAGGGGATTTCAGTTCAAGCAACTTCCCTTTCATTCTATTTCCTCTCCACCGCTTGTCAATCAACCAAAAGGTATCTTTATTTCTTTTCATTTTTTTTTGAATTTAGGTTGTAGATTAGATTCTTTTTTTAGTTCGTTTTGTGTATCTGGAATACTCAATTACTTAATTATGTGAGATTTACATACTACCCCCATTTTTCCATCTCTCATTCTCTCTTTCTTTCTTTCTCTTTTAGTTTCCTCAATTATTAGGGTGCAGATGCGATTCTTCATCAGTGCAAAATGTGCAATCATAGGAGATACAAATAACGTAAAAAAAAAGTCTTATTCCACATACCTGCATGCTTTATTTACTGATTACACAACAGCGACAATGATTGTGCGCTTTAGAAGTCACAGCTTCTCACACATGCGATGGAATCACTAACACTCTCAGGATGATGGAGTAATGAAACATCCTTCTGATGCTTAGGCATGGAAACATTTGAAACATTGTTATCCAAAATTTATGCGAGAAATCAGGAACGTTAGATTGGGTTTATGTACTGACAGGTTTAACTCTTATCGGAGCTTCGAGAGCTCAATTCTCATTGTGGTCAGTTATGTTGAAGTCGTATAACTTGCCTCCATCGATGTACATGAAAGATCCTATGATTTTATTGACTGTAATTGTACCAGGCCCAAAAAGTCTGAAACAAAAGTTGGATGTGTACCATTATCCATTAATTGTTGAGCTACGTGGTTTATGGAACGAAGGAGTAGTGAGATATGAAGTTTCATAAAAACAAAATTTCGTGATAAGCAATTATTTGGACGATAAGTTAGTTCCCAACATATTCAAGGTTGTCAGGTACGTTTATAAATTAATTCATATGAAATGTATATTTTCGTACTTTTATAAGTTTTAATTTTCACGGTTTAGATTAAAGTTTATTGTTTTACCCAACGTAACAAATTTTATTAACTAAAATCGTTAGGGTGGAGCACTACGATAAAATTTACATGCCCTCATTGCATGGACGATACGGGTTCCTTCTCGTTGGTATATGGTCGAAAAACTTGTTGGTTTGACTATCATAGAGGGTTCTTACCGCTAAATCACTCATTTCAAACGAACAAAACCGAATGGTATAAAGGGAGGAGGGTATGAAACGAAAGTCCTCCTGAAGTTATCAATAGATACTAAATATTGCAACGGCTAGATGAGATTGACATTCGAAGTGTTACACAGATTGGTGGTGAGGCTTGGAATGAGAAGGCAGGGGAAAATACAGGTTGGAAGAACAGAAGTATTGTCTGGGAGCTACATGTTGGGGAGATTTAATGATCAGACATAACTTAGATGTCATGCGTATTGAGAAGAACGTTTTTGACAATGTCTTCAACATGGTTTTAAATGTACAGAAAAAACGAAAGACAATCTAAAATCATGTTACGACATTGGAGATATTTGTCATCGACCTGAATTAGAATCGGACAACTTTGGAAAAAAATACGTGAAGGCAAAGTACATGCTAAGTTTAGACCATAAGAAAATATTGTTCGAGTGGATGTGATCGATTAAATTTCTTGACGGTTATGTATCACATCTAAGCAGGTGCATTGACGTGTAGAACCATACTGTGTTTGGGATGAAAAGTCATGATTGTCACGTATTTATGCAAAGACTTATGCAGGTTGCATTCAAACCATTCCTCGAGCAAAAACATTTGGAATCGTTGGCACAATTGAGTGTTTTCTTTTGAGAGTTAACATGCGCAAAGCTGTCCCAAGTCACTATCGAGTCATTAAGTAGGGAGACTGCCGTCATAATTTGTAAGTTAGAGAGAATGTTTCCATCATCCTTTTTTTGACTCGATGGACCATCTACCAATACATCTACCATACGAGGCATATCTAGGAGGACCAGTTCAATACTAATAGATGTATCCAATTGCAAGGTAAATAATTTTACTGTTTATGTATTCTATCCTAAATTAATGGTTCTAATTGATACATTTTCATGTTCAGATATTTGCGTAGGCCAAAATGAACTGTCGCAAATAAGGCTAGAGCGGAAGGATCTATATACAATGCATACCAAATATATGAGACGACCACTTTCTGCTCATATTACTTTGATCAATGAATTACAGAATAATATTGAAAATAAAAGCATAATTTTGCTCAAGATACACTTCCCCCGGGAGTGGATCCAAATGATTTGTCTATTTTTACAGTATTAGGAAAACTTTATGTCCTTGAGAAGAGAGTGAAACGAGAAAGAGTATTACATCACACAGACGTACGTGTTATGTAATTATCCAGAGGTGGAACCGTATATCGAGTTAGGATCAACTAAATTAACACGTCAAACTGTTATATTAATTGTCTTTCACAATACACTATTTTCAACTATAAGTTATTCGTACGACCGGCTCATCCTGGAATAATGCAGTCGGAGATGGGATCATAATTGATAGAGACTTTCGTTCATGGTTTTATGCTTACGTGAGTATGCTTACGTGTTAAAATTGTTTATATTAACTAAAATGGTGTAATTTCTCAATCCACGTTCATTGTCGTACAAGTTGTCGTACACATAGTCTTGTTGGAAAAAGAACTGCAAGAATAGCCAAATCATACTCTTGATATCTAGGGAAGGGATGCAAATTTCAAACAAAAACTCATGAACAACACAGGGCAACAGAAAGCAACGATGTATGCATAAAGCGTCAAGTTTTTGAATCACTAAAGAGGATTTCTTTGGAGCTATTGATGAAATTATTGAGCTTGAATATGCAGGAGGTAGTGTCAAGCGTACCATATTGTTTAACTGCACGTGGTTTGAGATAATATTGCGGCGAGATGAGATGAGAAAGCTACCACATTTGCAGATTATAGAGGAAAAAAAAAGCACAAGCGCATAAAAGATCGATGTGTATATTGGCACAACAAGCGATTCAAACGTATTTTATGCATTATCCGTCTTCTAGACAAGTTAACGATTGGTTAGTGGTTTGCAAATTGAGGCCGTGTCATATAGATGAAAGTCTTCCAGATAAAGATAGTGAGGAATTTGTTGTTATCTAAAAAGATGAGGTACAGACTCGTGAAGTCGATGAAGGAATAATCTCTGAAAACTGTTCGACCGTTAAATAACATATAAAAGAAGCGTTGTTTGATCCCAACGGTTTATATATTGATCTTCCTATTATTGAAGAATCATCCCCTAACTATTCCGAGGAAGAAGAACACATTAAGGACAACAGTTCTAGATCTAACACCGATGAGTTTGAAGATGAAGAATAAAATAAAGAAATTGTAGAACGTGTAAAAATTAAAAACAAAAAAACAAAACAAGGATATTAGTGACGAACTTTGTCGCTTTTAGCGAATGAATGGGTCACTATAAACATTATAGCGATGCTGTGTATCGCAAACAGGGACAAATATATTGAATATTTTATCACTCTCAGTGACCTATATCGTCTCTAATGCCAATATTAGCAAGCGTTCGATCATTAAGTTTCTCGTGGATAAATGCTTTCACGTGGCTTCTAGAACATTCACTTTTGAGCGACACATTGCGTAGCAAAAATAAAAGTGCGATATAAAATTTTCAACGAATATTTTCATTTCAGCGACACAAATCTTCGACAAAGTAAAAATTAATGGCGGTTGTTTAAAAAAATTTAACGGTTAATTTTATGTCAGCCACACAATACGTTGCTAACGTGAAAATTAATGGCGTGTGTATTTAAAATTCACGCAACAATAGGTGTGCCTTTTTCGTTCCTTTAACAACGAATTTCGTTGCTAATAAAAATATATAGGGGTCCGACATGGGACAGCTTTGCTTTCTCTTCTCTTTTCCTTTTCCTTTTTCGTCTCTTCTCTTTTTGTTTCTCTTCTTTTTCTTTTATTTTTTTAATTTCTCATCAAAGCATCGGTGAACTGTAATTTCTTTTCCTTTTCCTTTTTTTCTTTTTTAAAATTACTGTTATGTATTTAGTTTATTTAGATTAATTATAATGTTATTTAATTAATTTGTATACTATTTATTTAATTTTAATTCATTAGTATGTTATTTATTAAAATTTAATTAAATAGCATGTTAATTGGTATGTATTTTGTTTATTTAGATTAATTATAATGTTATTTAATTAGTTTGTATGCTATTTATTTAATTTTAATTCATTAGTATGTTATTTATTAAAATTTGATGATTAAATTGTTAGGAATGGTGTCCTAGAACTTGTAATTATTTAATAAGGATAATTTATTACGAATAAATTAAATAAATAAACATAAGTTCTTTATATTATCTAGATTGATTCAATTGACGATATTAGGAATATATGGAAATATATTAATATCAAACATTCAAATAGTAAAACCCAAAGTTACTCTTATGAAATCACGACTTAGTATGTGAGTCATACGAGAGGATTAAGGTAGAGATAAGTAACTTAAAAGTGTCTACAGTAAATGGATAACGTTTGGGAACCTTATCCTGGTAACACTGTTGATAACTTCGCATTTTGTTTATAGACAAATGATCTAATCCTGATCATTCATGTGGGAGACATGAAATGGAAGTATCATATGCAATGTTGATTGTATAAGACAGGACCACGATGTTCGATCAAATTTCTCATTAGTACCGTTTACGAGAAATGATCGAATATCAAACTAAGTTTATCAACCGTGATAGATCTCAATCCTAAGTGAAATGCGAACTCCTATTTGTGGAGTTATGTTCTTTGATTCACATGGTTGAGAGAGATCTGTAAGAACGCTCAATACACTTCTGTTTTGGGAACATGACTAGATAAGTAGCTGGGAACTCATTTTCACGAGATGGAATTCATAACTTTCCTATAAATTAACAGTATCAGTGCGATACCTAAACATTTTAGGAACTTTAGGAAACTCCCTTGATGTACTGATTCGAGACATGAACAACTGGCGCCACGACTCTATTGATCACAGAAGTATATTATCTCTAGTTCGACTAAAGATAAAGTTCATTGGAGAATCAGCGGGAACACAAGGATAAAGCGGTAATTACAGGGGCAAAACGGTAAATTTATCCGTCTGTAATTATGAGGGTTCCACGTGAAGGATATATCACAGATATAAATAAAAGATAAACTAAATGGACATAACTCATCTATAGTTTGGGGAGTTCAGCTATGAATCTATTGTGGAATTATTCATAGTTAAATAATAAGTAATTAACTGATTATGAGTTAATCACTTAATTGACTAATTATTAAGCCCATGATCTATAGGTCCATCGGGTCCCTACGCTAGCCCAAATATCGTTGTAGCAAAACTAAGTTATTAATTTAACTTAGGAAGAACAAATAATTTAAGTAATTGATTTTACTTAAAATTAGGCAATATTAATTATTTGAATAATGAGATTATTTAAATGAAAATTAATATTAATATTATTAATATTGATACAAAATTAATTGTTTAAATAAAGAGTTTATTTAAATGGAAATTAATATAACATATCAATTATAATATTATAAGGCAAAATTAATTGTTTAAATAAATAAATTATTTAAACGGGAATTAATGTTAATATTATTAATTATTTAAATAATGAGTTTATTTAAATGGAAATTAATAATTAATATTATTGATTAAATAATGAGTTTATTTAATTTAATAATAAATATTAGAGAGAATTAAAAACAATTGGTTTAAGAAACAAATTGGTTTTAACCCAAAATAATTAATTAATTGAATAAGATTCATTGATAATTAATATATTAGTTTTTGGCTAAATGTGTTTAAATTAGAAATTATTAATTGAATTTTTCTAATTTTAAATATATATATATATATATAATTTTAAATATAGAAAAGTAAATATATTAGAAATAAATGAAAAATATATATAAACTTGAATTGGCAGGCTGACGGCATACGCATGGTGGCAAGTTAAAGTTTTATATATATTAATTTTTATTTATCTTTTCTATTATTTAATAATAAGGAGATAAGCATATCTAATTAGATTAGATATCATATTTTCCTATAAATATGATCATTGGGATTCATATTTTATACACTTCTCATTTTAATTAGAAAAGTGAAAATTCTCTCTCAAGTTTTTGCCCAATTGCCGATTTTTCCTTAGGGAAAAATTTAGAAGAAACTTTTTCTTCTTTTGTTCTTCCGGTTCGATTCCCACAAGTCGGTTTTGCTTTCGATCGGGATATAGCATAGAAGATCCGGTGTTGCTGAGGATTGATGCTGTAAAGAAACCTCCAACCGATTCTCCATTAATTACTCAATGTAAGTAAAGGTTTTAATTTTCGAAAAAACTAGCATGTTCTTCGTGTTTTTATCACAATCTGCATGATATTAATAGATCCGTAATTAAATGTTAATTAGTTTACTAAATAAAATTCCGCTAATTTAGTAAATCATCCCTTCACATACGACCCTCTCTAATTTTTTAGGATATTTCTTTTTTCGATTTTTGTGTATTTTTTTAATATTAATATTTAATGAATTATTTTTATTATTCAATTTTTGTTTGGATATTAATATTAATAGTAAAAGGAAATAAAAAAAGTATATATTAGTGACACACTGCGTCGCGTTTGACTATTTTATAATATTTTCAATATTATGATTAGCGATTGATTCCGTCGCTAAAGTCAAATAGTTGACTTTATGAGCGAACAAATTTGAGCGACTGATTGCATCGCTAACTTGAACAAATAACCGTATCGCTTGCTTCAGCGATCGATTGCATCGCTAAAGTAGTCAACATTTATTACCGACTTATTATCTGTAGTACATTTCGTCGCTAAAGTTAGCGAGCGATGATTTTTTTTTTTTTTTTTTGTGATCAAACGTCTCTATTTCCATCATTAAGTTAAATTAGCGAAGCGATCAGATTGATTACGTCGCTAATTTCTGCATTTCTTGTAGTGTTAGTTTGTTAACTGACAATGATCTTTTTATGAATTAATAGAAATAAAAAACTAATCTAAGATGTATTAATGTGCTTCCTTAAAAATATATTTAAAGCATCAAGTTTTCCTTCCAAAAAAATAATTAAAACAACAAATTCTTAGCATCCAAAGTGGAAGGCCATGAAAAGCTAAAGAAATTACATTTCCAATCCAAAGTTAATGGTGAAAGTACATTTAATATTAAATATATTATTTTTTTCAAAATAGATAGTAGGGAATATATAGCCTTTAGTTGTGTTTCATGCCGTTTTTTTTTTCCAGCAAGTATATTGCCATGGGATCGGTTCATATTTGGAAAAGTAAAATCTCTCTTGTGACAAATTAATTGAACTTACTTTTTAGCGAAGGGAATATATTAAAGAGTTAGATTAAAGATGTCCATCACAACATCAAGTGAGATATGATCTGATGGTTCGGAATCGTTGTCCTGTCCACCTAAATAACATGTCAATATTTTTTTTTTCATTTTTTTAATTAATATTTCCCATATATTTTCGGTTGCTGACAATAAATCAACAAAAAACTGTTTAGTATTTATCAATATGTTATTTTTATTGAGAACGTTAATAAATAATTTACTATGATTATTATTAAAAATATCTAAAACATAAACCATTAGTTGTGTAAATCATTAGTTATTATGTGAGTGATATTGAAAATTATAAGTTCCTGCTTTAAAAGTCTTGATATAGCATAGGTAGATTAATCTACAGGAAATATAGTCAAACAAATTTTGATGTCAAAACTGCATAATTATCTTAAATATAGTCAAACAAATTTTGATGTCAAACCTACATAATTATCTTAAATATAGTCAAACAAATTTTGATGTCAAAACTACATAATTATCATATTATTATTCGTAGGGTTCTAAATTCTTATACGTTCGTGTTTTTTTCAACACCAATTGTAATTTGTTATATATTAGTACTAAATTAGTTTAATTTATAATTTGATGGTTTAAGTAGTGATTTGTTATGTGATTTAATCTGAGATATATTAAATATTTAAAGGGGCTCTTGCACATATAGCTGAAAAAAGTTCAATATTTATAAAAATTGCAGCTCAAAAAGTTATATGCAAAAAAAAAAAAAAAAAAAAAAAATTCAAATTCGCATCTAGAATAGTACAAAATTGCCACTAGTTTGCGTAAGTAATCACTAATTCCGCGCAGAGGTAATCACTGATTTTACTGATTCACTATATCAAATGATCTTTAGTACATGTAATCACTGATTATCTGATAAGTTATAACTGATTACCTCCAAGTTATAACTGATTTCTTCGATTCACTTGAATGAGCGTTTTTAAAAATCTGTTATATTTATAAATACTTTTTTAAACTGATAAATTTATAAATATTGAAGAAAATTTCGCTACCGAATAAAATTTCCCTTTTTTAAATTATAAATCAATCATTAATTGATTACTTCACACAATAAGTATCAATATTTACCTAATCGGTGATTGATTTTAATATTTAGTGAAAGAAAATCATGGTAATTTTTTTTTTTTTTTTTTTTTTACATATATGAGGAAATTTTCTATTTTTTTAAAATTAAATGTTTAAATGTTATAATTTTTTTTTAAAAAAAGTTTGCAACCAAGTTCTATTTAGTACATATATCTTATTTCAAAATTATCAAAATACCCCTCCACCTGAGATTTTATTTATACCTCTTTTAGTGAATTGAGATTGGAGAGGGGTAATTATATACTCAAAAGAGTAAGATATATGATAAATATTTTAAAGAATATATAGAGAAGATGAAGGTGATATTGAAAGATAATCTATTTTCTTGAAGAAAGAAAACCTAAAAAGTGATATATAGATGATACTCATGGACCTACTACACTTTGGGAAGATGCTGTTTTGAGGTCCCCTCCCCCTCCCCCTCCCCTCTCTTCTTCTTTCCCATTTGTATATATGTGATATCAAGTCAATTGAAGCTTTTCAACTCAAAAATTATTTGATATTTCTAGTCATGCATCTACATCTTAGACTTTATTAGAAAAAACTCACATTTCAAATTCTTGCAACTCCCTGCACTACAAGGAAAACATGAATTAGCGATGTAGTTTTAGCGGCTCATGCATTTCGTCTCTAATTGAATTTAGCAACAAAACTAGCGACGAACTAGTTGATCGTCAAAAAAATCATCACTTGTTGATATTAGCGACAAAATGTATCGCTAATAGTGACAGAAAAATATTGAGACGCTAGTAAAATGTTGAGTATATTAGCGACGCAATGTATCGCTGACAATATAGACAGAATGACTTACTACGTCTCTCTTTTAGAGACTCAATGAGTCTCTAATTTAGCGGCACATTTATTCATTATGATTAGTGACGAATCCATCGTTAAGGCAGAGACATATTTGTTCTCTAACTGATTGACTTTAGCGATGAACTCCATCTCTAAAGCTATTGGCGACATATTTCGTCACTATATTAGCTTTTTTTTTTTTAAATAATTGATTTTTCATTTTTAAATTAATTATTAATATTAAAAGATAACAATTATTATTATTATTATTTTTAATTTTTAATTTATAAAATTAATTATTAATATTAAAAGAAAATAATAAATTAAAAACAAAATAAATATATAATATCAAAACAAAAAAATATTTCATTAAATATTTACCTCCAAAAAAGTTTCCAAAAAAGTTAATAAAAAAAAATATATATATATAACTACATGCTCGAAATCTGGACGGTGAGAAGTAGATCCGGAGCCGGCCTCCCTGTGTAGGTTCATCTGTGCATTTCAGCCTCTAACTGATCATGCTGAGCCTAAAGATGATCATGAATAACAGTAGCCAACTCTAGGTCATGTGTAGGGTTCTTCTTCTCATGCTTCTTTAACTGTCTAGAAGCATAAGCTACTACCTTGCCATGTTGCATTAGCACACAACCTAACCCTTTCTTTGAGGCATCACTATAAATAGTCAAACCTCCTTAATCATCAGGAATCACCAAAACTGGAGCTGAAATCAATCTAAGATTGAGTTACTCAAAACTCTTCTCACATTCATCATCCCAATGATATGCAACACCTTTTCTAGTTAGCTTTGTCATAGGTGAGGCAATCTTCGCAAAGTCTTGCACAAACCTTCGATAATATCCAGATAAACCCAGAAAACTACGAATCTCAGTCACGTTAATAGGTCAGAGCCAACTACTAACTACTTCTATCTTGGAAGGGTCCACAGATACTCCTTTACCAGACACTACATGTCCCATAAATGCAACTTTACTAAGCCCAAATTCACATTTGTTAAATTTGGCATAAATTTCTTATTTCTCAATATAGTTAATACAATCCTTAGATGATTAGAATACAACTTTTTAGTCTTCGAATACACTAAGATATCATCTATGAATATTATCATAAACATATCTAGGTACTTCTGAAACACTGTGTGCATCAAGTCTATAATTACAGTTGGAGCGTTCGTCAAACCAAACGACATCACAATGAACTCAAAATGTTCATATCTAGTTCGAAAAGCAGTCTTAGGTATATCCCCATCTCTAATTCTCAACTGGTGATAACCTGAACGGAGATCAATCTTTGAGAACACAGTAGCTCCCTTAAGCTGATCAAACAGATCTTCTATTTTGGGCAAAGGGTACTTATTCTTGATAGTTACCTTATTGAGCTCTTGGTAATCTATACAAAGCCTCATAGTACAATTTTTCTTTTTTTCATAATCTTGGAGCTCCCTAGGGTGAAACATACTAGGGCGTATGAAACCCAAGTCTAACAACTCCTGTAACTGAGATTTTAACTCTTTCAATTCAGTTGGGGCCATCCTATAAGGTGCTTTTGACAAAGGGGTTGTCCTAGGAATGACATCAATCTGGAAGTTTAACTGTCTAACTGGAAGCAACCCAGGTAACTCATCAGGAAAGACATCGGTAAACTCCCTCACAACAGGTACTGACTCTTTACTGATTTATTCTACCGTAGTATCTACAACATTTTCCAAATAGGCCCAGACCCTTCTTCAACTGAATTTTTAGCTTGCAACACTGATACTACAAGTGCTACTTTTCTATTAGACCCCTTAAATATGAACTCAGTCCCACATGGACCTTTAAACTTCAACTCCCTCCTATGACAATCTATCACAGCATAATTGGCTTTCAACCAATCCATCCCCAAAATAACATCAAATTCACTCATAGGTAAAACAGTCAAAATAGCAGACACACACTTCCCTAGTATACACAAATCATCAGTTTCTACTTTCCTAGTCACAAATACAGTCAATCTTACTTGAGTAGAAATAGACAATTCATATTCTAAAGGCAAAGTTGCTATCTTAGCATGCACAACAAACTCAATAGATATAAAAGAGTGACTTGCTCCTGAGTCAAATAAAACAAAAATTGCATGGCCAAAAAGGGATATAGTAGTTGTCACAACATTGCCTGCTGCCTCAGCCTCTGTTCTTGTTGTAGCAAACAACTTACCTTTTTGTGCATTCTGTTTAGGCTGCTCAATTAACTTGTTCTATTTCAGATTACACTCAGATGAAATGTGCCCCTCTTACTGACAAGTATAACACTTGTGAGGTGCATTATAGTAACCCTAGTGTTTCTGCTTACAATTCTTACATTCAGGCATCTGTCTCTATTGATTACCACCTTGAAACTGTATACCCTGATTATTCTTGTTGAACTGTCTATTCTGTGGAAATTGATTTTGGGTAGAACCCTGGTTATTTTGTTTCTGGCTTAATTCAACTTTGGCCTCTCTCTTCTGCCCCACAATTGGCTCAATAGTATCTTTCACAACTGCCTTGCCTCTACTCTTAGGATCAAGAGCAATGGCATTCTTCAAAACTGATGTGTAGTCAGTTGGCTCAATAGCCTCAAGCTGCCCTCTGAGATCATCATCCAAGGCCATCATAAATCTATGCATCCTCAGCTCAGGTGTAGCTACCTGATATTGTGCAAACTTTGAAAGTCTATCAAATTCTCTTTCAAAGTTTAGTACAGATCTACCATTCTTTCTCAAGGCTAGAAATTCCACTTCTTTTGCATTCCGAACCGTCAGTGAGTAATATTTATCATAGAACCGTTCTCTAAGCTGCTCCAAGGTCACATCCTCACCGATGGTCTTGATGGCTGTCTCTCGCCAGTACAAGGCATCATCAACTGGACTATAGGTGCAACAATGCACCTTCAGGCGATCAAGACAGTTAACAAACTTTAAAGCTCGCTCAACTCGAGTAAACCACTTCTCAGCATCGTCAGGTCAATAGATTTCCCATCAATCTCTCCAGAGAAAACGGGCCTCCTCCGTAGTTCCTCCTGTCCTGCCTAAAGCTCTATCCATTTCCTCATACTAAGCTTGAGGAACAAACACATCGGGTGCAACTAATAGGTGCCAATGGTGGAGCAGGTGGCTCTATATCAACACTAGGGTCCACAACCTCCTCCCTCTGCTCATTTTCCTCAAACACCACAGTAGGTGTTACATATGAATTCACCTCATTAGATGATTCGGCATCACTCTCATAGTTAGGATGGCCTCGACCGCTTCCTCAAACTCCTCGACCTCGGCCTCTACCACGTCCCGGCATAGCAAATGGAGGCATACTGAAACAGTACAAAAAGCACATAAGATATAACAAACATTACATGAAGTTACATCTTATTTTAACAACTTAAAGAAACTTAGTAACTCTCATTAATGGCATAAAATAAAGAAAATGAAACATGGCGTCGATGAGTTCATGGAATGGCGGTTGGTTTGGATTTATGGTCTTCAGAACCATAAGAGCTCTGATACCAACTGTAACATCCCGAAAATCCCAAAAACATGGAAACTTTCATAAACAAAAGCGGAAGTAATTAAATCATAAATCATAATTCTTCACATTAAAATCAAACCAAATAAATCGTTCACAACCGATCGGTTTTGTTTTTAAACCATAAAATTACTAAAATCAAAGACAAGTCTCATAACATTGTCAAATAAAATTCATTAACACCATTTATTTTAAACAAAACATGACATAATTCTTATCAATTTCCTAGAACATATTAAGACAAGAATAAAATTTTGCTAGCGTGCAAATTCATGCAACCGAGACCACCCGCCTCAAATGTCATCAACCACCAACTTTCTTCTTTCTTTTACCTGAAAAAATAATGTAGCATCATGAGGCTACGCCCAATGAGTAGAATAATGTTAAAAAGAAATTAATGCCATTAGAGGTTTCCTAAGTCTTTCAGTCCATTATCGGCCTCACCGACTTTCAAATATTCTCTCACACCAAATCAAACGGAACATATCACAACATTCCAATACTTCTTTTAATCCGAAAATTAAGAGAAAACTCAATCGAAAAAGATTTAAACACTATTATCACAATTTAAAACTTTTCGATAAAAACTTCCTATCAATACCTCTAATCTCCTCTTTGTCCGCAAACAAAGAGAGACTAAGCTCAATAAAGAATTTAAACACTCTTTTTTCACAATTTAAATCCTTACAAGAATATTCTTTTCCATTTGTACCGATGGAATGAACCTGCCCCGTTAATTGTTATTTAAGTCATGCACAACTAAATAATCCCCCTTAACGGCACATTCTTCATTAATCAATGCCTTACTTAATATGAACCCACCAGCATATTACCTAAGGTATTTTAAAGTAATATGATACACAGTCATCACTACTCAAGATACTTGATAAGCCTAAGCTTAACTGTCCACCTAGAAATTACGTTTCTCAACAAAAAAGTTCATTTCTAAGCCTAATTTCCCTGATCTTAAATTCTAGAAATACACCTTAAATATCACCTTAGAACGACCTAAATTTACTCAAAATCCACTTCAGATCACTTCTAACAACTTCCAAACAAATCACAAGTTTAGAGACGAAACTAGCCTAAACTAGTGTAGTTTCGCTCCTTTTTCTGTCATTCAAAATATAATACTTTTCTAACTAAAAACCAGCGGCATAATGGCTCTAGCACTCCCAAAATGCCTCCTAAACATATAAAAGTACAATACAGACGATATGGAGTTCAATTATTGAATAATTAACCACCTAGGCTAATTATATCGACTTAGAGGGCACTAATCAGTCAACCGTGATAAAAATTATTTGCAAGGTTTATCCTACTTAAAACATTCTAAAACATGTTTAAACCCCCAAACAAAGTCATGGAAATTCATAATTTCAGTTTCGCCGAAAATCGATATCCATAGTCAAAATTTGCATTCTTTAATTCCAAAATTTTGTTTACTTTTATTCCAATTTCTTAAATCATACATTCATCCCCTTAACCTCTTTAATATGCACTTAATCACCCATTTAAATGTCCATAAATCAGAGGTAGAGATTTTAAATCAAATAAAGCACAAGTATGATATTAGTTGTAAATTAACAAGTTCTACTTAGCTTTCAACTTGTTTTTACACAAAAAATCAATCTCTTTCTCAAGTACTTTAAGAACCTGAAATGACACTTAAAGTACTTAAATTATATTCTAAAAAAAAACTCAAAATAAGGGAAATAAAATACGAACGACACGCGATGAACTGGGACAGAAAAAACAAAGCAAAAGCAGCCCATCGAGCTGCCCTTTGCCGCAGCCTACAGGAGCCTGTTGCTGCCGCTGCTACTATAACAATGGCACGACGGCCCCGTGACGTCCTCCGATGTGTCGTTTGGTGGTACCTTTACTTGGTAAAAATGGTTTTTCTTAAAACAAAAAGATTATGGTTTCTAGGGTTTGGTGGTTCTTAAAGAATGGATAAAGAATTTTTATGAAAAGTGAAGGGAAATTGTTTTGGGTTGGTTTTAATTCCAATAACAAAAGGTAATTCCATATTTGCAAAGAAAAAATCAATTTACCTTGAAAGGAAACTTTCAATTCTCTTTTAAAACTTCACCACCACAATTCCACCTATCACGTGAAGAGAGGAATGAAAAATCGATTAGGAATTCACCCCCCGAGGCCCCCCAATGGCAGTAAGGAAAGAAAGGAAGAGGGAGATGAAGAACCCTACCTTTGATGTCTCTAAAGCTTTTCACGTGAAGAGAAGGAGAAAGAATTCCATGTTTCCCTTTCTCTTTCTTTTTACACATCTCCTTCCCTTTTTTATTTATTTTAATTCCAATAATTGGTACTATTTATTATTTAATTCCTGAAAAAGAAAATTAAATAATTAATCACCAATTTCTTATCCAAATTTCAAATAAATATTATAATAAGAAATAATATTTATTAAATTTAAAAACTTACTGTAAATACGAGACGTTACATGCTTGATCATTAAATCTACCCAATACGATAGCTCCAATAAAATACTTTTTTTCTTCCAATCTGTATTTTTTCCTATCATCTTATTCTAAGCCTCACCACCAATCCCTGTAACACTTTACATGTCAAGTGCATCTAACCGTTGTAGTATTTGGTATCTATTGATAACTTCAGGACGACCTTCGTTTCTTACACTTCGCCCTTTATACTAGTTAGTTTTGTTCTAATGAAATGAATGATTTAGAGGTAAGAACCTTCTATGACAGTCAAACCAACACGTTTTTCAACCATGTACCAACGAGAAAGCACCGGTATTGTCCATACAATGAGGGCATGCAAACTTTCACGAAGTGCTCTACTCTAACGAATTTAGTTAGGGTAGTACATTCATTATGTTGGTCGTAAAACCATAAACTTTAATCTAAACGGTGAAAAATTATAAAATTACGAAAAAATTAATTTCATACGAATTATTTTACAAACGTACCTAATAACATTGAATATCTCAGAAGTCACTTATCATCCAAATAACTGCTTCTCACATCACGAAATTTGTTTTTATGAAACATCATACGTCACAACTCGTTCGTTACATAAATCATGAAGCTCAGCAATTAATGTTTGGAGGTATGCATCCAGCTTATGTTTTAGACTTTTTGGGCCTGGTACAATTACCGTTAAGAAAGTCACAGGATCTTTCATGCACATCGATGGGGGCAGGTTATATGACGTCAACATAATTGGCCAAAATAAATATTGAGCTCTCGAAGCCCCGAAAGGGTTAAACCTGTCACTACATAAACTCAATCTAATGTTTCTAATTTCTCACGCAAATTCTGGATAACAATGATTTAAATATTTCCACGTCCAGCATCAGAAGGATGTCTCATTACTCCATCATCCTGAGAGTGCTCATGATGCCACCTCATGTGAGTAGTAGTGACTTCTGACGCGTATAACCGTTGTGCATTGTGTGATCGGTGAATAAAACATGTGAGTATGTAGAATAAGACTTTTTTTTACCTTGTTTGTATCTCGTATGATTGCATATTTTACACATATGAAGACTTTCATCTGCACCCAAATATATCATACATTCGTTTGGGTAACAATCAATTTTTTTCGCCGGTAAACCGAGACCCTCCTCTAATTTCTTCTTATCGTACAAACTCTGTGGCAACGTGTTGTTTGCAGGAGCGCACAGATGAAACCATTGTGAAATTGAGTTGAATCCTGTTTCTGGGATGTGAAACTCTGCCTTGATATCCAATAGTTCGACTGCAACTGCAAGTTGCGTGACATCACAACCTGCGTAAAACGGCCTACTCGCTGATTCTATCATCTGAAACATTCTTTGCACATCTGGGTTTAAATCTTCATTTAATAAATTATGAGGATCATCTCCTTGATAACTGCATCCATAAAAAACAATATGTTCTAACTGACCATACTGAAGTTGTACTTTTTCTGAACTTTCATTCACATCTGAATTGAACTACGAGTTTCTTCCTTCATTTCGAACTGACTCGTCCCTTGCTGCATTGAACATTTCTACATATTTTTTTCTAATACACCCACTGTTAATAATTAACTACGAAACCATGACTGTACAAGTGTAACTTCACATTATTTTTCAGTAATATCTTCTTATTTCTATAGTTTTTACATGGACATCATATCTTTTGTCCATTGTTATCAAAAATCACGGTGGATTGACATAATTCAACAAGCTCTTCGACCTCGGCTACAAATTGATCGTTGAGAAACCCTTCAACCAAACGGACTTACATCCACTCACGCATTTTCTCTCTCTCGAGAATACGTTTTCATGAAATTTACTTTTCTTTGAAGTGATTTTGCACACCTATTTACAATTTTTCTGCTGCCACTAGCGACCAGATTTATCTCTAATTTGCCGGGAAGTATTCCCCATAAAATATTGGAGGGAAAATTTCCTGCCAAGATTAGCGACGTATTGTGTCTCTAAAAAAAATTCAACAGCAACGGACTATGTCTCTAAATAAAGAGATAACTATTCATATCTAAAATAGTAATATAGTGACATATTTTGTCGCTAATATAGGGATGAAATGAGTCGTTAGTCTGGCGGGAAACCTCCCGACATTTCTTGAGGCAAATCATTAATGATGAAATTTATTAGGACGCTTAATAGCGATGAACAGCATCGCTACCTCCAAATTTATTATTAATGTGAGCGATGTAGAGTTTGTTGACGCTAGTTAGCGATCATTTATATCGCTAAAAGTCAAATTTATGATTAGCGATGAAATGCGTCGCTATACAGCGTCCCATTAATTGCGTCGCTAATTACAGTTTTTCATAAAGTGCTCCCTCTTACTATTTACTCATCAAATTTATACATCCCCATTAGCATATGTAACTTTGAATGTTTATGCATGAAAATACTTGGTCCTAATAAAGCATTCATTATTTTCGTTCACAGTTGAAAATGTATATAAGATTTTTGGTGTGTTTGGTTGGGTAAAAGTTAGATTTTGAATTGGAATTGGAATTAGGATCCCAATACTAGAATCATTTTACAGGATAAGATTACTTGGATCTTTACTTTTTATTTATTTGTTAAGAATCCTAAAAATATTTTTTTTTTGATTTTTTTAAGAACCATAAAAAATCTTCTAAAGCATAGAATATCATGTATATTTTGTATTGTATGTCTAGTATATTATGCTAAATATATGAAACTTACAGGATGACACAATTCTTGACCCAGATAAAGATTTAGAGGATGGAGATTGTATCTTACGATCATATTTTATTATGTACGGAATGTAAAAAAAAATACATGCAATTTAGAACAACAAAATATGTTATTAAAATAAATAATACTGCTTCATTGTAAAACAAAAAAACATTTCCTTTATTATAATACATTTTGAAAATTAAATTATTAGTAGATAGCAAAAGAAGTACGATGCAAAAAACAAGGGTTCGAAGTCTGAAATAGATAAAATATAATAATATTGCAATATACAAAATAGATAGCACGTAAACGCATTGATAACAAACATTCAACGAAAATCAAGTAGAGCATAGATCTTTATAACACTCTCTTCTAACTGAAAAAATACCAAAATAACATGAGGTTAAGTGGTTAACTATTATTACAAATTTTAGGTCTAGATTGATGAGAGATCTTAAATAATATTTAATCACATGTCAGTATTTTGGCCAATTAGCTTGTTATCTCAGCGTTAAGTCAATATTATGTTAACTAATTAACGAATATGTTAAAAACCAATTAAACTTATTTCTAATAATTCTTAAAAACTCATGAACCAAATAAACACAATTTCCAAAACTCAGGAACCACATAGACACAAATTGAAAACGCGGTGACCAAAAAGACTTGAAAACGAGGGTACCAAATAGTCACAATGTCTAAAACTCGGGGACCAAACAGACACGACGTTCAACACTCAGGGACAAAAGGGGAACTTTACCAAAATAAAAAAAGGAATAACGATGGAGAAAATAAAAAGAAAATGAAAATTAAGTGGGCAATAAATGCGCCTGTAAATATGAATAAAAAAAAATTAAATGCGTCAGAAAATAGATTCTATATTAAATAAATAAAAAAAGCAGCCATTAAAGAAAAATGGGCAATAAATATGCCAGCAAATATGAGATAAAAGGAAAAAAAAAGGTAAATTATGAAGAAAAAAATTACAAGATCTCGTGAAAAATACAAAGTGGCTAAAAAGTATTATTTTCAAGTATGTGGCTATTCTTTATTATGAAGGTATGAAAACTAGTTATGCACTTAATATTCCCTAATTATAATTTGAGATTAGTGAGAAATTAGAATAGTGAAATAATAAAATCATTTTATTTTATTTTATTTCAATTATAGATAAGGGATATTTACAATAATAAAATGACATTTTTAATAAGAAGTTTCAACATAATAAAAGTATTCAATATTTTTAAAAATACAACTTTTTAATCTTCATTAATTTAATGAAGAAAAATATTAAATCAATGAAGTTTATTAAATAATTTAAAGTATCAAATAGTACAAAATTTAAATGATTAGTTTCTAATTTAAAAAAATTTAATAACCATAAAAAAAAACAATAGTGATATTCTTTATTGTATTATACAAATATATAAATTAAACCTTTACCATATTTAAAATTAAGGTGAAAAGTGATATTTAGTATAATTTCATATTGATTTACTAGCCATTATAATTTGAATTCTCTTTCTCCTCATTATATTGACTGAGTTAAATAATAAAATTATTTTGCTCAATTGACATTTTGAAGATTTCTGGATCATAAACCAGAAAAAAAATATCCCAAGTCTACTTAAATTTTCATTTTATTTGTATATGTTGAAGGAGTTTATAATTGATTTAAAAAAAAATCCTTATTCAAAGAAAATGATGAGAATTGAGATAATAAAAAGATAATACTTACGTCCAAACTAATTTATAAGAGTTATATAAATAAAAATATAGAGGAGCTCCTCCAAATTTCTTTAGAGGTAAATATTTTCCATGAAAAATTCTCAAAAGGATCATCAATTATAGGTTAGTCTAGTAGTTAGAGGGATTTTTTATTTTAAGTTTTTAGGTCATGCGTTTAAATCTTGTATGGTACACCTACCCTATAATATCATCATATGAGTTTCCTAATATTAAATATTGCAAAGTCATGTTCTTGTCCCATAATACCAAGTGTGAAGCGCGCAAACTAACGTGGACATTCATAGATTAAAATATATGTATAAAAATTCTACAAGTGGATGGAATAGATATTGCATCCACACCCGTTTCATCTAATACAAGTCATTACTTGTAGATATATTGTCATTTAAATGACATTGCTCTATCTCATATTAATTTAGTAAATTAAAATCAAATAATTTCATCTTAAATAAGTTTAAATTCCAACCAATTATCTGGAAACTAGGTTAAATTAACTTGAATATCAAAAGACTAATTAAAAGAAAAGAATTTTGTATGGGTTTCAAAATTTTATGTAATAATTATAAATTAACTATTTAAAAAAAAAATATAAATATATAATTACAAAAAGTTTATAACCTATTGATTATGATAAAATGATAGAACATGGAATCTTTTCACGTAATAATTATTAATTATTAATTATTAATTATTAATTATTAATTCATCATGATATATGATATATCAGTTATTGACGTACGCAATAAAATAGATAAATATGTAAATATTATTAAAAAAAATTGACTAAATTTGTAATTACCTAAAAAAAACCTATGATTTCTCCCTATAAGAATCAAAATCGTGTAATATTATTGTCAACTTACCAAAATAAAACATTTAATTTAAGAATCAATGGCATACACATAACAAAAGGATAGGCACTTGTTACGGCACTGTCAAATTCACACATATGATTGAACTTTGCCTTTGGGAGTCTCACATGGGAAGATGGGTGGGTGGGGTAATCTCTTTCTTTTTGTTTGTCAGAAGCAAAGTTGGGTAAGATTTGATATCATCATCGAGGAATCTTTAAGATGGAACTAACAAGCAAATGGAAATTAAAAAAGGGGCCCCTTCTAAAGGTTACATCTACTATCCTTTACTATTTTCTTATTCCTCATTTGACCTAAAGCTATATGTTATTTCTCACCTTCTTGAGAGTCTTTATTGTATTTTTATAGCTTATGTCCATATTTTATTACAATTTGTTTAATAATTTCTTATATTTATCTAAAAAATAATTATTTTATGTTCTACATTGTAAATCAATTTGTGTTTTTTATTGTAAGTTTTACTATAAACATTTTTTTTTCTTGAGACCTAAATCTCATACAATCTAATAATTAATTTGTTTTTCACGGTTTATTTGTAGAAAATCCGAATTAAATGTCAAGCAAATAAAATTGTTAGTTGAACAACAGTTGTAACAAATCTGTTAATAGTTGCAACCTTTCGATAGATTGAAAAATCATTGAGAAAAAAAACAACTTATAAGGAACAAGCGAAAAAAGTGACACACAGAACTTTATCATGGAAAAATCCGAACATGGAGAAAAAACCATATGCCCACACAGAAAAAAATCTACTAGAATGATCTGTCAAATTTACAACTAATTTATAGCAAATCAAAATGTACAAAAAAAAACTCCTTTTTTTTTCCTGAGTTGAATTTGCTTATTGTTGATGATCATCTTCAAGTTGGATTATCTACATGCTCCACTTCTATATCTCGCTTCAAGAAACTCCCTTTTTTTCTTTGAAAAACACCACAAATTCCCCTTGAAGATTTTGAATCACTAAGCAAACTTCCTTCTATATGTGTTAGTTTTCTCCCTTTGACTATCTTAAGATGTGTATTTAGAACATTACTAATGAAACACTCTCTCTCCAACATAAAAAAATCTTCACAAGAAATTACAAATAAAACGAAAGTAAAAATAACACTCTATAATAATATGTAAAAAAAAACTTTTTAAAACTTCATTAACTTTTTTTAGCAATTATACATCATCAATATACTTGAAGTATTAATTATTTATCAATGATAAACATTTCGTTGAACAGAGTTATAAGTAGGATGTTTTTAGTTTATATACATGTTTAAATTTGCCCAGAAAATGTTTCATAAAAATAATAATTTTATTATATTATTATTATTATCTTGAAAAAATAATTTGAAGTATATAAAAAATTTAATTTAAAACCTTAAATTAATAGCATTGGGAACATGCAAACATTTAAAATATAAATATAAAAAGAGTAGAAAGGTAAAACTATTCTTGAGGCTCCACTGCATTTGATGTAAACTATGCCACATGAATATAGTTTGGGTACTTTTGCTATTTTGAAACACATTGGTTCTTTTTTAAAAGAGGAAGTGGAGAATGAGTAAATTTTGTAGACCCCTAATTTTGTCCGGTATTATTTAAAAATTAAAGTTCTTTTTAATTAAAAAAATTTAAAATAAAATTGATCGTTTTTGTCTTCTTTTAGTTAATTGAAATGAGTACATCAATTTTTTAATTAGCCTAATCCAATTGCAAAAGGAATAATATTCTTGATTCCTTCTTATCTTCCTAAAAAAAATGAATTTTTAAATGGTTAGATAAAAAAGGGAATGTTAAAAGAAATAGAGGAAGGGAGTAAAAATTCAAAAAAATATTTTTTGCTAAAATATGAAAGTAGTGAATAAACTTGAATTTTTTTTATTTTGAACTATATGCTTAGATAAAAGAGGAATGAGAAAAGAAAAAGAGAAAAAGAGTGAAAATCCAAAAAAAAAATATTTTTTTTATCAAAAGGGGAAATGGTGGTTATGTATGGGTGATTAAAATAAAAGAAAAAGAAAAGAAAAGAAAGAATGGGAAAAATTGAATTCATTAGACAAAAGAGGTATTAAAAGAAAATGAAAAAATGAGTGATATTTCAAATATTATTTTCGGCAAAGAGATGAGGAGATGTTATTTCAAATATTGTTTTGGACAAAAAGATGAGGAGATGTTATTTCAAATTTGTTGACAAAGAGGTAAGTAAAAAGAGGGGCATAGGATTGGTGGATTTTTTTTTCAAATTTCTAACTAAAGGAGTAAAATTCATTAAAAAAAAAATTTAAATAAAATAAACACTAAATTAACTCTATAAATTAATCATATTCTCCATTGAAAAGGAGAGGGGAGAGGCCCATATTTTTTTTAAAAAAAAAAAACCTCCATCTCTACTCCTCCATTTTTTTACCTTCTACTCCACCATTGAATAAGGTCACCATTCACCCAATCTCTCATCTCCCATCTCTCAGCTTTCTATCATTTACCAATTCATAACTTAACCATCATTCACAAAAAGAACCTTAAGTTTTCAAAGGCCTCCATCTCCTCCACCATGCTCATATCATCCAATTTTATACTCACAATTCATATAACAATCAATTCCCATAACTCTATCATCTCACTATCACACATAAAGGGAGCTCAAGAGGTAATAGAGATGTTCGTGGTAATTTTCACATTTACATGAGTATGCTTGTTTATTTTCTCTAGTTTCATGATTGGGGTTGAAGTATTTCCATCTTCAAACAAAATAAGTTTCATCTTTCAAAAACAGTTTTTTTTAGATTGATTATTTTTTTATTAAATAGAAGCCGCAGTTTAAATATATTGATTCGATTTTTATGGTAAATGTTCATGAAAATAGACTCATATATGAAACCGTAGGCAAAATAATCAACTAAATCCAATTTGTGGTTTGAAAGTTATGATTTTTTTTAAGTTTGGTGTTCAAATGAGTTTATAGGCTACTTGGTTCTCTGAGCATTTTCTATTATGTGATTCTCCAGTGCTTATTTATTGTTGTTTCATTATTTATGACTATTTTTGTGATGACCCAAGTCCTTTTAAACCATTTAAAATCAGATTGCAGCGGAAGACTTAATATTTTAAAAAAATTCGGCACGGATACGTCCAAAACTTGGACTATCCAAAACTTGTTTACATTTTTTAGAAGCAGAGAATTTAAAAGACAAGGAATTGCAATTCCTTTTGTAAATTTTAAACTGTAAAAGTTAAAACGAAAAACTCTTATGAGCTTATATACAAATATACATCTCAAAAGACAAAATATAAGACAAAGTGAGTCCATGGACTTTAAAAGTATCTCTAGGTCCTCTCGACATCATCATCAACCAGATCAGACTATACCAGCTCCTCTCCCACGACCCCGAGCATTACCTGAAAATGGTTGTAATATCATGAGCTAAAAACAAGCCTAATGAAAATAAACAGAAAATAGAGTAACAATAGACTCCAAACCCGCATCCGAATTTGTGTCCAAATAAACCTCACATACCCTTTAACTTTCAACCACCAAAAAGGGTTTTGTATCAAGTATTCCACTTTTACTTACCAAGTCTCCCAAATGATCGAGGATCTAACTTCCAAGCATTTAAGGGGATGTGTTTCATAACACATATAATATTGTATTTCATTCTCTTTAATACCTTATACTACACATAAGGTTTACATTCAAATGTTAATCTCCAATTTCAAGATCTTCCAAATAAATGAGAATCTAGTTCTCTCATATATATAACATAATAACTATACAAGGTTCAATACACCCTTGTATTCTCTAATTTTACAATTCAATTTCATTACTCTTTCCTATAGCACTCGGCTATACATCATATTTCATTATTTTTCTCTATGGAAATGTATGATATACATAATGTTTCAATTCTTTTCTCTATAGCAACTCAGGCTATCAAAAGTTTACTTTCCTTTTTCTTTAATAAATAATACTAAGCTCACTCGGTCTTAACGTATTCAAACAAGATAATTCGTGATTAATGACGATAATGTTAGCACACACAGTCTCAACATTATTCATTAACTCGCCTAGCTAGTGTAAAGGGCACACAACTTTTACATTAATATAACCATCATATGCGAATAATGACAGGTAATGAAAGCTCCCGTAGGACTAAGCATTCACCTCATTATCTCGCTTTCCAAAATAAAATATACAAAGTCCTTTCAATAATATATTTTCATCTCTAGTGAATAATGACAGGTAATGAAAGCTCTCGTAGGATTAAGCATTCACCTCATTATACTCACTTTCCAAAATAAAATATATGAATTCCTTTCAATAATATCTTTCCACCTCTAGTGAATAATGATAGGTAATGAAAGCTTCCGTTAGACTAAGCATTCACCTCATTAACTCACCCACCGATACAGGTCATGAACTCCTATAGGCTAAGTCATACACTGTATCCCCGTATATGTATCATAGTGATTATGGATAATACTAGATAATGTGAACTCACATAGTTCCATCATTATCTCATTATCCATCTCCTCCGATCATGCAAAGTCCCGCAGTCCTTTAGCATTCCTTATAATACATATACATAAACATAAAAACGAATAATACCAGGCAATGCAAGCACACTCAGTCTATGCATTGCCTCATTAATCCTCCCAATTTCGATTATACAATATGATATGATATAAATATGCTTTCAAGTGCAAGTAAAATAAATATAAACATTCAAACTAATCGAAAGGCATAAAGATAAATGGATCACATAACACTCTTATACATAAAATAAGAACTTAGGAACTTCTGATAAGAAAACAATAAATAAATCAAGCCAAACTGCCTTCAGTTAAACTTGAATTACTAACTTTATCATAAAATTCTCAATTCAAATGATTCTATTTCTTCCAATAAGTATTCGAAGTTCCATAATCAAGTTTCTTATTCATTCCATTATACTCGAAACCTTCAACTTCCAATAATCATTCTTAAGCTTCGGAACTAATCTAAACTTAGAACTTCCAAGAGTTAAACGTTTCCCTCAAGAAATCCATAAGTTCTCTCACTCAATTAGAACTACATCCAAGCCTAGCATGTTAGTTCACTTTCTTTTATCCTTTCGATTCAAACCTTAATCTCAACTTCCGATCCTACAAATCTTTCAACTTATCCAGTTTCTAAAGCTACTTTAAATTCTATTTATTCTCACCTCGAATGCTCCCGTGACAACCAAGTTCTCATGAACCAACAAACGAGCAATCGCACCTACAATTCATCAATCGATCAACATATTACAACTCATATCTAATATGCGAAAAAGTATGATTTTCGGGTGAATACTGATTCCGGGTGAATAGTGTTTTCGAAAATCCGGGCTCAAAATCATCAAATTCCTTGATAGAAATACGTGATTTCAACTTCAAACCTCATTTATAATAAAAAACAAACAAAACCATATAAAAAGTTTTGAAAACTTACTTTTTAGGACTTCCCTTAGAGAACGGGAAACATCGAAAAGGTAGGTTGGATAGGTAGCCCTCGTCCCGAGCAATCCAACGCAACCGAAAACACGACGATCCGTCGAGAAACGAAGAAAACCCAAAACCTCTCCCATGGAGAATGAAGGCCACGACAAAGAGGAGAAGAGAAATGAATTTTTTGGTCAAATAGGTCAACTTTGGTGATTTTAAAGAGATGTGAATAGTGTTTTGATATTTTTAAGAAATCAGAAATTACAGTTACGTCCCTTTAATGACTTTTAACTCATAAATCAAAACCCGAAGTTCTTAAACTAGTCAAATGGTGATTAACAATTATTAATTGGCCCGTTAATAATTATTAATACAACCAAAACTAATTTAAGCTAATAAAACGATTAAAAAAGATTTTCGAACGAAATTAACTACGAAATTCTAAATTACTAAAACTAAAATTAAACTAAACACTTTAATTGAAATAAATAAATAAATAAAATATTAAATAATAAAATAATAAAAAAAATCACTTCAAAAGTAACGGGACGTTACGATTTTTCTGTAAAACTAGACTCATAAAATGTAATGACCCAAATTCGTTAAATTCTTTAATTTCAAAGGCACAACGAAAGACTTGGTTTTTTGAAAAAAAAGGGCATGGGTACGTTTAAAATTCGGACTATCCAAAACCTGTTTTACATTGTTCCCAATCAGAAAAAGCTATAAAAATGGAATGTGCATTCCAATTGAAAATAAACTTCTAAAAGTGACTTAAAATCACAAGACCATTACAAATTTTAAAGGAAACGCTCTCCTGAGCTCAAAACACAAAGTATGAAAGGTGGAAATATATATATACAACGCATTTCAAGAATGCTATACAAAATGTGTCCATGTTCATGTCCAACCATCGCCTCGAGAAGTCAAGCAGCACCGCCTCCTCTACCATGTCCCCTACGTCGAGAAGTACCTAAAAATTGTAAGTGTAGCAACATTAGCATAAAATGCTAGTGAGAGTAAAATGGAAGCAAGTAATCCTATGGACCGAATTCCTTACCAGAAATTGTGTCTGAAGGTAATATGCTCTTCACTACCCATTCTACACTTCCAATTACCATATAAGCATAAAAATCGAATAATAACTCCGAATCAATCAATATCCAACTCTGTAAAGTAATGAATTCGAGATTTGAAATAAAAGTACTAACAATACTAAGTCTTTCTAGACAAAACTATTGCAAGTATATAATCGTATCTCGAACTTTCTTTATTACCACATCTTGTTACCAATTTCGTAGCACATCATATTACCCCGTACCGTGTTACACTATGTTACCACATCAACATACCACCACGTACGAATCATATTACCATATTTCGTACCACATCATGTTACCTCGTACCGTGTTACCGTATGTTACCACATCAACATACTACCATGTACGGCGTTACCACATCAGGTTACCACCTTTTGTACCACATCGTGTTACCTTGTACCGTATTATCGTATGTTACCACATCAACATACTACCACGTACGGTGTTACCACATATTACTAATTCCACGAAGATCAAAGTTTCCAAAGTAAGCTAATAACAAAATTAAAACACTACAAAGCTACTAAAGAACATAAGCCACTTTGAATTACACGAGTTAACTCCCAAGACTAACATCTAAGCTACTTTGATACAAAACTACTCAAAGTACCTTAAACTCCAAAATTTCTTCTAAAACTCTCCATAGTCTTACAAGACTTCCAAATCGTACTAAAACTTACTTTTCCACCCAAAATCATTAATTAGCTCCAAAGACACTCAACTCACTTCCAAGCCTAAAGTCACCAACCAACAATTATTAACTCCTAGAAGATTGTTTTGTCGCTTAACCTCGATCAAACAATAATGTAAAGAAATTCAATACATAACATTACTAAATACCACTTTAAACTCACCTTAGAATTGAAGTAGAGTTTCCAAGGAGTTGAAGGAAAAGTCACACGAGCAATTACAAACCTACAATTAAATTACACCTAATAAACATCAATTAACCAAACAACGAACAAACGACATCCAAACGTATAAAACGACGAAAAAAGCCAATTTTTACCCTATGGAGCTCTCGGCCACACCAAGGGGGGAGGGTATCAGGTTTGGTTTTCCGGCTTTTAGAGATTTTAGAGGCATTCCAGGTTGGTTTCGAGTACTTCAGAGGTTCATACTATGAATGGGTAAACATAATTTAGGATTTTGGACAATAATTCATTTCCAAAAAAATTAAGTAAAACATAAAACAATAACAATTAAAACACCCTAGCCATCACAAAGTGTGGGAAAATCAAACGGAACGAGATTTCAACTCAAATTTGATTCTAGTGTTAGGGAAAGTTTCTAAAAACACATAAAACAACTTCCTCCATTGAAATCTTCGAGTTTCTCGGCAAGAAATCAAAGATTTCAACCATGGATTCCATTAAAACACTATTTGAAGAAAATTTTAGAAACTTTGTCATACCTTGAGGCCTTCTGAAAATGGAGGAAAATCTTGATTGGTAGGTTGAAAAAGAAGCTTGGAACAAGGGCTATCCATTGCAACTGAAATCGAGACGATCCGCTGAGAATCGTAGAAAACCAAAAAATTTCTTAAAGGGAGAGAGGGCTACGATTTTTGGAGGATGAAAAGATGAAGAAATCTATTTTTTTTCCTATTAAAAGTGTGTATTTAAAGAGAGAATGAATAGTGAATTGATATTTTAAGAAATCAGAAATTGCGAACTCGTCCCTCGTTTGCTTTTAGCTTATAAAACAAAACCCGAAGCAATTAAACTTGTCAAAAGGTGATTAATGTCAGTGATGATGAGAATTTTAGTGTCGGTGAGCTGATGAAAGACTGGGTTGTGGATAGGCCTCCCTCATTCTTATTACTTCCGACAAACATTAACATCTTTTATTTCAAGCAATTATGGCTTGATGAGAATGGGGAATGAAGATATCTCTAAAAACAACTGGAATTGGAGATGTAAGTTTGGAGACTAATACAAGATACAGGCTACTCTTGAGGGATGTCGAGTATGTACCTAATATCAAATTGAATATTATTTCTGATGGTCAACTTGATGATGCTGGTTATCCTAGAATATCTTTATTGGTGGTGAATGGCCACAAATATCCTACTCTATAAGTGATAAAATTGAATGTTGCCAAAATTAAGGGTATCACAATTAGAGTGTAATTTTAGAAAGTTGTTGATGTTCCCTCATATGGGACAGGTGAGCTCGCACCGCAAAAAGGATAGTTAGCTTTTAATCCATCAGTTAAAGAAGTTAAATAGTTGGGAGAATCTGGAAGCGATCAGAAAATACCTTCGACTGTCAGGCAAGATAGTGAACTGTTGAAGTTGTCTGAGGGCAATAGGACACTTTTGACTAGTTTCAGATTTAAAGAGGGTGTAAGCATCAGAAATAGAATCTCTAATTTGGTAATTGGCTTGATATAATGTCAAGCATATAATGGAATATTTCTTTCCCAAGATTCATTGGAGGCAGACATTGGGTAAAGTGATAAATCCTGCCACTTAGTTAGAGTATAAGTTGCTTGAGTATCTTTTCATGCCCGTGAAATAGCTCATAATGGGTGGGCTAATTATGTGAGTGCATTCTAATAGGTATATGGTTTTACAAATCAGTTGTGCAACAACTTTACTCATTTTTATTTCAAATAATTCAACCAACAGTGGAAGACTTAAATAACGTTCCTTTAAATCATAAAACTACCATAATCTAGACGCAAATAACTATTCAATTCTAAGAAACATTCTCAAAATCCACCTAAAAGATATTAGCTCACCATCATCAATGGGACAAGCTGAGCTGGCTCGGCCCAAACATTAGAAGGCTTAGGCTCGAGCCCAATAAGCCTATACTTTTGGTCTAGCCGAGGGCCCAATATAAAATTTTAAGGCTCATGGCTCAACTCATGGGCTAGGCTCATCAAGCCGAGCTTGACATGGTTCGTTGGAGCGACTCAAGCTCGATCTATCATATGAGTTCATCTTTGTATAACATTATCTCAAAAACCAATGGTGCATAACTTTCGAATCACTTTAAAAAAACACAATTGTAAATAAAATTAACATATGAAACTTATTATTTTAAATAGCAAAAAATAGTTCAAAAAATCAATATATTAAACTTATTATTTTGAACAGCAAGAAAGAAAAAATTGTTCAATTTTATGTGTTAAATAATTTAACTATTTTATTTTATCATATTTAGTAATTACACAAAAGTATCAACTTTAAAAAATAGATATTTTTATTAATTATTTCATACATGAATATTTAAAAATAGAGTGTATCACTACAATATAAGTACACTCCAACTAGGTTGGCACCCACTCATTTGTCAATCATATGCATTTTTCTCAACTTATACTGTAGCGATGGATATAGGACCGAATGACAACACTAGAGGGGGGGTGAATAGGGTTGCTTTAAAAAATTATAAATTTCAAAATCGAATTTTATAACAATAACGTTTTTCAAATCGATCAATTAAATTAAAATTTAAAACAAACAAGATGTAAATTAGTGAATTTGTTGAACCGACTATATTTTCGAAAGATCAATGCAAGCAATTAATTAACACATAACAACAAACACAAATCAATAAAATGAAATGTGCGGAAATTAAAAAGTTTAGGGAAAGAAGACACCGAAGATTTTTATAGTGGTTCGGCAAGCCTACGTCCACTCTCCAAGGCTCCTCCTTGAGATTTTTCACTATCACCGATTCTCTTGCGGGTGAGAACCAAACCGGTACAAACTCCCTCTTTAATTTCAACAGGAAAAAGAGAAAAACCCCGATCTTTTTCACTGGTTCAGGACCTAACCAATTTCTTTTTCACACCCCAAGGTGTTCCCACACCTTAATACAAATCCCAATGAAAATTAAAATAAAAAAAACCTCACAAATCCTCTTAAAAGGGAGATACACAAATTTTGTAACGTTCTAAAGTTCACAGATTCCTCACACTGATAAATCTCTCACAAAAATAATAAGCAAAATATGATGGAATGAGAGAATTGAAGGATGGAGCATTTGGGAATTATTGGGCAGAAAGATAGAGCAGATTAGAGAGCATTTGGTACTGTTTATATCTGAAAATCGGGTTAAAATGAGGCTAATTTTGTGTTTAAGCTTCTGGGCAGATCTGAACCATTCATTTACTTAAAAGGATCCAATGGCTGAAAAAATAAGGATGAAAATCGGGTAGAAAAAACCAAAAATCAGCAAAAAGGCTTCAGCAACGTCAGATACGTCAATTCCCAGTCGCGCGACTATACATTTAACGCGTACTCGCGTTTAACCCAATCAGGAGGCGCCATTGCAGGCGCCTGCACTCCACGCGGACAGCAGGCACGTCATCGCCTGTCTGAAGCAGCTTTTCTTTATATTTTTTTTAATTTTCAAATCATCCGCCACGTGTCGCCTTCTGATTCGTCCAGATGCGTGCGTCAGTGTCAGCTTTTGTTAGTCCGATCAATGCCTCGTCAGCCACTTGTCCACGTGTCACCATGAGGTAAGTTCCTTATTGCCACATCACCGTCCACGTGGACTGCCACGTCATCACAAATGTAGCCGTTTGGAGTGCCACGTCATCAAAAATTGACCATTGACTTTGCCACATCATCCAATTTTCCACGTGTCAATTTCTTATTCGTCCTCTTTGTCCATGTCAGTGACGATGTCATTCCTGATGGTGTAATTGCCTCTAAACTTGTTTTGTCTATAACTTCTTCGTTTGAACTCCGATTTAGGCGATTCAAAAGGCGTTAGAATCCTTGTTTCGAGCTCTACAACATAGACACTTAAAAACTTCGAAACCATCAGTATATATTTGGTTTTTTATCATCAAAATATTAGGTATGATTGAATCCCAAAAAGCTAACAATGGACTTTTTGGGCATATAATATAAAAAGAAATGAGATATATTATTATTTTTTATATTTAATTTTTAAATTGGTAACAAAACAAAATTCTATTTAAATAATAAATAAATATTGTGAGCTTTATTTGGGTCGAGCTCGAGCCGTCTTGTTGGATCGGCTCTATGGAGGCTCAAACGAGCCGGTTCGTTAAAAAAAAAAAGAGGCTCATATCCAATCCAAATATTTAACGAGCCGAGCCAAGCCGGCACGTCAAACATTGACTTTCTAGTCGAGCTCGAGCCGAGCCCAAGCCGAGTTTGGCCGACCTTTAGTCCGCAAGTTGGATGATGATGGTGATATATAGTATAAGTTTCAATTTCATAATCCAAATAACATCTCATAAACCATAATTGATTATCAATCCACATTCTCATCTAGACATTCAAGTCAAGAACTCATCTTCAAGAAAATCAATTCAAAATCTACATGATAATCCACCTAATAATATCACACTTACAAACCTCATCCATATCCATAATAAAGTTCCAAAATCAACCATATGCATACTTTAAGCTCCAATTCTAAAGGAAACAAAGTTTAACGAATCCAAAAAGGATTAACAAACCTAATTCCTATAGCCATAACCTATTGTGATCGTCAACCACCTAGGGCACCTCCGTGATTACGTGAAAACATTAAATGTAGCACCATTAGCAAAAATCGCTAGTGAAAGATAAACAAAGATTCAAATGATCTTTTAAATACTAACTAAAGAACCATTTGACTTCCCCAGCCATCCCATTACTAAAACAAACAAAGTATGTCAAATTAAATTAATCTCATCAGTACTTTCTCAAATATATACTCAATCAGAATTTCATTCCACATCTCGTAATCTCAATTTGCACAACTCAACAACATCCATAAATAGCAAACAAAACAAAATGAACAAGTGTAATGCTCAAATGTCTCACATAGGATCAATCCAACGTTGGCTAGCCCCTTTGAGATTTTCATTGGGTTTGCTAACCTTGAAACTCTTAAGTATCTACGAGAATGACCCATCAATATCACACTCTTATAGTACTTTTGCATTACACCTCACCACATAAGTCACTCAAGTTCCATCAAGAAAGTTAGACTACCAATCAACATCAATCCATAATAATATTCATAAATTTAACGACTAAAGCACGCCAATGCTCCTAAATTCTCTCCCCACCAATGGGAGCCCAATCTAATATACAACTATGATCCAATTACAAAAAAACAATTCTAAATTACCAATTCCCATCCTAATTCGATATTACATATTAAAGTTATATGACGCAATATAAGAAACATATCAATATTATTACCAACCGAATGACTTTTTGAGTTTTCTCAAAGAACCATTTAAACCTCAATTTATCTCTCACATCAATTCAATTTATCAATAACCACCAAATTGTCAAAGTCGTTCAAAGTTGTCCACCACTGTAACGCCCCGTTACGAGAAAGTTAAAAATGAATATTATTTTTAAAATAATATTAATTAGGCTCGATCGATTAATTAGAATAGAAATACCGTGTTATTTCAACAAGGGTATTATGGTAATATTTTCTGAAAAACCTTGAAATTCGAACCTTGTGATTTGACTAATATTTTGACATGAAATTGATTGTCTCGATGTCAAGATTCCAACGCAACTGACGGTTCGTCATTCCGAGACCCGACGATCAAGTTATGGACGTTTTAAGGTGAGTGGCAATTTCGTAATTATGGTAACTCGGGATTTTAACCTAAGAGATGACTTCTCATTACCAATTTTCAGAATTCATTCTCTCCTTCTCTTCCTCATAGCCACGCCGCCACCCCCTTGGAAGATGAAGAAGAAGAATTTCGGTCTCGTCACTTTTGATCGTATAATTCCTCGTTTTTATTTTGGATTCAAGTGGATTGGGAATCAATTTTGGATACAAAGGTAAAGAAAACCCTCTTCCTCTTTTTCTTCTTGTTTCCGTAAGCCTAGGGTTAGAAATTGATGAGTTTTCATCAAATTTTTTAATTAGGTGATTATTGGAATCGCACGAAATCGAGGAGGGAAAATCGGAAGCCTTTTTCACGAAATTCGTTTAGCGGGTAAGCATTCATGATTGATTTATCAATCCTTAATATTTTGGAATTTTAGTTAATTAATTTTCAAGAACACCAAGAACCATGAATTTGAGATCCAACCTCCATAATTTTCAATTTTCCAAACCTTGGCCAAACAACCAATCGATTTTATTACCGATCCTCTTACCTAGAACCATCAAGATCGATCACCATAGCCTTGAAACCGCGATCGAACTATGACCCGAAGGCCACAACCAGCCGCGGCCCACACACCACCCACGCCCCAACCATAGCCAATTTCCTTCGTCGTTTGTTTTCCGTTCTTTGATCCATCGAACCCCAAATATTTTGTATAATTTTAGGATATTTTAATTTTTATTTTAAGTTATTTAGGACTTTTGTTTCAGGTCTGATTCTTCAAGGGAAGTAGCGTTGATTTTGGACTTAAGCGATTTCGAGGTGAGTTAACGGTTTATTCGTTGGTGGGGTTTTAGAGAAATCTAAGGCCCTTACCGTAGATTGTATGTTTAAATATATTTAAATATAATATTCTGGAGTTTTAGGAAGTGAACACACGTTGGAAACATCGAAAAATCATTTGGTGAAACAATTTTTCGATTAGAACTAGTTTAGTCGTTTTTCGGCAGTTTTTGATGTTTTTCATTTCTATTTTATTCTGATTGATTTGGGAGTTAATTCTAGAATATTATGGAGTATTTTATGGTTATTTGGCATGAGTTTTGAGTTGAGCATGATTAGGATCGAATTATTAGTTTTGACGGTTTTCGGCAGTTTTATCGTTAAGATGTATTTTGCATACTTTAATTAGAATCTTTGAGCTGCAGTATTTTAATTTTGTTTGCTAATTGTGAATGAACATTATCAAGAGGATAATGTAAAGAGATTCTGGAATGATGGCTTGACAGGTGTGTTAAACTAATATAGGCTACGAGCTCATACTTAGTAAAAAAAAATAGTTATGAGAGTGAGCTCATAACTAATGGACGTTGCTATTATGAACGATCCATTAGGGGATTAGTTATGTATACGACTATAACTAAGTGCCTAAGAAAGGTTTGTAGTCCCGAGAGACCGCCTTCTTAGTGGATGGTTTGAAAGATTGATTGATTATGTTTGTTAATTTAGGGTTGACTTCTTGTTTCGGATTGGGATATGTATTGGGAGGATTATTATGAATGTTGGTCTTGGATATGGAATTAGTTATTAATTGCATATTCATGTAAAGAGATTGAATGTGAGGTTTAAGTGACGTTTTGTGTGAAAGAGACATTGGAGAGTGTTAAGTGTTGGGACTCGGTATAAGTTGTTAGAGACTATTTAAAACTTTACCTTCGTTTAGATCGTTTTCTTACTGGCTTTAGCCTCACAGTGCTATTTGTGGTTTCTTGTCAGGTAACAATGGACCAAGAGGTGGCGGTTGATGAAGTGGAAGAGATGAGAGTTCATGTCGTGGTGGCTAGCTAAATGCATCTTTAATTTTCATTAAGATTAAGAATAAAGTACTCAAATTTTTTTGACTATATTTTGTTTTATGAGATTTGAGACTCATGCTAGTTTTGAAACATTTTGTTATTTGATTTAGCTCATTGTTTTTGTTTTAAAGATTATAGCTCCGGAGTTGTTGATTTTATTTAATTGACTATTTGATCGGGTTTATCATTGATAAACATTGAATTACATATTTTTACACCATGTTTATCACTGATAAACACACAAATCACTGTTAATCACTGATAAACATGATAAAAATTTGTATGATATTTTTATAAATATTGCATAAAAATCTGCCACCTAATGAAATTTTCCATTTTTTTTCTCCTCGGTCTAAAGCTTCCTTTTCACCAATTGCAAACCCCAATCCCTTAAAATTTGGCGTATTAGTTATTGGGTAATAGAACTTGTCTTGGGCCCTCCAACTAAAACTAAGCCCACTAAATTAACATTATCTTTTAATCCCATCTCAATTTAAATCTCTCCTACTTACTAACAAAACCATCATTAGCAATTTAATTGTCCACCACCAACAATAAAGAACCAAAATTATTAAATTAGAAGAGGCCCAAAACTTTATTCATAATTAAATTTTCAAAACTTTTAAAATAAATAATTTATTATGTGAAAAGACGAGGATGTTACAGTTTAAGTTTGTAAAGTTGAAATCTTTATTTTCCAAACAAGTGATGAACTGCTAATATAGTGGGAGTTGAAGATGTTTGATTAGTCTCCAATTGAGAGATTGTTGGGAGATCAAATAAAGCCCACATTAAAAAAAAGTCCATTGTCTTTTTGCTAGGTTTTGATTTTTCCATGTGAACTCTTTTTTTCTTTTTTCTTTACTTATATATATAATTTATATGTTGATGCTGTTTTAAGGCAGCTGAGAACACCTTGGCAGAGAGCAGCGCAAACAATTTTTTAGCCAAAAAAAAAAAAGGTCTTTGACGGCAAAATATTGGATCGTTTGGGGACTTGTTCTTTTAAGAGGAAGAGTTGTAAATAATTGTGTAAACTTTCTCATTTGATGTATCATAATGGAAGCTGAGTTTGCAGATGACCAATTAAAAACTTGTGTATAAATTCTAGTGTCGTTTTTTCTCTTGTTTTAGGTTGAATAATTTATCATTCTAGGAATAGGGAGTTTAAAGATTTGACAACCTTTCAAATTCCCAACATAAAATTCTAATTGGTACCGGCAATAAAATATAAACATTAAAATGAAGCATTTTAAATGATATATACCAAATTAACACAAGTGATGAAAGTAAAAAACTAAACAAAAGTGCATAGACCATTTGTTTCTAGAACCAAAGAGTTGATTTTTATTGACAACGAGAAGAAACGTACTCAAATAACAAAAGTTGAGAAAGAAAGAGAGAGAGAGAGAGAGAGAGAGAGAGAGAGAGAGAGAGAGAGAGAGAGAGAGAGAGGACTTAATTTGTGAAAGAGAATGATAATGATAATGATAATGATCAAAAGGGCTAGAGAGGGAGAAATCCAACTAGGAAAAAGTGAAAAAAGATTCTATTTATGAAGAAAAAATAGAGGTCAACCCTTCTCAAAATGATTACGTCATCATCCACGTCATCATTCAATTCTCTCACTCTCTCCTACATAAACACCCTCACTCCTTTCACTTTATTTCCACACAACAAACTCAAAAAAAAAAAAAAAAAAAAAAACACAAAATCTTCTTCATTCACTCCTTCACCACCATGTACAGCCACACCTCATTTCTCTCCGACGACGCCGCATCTCTTCCACAGTCGGTTTCCGATATCTCGCTTCCTCAATTCTTGTCATATAACCAGATTATGATGATGGGAAATGAGTTAGATTCACTTCAATTATTGAACTCCGAGATGAGTTACAGCGGCGGAAGCAGTAGCTATGGCTCCCCGACGTCGCTAGCGAGCGACAGCCATCGAGATAGTTTGATACAGAGAAGTGTTAGTAGTCAGTCGCTTAGGAAGAGTGAGTTCAGCCGTCGATTGAGTTTTCTGTTGGAGAAGGAAGGTCCGGTTAGACGGGTTTACAGTGCCGGCGATTTGCAGGTCAGTATGCTTCTTCGGAGAAATGCCTAACTCTTGTTTCATATTGTTCAATTCAGTCTCCATTTATGAAAATTATACTTTTTAATAGTAAATTTCAATTATCGTAAAACTTTTAATCTTTTTTTACTAAAGAAAAAGGAGGGACATTTGCAAATCTAGAAATTTTTTTAATAATATTTGTAAAAATAGGAGCTCTAAAAAATATTAGTAAATGTAGTATTTTGATCGGGTGAAACAATGATAAACATTGAATTACATAGTTATATTTGTAAATATTTTTTGGAGTTGCTATAATATTGCATCAAAAGATTCTACCCAATGAAATTTCCCCAAAAGGAAAATGTATTTTCATACAAAAATGGAATTTAAAAACGTATTTTTTTTTAAAAAGAAATGTTCATTAATTTAATAAAATAGTCAAAACGATAAAAAAAAAAAAAAAAAAACTTAAAAAAAAAGAAGAAAAAAAAAAAAGAGTAGTGATATTAATTTAAAATGCATCAATAATAGCTATTAAAAAAAATCAATAGATGACACTTTTTATGAGTAATATTGAAAATGTTTTAAAATATTTTTATAATGGCATATCTCAAACTGAGATTCCACCGACTTGTATTTATCTTAAGAAAAAAAGAATTTTTTGATATTTTGAAGTATTAGTAAAATTTATCCCAAATAAAGGATATTGGTAAATTTTTATTCAATTTTTTTGTATTTTTAGAAAAAAAAAAATGATTTTTTGTGGAGAATACACGTCTCCTCAAATGAGAGAAGAGGTTGATATTTTTTATTTTTCTTTTTTCTTTTAAAGGGTGAAAATTTTGGCCTATATTTGGTTGAACGTAGGGTAATGATGGTGCTAAAGATTCTCACTTTTTTCCTTTTTCAAATTAAACTTAATTTCTAATAGTAGTGAAAATGAAAAGCTAAATTAGATGGCAAACAAGGCATTACATATCATTTGACATAGACCACAATTTTTATTTCTTAAGAATATTAAAATACAAAAATAAATTTATTATTTTTAAATATGACTTTTAATTTATATGTTTTTTTCTTTGATTGAATTGATTAAAATAGAGTACAAATATGATGTATCATCATCAAAATAATCAGGGGAGAGCAGAAAGCCCATTGTCAAGTGAGAGCAATATGATAATAGAAGGGATGACTAAAGCTTGTCGTTATAGTCCAGAAGAGAAGAGGGAGAGAATAGAGAGATATAAAACCAAGAGACACCAAAGAAATTTTAACAAGAAGATTAAGGTAATTTTTTTTTTCATTCTCTATCAATATATTTCTATCCAATATTTACATAAGTAATAATTTAATGTAACCTCTTATTTTAAACATATCCGTTATGGAAAAAATTATCGTTGGGAACAAACAAAGTCTCACCTTCATTAAAACAATGGAGAATCATAAGTATATAAGGAGAGAGTAACATCTTTTTTAAGTAAAATCATACAGGTCTAGATTAAAAATGGTTAATATCATATCAATGTGAAGGTTGTGAAGGTTCGGTGTCCCAACAATTATTTTTTAACTTAGAAGGATGTTTCTTTATTTCAATTAATTTAGGATCCATTTGATAACTTTTTTTTTTTTTGGAGAAATAAATTGAATTCTCTATTTTTTTTTATGTGGTAATTATTGAATATAAAAGTTGGAATATTTTTCAGTATGAATGCAGGAAGACATTGGCAGATAGTAGAAGGAGAATAAGAGGAAGATTTGCAAGAAATAATAATGAATTACAAACAACTGATGAAAATGAGAAGAATTGCTCGTCATGGAGATATGCAACACCTCAGGAAGATGATGATGATTCTTGGATCACTTTTCTTCACTCTTACTCTCCCAATCTAATTCCTTGACTCTTTGTCCCGCTACCTCACTAAAGAAGACTAAAAAAAACCTTCCTTTTTCGATCAATTATCTTATTTTTATTTTTATGGTATGACAATTTTAGATTTGATAAATTGTGTAAATTAAGGATCAAGTTTTATTGAATTAAGTGACGTGACGTGACATGTATTTGTATATGATATATATGCCCACACATTGAGTTTCTAGATTTTCTTATGTTTTTTTCATCAATTACGCTCTCAAACTTAATATAGTAATGATATTGGAGCCTTTCATTACAAATATTAAGAATTTTGCTATTTCTATCTCATATGTGAACTAGCCATCAAAATTAATTAAAAATGAAAGTAACCTAATTCTTGTGTTATTTAATTAATAATTCATTTTATATCGATTTACTTGCAGAAAATACGAATGAAATGCTTCAAATACGAGATAGTTAATATATGCACTATTTATGCAACAGTTTATGCAATAGTTGAAACTATTGACAGAATGTAATTCGTCGCAACTTATTATTATTTTTAAATTATTATTAAATTAATAATATTAATATGGGTAAATTGCAATTAACACCCTTCTAGTTTCAAACAAATTCATGAAAAGCCCCTGTAGTCTAAATTATGTCAAGAAGACCCCTCTCTTCCAACGTTGTAAACTTTCTTTTAGCCATAACTTCTTTGTTTGAACTTTGATTCGAATGACTCGAGATGTTTTCAAATCCTCATTTTCAGCTCTACGTTATGATCACTTCAAAACCTCAAAATCGCCAATAAATAAGAGAGATTATTATCATCAAATGTTAGGTATGATTGAAGCCAATAACCCATTTTTTTACTGATGATTTAAAAGTTTTCAAGTGACCGTAACGTAAAGTCCAAAATAAGGATTCCAAAACATCTTGAGTCATTCAAATCGGAGTTCAAATGAAGAAGTTATGTTGAAAGAACGTTTACAACGTTGGAGGGGATGGGTCTTATTGACATAAATTGAAACTACATGGGTGTGATTTGCCATTTTTAAACTAGAGGGGCTATACAAGACTTTGACCCAAACCACAGGGGTGTTATTTGCAATTTACCCTAATATTGATTAATAATTATGAATTCTAAAATTATTAATTATTCCTAATATAATTCTGATTAGTTGACAGTGGTGGAGAAGATGATCGAGAATTGGAGGCTCTATCAAAACCTAGCCATCAATGCCTCAATCTGGGTTCTCATCATTGCCTGGAAGTTCAGTTGTTGTTGATCGAGATCTTATAACCTCTACTGGAGTGAAACGTTGAGCTGCCTAACCTCGGTGGTCTCGACACTACTGTGTGTAATGCTAGATGAAGGATGCTCTTTAGCATAAAGACGCCTTTCAAGAACGCCTAGATTTAGTACCAATCCATCTGAACGAATGCCACTAGCAGCCTCTAGAAATGTGGCTTGTCAATCCTCATGAGTTGGCTGAGACTCGGGAGCGAGGAGCCGCTGTGAGAGGAGCTGATTGTAATGCTCCTACATAAAATATAACAATTTTTATTAGCTAAAAAAATATTAAAATGAAATCATATTAATTAATTATAATGAAGGATTCACCGATCTCTGGCGTGCTAGCTTGTCCACGTCAGTTACGCCATCGTGCCTTCAAGTGTGCAGATAGTATTAGGAATGGTGTCCTAGAATTTGTAATTATTTAATAAATATAATTTATTTTGAATAAATCAAATAAATAAATTTAAGTTGTTTTTAACTATATATATATCAAGCATTCAAATATTAAAGCCCCAAAGTTACTTTTGATCTTATCTGGATTATTCATGCAGATGATATAAAATGTAAGTATCATATACATATTGATTTTATAAGACGGAACCAATATATTTGTTCAATGTTTCACTTATACCGTTTATGACAAATGAATCGAATATCAAACTAAGTCTACCAAATAGTGATGAATCTTAATCCTGAGTGAAATGTGAACTCTTATTCATGGAGTTATGTTCTTTGATTCAAATGGTTGAGAGCAATTTGTATGACCGCTCAATACACTCCCATTTTGGGAACATAAAAAGATAATAGTTGGGAACACATTACACAAGATAGAATTCATAACTTTCCGAAAAATAATGGTATTAGTGCGATACCTAATCATTTAAGGAATTTTAGGAAACTCTCTTGATCTACTATCCAAGACATGAATGACTGGCGTCACGACTTCAGGTGATCACAGAAGTATTTTATCTCTAGTTTGACTACAGATAATGTTTATTGGAGAATTAGTAAGAACACAAGAATAAATCACTCATTACAGAGGTAAAATGGTAAATTTAACGCATCTGTAATTATGAGTGTAACGTCCTGTGTTTTTTCGATAAGTTTTAATTTAAATAATTATTAATTCTTTTTATAATATTTATTAGATTTAAGGTAAATGATGATAATTAATATTTAAATTCTTTTTAGGAATTTAATATAATTATTTATCTTGGAGATAAAGGGGAAAAAAAGGAGAGCAAAAAACGTAAAAGGGAAGGGAAAAGAAAAGAAAATGTTTTGTTCTCTTTTCATCCGAACATGAAAATACAGTGCAGAGACTTCAAGGTAGGGTTCTCTCCCTTTTCCATCTTCTTCTTTTTGCCATCAATCTTTGAGATCCCGGGTTTGATCGTTTCTCGTTTTTCCTTATGTTTAGGCGTATTGTGGTGATTCTTGAAGCGGATTTGCGTTTGGAAAAGTTAGAGAAAAATTTCTTATTCTTCCAAGAAAAGGTGAGATCGATTCTTGTTGAAAATCTATTTCCGTTTTGCAACCTAATATAGAATTGATAGATAATGAACGAATCGGAACCCTGAAATTCTTCCCCGTCATAACCGTCCTACATCTGTCCTACGTCCGTCCTACACCCATAGCCCTCTGTCATAACCGTCCTAACCCGAAGACAAACTCATAGCTCTCTGTCATAACCGTCCTAACCCGAAGCCAAACCCGTAGCTCTCTGCCATAACCGTCCTAACCCGAAGCCAAACCCGTAGCCCTCTGTCATAACCGTCCTAACCCAAAGTTGAACCTGTCACTCTCCGTCCTAATACTGTCCTAATTGTCCTATCATCGTCCTACACTATAATCCCTCCGTCCTACGTTCAGTTTGATGTTTATGTTATCATAAAGTTAGGTTTAATTTATTTTAGATTGTAACTTATTTTTCAAGTCGTAGTTGTGTTGTGAAAGGAATAAAGAATTTGGAAAAAATCTTGTTGTGTATAAGGTGAGTAGAAATTTGTTAAGGACTAAATTCTTCTATGTTTGTATTTTCCTTTTTCTTTATAAGTTAACCTCTAATTTTGAGCATGTTATTGGATGTTTTTAGGCATGTTAAAGAGGTTTAGGGGCTGATTATATGATTTAAGAAATTAGGACAAAAGCATGCCGAAAACTTGGAATTAAAGAATGTGAATTTGACTATCGATATTGATTGTCATGAAACTGGTTTTTATGGGTTGCATGACTTGGTTTGGAGGTTTAAGAATGTTTTTGGAATGTTTTATGTTGGATTAACCTTTCTGAATAAATTTATCACGGTTGACTGATTAGTGCCCCTTAAGTCGATAAATTAAGCCTAGGTGGATAGATATTCGATATTATAATTCTCTGAATCGATTGTGGTTGTTTCCAAATGTATAGGGGCTGTTTTGGGAGTCATTTTATACCCTTTATGCTGTTGGAAATTAGTTAGAAATTTATTAATTTTAGAATGTCCGAAAAAGGAGCGAAACTACACTAGTTTAGACTAGTTTCGTTTCTAGAATTGTTAATCGTTGGGAGTTGTTGGAAGTGAACCCAAAATGGTTTATTAAGTGATTTTGGGATATTTTAGAATGATTTTAAGGCGAATTTTCCAGAAATTGATTTAACATTTATTTGGCCTTCGCATAGTGTCCATCAGCATCCAGCTCTAACTCAGGGCGACGACATATTTCTTGGATGTCATACCGTGCCTTTAAGTTGTCTTTCGTCTTATTTGGCACGTTTAAAACTGTATTGAAGACATTATTTAACATGTTCTTTTTTATGTGCATGACATCTAAGTGTGTCTAATTAGTAAATCTCCTCAATATGGTAAATCCCAAAATATACTTCATTTCTTCCATCCACTGTTTTTACCAGCTGTCTTGTTTGCAACCTTAGCACCTATCTCAGTAATTTTTTTCATTTTGATAGAATCCAACATGTGTAATATTTCAATTCCGTTGAAAGCTTAAGGTAGGCCTTGGTTGCGTGCATTATGACCCTTATACCAATCTGACTTATTTGATCGAAACAAATGGCCGCTCGGTAAAAATCTTTTGTGACAATTGAAACAACATGTTTTTCGTCCATGTTTCAATGAGAAAGCTCCAGTATCAATCATACAATGAGGACAAACTATTGTGGGTCTGCATCTGTCTTTGAGATCTGAGTATCGTCATCCCTCGTCAAATTAGTAGTCTTTGGATCCGATCTGTCAAGAGAGTCTTCTACAGACATACTCACTAAATAAATGGCAGAAGGTTATACATGTTGTGTTGGAAAGGCAACCTTCTTATGATAAATTACATCCTTAATTTTCAACCCTTTGTGATGAAATGTGTCCCTAAAATTAATTTAATCGTGAAACAATGGGTGAAATTTTGGAGAAGTCCGCCCATTAGCTTAGAACTGGCAATGAATTGAGTCATTATATTATCTCTATTGCAACAATAATCGTTGCAAAACCCTAATTAGTCTCTTAGTTTTCAAACGCGATATTTTAACCCCTGAGTTTTTATTTTGTTTTTTTAATGAGAACTGAAATAGAAGATTCAAAAGAACTTAAATATGAAAATTTATAAACATCAAATCTGCACTTTGATTTCTAATCCAAATCGATATATATAGAATTTAAATCTATGAATTTAAACGAAAAACAAATAATACAAAGAATTTCAGTCATCATCATCACATTCAACTTTAGCTTCAATATCTTCTTTAAAACCTTCAGTGTCTTCCTATGTTTCTTTCGTCAGAAGACGATTCATTCTCATTTTCAATTGCAAGATATATGTTGGTTGGATCAAACCAGTGTCTCGTCTGCATCATTAATTGGTCAAGCAATCTCGGAGTTAAGTCATTCATCAATTTCACGAGCATGCACCTCATCTTCCTGGAAAGTAACATAATTCTCATTGTTCTTATTAGGCAAGACTGTCGTTAACTACTATCGATTTCACTTTATAAATAATTAACCAATCATTTAAGTCTCGTCGTCTAGAAGTGGGATAATGCAGGTAGTAAACATAAATTGCTTGTTGTGTCAACACAAATCGATCGTGTGTACACATGTGCTTTGTCTTGTTAACCACCACAATTTTTAATTGTGGTAGCATGTGGACCCACCTGCTAGTTGTCTCGGACGAAATGCACTTAAACACTACAATCCGCTTTACTACGCCCTCTAAATTCAAGCTTTATAATCTTATCAATGACTCCTAAGGAATTCTCTACATCGTTTCCAAACACTTGTTCCTTTATGCATACACCACTGTTATTTATTCCTCTATTCATCAAATGAGCATTAGTTTGAAATTTATACACGTTGACATGATAACAGGTATATGCTTTTGTCAATTCTTGCTGAATCTTTTGAGAGCGATATAAGGTGTGGATTAAAGATCGGAAGTGTTGGTGAATTGACCTACAAAACAACACAACATCAGCATGTGTCAAAGCAATCTGTGAAATCTTATTGTTAATAAAGCAACAAACTATTAAAACAACTCACATAATTGTAGAACAATGAAGGAAATTCTCGGTCAATGATGTTCCCCTTTTTGACTACATTAATACCAGGGAGCGATGACCAGACAAAAAAATCAACAAATAAGCTTCAAAGGCAACAATGTTATCTTTAAATGAACTAAAACTTCTTGAATGAAAATATTTATCAGTGTATAACTAAAACTTCCTCAATGTATAACTTCACTTCTAGAAAATTTCATAATAAACAAGTTAAGACAACGTGGTACTCCTCGTTCACGGGCCTTCTTACAGACAGACTTTATATTGTGTGCTATTGTAAAAATGGACAAGTCAATAGGATCGATTCCTTCTAGAATATTCTTAACAACGGTACACTTGGTTGGGCGAAACTGGTCTGTTATATGTTGATCTAAGTAGTACGAATAGAAAGTTATCATCTCGTGAATTAAGTATGCATTACAAATTGATCCTTCCACTCTAGCCTTATTTATGTCAGTCTTCTTCAATCTACGCATGTATCTGATATGAAAACATATTGGAGTGACTGTTTGTCCAAATTATCGCGGCTAGGATTAGGAAAAAAAATTTCATCGATACATCTCAAGTTTGAGCTCTATCGTTCCACAAAATAAGAAGTTCAGTACTGAGTGGTTGCAAGTACACATCTAGCCTTTGTTTAGGACTCTTCAGACACGGTTTGATGACTGTTAAGAAAATCACTAAATCTTTCATACACATCGATGGAGATAAGTTATACAAGATCAAAATAACCGAACATAGTGAATATTGTGCTCCCGAGACTCTAAACGAATTAAACCTACGATGGAAAAAGCCAATATGATATTTCTAATCTCTTGGGTGAACTACAGATGATAACGATTGAAATGCTTCCATTAACTTATTGATGGGAAAAATCACCTTCCCACGTTCACAGTTAGGAATAAAAAAACAATCGAGAAATTATAGGAAACAAAACACAATCAGAGAGACACGAGAATTTATACTGGTTCACCCAAATTGGCTACGTCCAGTTGCTACCGCTGCGGAATTCACTATGATGATTCAGAGTTACAATAGAGATATATTCTCAATACACTAAACAGTGTATTAACCGCCAAAAGCCCTCAAGAAAGAAAACCCTTTCTTTCACAATATTTCTCTCAAACTCTCACCCTCACTGTCGCTCAAGAACCACGAAAGCCAAAAAAAAAAACGTCTTTTTTTTCTTCTCACGTTTTTCTATTCGGCTGCACAGTAGTCAAAACAAATAAATCACTGCCTCTATTTTATATGAAAGCAAACTTGAAGCTGCTACCCTAATTTCCTTATCACGCATTTCAATACAACATAATGCTAAAGCCATCAAATTTCCTTCAACCTACGTGGAAGACAAATTGAAATCAAATGATAAATGGGCTTAAATTAACCTTGGGCTTCATAGTCAAAATTAGACTTTTGACTATTTTATTTCTATTTGACTTCACACATAACACTTATCTCCATCGATGTGTATGAAAGATTTAGTGATTTTCTTAACAGTCATCAAACCGTGTCTGAAGAGTCCTAAACAAATTAAACCTACGATGCAGAAAGCCAATATGATATTTCTAATCTATTGGGTGAACTGCAAATGATAACGATTGAAATGCTTCCATGTCTTAGAATTAGAAGAATATCTTCTTGAAGTGCTCGTGATGCAATCTCATGTGAGAAGTTGTGACTTTTAATGCATTTAATCATTAAAGACGTGATATAATCGACAAATAAAACATACTGGTATATGGAATAAAACTCCATTTACCTTATTTACATCTAGGACAAAAGTAAATTTTATAATTATGATGACTCACATTAACATCCCGAAATATCAAACATCTGTTGGGGAAACAATCTATCTTCTACACAGATAAACGAGACCATCGACTAATATCTTCATATCATACCAACTTCCTGACAATGTGTTGTTTGTTGGTACACAACGATGAAACTATTGTGATATTGAGTTGAACCCTCTTTCTGGGATGTGATACTTCGCCTTGATATTCATAAGTTCAGTGGTCGTAGTGAGTTGACTCACATCACAACTAGGGTACAATGGTCTACTCGCTGATTCGAGCATCTGATACATTCTTTCTGCTTTTAAATTTATTTCCTTCTACAAGTAAGTGTGTCTATCTTCTACCCGATTGAATATATTGTACCTGGCACCGTCAAAGACCATCTGCTGTAGTTGTCCATATTGATCTTCCTACACAATCTCACCACACACGTCTAAGTTCAGCTCGAAGTTTGAGTTGCTGCTTTCATTTCGTAACGGCTCCTCTAGCGCTGCATTAAACGTTTTTCTTGTTTCCCCCGGATACACCCACTTATGATAATTGTTAACAAAACCATGACTATACAAGTGTTTTTACACACCTATAGGTGATAATATATTTTTGTTGTCCCACTTCCTGTATGGGCATTGTATCTTCTGTCCATACTAGTATAAAAACTTAGTTTATTAATAAAACTCTTTGAATTGTTCAACCTCAGTCCCCAGCTACAAACTGATCGTTCAAATAACCCGTCTATCAATCATTCGTTTTTTCCTCTCATTTTTTATATATTCTTAATTTTTCTTGATGTTCATTACCATGAATAGCAAGTCTATTTGTAGACTATCTTAGTGAAAAAATTCATCTCTAACATTGGCATGAAGCTTCTCACCAAATCAACTCACGACGAATTTTCTCACTACATTAAGTGGGAAGATTCCCACTATCTATGACGAATTCTGCCACTACGTTAAGCAAATAGTCAACGTCCAATATTGCGACAGAAAACGTCGTAGACGTTCCACGACAATGAGTTCATCACAAGTAATGTGTCGTAAAAAGAAGTTTTTCTTGTCGTGTAAATAATTTAAGTAAATAATCTCTTCAAACTATTAATTAAAATATATTATTTATAAAATTTACATATATATTTAAAAAATAAACAAATTAATTAAAAAAAACCTTACTCTTAGCATGCTTTGCTTTTCGGCTTAAGCCTTCGCTAAATAAATTGTCTAAAGAAACAAACTTCATATATAGGGATGGCAACGGGGCGGGGCGGGGTCGGGGATGCCATTCCCATCCCCTAACCTGCGGGGATTTTAAATCCCCATACCCTACCCTATCCCCTAATCAAAGAATCGGGGTGGGTTCGGGGATTCCCCGTTTGTGGATAGGGTTCCCCGCGGGGAAAATTCCATTTTTATATTTTAATTCTTATTTAAAAAGAAATATATATATCTAATATATATATATATATATATATATATATATATATATATATATATATATACTATATATCTATGATATATCTATATATATATATATATAAATATATATATATTTAATATATATATAGATATACATATATATATAAACTATATTTATATCTATTTATAAATCTATATATATATCTATATATTATACCTTATATATATTTATATATATTTTAATATACATTTTTAAGATAAAAAACATATATTACTTTTATTTTAGAAGTTAATATAACCTTATTTTATATATTTTTTTCTAATAAATAAATATAAAAGTAAACAAAATACGTAAGATGTTATTAACATATCGGGTTCGGGGTCGGGGTCGGGCAGGGAATGTGTTCCCATCCCCTAACCCTAAAATAAATTTGGGGAAAATTTCCCCCCTAACCCTAACCCTAACCCTATAAAGCGGGGATTCCCCGCCCCTATAGGGTCAGGGCCCCTAACCCACGGGGAATTTTGTCATCCCTATTCATATATCCTTACCCTCCACCCAAAATTACAATCCCCACGCTGGATAACACCTAATTGGGGCTGATATAGGTTTTTGAAAAACCTTATTTTAATATATTTGAATAAATAATTACTTTATTATTTTAAATATATATATTTATAATTTTAAAAGAATGATTTTGATAAGATCTAAATTTTTTTGTCTTTATTTATAATCATGATAATATTTAAAAAGATATGGGAGTTTCAATTTTTGGTTAAATTACTAAAATTAATGGTTAAATTATACAAACTACCACAACCTATAATCTTAGTGTCAATTTTTGCCCCTAACGTTTTAAAAGTTTCAATTCTAACCTCAACCATTTATTTTGTTTAAAAAATACCCCTTATTGAGGAAATCAATCTTTAAATATATAATATGTGTGCAATTCAGCTAAGTTTAACGAAAATTAAAAGATTGAGGGTATTTTTGAAAGATTTTTGCTGTAATGAAAGATAATTTCCCGAAAATTTGATATTTTGAAAGTGTAATTTTTTAAACAAGGGGTATTTTGGAAACAAAATAAAAGGTTAGAGGTAGAATTGAAAATTTTGAAACGTTAGGGGTGAAATTAAAACCAATACCATAGTATAGGGATATTTTGTATAATTTAACCTAAAATTAATATATATATATATATATATATATATATATATATATATATATGTTAGTTCGGCCTTTACAAATAAAACATTCTGGATCCGCCCCTACCTAATAATCATGTAGAAACTGAGTTAAATCGTCGTTGTAGTATAAAGTGTATAAATAATTTATACATTATTTCAATAATCAAACGACCATTGCTGCAAGTCAAAGTTCTTCCAAAGAACTTGTCTCTCTTGTCTACATATTCCACTGACCAGAGAGCACTAACCCTCCAAAAAATCACTCATTTTTTCCCTTGACCTTCATTGGGTATATTGTATGGCTAGATTTTGATATGGTATGCCAAAAGTGGCTAATCCTCGAGTTAATTCTCTAAAAATGATATAGTAATTATGAGAAATAAAATGGGAGATTGACAATATTAATATTAAAAACGATGACTATTAGATCATCACAAAAATGGTGGTTTATTTTTTATATTGATTGTATTTAACATTATTTTTGAAATTGTGTGAATTAAATTATTATATTTGTAATTAATTCTGATATTTAAAAAGATTCCCTGTCCAATATAAAATTTATTCAATCAAAGGGGCAAAAATGAAAATGTGAAAAAGATGAACAAAGTCATTATCGTTGAGAAAGAAACAGGAAAAGGGCAAGGTGATCATGGCAATCACAATCACACAATATCTTCAAGACCTTAGACTTTGCCTAATTCTTTTGTACTGTTTGACAAGAATATACCAAAACAAAAGCAAAGTGCCCATCATTTTCACACCCTTTAAAACTATTTAGTTCATCTCTCAACTATTTTATATAGGATCTTTTTTTGAAAAAGAAAAATAATCAATCAAGATATTTTTAATTAAAATAAAGGAAAAACGTATTTTTTTAAGCTCTATAAATTTCAGAAATAACATCATTTAATCTCTATAGTTTAAAACTTGACACTTGGCCCCGTTTAATAATCATTTTAATTTTATGTATTTTTTCTTTTTTTATTTAAAAAAGTAATAAGAACAAGAACTAAACATGTTTTATAACAGTTTTTTATTTTCTATTTTCTGAAAATAAAATCAAAATCAAAATACAAAAATATTGTCAAAAACTACTTTTTTTTAATTTAATTAAAAAAATTTAAAATTTTATCAAAATATAAAAACTGAATTGGTTTTCAAACTTATTTAAAAACAAAAACTAAAATCCGAAAACGAAATGAAACAAAGTGATTATAAATAGAGCCTCAAAAAGTTTTGAAATGGACTTTAAAACATTTCTCAGATTGGTTTTTCTTAATGGTTTCAATAAGAAAATAATGTAACAATTCATATATGGATTTTTTTTCAGATTACATTGGAAGCTTAGGAAGCACATGATTATATTTTGAGGTTTCTGCTTTTTAGAAGAAAAAAATGAGTGAAACGTTCTTTAAAAGATTCTCTATGGATTTCTTTTAATTCTTATTTACAAATGAGTTTTTTTGAAAAAAAAAATAAATAACAATTTTTATTTAAAAAAATTATTGATTTATAAATAATAACTCGAAATATATAAATATATTATTATCGAACCACAGTTTTTAAAAGTTATTTTAAAAACAATGGTATATGTGAAGAATTGGAAGGATCACTCAAAGAGATATTTTCATTATTGAATTGATTGAATGATTACAAAGGATATATATAGAAAGACTGCACTTGCAACTATAAGCTTAGCAAACAATACTCTAACTAACTCTTAGTGAGCTGCCTTAACATCCCCCTGCGGCCCATGGTAGCTGATGAATGAACTCCAAGATGATGAATGAACTCCAAGATAAGACTTCCATTTAAGAAATGAAGCAGCAGACAAGGGTTTGGATAGAACATCTGCAACCTAAGCTGATGCTGGCAATGTTGGATAGAAAGTGTCTTTGTACGAACTAAGTCCCGAACAAAATATATATCTAGCTCCACATGCTTTGTTCTTGAATGTAGAACTGGATTCGCACTCAGATGGACTACTTCAAGGTTATCACACCATAAAATAGGTGGAGAACACAATATGATTTGAAGTTCACGAAATAAAGACAGCAGTCATAGAATTTTAGCTGAAGCTAGAGATAGACTTCTATAGTCATCTTCCGTACTTGACCTTGAAACCACATGTTGCTTCTTTGAACTCCAAGAGATTAGATTGCCTCCAAGAAGAATGAAAAAACCAGAAGTTGATCTGCGATCATCAGGGTCCGAAGCCTAAACTGAATCAGCAAATGCTTGGAGCTGTAATGATAATGGCTTCTTTAAGAATAAGCCATGAGACAATGTCCCTTTAATGTATCTGAGAATCCGCTTTACTGCTTGCCAATGATAATTTGTATGGGGAGTGCATGAATTGGCAAACCTTATTTACAGAGTAAGCTAACTCTGCACGTGTGATTGTTTCATATTGAAAAGCACCAACCACTTGCCTGTATTGAGCGATATCTGCAAGTTTTTCTCCCTTTGTTGTTGATATAATAGTGCCACTAATCATAGGAGTGGAGATAGAATTAGAGTCCAACATCTTGTTCTTTTCAGCAAGTCAATGAGATACTTTTGCTAAGATAAAAGCATGTTGTCATCTGCTAAGTAAGATACTTCAATGCCCAAAAAAATAAGTGAGGTGCCCAAGATCCTTGAGAGCAAATGTTGAATTAAGTTATGTGATCAAATTTTGAATTTCAGCTGGAGAACTTCTTGTGACAATAATATCATCAACATAGACTAGAACATAGATGCAATAGGATGGATTGATTTTAATGAACAAAAAGTGATCAGCTTTGGCAGCAACAAAGTGATGTAACACAAGGAATGAGCTGAGTGTGTCAAACTAGGCCCTTAGTGCCTGTTCAGACAATATATTGCTTTTTGAAGCTTACAAACTTGAGGAGAGGAAGAAATGTTTGCTTGAAAGCCAAGAGGTTGCTCCATGTACACTTGCTCATTCAAAATACCATGAAGAAAGGCATTATTTATATCTAATTGCCTGATATTCCAGTTATTTGCAATGGCAATAGTAAGCATAGTTCGAATGGCAACTGCCTTCACCACTGGACTGAATATTTTAGTGAGTCAATATCTGGAAGTTGGTGAAAACCCTTTGCAACTAGTCATGCTTTGTACCTTGCAATTGATCCATCTGAATTCATTTTGATCTTAAAGACCCATTTACAACCTATCACTTTTTGATTTGTTGTTTTTGGAACCAAAGTCCAAGTATCATTTCTTTGTAATGCTTCAAACTCAGTTTTCATTGCCTAAACCCATTCTTCTGATTGTAAAGCTTGTTTTATAGAAGTTGGCTCTTCATTAGTAAGGTCAATCAGATAGGGTTTTGGTTTAAAAACACCATTCTTTGCTCTGGTTGTCATTGAGTGATCATTTATAACAATAGGAGCAAGTGATGATTGTAAATCAGAATTAGAAACCAATGGAACAGGTATTGAAGCATTTTCATTGGGGGAATAGGAGATGGAAAAGGAGAAGTGAGACAGAATTGTATTTGTATTGGTATTTGGAATAGGATCAAAGGAAGGAGAGGGTATTGCTGAAATGGATACAAAAACCAGTATCATGTTGTGGGTTAGAATGGGCCTAAAACCAAGTAAGGATGGTAAGCAGACATTGGCCAATGGTATGGTAATAGATGAGAAAGATGAGACTGGTGATCTAGTAGTAGAGGGAAAAAGGGTTTGGTACAGAAAAAAAATTTCATCGAAGTCCACATGCCTAGAAATATAGACTCTTCCAGAAAGAGACAAGCATTTATATCCCCTATGTTGAGGACTATAGCTGAGAAATAGACAATGACTGGAACGTGGATATAATTTATGCTTGTTATATGGTCTAAGTAAAGGGAAACAAGAACTACCAAATACCTTGAGAAAGGAAGGATCAACAGTAGTAACAAAAAGTTGAGTAAAAGGGATGTTACCTTGTAGAGCAGTAGAAGGTAATCTACTCATGACAAACACAATTGTGTTAAATGCATCATCCCAAAAATGCAAAGGCGTGTCTTCTTGATAAAGAAAAGAAAGACCATACTCAACTATTTCTCTATGTTTCCTTTCAACAATACCATTTTGGGCTGAGGTATGAGGACATGTAATTTTGTGAGTGATGCCATGTTTTTACAGAAAATGAGATAGACTACGAAACTTACCTCCCCATTCAGTTTTAATGGATTTGATTGAAGTGTTTAGGAGCTTTTCAATTTTAGTTTTGAAGGATACAAAAGTAGAGTACACATCAGATTTCGATTGAAGAAAGAAAATCCAAGTATATCTTGAGTATGCATCAACAATACTAAGATAGTATCTATAACCATTTCTTGATATAGAGGATGAAGGTCCCCATAGATCAGCAATTAAAAGTTGTAATGGTGAATTATACACAATGATTGAGGTTGGGAAAGGTAGTTTATGCACTTTTAGACAGTTGACAAGAATTGCAAAATGTAAAATCTTTATTGATTTGAAAAGAAAGATTACATTTGTGTAAGAATTGTTTTACAATTGCTATATTAGCATGTCCTAGACGTGTATACTAAAGATCTAAAGTATTATTTATCAAAGAATTACAAGAAACTGAAGGACTTGAAGATGACAAGGTAGTATGTAAAACTGAAGACTGAGGAATAGCAGCAGATTTGCCTTGATTTGCATAATTGGGATGAAGCTTTAGATTGAACCTATACTAACCCTTCATGTAAACTCCCTTCAAGCAACGTTTAGCCAGTGACCTGATCCTTAACCAAGCATTTTGATGGGTAGAAAACAAAGAAAACGTTATTATCTTTGGCAAATTGGTGTATACTAAGTAAATTTTGAGAGATTTGAGGAACATGGAACAAATTTTGCAGTTTAAAGGATTTTTTAGTAGTTGAACGGTAAACTAAAAAAGATCTTTGATGAGAAATGTTCAAACCTGTTCCATTTCCAAATTTTATTTTACTTTCACCTTGATATTCATTGCCAATATTGAAATCGTTCAAATCATGTGTCACATGATGGGTAGCACCCGAATCTGGATACGAATTTGGATCATTTTGCAAATCTGTTGCTGCAACATAAGCTGTCATTGGATTTGTAGTTGATCTATGATTATGAGACTAAAAATGGCTGTTATGCTGAAAAGAAGAATTTCCAGAATTGCCAGAAAAACCAGAATTGTCAGAAGGAAAAGATGCATTAGTTGAATTTCAACTTTGATTTGGTTCATGATAATTTGGATCAAACCTGGAATAGCACTTCAAACTTGTACGGACAAATTTACTACACATTTGCATTGGGGATTATTGTTATTGTTGCCATATCTTCCTATATTGAAATTCTTCCCCTTTCCTCTGTTATTGAAGTTTGCCTGAGAATTTCCTTGATTATTTCCAGAATTTGCATAATTTTATTTTGTTTGAACGGTCAGATTAATAGATGGGAGAGTTGAATCTGGAACAACAAGTTTTCTTTGAATTCTCCCTTCATGAGAAAGAAGGAGCGCGGATATGTCTTATTTCCAGAATTTACAATCACAACAGATACAATTGAGTTATTTTCAGAACCAAGACCTTCAAGAACACTCATAATGAGATCTTTATCTGACATTTGATTTCCTACAGATGATAAGGCATTGGAAAAAGATTTTATCTTAATAAGATAATCTTTCATTATTAAGCCATCTTTCTTTTGATTTATGAGTTTGGATTTGTATTTCATAACTCTTGTCATATCTTGCGAAGAAAACATAGTTGAAATACATTGCCCAAACTCATTCGCAGAATCACAATCTGTGATTTCTAATAATATAGATTCTGTCATGGATCCTCCAAGCCAGAATAATAGCAACTTATCTTGGCGTTTCTAAAGAACAAAGGCAGGATAAGGAGATGAACCATTAGCATCTGCAATAGGTTTTACAGGAATTTTTGAAAATTCAGAGATATAGTTTTTAAGACCATGACCTTCAATGGCAGACAAAACTTGAAATTTACAACTGAGAAAGCTCTCATCATTTAATTTGACAATTTATTATTGATTTCCAAAAGAAATAGGTTGAGCGGCATTGTTGATTGGAGTAGTAAGAACAGTAGTATAAGGAGTAGAAGAAGTATCGAACGGTGCAGCCATTGAAGATAAAACTGATGCTTTTCTTCAGGATCGGGATTGGCAGTTAGTCAGAGAGCTCTGATACCATGTGAAGAATTGGAAAGATCACTCAAAGAGATATTTTCATTATTGAATTGATTGAATGATTACGAAAGACAGAGATAGTCGCACTTGCAACTATAAGCTTAACAACTTTCTAACAATATTTCATTAACTAACAATACTCTAACTAACTTTTAGTGAGCTGCCTTAACCGTATAAAATAAATTTTAAAAATTATTCCCACGCAAAGACCCTTCATAAATTGTACGAGCAATTAAATCATATCATACTTTTTCATTTTCATATTTCTTTTCAAATTATTAAGGACGAATTATTGTTTTAATTCATTAAAGGAGGGTGGAGTTTGAACCCAAGTTTAAGATAAATTAGTTTTAAAAAAACATATTTTAAAGTCTCAAGTTTTAAAAATGTTCTCCGTTTTAGACTGAAAGAAATCAGTTAATCTAACTATAACACAATTCAGTCATCTTACTCCTCTTGATAAGATTGAAGGATCAAATTTCCTTCCTCCTAATTTAATGTAATATATATATATATATATATATATATATATATATATATATATATATATATATATATATATATATATAATATATATAAATAAAGTGCTACTCCTCTTGCATTACATATTTGGATTGTAAAAATCATATACATTGAGATAATTATACAATTTAAAAAAAATAGAATCACATATAGCAAAATGATAAAAGAAAAAAAAATTAATTGTTTTTATATTTATTTTTTATATATTATTTAAGTGCACTTATATGTGTCATGAAGATAATATCCACAATTCGATGGTATATGGTTTTGTTCAATTTATATACTTTTTGGAACTTCAATCGATAACTCAATCCACTTCTAGTTGGATATAAAGTAAACAGCGACGTTCCACAAAAATTATTTATGCTATATATTATGACTAGATTATAGAATGCAATAAATTATTTTCAAAACACTATTTCATTTTATACACAATTTTTATTTCAATTTAGTTGTCTAAAAACCAACCCATTATGTCAATGATAGAGAATTCTTGATATCTATTTTTCATAGCGATTTTTTATCTTCCGATGAAAAATAGTTTATCGTCACTGACCCTTTTTTCTACTTTATTTTCAAAATAACAAAAGTTGTATTTATTTTTACAAATATGTTTTTTTTTTCACTTTCGTTAATTGATGAATTTTATTTTTTAGTAAATGAATTTGTTTTCTCTTATTGATTATTGAGTTGAGCTTTAAAATATTAATAAAAATATAAAGGTTTTGTCACAAATAGCATAAATCTACATACTAATTAATAAAATGTCAAAACTTTTTAAAAATTACTCAAATAGCAAAATTATACTTTAATAAATTTATTGAACTATTTTTCATAGGTATTTTTAATAAAATTTTTTATTTTTTTTATTTTTTTAAATTCTAGTTCAATAATTTATTGAACTATTTAATTATTTTTCATTATTATAATTTTCAATGAATTTATTAGTTTTTTTTTTTTTTTTTTTTTTGAGTTAATTTTTTTTTACTTTTTTTAGTTCAATAAATTTATTGAACTATAATTATGCTATTTGAGTAATTTTTAAAAAGTTCTAACATTTAAGTAATTAGTATGTAAAAATATGTTATTTCTGTTGTGTGGGGTATTTCTCGTCGGAGTCTTCTTCCACACTGTTGAGCACGTTATGTCACGTGTTGTTCCTTAGCGGAGGAGCTACCTGAAACACTCAGGGGAGAGACAGTCAGAAGGGCACCGATGTGGTACCGGCCGAGAACCCTTCAACGATCAAGTTAGGCGATGGTAGGTGAGATATGCCTTGCGCCGCAAGGATTAGGTCCAGCAATATCACTGTTTGTTTTCTAGGTTAAAGTGTCATACCTGATTTGATGGGTCAGGTACCTTTTATAGTTCCTTAATCGTGGGCTCCTCGACTAGGCTAGCATGAGGCTAGGCTTAATGGATTTTCCACTCGGCCCATGGAGGACAAATTCCTTATGGTGTTGGCTCGGATGGGCTTGTCCCCATGTGAGCTGGCCTGCAGTGAACGCGGCCCATAGGAGGGCTATTTTTACCCTTTACAGTTTTCCCCTATTTCCTGGGTCAGAAAGTCCAGGGCAGGGAATAGTAAGTATTCGAATCGGAGGTGTGGCGTTCGTCTTGATTCTTGGACCGTCCTGGAATGTCGGGGGTCACGACTCCTCGGAAAATAGACCGTTTGGCCTCATTTCTGTTTGAGCCTTCGATGGTTACTATTCACGGACCGTCGTGCCTTTTGCGCCCCCATGACTCCGAGCTACGTGATTTTTCTTAGGACCGACCCATTGGGCTTTTTTGAAATTTGGGCCCTAACGGGTCTTTAAGAGTTCAGATCGTCGCGCCCTTCTTACACGTTGCGGCGGTAGGGCATGCGCTCTCTCCTTTAAATAAGGGTTTTCTCCAGAATTAAAGGCTTGTTTGTCTTTTGATCTCTCGAATTTCTCTGTTAGTCGCCTGCTCTAGAATCGGTTCTTTGCCATCTTCATCTCGTATCCTCGAAGCCTTTCCCGTTCTCCCCTAAAGGTTAGTTCCTCCTCTCTGTCTTTTGTTCCATATTCTTTCTTTCATGGATGATTTTGAGAGAGAATCTGTAACTAGATGCCCTAGGACTCCGAGGGTAGTTGTAGGGGATGATGATTATGACTGTCTAGTTTTTTAGAGGAACGAGTTCGGTGCTTCCTCTTCCGCCGCTGATATTGGCAGAACTGACACTGTCCCCTCATCTAGGGGCGAACCTGAGGGGAACGAACCTGCGGTCGGGTCCCATTTACCGGTCGGCGAGGATTCTCTTCCTTCTGTGAGTGAGTTCAGGTTGTCTCTGTGATCCAAGCAAGTTTAGATGGAGATCGTGTCCCTTCTCCTACTTCTCGTCCATCGGGGGGTGCAGAATCTGTCCCGATGGGCTTAGCCACAATTCCTAACCCTTCATTTCCCCTTTCCCCTGTTCCTGCCATAGAGGCAGCTCAAAAGAAAAGGAAGGAGAACAAGAATCGTTCTAATGGCGGGAGGCCGCATCTCGGGTCGTTCTTTTTGCTCCTCTGTTGTCCGGGGGAGAAGGTCCCTCTTTGGATGACGAGGATACAGCCTCTAGCCCTCCTAGGTCCCCTTCCATTAGTAAAAAGAAGAAAAACATTGCGAGAAGGAAGAAAAAGGACACTCAGTTGAAGGGCATCCGGGAGGATTCAGGTCCGCTCCATTACGTGTCGGAGATGGTGCAGGGAGATCTTGATAGGCTGAGAGAAGATTATGGGATATCTGAGAAGTTTGAAATGAGACTCCTCACGCCATCAGAGCGGGTCCATGTTTCTCCTGAAGATGGTTGGACTTCTCTCCATCTGAAATTCCTTTGGTGGGGAATTCGGTTTCTGCTTTCCTCTCTCTTAACGGAATTCTTCCTGAGTTGTGGCATCGCCTTAGGTCAGCTTATGTCGAATACCTTGAGGTGGTGTGTTCGGGCCTTGGTATCTGACCGACCTTAGGCATGGTTTCCCATTTCTGGGTTCTCCGTACGAACGTCCAGGATATGATGCGTTTTCTCCTCTAAAATCACGCGGGGCCTGCTTTGGTAGATGAGACTACTTGTGACAAAAGGTGGAAAGAATTTTGGTTCTTCATCCGAGGCCCTATAGTATCTAGAGGCCGGATTCTGCCCACTTCTTGGGAGGATGAGGGTGAGAAATAGGTTCCGAGTTGATTTATGGTTTGTTCGGCTGTGACAACGACTAACTGTTCTCCCTTTTCTCATTTCAGTGAAGAATCCTTTTCCAAAGAGCATTTCCGCGGAATCTCTCAAGTGGTGCAAGACTTTAGAGGGATTGGGTCCATTCAACTGGGAAGAGTTCACCTAGCATCCTTGGCTTGTTTTTTCGCGTCTCTGGACTCCTCCTCCTGACTTCGTTCCAATTACTCCTCGTAAGTGTTCTGTTCTGAATAGTTTTGTTGCGATGTGACTCGGAACTGACTTTCATTTTTTCTTTTCGGGTCTCTCTAACAAGATGTCTGGCGTCATCACCCCGATTCCGGACTCAAACGATCTTGGGGCTTTCTTTGCCCTTCTTCAGCACATGGGGAAGAGGAAGAAAAAAGATGAAGAGACAACTCCCTCTGCTCAGAGAGGAAAAGAACTAGCTGCTCCCAAGCGTGCTCGTCCTGCAAACCTGTCGAAATCTATGGTGATCAGTGCTCCGGACGCTTCCGTGGAAGTTGCAGTGGCTACCAGTTCGGATCCTCCTGCAAATCTTCTTTCGGACTCTCCTGCTGATCTTTTTGCGGACTCTCCTGTTTCCAAGCGACGGAAGGGTAGCGGAGTCCTTGGAGCGCTCGAACGTGCGGTAAAGGGTGCGGATGCGTTGATTTTGAATTATCCTAGGATGGCTTATCAGTCTCACCCTTCAGAGGCGGATTCGCCTTCCCCTGATTATGTTTTATCTGACTCGGAATCTGAATAAGGGAATGATCGGATGACCGTAAGGTGAATCGATGACGACACGCCTCATCTACCCAGTCCGACCCTATCTATTGTTCCCCCTCCATCGGGAGTGGCCCCGTCTGTGGCGAGTGGGTCGGGTGCCGCTAGCGGTGGACCTTCTATGCTCCGTCTGTTTGCCTCCCCTAACGTGGATTTCGACAAGATCTACTACCTCCGACGGGCCATGGATTCGGTCGGATTTTCCCAAGATCTGGGTGTGGTGCAGTTGGAGCCCCTCTTTGATTACAATTGCGAGAAAGAGACCTTCCACCATATGTGTCATTGCAATTGGCTGGTTAGTTTTCTTCTTCTTCGTCCTTGTATCATCGGCCTATCCTCGCTTGCTTTGATGTTTTTACATATGTTCGTTCTTCTTGGGTATCCAGGCCTCCGCCCAGATGACTCTGAACTTAGAGAGTCTGCTCACGAAGCATCGAGAGCTCAGGCAGAAGTTTGCGGAGGTGACGGCGGATGAACGACAGACCCGCTCTCTTAATTCAACATTGGCTGAATGCCTCCGACTGAAGGAGGATTTAAAAGAGGCTAACAAGATGATCTCCTCTCTCGAGGCCGAAGGACTGCAGCAGTTGACCGAACTCGGGCAAGTTAAGGAGGATCTTGCTCATCTTGAGAAGGCCCGGGAAAAGGCCGTGACTACTCGGAATAAGTCGTTGGAGGACCTAGACGCTGCTCGTAAGGAGAAGTCTAAGATCGTGGATGCCTTCAACCTAGAAGCCAAGTCCCTTAAGAATGCCAAGGAGGAGTTGGATGTTGTCTTGTTGGAGAATGACTCGCTGCGGAGTCAGGTTTCGAATTTCCGATCCTTCGCGACAGTATTGGCGACCTCTAGTGAAAGTTGGTCGTGGGGATTACGGCGTCGGTGGATTCCATTCTCATCGGACTTGCCGTCGGACGAGATTCATTCAAGTTGCAGATGGACCAATCTGAGGAGGAGGGTAGTCCAATCAATCCGATTGGCTATAATGACGTCGTTGACCATCAAAGGGAGTTATTTGAGCGAGCTACGAATCTGAAGGCTTCCAGAGGTGAGGCTACTGTAGAGGGCAGGGTTGGCGTCGTTCATTCTGTCGAGGATGAGGGTGCGGTGATCGAGGAGGCTGGTGTCTGTGTTGATGGAGGTGATGGCGTGATTGTTGAAGATGCTTCTACCAAAGTTCCCCCAACAGAGACTGTTTATGTCTCTGACTGACTTTTTTCTCTAGGGTAAACTCCGGATTGTGGAGCCCCTATATTATTGGTTGCCTTGAACTTCTTCTCGTTTTCTTTTTTGATGTTTGAACACTCTTTTTTTTGCGAAGACTTAAATATATGCTCCTTCTTTATGTTTGCTTGTCTTGTTTCCTTACTCGCTTTGCAGGAATGTTTTGACTTGTAAACATTCTTAAAAATATTTTCGATTACTCGGACGGACCGAGGTCTTTTGCTTCCAGAAGAATGCTTTCAAATACTCGGGCAGACAGAGATTTTTTGCTTCCGGAGAAGCCTTTCGAATACTCAGACAGACCGAGGTTTTTTTGCTTCTGGAGAAGGCTTTCGAATACTTAAATGGACCGAGATTTTTTGCTTCCGGAGAAGGCTTTCGAATACTCGGACGGACCGAGGTTTTTTGCTTCTGGAGAAGGCTTTCGAATACTCGGACGGACCGAGGTTTTTTCACGTTTTAATACTCCAATGTCTTCTATTCTCATGAATAGGCAGTGCTCGGAAGGACCGGGGTATTTGCTTCCGGAGAAGGCTTTGGATGCTTGGACGAACCGAGGCTTTTGCTTCCGGAGAAGGCTTTTGATGCTCGAACGGACCGAGGCTTTTGCTTCCGGAGAAGGCTTTTCATGTCTTGGACAGAAGGTGTAGGCAAACCATGTGAAGCAAAATGATATAATTTCTTTCTTTTTTTTTTTTACACTGTTTAATTATCAGAAACATAAAAGGAAAAAAGGAAAGAAAGAACAAAGTTGTTCACAAGTCTCCGACCTCTCGGGCAATCCTTCTTGTCTTCATCGCTGTCGATGATGACCGTTGGAGTTAGTCTCCCTCGTTGCTTCAAGGAGGCCAGTTCCTCCTTTAGGGATTGGTTTTCCCTCTCGTAATAGTCATTGAGGTTTCTCGCTGATTGAAGGCGATCTTCGAGCACGTAGCAGTGCTCATCCGGTTCGCTACCTTCGTCGTCTCTGCGATTTCCAGGCTTTCTCAGATAGAATGGTTTTTTCTTGTTCCAGCTGCTTCGCCCGGCTGTTCGTCGCTTCGAGAGCCCCTCGGATGCTCTGGACCTCTTGTCTTAAGGCCTCCGAGTCTCCTTCTCTTTCCTCTTTCTCTAGAAGAGCCATTTTGAGCCTGGCGTTTTTCGCGTGTAGCCCTTGGTTCTCCCACTTTATGACCCGCTTAGTCACCTTTGAAGTTGCAGTGGAGTTGTCCATTTCTTCTAACTGATGCCAGGTGGTTTATTGATCATATTGTAGGATATTCCTTTGATACCTATCCTTTTATAATGAGAATGAGGCATTTAGTATGGGAGTCGAAGAGGTTTGTCATTAATTCGGATAACACTTGATGCAAAGAGCCGTTCCATATCTTGAGGCGGTGACGTCAGGTAGTGATTAGTCGTGTCAAACGCCTGACATTCCCATCAAATCACCTTAAATGAGGTTAATTAGGAAGGGTTAACCGCATTAACTATGGGTTAACGCACACGTCGTTTTGCATGTCGGACGATTCGCGTAGCGGTGCTTGATGCTTGACAGTTGTCGCGATCGACAGGTCCCAAGGTCCTTTAAATAGGCCTTTGGGATCTTCCTATTCACTTCTTTAGACCCTGTTTTTTGAAACTGTTTCTTCTTCATTTTCAAATTTTCAAATTTTCGTATCAATTCCAGAATTTCATACCATATGGTCTTCCCGTTTCCTCCTGTTTCTCTTTCACGTTTGGCCTTCCTTGGTTATGGCCTGTGTCAAGAAAGCTTGGTCGTGATCTTCTACGCCTGTTTTATTGGCCTTAGCAGACTTGAACTTGGTGGTCATAATCCTCCATTCCTGTGAGGATGGACCTTAGGGTTCAAGTTGTTCGGGCTAATCAATCGCTCGACCGCCCTCCACCGCAGTTCCGGAGTTTGTTCTGCTGTTCTCAGAAACTGGGAACAGCGACGGAGGGGGCAATTCCCTTGTCGGTCCTTCGATGGTTCTCTTCATCACACCGTCTGGGACTTCAACATGGGAGGTGACGTCTCTTTTCGGTGTTTAAAGAAGCGAGAAATGCGCTTCTCCTGAGACGAGCGTCGAGCGACGTCAGATGAAAGATGTGGTCCTCCATCTCCCCGCCTGAACCTGGTCTGACTTAATTGGAGAAGCAGTCTCCTGCGGAGTCAAAGAGCGGTGGGAATGGTGTCTTTCTGGGCCTGAATGTAGTCCTTAGAGTACCACCATCCCCGCCCTCTCTGTTTCAAACGAAAGTAGGGCTACTTTCCAAAATCCATCAAGGGTCCGGCCGCAGCGAGTCGAAGACCTCCATATCTTTCATCTGTCCTGGTTCGTTGAGCCTCGGACTTGATGAGTGGGTGGAATAGCCGGTGGGTGAATTGGCTCTGGTCACTCGATTTCTGAGCAATACCCTCATCCTCTCCTAGGAGGACATTCTCACTGTTTCCAATGCTAATACCTCGAATTGCGCAAATTTACTTTTTAGAAATCTTGTAATTTCTTTCGGTTGAGTTCCCGACATGTGGGTCCGAGCCTTACTTGTTTGTTGTGAAATAAAACTTGGCACTTTATTCACTCATTGTTTCCTTGCTTCACTTTCTGTTGTGAGTTACTATTCCATAATTCCGAATGCGTTAGATTCTTTAGTCCGCGGAAGACTTAGAAACTATTCTAGCGAATTGGGGATTTTAGTCCGAGGGGGACTTAATAATTTGCCTAATCAGATTAAGGCTTTTCATCGTAAAGGCATCAAATGATCATGTGGGAGGAAAGACATGTAATACTCGTATATTAATTTGAAATGGGCCTTTTCGGCCAAGTACTTACATGGTTCTCTCATCCTCACACACGATAAATTCTTAAATGTGTGGCTTTCCATGCCCTCGGAATCAGTTCGCCCTTTTGGTCTTCGAGACGATAAGTCCCCGACTTAACTTCTTCGATCACCTTATACGGACCTTCCCAGTTTGGTCCCAGTTTCCCTGCTCCGGGCTCTTGCGTGTTCTGGAACACTTTCCTCAGAACAAAATCATTTACCTTAAAGTTGCGCTGTCTTACTTTCTTTTCGAAGTACTTGGCCAGATTTTACTGTTATCCTGCAATACAGATTAGCTCTTGCTCCCTTTTTTCTTCGGCCAAATCTAGTGCTTCTGTCATCATGGTATCATTTTCCGCTTTTGGAATCGAACTCCGGGTTGTGGGGATGACCATTTTCTAGGGGATGACGGCCTCTACCCCAAAACCCATGGCGAATGGTGTTTCGCCGGTTGGGATTCTAGGGGTGGTCCGATATGCCCAAAGGACTCCTGGCAGCTCATCCACCCATCTTCCCTTCGTTCGTTCCAATCTCTTTTTCAGAGAATCCATGATGGTTTTATTCGACGCTTCTACCTGGCTGTTAGCCTGCGGGTAGCGGGGCGTCGAATACCAAGTTCCACTTTCCTGTCCGCGCAATAATTCTGGATGGATCTTTCTGTGAACTGAGTTCTGTTGTCGGTGATGATAACCTTGGGGATTCTGAAGTGGGTGAAGATGTTTTTCCAGAGGAACGTCTCGATTTTTCGTTATGTAATCTTTGCCAACTGCTCGGCTTCGATCCATTTGGAGAAGTAGTCTATTGCTACAATCAGATAACATTTCTATCCCGGAGCTAATGGCAGTTTTCCGACCAAGTATAGACCCCATTGCATGAAGGGCCAAGGTGCTGAGATTGTAGTTAGCGGCGTTGGCGGCGCATGAATCATCTTTGAGAACCTTTGGCATTTGTCAGAACGGGAGACAAAGTCTTTAGAATCTTTGACAATGGTGGGCCAGTAATACCCTCGTGTTAACGCCCTGTGACTCAAGGACCTTGGTCCTGCGTGATTTCCGCAGTATCCAAGGTGCAACTCTTTCAGAACGTAATAGCTTTCCGACTTTTCCCAGGCATTTTAGATAGGGTCCACTGAAGGATCTCCTGTATAATTCTCCTTGGATGATCGAGTATCTGGCATCTTTGGATCGGATTTTTCGTTCTTCTAGTTTTTCTTCGGGCAGAAGTCCCGATTGTAAGTATTGGAGGATTTGATTTCTCCAATCCAACTCGAGCTCCAGATTCTGCTCTACCGGCATTACTTGTCCAATCACTCCATTGTCTCCACTCCCCATGTTCGAATCAAGGGTGATGCTTGGTTCGGATAAATGATCGACAGGGATGATTCTTCTTGTTTCCGTTTGGACTGCTGATCTGAGACTAGCTAGAGCCTCGGCATGTCCATTCTTAACCCTCTGTACTTCGCTGATGCTGTATTTGGCGAACTAAGATAGGATGGACAGAACTTTCTCCAGATATTTCGCCATCCTGGGGTCTTTTGCCTCAAATAACCCCTTTACCTGGTTCACCACAAGTTGAGAATCGCTTCTGATGTTCAAGTTTTCGACTCCCAGTTCCTTCGCTCTCTGTAGCCTAGCTATCAACGATTCGTATTTGGCTTCATTATTTGAAGCTGCAAATCCGAATAGGATTGACTGTTCCAGGAGGTATCCCTCGGGGGTCGACAGGACTAGTCCTGCGATGGATCCCCTTGAGTTCGAGGATCCATCTACGCTTAGGGTCCAGGTTTCCATCTCAAAGTCGGCTGCCAGCGGCGAGCTCGTCTCGATTTCGCTTGGACTTGCTGGAGTCATCTCTACAACGAAATCTGCGAGAACCTACCTTTTGATGGTTGTCCTTGGCTCGTAAGTGATGTCGTATCGCCCAGTTCTATCGCCCACTTTGTCAGACGTCCCGAAACATCCGATTTATGAAGAACGGCTTTCAGTTGGAAGGTGGTTCTCACCACTATCCGATGGCCTTGAAAATAGTGCTTCAGTTTACACGACGCGACTGTCAAGGCCAGCGCTAGCTTCTCCATCTGCCAATAGCCGGGGCCGAAGACAAGTAAGCTTTGAGCTCATCGAACGCTTTCTGGCACTCGACTCCCCAGCCAAACTCCTTGCTCCTTTTCAGCGCTTTCAAGAAGGGTAGGTGTTTATCTGATGACCGGGATATGAACCTGTTCACTGCTGCCAAACATCCAGTTAACTTTTGCACACCTTTCAGATTTGTCGGCGCTTGCATGTCTATTATCGCTTGGATCTGGTCAGAATTCGCCTCGATTCCCCAGCTAGTCACCAGGTGACCCAGAAACTTGCCTACCGGGACTCCGAATGTGCATTTATCAGGGTTTAGCTTCATCACATATCGGTTCAGCACTTCGAAGGCTTGTTCCATGTGAGCCAGATGGTCTTCGGCCTTTCGCGACTTGATCAACATATCGTCGATGTACACCTCCACTGTTTTTCTTATAAGATCTTCGAACATTCGGTTCATCAGGCGCTGATAGGTGGCTCCTGCGTTTTTCAAACCAAAAGGCATCACAGTATAACAATACGTTCCTATGTTGGTTATGAACGAAGTTTTTTCTTGATCTTTCGGGTTCATCTTGATTTGGTTGTACCCGGAGAAGGCATCCATGAAACTGAGCAGTTCATAGCCGGCTATAGCGTCTACTAGTTGATCTATTTTGGGCAGTAGGAAGGAGTCTTTTGGGCAAGCTTTGTTGAGGTCAGTGAAGTCAATACATGCTCTCCATTTCTCATTCTTCTTCTTCACGACCACTATGTTAGCCAGCCAATCAGGGTATTGTACCTCTTGAATGAAACCTGCTTCCAGGAGTTTGCGCACTTCCTCGTTGATTATGTCATTCCGTTCAGGTGCGAATTTGCGCCTCTTCTGTTTGATGGGAGGTTGATTCGGATCAACCTCGAGGTTGTGGGTTATGATATCCGAACTTATATCGGGCATGTCCGTGTGATCCCATGCGAACGTCTTCCAACTCTTTCTTAGGAGGTCTGCCAGTCCGTCTTTCAGATTTTCTTTCAGGTCTTTCCCAATGCTCGTCGTTTTCTCCTGGTCTTCTAGATGGATCTGGATTTTCACCGATCCGTCCTCAGGCACTTCGATTCTTGGCCGAGCAAAGGGCGGGCCTTTTTTGGGGCCCCGACCCTGTAGCTGCTATGCTTGACATTCGGATTTCAGCTTGACGATCTCGACTAAGCATGATCTCACGACCTGTTAGTCCCCCTTTATGACCCTGATTCCTTTCTCGGTAGGGTACTTCAGCTTTTGGTGAAGAGTTGAAGGTGTGCCCCCATGTCGTGAATCCACGGCCTTCCGAGTAGGGAATTATATCCCGAGCGAGCGTCTATGACATGGAAGAGGGCCATTGGGCTTGCACCCTCGACTCTGACTGGCAGTTTGATTGTTCCGTTGGATCTCGTCACCGTTCCGTTGAATCCTACTAGGTCCTGTGAGTTTATCGTGAGATCCGATTCTCTGAGCTTCATGCTTCGGAATGCTGACATATAGAGTATATTGATGGAAGAACCTGGGTCTACTAGAACCCTGCTGACCGTATAGGATCCGATAGATATCGCTATTACTAGAGCGTCATTGTGGGGCAGGTGCACGTCTTCTAGATCCTTCAGGGAATACTTAATCAGATCCTCGGAAGTATGCTCGACTCGATAGACTGGGAGTCCAGCTTGGCGATGAGACCTTTTATGAGCGTTGATAGATTCTCCGGTGCAGTGGATCGAACTGATCTGACCGTCCCCCGGAACTTCTGCGGGTGTTGCTAGCCTCTCATCTTTGTCCCTCGGATATTGCCTATCGACTCTTCGGGTCGGACCTTGCTCGCACATGCGGTCTATTTCCCAGGCGAGGATCTTGCAGTCTTCCGTGGCATGCCCTTTAGATTTATGGAACCTGTAGTAGGGTTCCTTTCTTTCCAGACTTTTTTGGGCGTATCGCGGCCTCTTCTCTCTCTCTCTTCCTTTCGGAATAATGAATCGTCTCCGCGTGGAGGATTCGTTCTGGGCTGCGTTTCTTCGGATCTCTGATCCTACCCCACACGGACTTTCTTCCCATATCGTCTCTTTTTTCTTCTTTTCTCCTATCTAAGCGTTCGCGCTCTCTTCCTCTCCTTTCCTCGGTGGGAGGTTCTCTCTTCTTCCATACCCCTTCGAATTTTGATCCTGTTCTCCGCATTTCTCAGGCTACCCTCTAGGACTCGTCTTGTGATATCTTTTCCATTGCTCTGTCCAACCTTCATTTGTTAAAAGACCTCCAGAGAGGATGGTTCGGGTGTATGGCCCGTGAGAATGCGGTAGCCGCCTCTAAGTCATTACAGTCTTTGACCTCTAGTTTTACCTATCGAAACTTGACAATGAAGTCCCAGGAGGGCTTCTTTTTCCCCATCAGCACATCATAGAGGTCGTGGTTCGTTTTGACGAACTTTCGACTCACGCTATATTCACTGAGGAAGGCAGAAGATAGGTCCGAAAAGGTTTTAATGGACCTCTTAGGGAGGTTGTTGAACCATAACAGGGGCGAACCTTTCAAGCTCGTAGGAAAGAAACGGCAAGTTAAGGCATCTAGATCGGGCCCGACCACGCACGAGGATTCCATCATATTTATGAAGTGAGCCATATGTTCCATCGGATCCCCGGTTTCGTCATACATTTCAAACTTTGGGAGGATGAAGTGTCGCGGCTTCGGAATGGACATGACCCCTCTCGTAAAGGGAGAGTCCCCTGGTTCTCGGGCGTCCGAACTAGGTTTGGTTCCTTTCTCGGATGTCTTCTTTGCCAGCTTTTCTTCGAGGATTTGCCTCGCATCAATGTACTTCTGCTGCTTTTCCCGACATTTATCCTTGCCTGTAGATGTCGAGCTTCCCTCGTCGCTACCTGTGTAGCTTGAATCTTGATTTCTTCCGTCATCCCTCTGTGAAGGCATCTTATCTCGAGTCTGTCGGGCAGGGCCTGTTTTGCTTGGGGCGTTTTTTCCTTCAACGAGGAGATCTCTAATCTTGCGTTTTCCCCTCATCGACGGGCCGTCAGCCTGGTCCAAAGGTCGTCTCCCGGCATATTCTTTCCCTTATTGGACGTGGTGGCCCTTCTACGCCATCGCCTGGCCTGAGATTTTACCAGTTCGTGGCTTGGAAGGGCCTCCCTCATCAACGTTCAAGATGTTTTGGCTGTTAGCGTGGACCGCTGCCAAGCCTTTCCCCAATAAAGCTCTCATTTTTTGTACTTCTTCTCTCAGAGCTTTGTGCGCTTCTACCATCTCTCGATGTTTTGCCAAGGCGACGGTGATGGTTCTCGATGCCGTATTGAGGTTTTGAGTATCGCCAGTTACTCCTTTCTTTCTTACTGCATTTTCATTAAGAGCTCGTTGCCTGGTTGAACAAGTGGTCATTGATTCGACTCATGGGAACCGCGTGAGTATCTGGATTTTACCGAAAATCGAAGATGAACGGCCCCTGGTGGGTGCCAAACTGTGTGGGGTATTTCTCATCGGAGTCTTCTTCCACACGGTTGAGCACGTTACGTAACGTGCTGTTCCTTAGCGGTGAAGCTACCTGAAACACTTAGGGGAGAGACAGTCAGAAGGGCAATGGTGTGGTACCGGCCGAGAACCCTCCGACGATCAAGTTAAGCGGTGGTAGGTGAGATATGTCTTGCGCCGCAAGGATTAGGTTCAGCAATATCACTGTTTGTTTTATAGGTTAAAGTGTCATACCTGATTTGATGGGTTAGGTACCTTTTATAGTTCCTTGATCGTGGGCTCCTCGACTGGGCTAGCATGAGGCTAGGCTTAATGGACTTTCCACTCGGCCCATGGATGAAAAATTCCTTATGGTGTTGGCTCGGATGGGCCTATCCCCATATGATCTGGCCTGCAATGAACGTGGCCCATAGGAAGGCTATTTTTACCCTTTACATCTGTAATTGCCCCTAAAATATATATATCAATATTGAAGATACTTTGTAAAAAAATCATAATTAAAGGTTGGATGTGTGTACTCTAAATTAAAATATTGATAATTAATTACTGTGTGACAGCTATTATATTTTTGCAATATTACCAATGGTTTATATATATATATATATAGTTTAAATGTTCTTGAAATGTTGGTCAAATTTAAGGGAAATTATTGGAGGATGTTGCCTGCATGTGCGACACGTGGTATTTTAAAAATTTTAAAAAAAAACTTTTAAATATTAATTTCCCTCTATTTCATTAGTTACATAAAATATAAACTGTCATATGTCATACATGCAAGAGATAGCCTCAATGAGGCAGCCTCCTCTAATAATTTCTCCAAATTTAATCATTGGGTGGCTCTTAAAAAGCCTTTTTTCTTAGTTCCGCCAGACTTCATAACTTTGTTTGTTTTATTATTTTAAATATTGATAAATAAATAGGATCTACCTTATAATTTAAGTAGTTTACAAACATACATTCTGTAACGTCCCGTTATTTTATGATAAATAAAAATTATTTATTTAATTTTAATTTAAATAATTAAAGTTTATTTTAGAATCGGTAATTTAGAATTTAGTAGTTTATTTCGGTTTAAGTCCTTTTAATTGCTTTATTGGTTTAAATTAGTTATGGTGGTATTAATAATTATTAACGGGCCAATTAATAATTATTAGTCACCATTGGGATAGTTTAAGAACTTCGGGTTTCGATTTATATGTCAAAAGTCATTAAAGGACGCGACCGTCATTTCCAAAGTTCTTAAAAATATCAATTCACTATTCCCTATTCTTCTTTAAATCACCATTGACCAAAAGTTTACATTTTGCTCATCCATTTCCCTCTCAAAACCGTGGGTTCCAAGGGGGGAGAAGAGATTATCGGGTTTTGCTCAATTCTTGACGGATCAACTCATTTTTTGTTGCATCGGAAAGCCCTCGAGTCTAGGATTCTTTTCCACCCAACAATCGTGCTTTCCACCCGTGTTCTAGGACTTCTCGGTGAGTTAAACTTCAAACCCTAAGCTCCAAATAGTGTTTTAATGGAGTTTTCATTTTGATTCTTCGATTTCTTGCCGAGGAACTTGATGATTTTAATTACGGGAGTTATTTTAAGTGTTTTTGGAAACTTTCCCTTAACCTTAAAACCGAGTTTCAGTCAAAACTCTTCCCGTTTGAAATTTACCATTCGGGGGTTGAATTTGGGTTATTTATTATTGATTATTTGTTGTTGTAATTAAATTCGGGAAATTACATATTGTCCAAAAACCCTAATTATTGTTACCCATTGAAATCGGGAACTACCAAACTACTTGAAACCAACCCAAAACGTCTCTAAATTGCCAAAAGCTGGAAAACCAAACCCGAGACCCATTTTTATGGGGGGTCGTGAGCACCATTATGGAATTTCTAGGGTTTTTCATCGTTTTACGCTTTTAGATATCGTTTGATTGATGTTTGGTAAATTATTGATTGTTAGAGGTATTTGTAATTGTAAGTGTTTGTGGACCAGTGTACTTGATCGCTCTATCGGACTTGGGAGCGAAATCTTTTTTTACCAAGGTGAGAATAATTAGGATTTAAAGTAGCTTTAGAAGCAAATAAGTATAATGATTTGTAGGATTGGAAGCTAAGAATAAGATTCGAATCTAAAAGTAAAGGAAAGGGAGCTAGTGACCTTAGGATTAGGAGCTAGTTCTTTGAGTGAGAATTTTGGAGTTTCTCGAGGGAAACATTGAACTTTAGGAAGTTATAAGTTAGAATCGTTCCAGAGATTAGGATGGATCATTGGAAGTTAAAAGATCCAAACTTTTAGATAGAATGGTTAAAGAAACTTGAAAATAGAACCTTGGATTTTATTGGAAGTTTAGAATCCTTGAAAGTGTAGATTATTTGTTTAAGATAGGATCTACTTTTATTAAAGTATCGGGAGTTAGATTTACTTATCGTTCTTCCGGAATTTCCTATCTACTTACTTTATGCTTAAGGACATCTATGATCCTTTTACTTTATGCCCCTTTACTTTATACTTTTTCGGCTACTTTAACATTCATATCTACGTTTATTTACTTTTGCAAGCATATGCATAACATCTCGCATCATTGATTCGAAAGGAAAGTGAGAAAGAAAAGAAGGGAGAATGTGAATCCTACGGGAAGTTCACATTACCTTCATTCAAAAGAAAAGAAAGTGAAAGAAAAAAAAAAAAAAGTGAAAAAGAAAAGAAGGGAGAATGTGAATCCTACGGGAAGTTTCACATTACCTTCAGTGAAAAGAAAAGGGAAGTGAAAAAGAAAAGAAGGGAGAATGTGAATCCTACGGGAAGTTTCACATTACCTTCAGTGAAAAAGAAAAGAAAGTGAAAAGGAAAAGAAAGGAGAATATGGATCCTACGGGAAGTTCCACATTACCTTCATTCATTCATAAAGGGAGAATGTGGATTTTACCGGAAGTTCACATTACCTTCATTCATGCATAAAAGGTGAATGCAAATCCTACGGGATGTCATCATTACTTTCATGCATATGATCAATGGACTTATACCATGGAGAAGAAATTGTATGTCTCCTTATGAAAAGTAAGAAAACAAAGCGAATCGAGATGTTATACTCATGTAAAGTTAACTTACTTTTTCTTATATATGTTGTAACAAGTTAATGGATGAGAATTAGACTACGTGTGTTAGTATTATCATCCTCTTGAGATTATAGATTATGGAAATACCTAGAGTTTAGAGAACTTTAGGAAAGATTATGTAAGATTAATTGGACACGAATCGGAATACGGGTTTGAGGTCTATTGTTACTTTTTATTCTTGTTATTCTCACTGAGCTTTGTTGTTAGCTCATGATATTACAAACAATTTCAGGTAATGCTCATGCTAGAGGTCGTGGGAGAGGAGCTGGTGCTGCATGATTGATGGATGATGACCTCGAGATGGACTAGATGTATTTAAAGTCCATGGACTTCGTTTTGTGTATTTTATATATTTTTGGATGTGTACATTTGTATATGGCTTTTAAGAGTTTTTCGTCTTTCTTTTATGATTTATAAATCTTTTGAACTCCTGAATAGGAACTTGAAGTTCCTTTTGTTTTAGATTTCTGAATTTAAAATGTAAACAGGTTTTGGCTAACCAACTTTCAAACATAACCACGCCATTTTTTTTTAAATATAAAGACTTCTGATGTGTTTATAATTAAATGATTTTAAAAAAAAGAGTCGGGTTGTCACACATTCTCTATCATTTAAAAATGTATTTATCCTCCCATGTATTACAAATTAAGTAATCAACTCATTCTCATTTAATATCATAGCGCCTTGCAATCTAATGTAATATCTCAAACAAAAAATTATAAAATTTAACACATGAGAGTTATTATTTGGGCAAGGATTTTAAAATACATGATATGGTTTCTCAATTACATGGCAGGATGGTTGTATTGGGTGGGAAGAGACTTATTACTTAATTTGAAAACAGCACGGACGCTTAAACATATTTTTTTATACTATAATATATATGTTTACAAAAAATACTTAAACACAATTAGTATAATTTACATTTTACCCCTGTTAAATAAATATCCAATAGTTGTTATAAAGCAACCTTATTTTAAAAGACCTAAAAACAAAAAGTGAAGTAAAATAAACAAATAATATATCATACAACTAAGATTTACAAAGGTAATCAATCATATTCTTCTATTCTCACTGAAAACTTTTCCATCTCAACCTTCCAACTTAAAAAGAATTCTTTTAAAATTCTTTCCACCATATATTTTGATGTATTTTACCAATCATTAGGAAACTTCATTTCATGTTACTAAATCATAACATAGACTCATAATTTGTAATTTTTTTAATTGAAAAAAATAAAATTTAAAATTTAAAATTTAAAAAAAAAAAAAAAAAAGGGCTGGCTATGAAGTTATTGTGGTGAAAACTTTAAGAAGAGGTAGATGCTAGGGTTGGACGGCTGTCTCCAAAGTTGGCGGGCCGGCGGCGGCGGTGGGTTTCCCACTGGTCTTAATGGGTTGGTTTTTTATAATTGAAATTCAAAAGACAAACTTAATGAAAGCTTTCTCTAATAATTTCATTTATTCACTGCATAATAATTAATGTTAAAGGGTTATAGATTGTGCTTAGGACAGGATCTAGGTCGGCTAATTAAGATTGTCTAGCATTGTTTAAGGTATAAGATATAAAATAAATATTTATAATTATGGATTTGTAATATTTTATTTTATTTTATTTTATTATATGATATAGTTTGAAAATTATAACATGTATAGAATTTTTTTAATTTTTTTATTTTTCTCTTCTCTTAGCTTTTTTATGCCATGACACAATTTTATGTGAACGCCATATCCATATGAGAGAGTTAGAAATAGAATAGAAGGATTCAAATACTACATGTAAAAGTACATACCACATGTCCATTTGTTAATATAATGATGGTTTTTTTTAATAAAGGTAATGGAGGTGAGGGATCTTTGGGAGAGAAGAGTATAGTTTTTCTTTTAGATTAGAAGAGTATAGTTACTCCGGTGTGTTTTGAATACATAGCTAAGAATCTTATATCGGACAGATAAATAGATCTAATAAGGTATATAAATGTTGATGGTATTTCATCTTATTACAAATTGATTTTGAGATAAAAAAAAAAAGCTATAATTATTAAGCTAGATGGTATCGATGCTTAACTAGTTCAAACAAACATCATATTTAAAATTAGATTCGGCACAAGATTGGTGAGCCCAAAAGTATCATCATACTACTAATTATTTTATGTTTTTTTTTCCTCATTGGGAAATAAACTAGAAAACTTGTTGAAACTAATTTCTCTTTTTTTCTTTTTAATTTTTCTTGAATGAGAAGTAAGAGTAATAAAAATAAACTATAATGAGAAAATTTTGTATTTGAAAATTTTTATAAGATTTTATAAACTCTTGAAAATTTTAATTTTATATTTTGGGGAAAAAAAACATATTATTGAGACACAATTTATTACAAGAAAAATATTTATTTTTGTCATTAATAAAAATTTTAAAAAAAATTGTTTTAGGAGAAAAGACATCATATACTTTTGTAATAATTGAATTTAAAGTTATGGACATTGTCATTATTTTTTAAAATAAAATTCTTTCTTGTCTGTCCCAACCAGCATTACTTGGTTGAATGATAAAGATCGTGGATGGATTAAATAAATAAGACATTAGCAGTTGCTTAGCTTTGCCATAATTATGATACCATTATTTCAAAATAATTATTAAAAAAAAAAAAAAGGAAAGAAAGAAAGAAAGGAGAGCTCCCTAATTGAATGATGAATTATTTAAATTATAAAATGCAATCACATGCAAGGCAACAAGTCCTAAGACTTTTTTATTACATAATTATAATTAGGAATAATCAAGGAAGCAACTTTCACTTTTATAGTTAAGTCCTTTTATCTTTAGAGTAATTAATTTTTTTGATTTTGTTCAATAATATATTTGATTTGGTTTATACACTAAAAAGATAAGATGAATTATTTGAATTACTATCATATATAAACACATTAATTTTAAAAAACTTACACCTAAAAACACTTTCTCTACCTTAATTTTAAATATAACAAAAGTTTAATTTATTTCTAAATTTTTTTTTTCTTTCATAAGTTTATGTATTTGTTTTCACTAATTTTTTTTTATCTTCCATTACAAAACGATAAATCTCATTATTGTCTTTTATGATGATTATTCAGATGTTTTAAAGTAAAAAGAATTTAATATTTCTAAGTTTGGTTATTTTTTTATAGAGTTAAATGCAACATATACCCCTACATTTTAGATTATTGGGTAAATCATGCCCCTACATTTTAGAAATATTTTTAAATCCTCTTGCATTTTAGTAAAATTGTAAATCACACCATTTTATCATTTAGTGTAATGAAATTGAGACACATATATATTCTACGCAATTTTACTAAAAGTGCAAATGTATTTAAGAACTTATTTATAATGTACATGTATGATTTAATAATAATCTAAAATGTAAAGATATATTTTACATTTATTTATTTTTTCTCAATCAATTAAAAAAATTAAGGAAAACAAATTATTGTTGATTAAGCTTTTAGTTAGACTAAAATGAGATGTAGAAAATTTGATGTCAAATTTATTTACTTTTGCTTGAGAAACCTTTGTTTTTTCTTAACTAGACTTTATATCGAGTTTATATGTAAGTAAGCCTCATCAATGGGTCGGCCTGGGGCCTACAAGACCTGGTTAATGAGCGACCTAGGGTCCGTTTGGCATAGCTTCTCCTAAAAATGTTTTGAGTAAAACAATGTAAAAGAAATACTAATTAAGTGTTTCTTCTAAAAACACTTGAGTATACTAAAATGTGTTTTTGAAGAAAATACTAGATTTGTGATTCTTCCAAAATTGTTTATAAACAAGCATTTCACATAATACTTCACTCAAGTGTTTTTAAATGAAACACTTAATTAGAATTTCTTTTAAAATTTTTAACTCAAAAACATTTTTAGGAGAATGTATGCCAAACGGACCCTTAAAATGGTAAGCCCAAGCCCAGCTGGACTGGACCCATAGGATAAAATACGGGTCGGGCCCGACCGGACCTATTTTACTAGCTGGGCCCAGTCCGTTCAAATTTTTAATCAATTAAATTTTCCATTAAATTGTTAATTGCATTTTTTAAAACTTATTTTTAACTTTTTAAACATAAACTTAATTCTAAAGTGATGAAGAAAAAGGTTAATTTAAATTTTTACTATCCTATATATATTTTTATTTTGTTTTTATATATTGTTTATTAAACTTTTAAATTAACTTTATTTATCATTTTTGTACGTTAGTTTGATTATATTAAAATATCTTTTACATTAAATCTTTAATTGTTATTTTTAAAACGTATTTTTAACTTTTTAAACTTTAACTTTTTTTATAACAGTTTTAAACTTAAACTTAACTCTAAAGTGATGAAGAATAAAGTTATCCTATAATCATATATAAGATTATATTAATTTTGGAATGGGCCTCGAGCCAGGCCTTGGGCCGAACCTGATGGGGGTCGGGCTTGGGTTCAAGTACATGATGTATATTCAGCCCAAAGATTTACAGGCCGGGTTTGGGTTGGGCTTGAGCCGGTTGATGAGGCTTATATGTAAGGTAATGACCCAACTCTTACCTGGAGTAATTACCACCACTTATGCATACTAAATCTAAATGTGTAACAGCCCGAAATTTTCCCAAACATGGAAATCATAAATCAAAACAGCGGAAGCTTAAATTAAACAACTTTAGTTCATTTTCATTAAAATTTCAATGAAAAATTTGTTCAAACATTGATCGCGATCTTTATTCAAAAAAAATAAAATCAATGTGCTTTCTTATTTCAAAGTAAATGAACTAATCAGCCATATAAAAAATGGTAAAACAACATCATTGTTAAAAATCAAATCCCAACCCAAAATATCTAAGAATAATAGAATAAAAGGTCAGGTGTGTAAATCTATTCCAACCAATCCACTCGCCTCGAACGTCATCAACCACCAAGCTTCTTCTTTCTTTACAAAAAAATGTAGCATCATGAGGCTACGCCCAATGAGTAGGAAAGAGTTAAAAATAAAATAATGCCACGAGAGACTTTTCTAAGACTTTAAGTCCATAATCGGCCTCACCGACTTCCGAAAATTCACTTTCTCCCAAACACACAGAATATAACTCATCAAAATCAAACTGTCTCTAAATCCGCAAATTTAAAGAAAACACCCTCAAAACAGTTTTAAACATTCTTCTCTCAATTTAAAACTTTTCGATTCAAGATCCTCACTAATACCTCTAATTTCCTCTTTGTCCGCAAACAAAGAGAGACTACGCTCGTTAAGGAATTTAAACACACTTTTTCACAATTTAAATCCTTTCGATTCGAAATCCCCACTAATACCTCTAATCTCCTCTTTGTCCGCAAACAAAGAGAGACTATACTCAACAAGGCATTTAAAAACTGTTTTCACATATTTAAATCCTTTTTGAGTTTTAAAATATTCTTTTCCATTGTACATATGGAATGAACCTACCCGTTAAGTGCTATAAAGTCGTGCACAACCGTATAATCTCCCTTAACGGCAAATATTCTTCTTTAAGCAAGGCCTTTGCTTAAAGCGAACCTACTACCATATTACTCGAGGTTTTAAGTAATATGATCCTATACATCACTACTATGATGTTCATACGAGTCTAAACTCACATTTTTCGAAAATCACTCATTCTAGGCCAGAATTTCCTTGAAATTAAATTCTGGAAAATCCCCCTTTAAACCACTCTAAAACGTCCCAAAATCACCCAATAAAACATCCTTGGGTCACTTCCAACAACTCCCAACACTTTACAAGTCTAGAAGCGAAACTAGCCTAAACTAGTGTACACTAGTTTCGCTCCTTTTTCGGACAATTTAAAGTCTCTAATATTCTAACTAAATTTTGGCAGCATAACGCCTATAATAAGCCTCCCAAAACAGTACCTAAACATAGAGATAAATAAGATTCCAGCTCCGGAGCGAGTAAATAGTAATTATCTATCCACCTAGGCTTAATTGTTGGCTTAGTGGGCACTAATTCATCAATAAGGCATTCATGGACAGCAACTTAGAACATCTTAAAAACATCCAAAAATATGCTTAAAACACCCAAAAACATTATAGAAAATATGAAGTTTCGGTTTCTCAATAAATCGATATCGATAGGCAAAATATAGCATGCTTTAAACCAATTTTAAACACACATCGAATCCAAATTATAACTTCTTTAAAACAGCCCATAAACCTCTTTTATCATACTTTAATCACCCAATATCATGCTTAAAATTTCTAGGTTAACTCATAAAGAAAAAGAAAAGTCAGGCCTGATAATATTTGGTTCTTAACTAATTTCTACTCACCTTAGGTTCTTCAATTTCAAGATTTTGCTTTTTCTTTATCCAAGAGTTCCAAAACCTTGAACCCTAAATTGAAAAGAACTTCTCAATTCTCCACCAATCTTTCACCAAATGCTTTCAATCGAAAAATACACCTACTACGACGAAGAAACAATCGAAAACCAATTAAACTTGGATAAAACTTAATAGGGCCGAATTCGTTTTTACCCCATAACTTTTTCTACAGATTTTAGATTGCTGTGAAATTAGTCTCAATGGAAAAAGGACGAAAAACTGATCAGAAAGCACTACTTACTTGCGTAAATCGGAGTCCGGATGAGGAGTTATGGCCAAAATCTTCTATGGGTTCATTTAGGCGAAAATTGGAGAAAAATGGGAAGTGGAGGCTGATTTTCGGAAAAAGGAGGAAGGAGGAGAAGGTTTTAGGGTTTAATCCCGGATTCATTAATTACGAAAATGCCACTGCATTAAACGATCATAACTCTTCAGGGACTCGGAAGATGATCCGTCAGTTGCGTTGGAACCGTAATAACGGCGATCAACATCATCTAAAAATATGGAAATAAACTTGTGATTTTACTGTTGAGATTTGAGAAATTACCAAAAGCCCTAACGGATGTTCATTCCAAGTTATCATCCAACCTCATTAATATCTTTGAGAAAATATTTATTTTTTTTTTATCTTATTGGTAAGCGTTAAAAATGTTTGAAATAATACAAGGAAATTATTATTAAAAAAAGTTTAAAAAAACATACAAAGAAGCATTGAAATTGCTTTGTATGCAGGGTAGATCCATAAATTTATTTAGAGGGGTAAAAATTACATTGAACCGTTTTTAATAAATAAAAGGGAAGGCAGTGGAAGACATTAAATATTACATTACATATTAAAAATATCAATTATTACATATAAAATTTTCATTTTTCACAACAAAAGGGGGACAATTGCCCCCTGCCCTTATTAAATCTGCCTCATTCTTGTATAAAATTAGCATGCTTAAATTTAAAAATATAATATAAAAAATAGACTGGATTCGAATCTTTGGTTTAAATGTAGAATTTTCATAAATCGAATCATGAGTTGGGTTGTGACTCCACGAGAATCTTGGCTTTTAAAATTGAGGTTTTTGGACAAATAACATAATTAGATACAATATTTACATAAATAGTAATAAAAAAAAACTATTTACAAATATAATTTAAAATCCTAATTCACAAATTTATTGTAATAAAAAAATAACTAATTTCATGCACGAATGATCTTATTCACCATATACGTAATAAGTTAATGAAGTTTTAAAATATATATATATATATATATTATACCTATTAATACTTTTAAAAATACAATATTCATAAATTTGGTAGAAAACTGTGCCAGATAAATTTCCCTCTCCATTATACATTTTTCACAGTTTACTCTACTGAATGGAAATTTTAATTTTAAATGGTTAAAGTAATTCCTAAGACACAGGTTATTATTTTCAAAACATAGTTGAGATTTTTCTAAAAAAACAAGAGGTCGAAATCGTTGGTGAACGAATTGGGTTTTTAAAACCGGAAAAAAAAAAAAATCATTAATAACACTTTAAAACTGGTTTTTATTTTTAAATTTAACTAAAACTTCTAAGAGTTTTTTAAAAACAAAAACAAAACAAACTATCAAAAACAGAAAACGATAAAAAAAAATGCAGAACCTAAAGATTGAAATCATGTAAATCAAAGATGCCCGATTAAAAACAATTCACGAATATCTAAAAAAAATTCTAGTACAAGTACTACCACCTCAAGTAATAATAAGATATGATCCCATTATTTATTTATCATTGGTAATAAATACATATAGCATATAATTAATGGAATGAGTATCTACAACGATAGTACTCAAAATTTTCCCTATGGTTCTGTAAACTGCCTTAAAAACCCCCCATCTTTTCTTACATTCCCTTCATAGTTGAATATTAATACAATCCACAAATCTTGATAAACTCAATATTTCAATGATTCATAAGTGAAAAAAGAAGAAAATGACAATTAATAAAAGAATTAAAAAAAAAACTATCTGAATAAGTGAAAATAGAAGCAGAACCATCCTACAAAATTGACTAAAAATAGTAAAAAAAAAAAAAAAGAGTTAGTGATGGGGATGATAATCTAAGATTACAGTTCAATTCAGTAACGCACTCAAGACGATAACCTCGAGAACGAGTTCAAGAAATGACAGTTCATAAAACAAGACCCAGCCACTTCAAAGGGAGAATAATGTCATTAGCTTTTTAAGGAATATGAAAGTAGTAGTTTCTACTTTTGTCATATAAATGAATATAAATGCCGCATTGATGATGATACCTTCTAAATGTTTACTCTGATTTGTGCTTCCATGATCTGCTTACACTAGAAGTCCTCAACCCGCTTGTCAGTCTTCCCACAAATTTCAGAATCTCATCAATTATAATCACAGGCAATGAAACAGCCAAAACCAAGAGCCATTCATTCAAAGAGAGTGGGACAATCCCGAACACTTGAGCGAGGAATGGCACGTAGAGAATCAAGAAATGCAGACCGAAGGAAACGGACATGGCTAGAAGGAGCCATGGATTAACCCAAGGGGGCATTGTCAACAAGCTTCCATCCTCAGAAAGGGCGTTGAGGGAATTGAACATCTCTATGGCGACCAAGACAGATAGTGAGAGGGTTGAGGCCTTGATCTTTCCTGAATGGAAGTACTCACACGGATTTGCATCGAAATTAAATACTTGATCTCCAGCTGTGAAGGGTGTCACAGAAAATCCTTCCCAAGAAGGGCACTGAGCCCAGTTGGCGAGTTGTGAATAAGAGACTAGAGTATGACCATCTCCACTCAGGTCAATGCCCAAGAACGATCCGTGTGTGAACCAAATGATAAATACTCCAACAGTTGCTATCCCTACATAGAGGCCGATCACCTGCATCAGGTTAAGAATTTTGATTTTATCAGTGAGAAAGTTATGAAGAAAGTACAGAATGATCTTTTTTTCACACGAAAACGGGTAATGATATATATAAAGCAGGAGTAGCATACCAAATAGCGGAACAAAATCCAAGCAGTAATCAATGAGTCATCACTTCTTCTTGGGGGTTTCTTCATTATATCCGTATCCGGTGGATTAAATCCCAAAGCAGTTGCAGGAGGCCCATCAGTTACAAGATTAACCCAGAGAAGCTGAACAGGAATCATTCCTTCTGGAATACCCAGCGCTGCTGTCAAAAATATTGAGGCAACCTCACCAATATTTGAGGAAATCATGTACCTAAAATTAATTTTGGCATTGAAAGCGTTGATTAGCATTAGACTGAAGAGAGCTCTATATTTCATAATAATCATCACAATAGATATTCCTATCCAATGGGCTAAATGCTGAAGTAATTTTAAATTCCATCACATAATTTGTATTATTAAAATCCATCCTATAGGAGGTTCATTTATAATTACAAAAATCATGTCAAATAATCTCCCTTCTCTCTCTGTTGAAACGCAAGATAAGGAACAGACATGATAAAATCTCCTTTTGTTTCTATCTCGGTTATCAAAAACCAACAGCCAAAATCACTAAGATAGCCAGCTGAAAAGCCAAAACATGCTCAAGTCAAAGAAAAACCTGATAAAAGCCTTCATATTATTGTAAATAGATCTGCCTTCACCAACAGCCGCAACTATGGTACTAAAATTGTCATCTGCTAGAACCATGTCAGACGCTTCTTTTGCAACCTGGAAAATAAATTCATTATATAGCAGGATTAAGAAAGCATGCACAAAAGAAAATCATTTCAGAATAGTAGATGGTACTTAAAAACATGCATGTGTCATATTTTCAAAACTAGTTGAGAATAAATCCACTCGTACAAGGGAGATCATCAAATAGACTGTCTTTAATCTTATAGAACCGGTGTTATACAAAGCAGAGACTCAAAGCATACTAAAGTGCAATGGTCCTTTGGGGATTAAGCGCCAAGTACAAAAGAAAGTGAGTTTTTATGCACGAAATGAAAAAAATTTAAATAAAAATTGAAAATAAGATCTTCATGTAATAATATAAAAATTGAAAATTAGTGTGATGTGAAAAATAAGATGTTAGATTTGTCTTTATTTTTTTCATATTAAGTGTAAATTTTATTTTATTTTTATGGAAAGATCATATAAAGTGTAAATTATGGGAATACAATATTGAACAATCCTAAATGGGGTACACATAGGTATATGCCATGCATCCTCAGAAAGGAAAGAGAAGAAAAAAAAATGCATTGCATGCATGATACATCCAACTAAATAATTAATCTTATTTTCTATAGTAAGAGGAAAAGAGAACAGATACCTCTGTCCCAGCAATGCCCATCGCAATCCCAATATCAGCTAATTTCAAGGCAGGTGCATCATTGACTCCATCTCCCGTCATCGCAACAACTTCACCATCTTCTTTTAGCAATCTCACTATATCTTGTTTATGTCTTGGCTCAGCTCTTGAGAAAAGAAGCCCTCCATCTTGCCTTAAGTGATATTTTTGACGCTCCCGGTCCATATTCATGAAATCTTTTCCTGTCAAGCTTTTGGAACTTATATCTTCATGCTTCCCAAATACACCTATTTCACGACATATAGCTTCAGCTGTATTCTTGTTGTCCCCAGTGATCACCATGACACGAATGCCAGCAGCTTTACAGTTTTCAATGGCTTCATGAACCTCTTTTCGAGGGGGATCCTAAACAAGTAAATGAAGTGAAGTCAGGACAGTAAGAAAAACTCAATTCACTTGCAAGGATTAAAAAAAGAAATACACGCAGAAGAACCTTACTCACCCTTAACCCAACAAAGCCAGCAAAAATAAGATTACTTTCAATTAAAGAGTATTTGGATGGGTCAAGTAGAAGCTTATGAGCTGGATGTTCTTCATCGCCATTATTATATGTGGAAAATTGCAGGAGGTCTTCCTTGTATGCAAAACCCAAACACCTTAGTGCACTTGATGACATTTCTCGCAGACTATCCAAGATAGAATTCTTTGTGTATGCATCCAATTTCACAACAGAGCCATCAAGCAGTTGAATATATGAACTCCGATCCAATAGATTTTCAACAGCACCCTGCCAAAGTTTTAGTCATGCAAACATCTTTAAACAATTTATCACAAACATACCACAATGAGCAGAAAGATTAAAAAAATAAGCAAAATCAGTAATTAGTAACATGACCTTGAACTTGGAAAGATATAAGAGAGGAATAACTAATTTATTAGAAAGAAAGAAAAATGTGGTTAAAATGACCTATTTACTAGACAATATAGAAATTAACTTCCAAGCTTAAAAATTAGGAGACCAAAATCAAAGAGCTGATAACACACCACATAGGTTATACAACTAAGCTATATTTTATTTCATAAGCTACTAAGTGAGAATTGAGAAGTTTTTGAAAGATCCATAAGCTGAGACATGAAATTATCACAACATACCTTCACGAGTAATGACGTCTTCCCTGAGCTAGAATTTGTGATAACTCCCATGGATTTGCGGTCTCGATCAAACTCTAGAGTTGCAATTCGACGTTCAATCATATTCCAAACTTGGCAGCATCCTTATTACCATGTAAAAATCATGTCAGTACTCAATGCATTTGGAAGAAAATAAAACAAATAAAAAGATGTTCAAGTACATACGTAGGTCATCTTGAATGGAGGGTGAAAAAGAGTCGTATCCTTTGGGAAGTCCCATCTTTTCCACAAGAACCTGAAGAAGCAGATAAACTGAATAAACAAAAAAGGCTACATTGCACACATGCAATAGTTGTTTGTTGACATCAGCCCACACCTTCATTCAACAACATAACCAAGTATTGAAATAAAGTTCTTTTTTCACTTTAATAACAATTAGAACAAAATTCAGAAGCCTGGTCATAAAGGTTAAATATCACATACACTACGCAACCACCTCCTTCATTGGAAAAATGATTTCTGTTAGGGGGTTTTGTTGAAAACTTATAGCTTCCTAGTTCTATTTGAGCTTTCATGATTTCGGATAATAAATTTAGCTTATCTTATTATCACTTGTCCAATCAGGAAGTTCAACTCTGGTTCCAAAAAGTAGAAACTTTATAGCTTCAAAGGTAATGCAAGAGTTATTACCCTTAAATACCAAATCATGTGGGATTATTCAAAACATCCCAAAAAATATAAACCAAGTTACCCTGTCTTTGATTTATAAGTCATTTTTTACAAATTTAGGGGCAGAGACAATTAGCTAGGTCTACATAAAATTAAAACCAATAACCAAAAAACATGCAGAAATAATTTTAGTTTAGTCATCACCTTCAGTGCTGCTTCAGTGGGCATTCCAGTTGCAACAAAATGAGAACCGGATTTTTCAACACCTGCATCATTACAAACGGCAGAAATCTTGGCTAATGTTTGCAGATTAACATCCAGTTCGCCTGCTGGCAAACCATTTATTCTTCCATCTGAAGGATTATATGTAGTCCCATCCACATCAAAGGCTCGAAGGGTACCAACACGAGAACCAAGAGCAACAAGTTTTGCAACTGCCATCTGATTAGTTGTCAGAGTACCCGTCTTATCAGAACATATCACAGTAGTACAACCAAGAGTTTCAACACTGGGAAGCTTCCGAACAAGGGCATTCTTTTGAGCCATCTTCCGTGTGCCAAGTGCCAAGCACGTTGTTATGACTGCAGGCAAACCTTCTGGAATTGCAGCTACAGCCAACGCCACTGCGATCTCAAAGTAATATGTACATTTCTCAAACGAGAACTTGAAATTTGCTGGCCAACCATCAACATATTCCCAAGTGAGGAAATATTTAACATTAATAAGCCAAACCAGTGCACAGATCACCCCAATTATTGCTGTTAGAAGCTCTCCAAACTCATTCAATTTTTTCTTCAGTGGTGTATCCTCCTCATGCTGTGAGGCTTCTTGTATCTGAAAATGCACCTTTCCTAGTTCAGTATTCATCCCTGTATGGGTAACAAGGCAAATACAATTTCCATTAACAACTGTTGTCCCTGCAAACACCATACATTTTTTCCCTTGTATATCTGAATCTTCTGGCACAACCTTCACAGTCTTGTTCACTGCTTCACTCTCACCTGTCAAGGATCCCTGCTCAACCCGGAAAGTCGAGCTGATTAAACTCAGTACTCGCATGTCAGCAGGCACCTTATCCCCAACTCTCAGTTCTACAATATCACCAGGAACAAGATCCTTTGAAACGATTGAAGTTCTTTTACTATTCCGTACTACTGTAGCCTGTTCAGACTGAATTTCTTTCAGTGCTTCCAATGCTTTCTCAGCATTGCTCTCTTGCCAAATTCCAACAATGGCATTAACAATCAATATCAAGAAAATCACTAGAGGTTCCACAAACGCCGTGATCTCCATTTCACCGCCTTCATCACCATCATACCATGCAAGAACAAAAGATACAACTGCCGCAGCTAATAAAATCCTAACTAGTGTGTCGTTAAATTGATCCAAAATCAGTTTAAAGATTGAAGTACCCTCATGCTTCTCCAACTCATTACTACCGTGGATCTTTCTCCGTTTTTCAACCTCTTCAGAAGATAAACCAAAATCACGGTTCACTTGAAACTTCTCTTCGCATTCCCGAACATCCTTTGCCCAGGCCGGAAACGTTTCTTTACCCGAGGAAGTAGCGGAAAAAGTTTCTTTCTTCCCATAGTTCTCCCCGCCTCTCCCCATTTAGATTTAGGGCAAAAGTAACCCAACAGTTAAGTAAACTGAACAGAATACGAAAAACCAAAATTTTCCTGCAAATTCGCGGAAGAAAAGAACAATATTCACAATCTAACAAACAAAATAACAAATTCAAAAAAAAAAAAAAAAACCTCCTTACTCTCAGTTTAATCCACTAACAATTCACGAAAACAAATAAAATAAATTACTCACTCCCGATATAAAAAAATCAATCCATAAAAACTAAAACAATTATTCCTCAGATCCGTAAAAAAACACAATAATCTAATCAATCCTTCCAAATTTCTCAACAAGCAAACATAATTAACAAGATGAAATAAAAATAAAAATAAAAATCAACCATAACATTAAACTCATCGTAATCATGATATAAAAAAACTTTTACCAGATTTCCTGGATCGTAGCGATTAAACCTTCGCTTTCTCTCTCTCTCTCTCTCTTCGAAGAGTCGACTATTTTAGAGAGAGAAGGAAGAAGAAGAATCAAAAAGCCAATGTGACGCTTTCCAGTGACGACCCAACTTAAGAACCCAAAAGCTAAAAAAAAAAAAAAAAAAATTGGGAATCAGATTTTATTATTATTATTATATTATTTAATGGAGCGATTCAAAAGCGTGATCTGATGTTACCGTGTGTATGGGAAGAAAATTGATAGACTTATTGTATTTTGACACGTGTTGAGATGAAATGCGATTTTGTTGTGTGGCGAATGATGAATGGTGAGGGTGTATGAATTGTTTGAAGGGGTTTTACATGGGATTTATTTAATTGGGGATTAAGAAAAAGAGGGCGACGAAGCTTCGTACTCAATTTCACTTGAATACCTAACTTGGGGATTGAGAAAACGAATTTTGCTAAAATACCCTTTTACTTTCTGTATATTTACGTCTGGGACCCTACTTATTTCATTGCTTTACGTCATCAATTAGGGATTTATGGGTCTTTTTAATTTGTTTATTTACTTGTTTGGAAAAAATAGGTTATTTTGGAATTTATTAAAATATTGAATGTCTAATTATTGAAACCTTAATCAAATATCATAAGATGGTTTTTTTTTTTTAATAGGAGTCTTTTGATTAGCATTTTTTAAAAAAAGTTTTTTTTGTCAAGATAAAGATATTGTATATTTTTATTTTTAAAATCGTAATTAAATTTTTTAAACCGAATGGAAAAATATCTTTTAAAACTATTTTTTGAAATCCAGATAAGATTTCATGGATTTCTTTTGTAATCTTAAATAAATAATAGTTAAGGAAAACGAAAAGGAACGGCACCAAAAAAAATAATAATAAGGAAAAGTGTTGTTTCAAAATGAATATAATTATCAAAGATAGATAATAAAAAATATAATAATTTTCAAACTTACAATAAATGATATTTTTCAATTTTCGTATAAATTTTCTCTTCATTCACATATTCCATAAATTTATATACTTATTCGAAAGAGAAAACATATCTTATAATTAGATTATATCTATATACTATTCGAGAAATATTATGGATAAACATACTGAAAATCCAAGTCAAAACTAACAAAACCATTAAAATTAATACATTAAAAATATAAATAATTTTTTACTTGTTGATATAAAACTTAACTTTTAATAGAAGAGATATAAACTTTTATTTGGTAGGGAGATTGCTATATCTTAATTATTGACTAAATTTTTGTGAGCGAATTAAAACTAAACTCGATTACATTTTATTCTTACCTCATTTAATAATATAATTAAAATTTATAATACCAACAATACATGGCTTTCAAGGAAGGTTTAATTGCCAAGATTACGTAGGTGTCGTGTTGGATCAAGACAAGGAAGGCCAAATAAGGAATTACAGAAAAACTAGCTTGGCATATTCTTATATTCTTATGTTTATATGAGTTGTTTTTTCATTTTCATTCATTTTTTGCCTTTTGAAAATAGACTATCAATTCGTGTCTTTTCCTAAGACCACTTTTTATTTTAGTTTTACCCATTTTATTTATAATTTGTAATCTAAATCTTAAGTATGATTGATTGGAAAAGTGTATGCACTATTAAGAACATGTCGTTTATTTATTAACAAAATGTTTGAAATCACCTTCTAGTACGTCTCAAAATATTTTGGAACAATTGACCCATGCATTAGTATGAAAAAATTATCAAATAAATGTTTGAAATACTAAATCATGAATACAAATTCTATGATTTGAAATATACTCGCAAAGTGAGAATTTTGGGACTCGTTAATATGATTTTCATGGATCTTATCAAGTTTAGTAGGGATTGTGAATCTTGTTTAATTGATAATTTAAAAACACTGATAAACGGAATGACTTGATTTGTTAGCTATGCCTTTTGTATTTTCAGCTTTTACTGTTCTACCCCTATCTCCTTTCTCTTATCCTCTCTTGACACGTCACTAGTCTTTCTTTGTATAAATAGTTATTGTTGCCTCCTCTTTAACCTAGAGGGTGCTTGGCATATTAATACAGCCGCATATCAGTCTTTGTGTTCTTTTTCATTTTCTTATAAGCTTTATCTTTACAATTTCTCTTGGTATCAGAGCCGACCAGTCTTTAATGGCATCGGGATCCGGGTCATCAGCTACCAATGTTAACCCACCGGTTCATACAAGCACGCCTGTGCAAGTGACAGTGCCGGAAAATACCAATCCCTCACCTCCTGGTTTTCAAAGGCAAAACCCAATTCTACCCCCTCATTATCCACCTCCTAACTTGCCTTCCAACCTACCTCCTTACATTAACCAAACCCACATTCCTCAATTGAACCAACAAATACCCATGCCTCAGCAAGCTATGCCCTCTCTTCCTCATTCGACCTCTTTATCGGTAAAACTCACAGATAATAATTTTCTTCTCTGGAAAAACCAACTTCTAAATGTTGTTATAGCTAATGGCTTAGAGGGTTTTATTGATGGTTCAATCCCATGCCCACCATAGTTTGTTCAAGAATTTCCACGCCAGGTTAACCCGTTTCTTTACGAACTGGCAAAAACTGAATAGACTTGTAATGAGTTGGATCTATTCATCACTCACAGAGGACAAGTTGGGGGAGATAGTGACCCTTACTACAACCTTCGAAATATGGGAGGCCCTTCGAAGGGTTTATGAGTCAACATCAATCGCAAGGATAATGGGATTGAAATCTCAACTACAGAAAGTAAAAAAGGATGGTATCACAGTTCAGCAATATTTATCCCAAATTAAGGGAATAGCTGATAAACTAGCAACCATTGGAGAACCTTTGTCTTACCGTGATCATCTTGCGCATCTTCTTGATGGTCTTGGGGTCGAGTACAATCCATTTGTGACATCGATCCAAAACCGTGTTGATTTACCTTCACTTGAAGATGTGAGAAGCTTACTTTTAAGCTATGAGTTTCGTCTAGAAAAACAAACCACAGTTGATCATTTGAACATGGCTCAGGCCAATATCTCTTACCAGCAAAATGGAAGAAACCAACGTTTTACTCAGCAAAATCATAAACAAGGAGGACAACAATATTTTCAACAACAAAGAAATGGTGGCTCTCAAAATAGTCAATATGGAAGTTCTCAAAATGGTCAATATGGAAAATCATACAACCAACAAGGGAAGCAACAATCAAATCAAAGATGGAACAAGAATAGTGGAGGACAAACAAACAGACCCCAATGCCAACTGCAGTAAGTTTGGTCACATTGCTTTCATGTGCTATGACAAGAATGATATGAAATATCACCCCTCAAATGTCAGGCCACAAGCATTCTTTAATCAAGCTCAAAATACTATGCCCCAACAAAATCCTCTTGCTATCAATATTGTTGTTGCTGGCCCATCAAACTTGGATCCGTGGCTTCTTGATTCTGGGACAACTCACCATATGACCAATGACTTCAATGATATCACTCAATCAGTTCCATACCATGGAAATGAACAGGTCACAGTGGGTAATGGTAAGCAAATTGGTATTTCAAATATAGGCAATGTTTTCCTCCCTTCTCTTCAACTTAAACATGTCTTTCACACACCTCATATCACAAAAAAACTTGTCAGTGTGTCAAAACTATGCAGGGATAACAAAGCATTTGTTGAGTTTTATCATAATTTCTTTGTTGTGAAGGATTTGCAGACAAAGGAACCTTTAATCAGGGGCAACCTTGAAGATGGGCTTTATACTCTTCATCCATCCTCAGCTAATCGTAGTCTTCCTTCACCTATCATCAACAATTTCAACAAATCCATCACTGCTTTTGTTTCATCTAGCAACAATTTATCATCATGGCATCACAAACTTGGACATCCCTCTCCCCAAGTGCTTTAAAAAGCCCTTAGTAGTTGCAATATCATCAGTTCTAGTAATAGTAGCTCTATTATATGTGAGTCCTGTCAAATGGCCAAGAACCATAGGTTACCTTTTGTATTGTCTAACTCAAGAGCGATGAAACCTTTTGATTTAGTGCACTCTTATCTTTGGGGACCGTCTCCCGTTTCTACTGTCAATGGAGCTAAATATTTTCTTCTTTTTATTGATGATAACACTAGATTTACATGGTTGTATTTACTTCAAAGTAAAGATCAAACACTACCCATATTTATTCAATTTAAAAATCTAGTTGAAAATCAATTCGAAACATCAATCAAAACACTTCAAACTGATTGGGGGGGAGAGTACCGTAATGTATCCTCTTTTTTAGAAAACCATGGCATTCATCACCGTGTTTCATGTCCTTACACTTGGAACAAAATGGCAGAGTGGAACGTAAAAATCGACATATCGTTGAAATTGGTCTAGCTCTTCTTGTTCACTCTCACATTCCAACATCATTTTGGCCTTATGCATTCTAAACAGCCACTTATATAATTAATCGTCTTCCATCCACTGTTTTACATCATCAATCCCCTTTTGAAATTCTATATAATAGAAAGCCAAATTACCACCGTTTTAAACCCTTCGGGTGTGCCGTTTACCCATTCCTAAGACCATATAAGAAACATAAGTTGGAATTTCGCTCCCAACAATGTGTGCTTCTTGGTTATAGCAACCATCATAAGTCACCATCATCATATGGTTCGCGGACTCGGCCTGCCCCTTAGTCCCAGGAAGTCAACGGTTTGACCTCTCCCTGACTCGTTAATTGTTTGGATTGGATATGAGCCTCCTCTTTTTTGAACGAGTGAATCCATTGCTTAAGCGGCCTCCAGTTCAGCATCCAAGAGCCACATCGGGCTCGGCCCAAATAAAGCTCGCAATATTTATTTATTATTTAAATAAAATTTTATATTATTACCATTTTTTAAAATTTAAAATAAAAAATTCTATTATAACTTAACATATGCAAGGAGTGTTTTATCAGATGCAAGGAGTAAAATGCATCCTCATACACTTGAAGCACTAGTGTGCTTAAAAGATTGGGAGCTAGCAAAAAAAAGGATGCATGAAGAAGAAAATATTGAAAAGTCAACTGAAGAGTTTGAGACATTCATTTCACCAATGTCGGCTAAAGAATGTGATTCTCCCGAAGAATAATTTATTCATTTCATGTAATTTTTTTAAGTTGAGAAAAATGCATATGATTGACAAATAAGTGGGTGTCAACCTAGTTGGGAAGTACTTATATTGTAGTGATGCACTTTATTCTCAAATATTCATGTATGAAATAATTAATAAAAATATATATTTTTTAAAGTTGATACTTTTGTGTAATTACTAAATTAGATAAAATAAAATACTTAAATTATTTAACAGATAAAATTGTTATTTAAAATAATAAGTTTAATATGTTAATTTTGTTATCACTTGATTTTTTTTTTAAAAAAAGTGATTCGAAAGTTATACACTATTGGTTGTTGAGAAAATATAATACAAAAATAAACTTATATGATAGGCCGAGCTCGGCTCGCTCCAACGAGTCAGGCCCAAGCTCGGCCTCGATGAGCCTAGCCCATGAACCGAGCCGCGAGCCTTAACATTTTGGATTGGGCTGAGCCGGCTCGGTTCGACCAAAAGCAAAAGCTCGTTGGGCTCGAGCCCTAGCCGAGCTTGAGCCTTCTAATGTTTGGGCTGAGCCGGCTCGGCTCGGCCCATTGATGATGGTGAATCATAAGGGATATTTATGCCTTGACAGTAAAACCGGTAGGATTTATGTCTCTCGCCATGTTATATTTGATGAGTTGTTGTTCCCTTTTTTGTCTAACACTCCCACCTCCACTTCGTGTACACAAAAATCACACCCTGACCACTTTAGTCCTCCTATTCCTGTCATTAATATTTTACCAAATACTCTCATACCCAATGAACCATTGCCACACCAGGATCTCCCTTTACCCAGTACCAAATCTCCTCCCATTATTCCTTCACCAAGTCTTCCACAACCACAAAGCTTCAGCCCAACCACACCTTTAGTTTCCACCCCAAATTTTCCACCAGATCCTCCTATGCCTATAATTGAAATACCATCTGTTTCACCAACACACAATGTTGCACCACTTATTTCTACTAATATTCATCCTATGGTGACTAGATTGAAAGCAGGAATTTCAAAACCGAAAGCTTGGATCTGTGAATCTGCGTCCTCCACTGACCCTGCTATGTCGGAACCGAAAAATTTCAAAGCTGCTCTTGAATGTTCTCAATGGCATCAGGCTATGATAAAAGAATTTGACGCACTGATGAAGAACCAAACTTGGGTTTTAACCCCTCCCCCACTTGACTCTAAAGTTGTGGGTTGTAAGTGGGTTTTTCAAATTGAAGCTCAACCCGAATGGAACTATTGAAAGACACAAAGCTCGTCTTGTGGCAAAGGGATTCCATCAAACTTATGGAATGGTCCCGTTGTTAAACTTTTAGTCTCGTTGTTAAACCAACAACTATATGAACTCAATGCTTCTTTTGCACTTAAGGATCTTGGCAGCCTCTCATATTTTCTTGGTATTGAAGCCAAAAGAACTTCTTCAGCTCTTCATTTGTGTCAACAAAAATATGTCTCTGACCTTTTACAAAGAGCAGAAATGTTTGATTGTAAGGTGATGGCCGCTCCGATGTCTTCAGGGAAAATTTTATCTCTACATGATGGGGAACCATTGGAGGACATCTCCACCTATAGAAGCATTGTTGGTAGCCTACAATATTGCACTTTAACACGTCCGGACTTGAGCTATGCCGTCAACAAAGTGTGTCAATTTTTACATGCCCCAACCACCATCCATTGGCTCGCTGTTAAACGCATTCTTCGTTACCTCAAAGGTACTACTCATCTTGGGATTTCTATGCATAAAACTACCAACATGCAATTGGTTGCCTACATTGATGCCGATTGGGCTAGCTGTCCCGATGATCGCAAAAGTACTAGTGGATACTGTGTTTTCTTTGGCCATAATATTATCTCTTAGAGTTCAACTAAACAACGAGTGGTTTCTCGTTCAAGCGCTGAATCTGAATATCGAGGTCTCGCCAATGCCGCTGCAGAAATTACACGGATTCAAAGTCTATTGAATGAGATCTGTTTCCAGCTTCCTAGTTCTCCACTGCTTCTTTGTGATAATATAAGTGCTACTTATATTGCCGCCAATCCGGTCTTGCACGCTAGAACTAAACATATAGAGATTGATTACCATTTCATTCGAGAGAAAGTCTTGGCAAAGAAACTTCTTGTTCGCTTCACCCCTTCGGATGATCAAATTGCCGATATATTCACCAAACCACTCTCTACCCAACGCTTTCTCAATCTTCGTACCAAGCTCACAGTGCTTCCTACCCCTATGAGCTTGCGGGGGAATGATAAACAGAATGACTTGATTTGTTAGCTATGCCTTTTGTATTTTCAGCTTTTAATGTTCTACCCCTATCTCCTTTCTCTTATCCTCTCTTGACACGTCACTAGTCTTTCTTTGTATAAATAGTTACTGTTGCCTCCTCTTTAACCTAGAGGGTGTTTGGCATATTGATACAGCCGCATATCAGTCTTTGTGTTCTTTTTCATTTTCTTATAAGCTTTATCTTTACAATTTCTCTTATCAAGTTTAGTAGGGATTGTGAATCTTGTTTAATTGATAATTTAAAAACACTAACTATATACATAGACAACCAATAAAATAAGATAAGAAAAAACCTATAAGAATGGTAAATATGATGTGTAAATTCTTATTCAGTTATGTGGGGACTGTGAATCCTACTAAATTAAGAATTCACGTCGCTAACTTTATTTCTTTATTCCTATTGTATTAAGAACAAGGGTGTGTTTTCATTTTTTTAACTATACGGAGTGTGTTTGTATTTGACCAAAATCATAGAGGTATTATTTGCATTTTGTTCTATAAGTTTCTAAATATGACGTTTTTATGTGGCATTTGAGACTTGGTCACATTAATCTTGATATGATTGAAAGACTTGATAAGGAGGGGATCTCAAAATCATTTAGAGCTTTGTACTCTTGAATCATGTCTTGAAGGTCAGATGACCAAAAGACCTTTTACTGAAGAAAAAAAAGGTAATATAACCACTTCAATAAAGGACGTGAGATCTAATCTAATCTTATGTAGCCAAAACTAATTAGTTGATTAATTAAACTAATTTTAATAAACAAGCAAGAGTTGGATCTACTCTATTATTATGCAAAATAGATGAAAATACTTATTCTAACAATTATTGTAGTTTTCAAAAATATCATACTTACAAAGTAGAAAATATGGAGAATTGGTTGGAGGTTCTTTATCAACGAGTCTTCTATACTATATCACGATTGAACACGTAAAACCCGACTTTTTTTATTTACCCAAATCGGCAAAGATGGTGTGGGAGAGAAAGAGAATTTTCAAGTTATTAATTCAAATTGAATTGAATTGTACAAATTATGAATAGCCAAGACCTCCTATTTATAGTCAATTGGGTTTCCCTAATCACAATTAGGAAATCCCACCAAATATAAAAGATAAATGAAAAGAAATATCTTTTTATTTTTGGGTAAAGAACCCCTTTTTGGACTCTGAGTTTTGGACGTTGTGTCTATTTGGTCCCAACATTTTCATTTTGTGTGTAAGTGGTCACTCAATTTTGGATATTGTGTCTATTTGGTCTCCGCGTTTTTAATTTGTGTCTAAGTGGCCCCTAAGTTTTAGACATTGCGTCTATTTAGTCCTTGAGTTTTTTTATTTATGTGCAAGTTTTCGATTTTTGTCTTACCTCGAGGGTGAGGTAATGACGTTTTACTGTAAGTTTAGGTAGAATGTGATTATTGGGATGATAGGTGAGGAAATATTATTTTAGAATATCTCAAGTGAAACTTGTAAAGTTTATTTCCAAATATTCTCTCTTTTACTATTATTTTTTCACTTAGCGAGTTTACCTAATGGTGTTATACAAAAAAATATTTCAAGATAAAGGGATTAGAGGTTGATGGTCATTGGCTCAGCGATATTCATGGACGTACTATTATTTTGTTGTTATTTGATTTGCCCTTCTAGACTTTTTGAAAACTCTTGTTCATGTCTCTATGGATATTTGTAACTTTGAATTTTGGATATTGTTTTAATAGACTTTGAGATGAATGTCTAAATTATAATTAATATTGAGTTCCAGAACTCTATTTTGAAATGAATTTTCACATGTTGAAATTAACTATTTTTGACTTCCGCTGTTTTATGGATTTTATCATATTCATTATTATTACATGTAGTGCATATTCTTGATATATTAGATTTGTACTACATAGTTAGTTAGAAAGTGTACTATTGTACTACATAGATAGTTAGAAATTATTTATGTACTTTCACTGTATTCATCCTTTGTATAAATACATTATGAGAAATATCAATAAAGTGCTTCTTTCATTTTTAGTCTTTTCCTAAATGATATGGTATCAGAGCAAAGTGGGTTATGATTTTTTCTCTCTCCACGTGTAGAAGCTTCATCAATTTCAAGCACTACACCGACTAAAGCTTTCTCAAATTTCTTTTTTTTTCCTAATTTTTCGTTTGAGATTTTCTTTTCTCAGAAATTCTCTCACTTGTTCGAATCCAGGCTATTTTTTTCCCCTTACCAAATTCTTTGATTTCTGATCGTTCATGGCATCAGAAACTCCTCAAGTGCATGCTACTCAAAGTTCTTCCATGGCTGTTACTCCGAAAGAAGGTAAAAACACTTCGAATCCTTATCATCTTCATCACGGAGAATCTCCTTCTACTGTTCTGGTTTCTCAATTGCTCAATGGCGATAATTACGCATCCTGGAGCAGAGCTATGTTGAAAGCTCTTTCTGCGAAGAACAAGTTAGGGTTCATCAATGGATCTATTTCTCGACCTCTGACTTCGGATTCTCTCTTTGATGCATGGAATCGAAACAATGATATTGTTTTCTCTTGGATTGTTAATTCGTGTATTAAGGAAATTTCAGGAAGTGTCATCTATTCTCAATCTGCCAGAGCTGTTTGGTTAGATTTGAAGGAGAGATATTCTCAACAAAATGCTCCTCGAATTTTCCAGTTAAGGCGTGATCTGGTGAGTTTATCTCAAGGACAGCTTTCGATTAATTCAGACTACACTAAGATGAAGACTATTTGGGAAGAATTGGCAGATTTTCGGCCTGGATGTAATTGTGGTAATTGTGATTGTGAAGGAATTAGGGCATTAACAGATTACTATCAATTGGAATATATAATGGCTTTCTTAATGGGATTAAATGACTCTTTTGCTCAAATTAGAGCTCAGATTCTTCTCACTGACCCTCTTCCTCCTATTAACAAGGTATTTTCCCTTGTTCTTCAAGAGGAACAACAAAGAGCTATTACTCAACAATTTTCTCATTCAGTTCCTGGAGTCGATTCTATGGCTTATGCCTCAATCAAATGGCCGTTTGGACAAAACAACGAAGGACAAACCTTTTTGTACTCATTGCGTTATTAAGGCCACACAATTGAGCGTTGCTATAAACTTCATGGCTATCCCCCAGGTTACAAACCTAAACAACGCACAACTTCAAATCCCCCCTCATGGAATTTTGCACATCGAAATTTTGCACATCAATTTTGCAAACCAGAATCCTGCAAATCAAAATTTTACTCCAAAACCCAGAAGGGAATTGCTCTTTCCTCGCCAATCAGGTTAATTCGTATACAAATGCAAAACCTCTTGTGCCTGATAATTTCAATGATCATTGAATTACCCAGTGTCATCAACTACTTGGGATGCTTCATGGCCATCTGGAAGCTGCTAAGCCTTCTTCATCTGGATCTCTTTTCTCTGACATGCCACAAACTTCAGGTACATCATTTTCATGTTCTACACATTATGAATATGATAATCTCACTGATTGGATTCTTGATTCCGAGGCTTCCAGTCATATCTGCTCTATTAAATCAGTTTTTAACCATCTAGAGAGAGTACAGAATTATTTTGTTACACTACCTAATCTCACAAAAATCTCTGTTGATTATATGGGTACTGTGAAGCTTAGTTCTTCTTTAATATTGAGAAATGTTCTCTACGTACCTCATTTCAAGGTCAATCTTATGTCTGTGAGTTGTCTGACCAAGGATTCAAAAATGACATGCCTTTTCTTTGATGAATCATGCATAATTTAGGATCTGCCCAGTTCGGAGATGATTGGCAGGGGTGAGCATTACTCAGGTTTATATGTTCTAAGGTTTGGTTTACCTACTTCATGTCAACTCACATGTAACTCTCTAGTCAATAAAGTGAGTCTTCGATTGTGGCATGATAGGTTAGGGCATTTATCTACTGATGTTTTGAATAGTTTGAAGAATAAATTGTCTTTTGGTGATGCTGATTTTAATAAAACACCATGTTATGTGTGTCCTTTGGCTAAACAAAGAAGATTATCTTTTGTATCCAACAATCACATGTCTGTCAGCCCTTTTGATCTTGTTCACTGTGATATTTGGGGCCCTTATCATGTTCCAACACATCAAGGATATAGATATTTTCTTTCTCTTGTTGATGATCACACTAGATTCACTTGGTTATTTCTTATGAAGCAAAAATGTGATGCTAGTCTCTTAGTTCCTAAGTTTTTTGCAATGGTAGAAACCCAATTTGGCAAGGTTATCAAGTCATTTAGATCTGACAATGCTCCATAATTGCTTTTTCATGATTTTTTTTGGCCAAAAAGGTGTTATTCATCAGTTTTCTTGTGTTGAACGACCTCAGCAAAATTCAGTTGTTGAAAGAAAGCATCAACATCTTCTCAATGTCGCTCAAGCCTTATTTTTCCAATCTCAAATTCCAATATCTTTTTGGGGTGATTGTGTGCTCACTGCCACTTTTCTTATCAACCGAATTCCTTCAAAACTTCTAAAAGGATCTACTCCTTACAACCTTTTGTACAACCAGGAAGTTGATTACACATCTTTCAAAGTTTTTGGAAGTCTTTGTTTTGCCTCAACTTTGGTATCCCATAGAACAAAATTTGAACCTCGTGCTCGAACTTGTGTTTTTGTCGGTTATCCACCCGGTGTTAAGGGATATCGTCTTTATGACATTGTTTCAAAAACTTTTTTCATCTCTCGTGATGTAATTTTTCATGAGCACATTTTTCCATTTCAATCTGTTACCCAATCTAATGATTTTCATGATCCTTTTCCTGATTTAGTTCTTCCAAAATCATTTGATCCGATAGTTCCTGTTCCATCATCCTCTTTTGATTCTCTTCACAATACTATACCTGAAACTATTCCATCTGTTCCCAATCCATCTGTTCCCATTGTCCCGTTATGCCTTTTTCCTCAAACATACCTCCTGATTCTGTTCACACTTCAATTGAACCCATTGTTCGAAAAAGCTCTCGGATTCATCATCCTCCTTCTTATCTTCAGGATTTCCATTGTAACCTTCTTTCTCATCAAAAGTGCTATACAAATTCTCCATATTCCTTGCATCAATCTCTTTCTTATCATCTTTTATCTCCTTCTTATGCAACATTCCTTATGAATGTTTCTTCTCACTTTGAGCCACAATTTTTCCATCTAGCTATTAAGTTTGATCATTGGAAAAAGGCAATGAAAGCTGAACTTGATGCTATGGAATCAACTAAGACTTGGTCCATTGTCTCTCTTCCAAAGGACAAACATTCTATTGGTTCTAAATGGGTTTATAAAATCAAGTTTCAACCAATGGGAGTATTGAAAGATATAAACGCTCTTAGTTGCCAAGGGATACACTCAACAAGAGGAACTGGATTTCTTCGATACTTTTCCCTTCCTGCCTTGCAAAGTTGGTTCATGAAAACCTTGTTAGCTTATTGCGTGGAACAATTGGACTTTAGTACAATTGGATGTGAATAATGCTTTCTTAAATGGGGATCTTTTTGAGGAGGTTTATATGGATTTACCATTGGGTTATGAACATTCTTTTACGCCAAATAACGGTGAGAAGCTTGTTTGTAAACTTCACAAATCCATTTATGGACTTAAACAAGCATCTCGTCAATGGTTCTCCAAATTTTCACAAGTTCTTTTATTACATGGTTTTCAACAATCAAAGTCCGATTACTCTTTGTTTACCAAGGGACATGGTGTTGATTTTATTGCTTTAGTGGTTTATGTTGATGATATAATAATTGCTAGTTCCAATGTCATTGCAATTAATGATTTGAAAGTGTTTTTAAACACTCATTTTAAGCTCAAAGATCTCGGTCCTTTGAAATATTTCTTGGGACTTGAAGTTGCTCGGTCTTTTACCTGGCATTTCTTTATCTCTCCAACGGCATTATACATTACAATTATCTTGGAGTGGGTTGGTTTTTTATTCGCCTAAACCTTCCTCTTTTCCTATGGATCCTACTTCTAAACTTTCTAAAGATGTTGGTTCTCTTTTGGAGGATGGGGTTGCGTTTATCGAAGACTTGTTGGCAGGCTACTTTATCTCACATAACCAGACCGATATTACTTTCGTTGTTCATCAACTTAGTCAATTTGTCTCTCAACCCGCGGCCCTAACGGATGCGGCTCATCATCTTCTTCGTTACTTAAAGTTCACTCCTGGGTCAAGGATTGTTTCTCCCCTCCCCCACCTCTTCTTTTCTGATTCGTGGATTCGAGATGCCGATTGGGGTACTTGTGTTGATACAAGACGTTCGAGCACCCGTTTTTGCTTATTCATTGGAGACTCTCTTGTCTCTTGGAAATCTAAAAAAAAACTAGAACGGGCCTGCTCCTCCCAATCCTCCCGTGACTACAAGGCCTTGGCTTCAACTAAGTGAGTGTTGATTTGGCTCAAACAATTATTATCCAATTTTTCGATTATTTGTTCTCCTATTGTTCTCTATTGTGATAATCAAGCAACTATTCATATAGCCTCCAATCCATCCTTTCATGAACGTACTAAACATATAGAGATAGATTGTCACTTTGTACGTGATCGTATAGCTGATACTACTATTCGATTATTACCCATCCGAACAACTAATCAATTGGCTGATGCTTTCACTAAATCATTACCTGCTGTACAGCTCAATGTTTTACTATCCAAGATGGGTGTTCTTAACATACATAGTCCATCTTGAGGGGGTGTATTACATGTAGTGCATGTTCTTGATATATTAGATTTGTACTACATAGTTAGTTAGAAAGTGTACTATTGTACTACATAGATAGTTAGAAATTATTTATGTACTTTCACTGTATTCATCCTTTGTATAAATACATTATGAGAAATATCAATAAAGTGCTTCTTTCATTTTTAGTCTTTTCCTAAATGATAATTATTGCTAATTAGGGTCGGGTCTTTACAATTATTCTCTTCCCTTCCTCCTTTAATTTATAATCTATTCATTACCCAAGTTACAACCGTCTTAAAGATGGTTTTGTTCGCTGTCATTTGAAATCTTCATAAGCTATAACTGTCAACCGATTTCTTACAATTTTGGTTTATTGACCTGTTGAAATGATATTTATTATTTTGCTTGCATAAATAAATACTCACAGAGTTTATCAAGTAAATCATTTTTAAGAAACTTATATTTAAAACAAACAAGATTTAGGTTATATTCATCGATGATATTGACCAAAAAGATCAATTGACTTATAAAAATATAATGGATGATACTAGTGAAGATAAAAAATGGCTCAAAGCCATGAATCTATGAATGAAGTCTATATACTTTAACTCAGTTGGACAACATAGATCAACCCGATGAAATAAAATTCATAAGGTACAGCTAGATGTATAAGAGGAAATGAAGTGTAAATGGAAGGTGGGATACCTTCGAAGCTTTCATAGAAATTTGATTAATTAAAATGATTACAATTATTTGGTTTCTCTAACAATTATATCTATTTATTTTATCATTTTAATTAGTCATCAATTAATTTATTGTAACTCAATTATCATTTATTATTTAAATGGATTTCAATTTTAATTAAAAAGATTTTTTTTTAATTTCTTTATCTTAAGAGCTTTAAATATTTAATACATATTTTAAATTAATTAATTAATTTTAATAAAATGATTAGTATTTTAATTACTCAAATATATTTAATTTTAATTAAATGAGGAGATTTTAATTTCCTAGGTATTTTAAATCCCATGTATATGGGAGGTATAAAATACTCATGATCATGTTAAGGATCTTGGATACTACATCAGAAAGATAAAAAAAAACTAACAATGTGAATAAAAACTACGAGTTACTCTTCTCATTGTCAATTGGTTTAGAAATGGAACTCAATGAATATTAAGATGATATCAAACGAGTTACACATTAAAGGGGTATGTTAAGGATTCTACATAAAAAAAGATGAAGGATCTAACAATTTTTATAAAAACAATAAGTTAATTCTCTCATTGACAATTAGTTTTGAGATGAAATCTTATGAATATTAAGAGGTCGGTGGGATTTAAGGGTGATCAATGACATTAAAAAAAATTCAGGTTGTAAAATCCAAAACTAAAACATCTCAATCTCCATCTCTATCTCTATCTCTATCTCTACTATATTAAAAGGAGCTAATATGGAGAAACATTTTTGTACTATAATGCCCTTTAACAAATCTTAAAATCGCTAACTATGTTATTATCAATTAATAATCACTATCCAATTAATTATCCATATTTTATTTATAAAAATAATATTATTATCTTTTAATGAATAAAAATTTAAAGCATTATAATTTTTTCCTACGTTTTCAAAGATGGAAGAGAAGGTTAAAAGTCACAATTAATGATCTATATTTATTTAAATAGTAATATTATTTTTTAAAAACTTGATGGATACCTCCTACTTTCTCAAAAATGGAAAAGAAGTTTAAAAGCCATGACATAATTTCTTCCCATTTCCCACGACAGACTTTAATTTTCTTTCTTTTCTCTCCAAGAGAATTCATGGCTTCTCATTGATCATCCGTGGAGTGAGAGGAAATTAAATTAACACACATGAGAGCATGGGTTAACTAGAATGCTTATATTTCTAGGTGGATTTTTAATTTTTAGTTTCCTTTTTGTCTTCTATTTTTCAGCTTTTATATTAAAAAAGATTATATTATATGCTTGATTAATATAATAATCTATCATTGAATTACTTTAATTTGTATGAAAAAAGAATACAAAAAAGAAAACACTATTTGGTTGTGACATTACTAATTACATTTAGTCTAAATGAAACCATTACTAATATTATGATTCAAATTATTAATATTTAGAAACTAAAAATCTATACGAAAGAGGTTAGCAACCAATTCTTTTTCTCCACAAAATCTTAAATATACAAAGCATCTCATTACACATTACTAATTGATTATATAAATCTCAAAGTGCTTTCATCTCCCTCAACCAATTATAAATTAATTAAAATCAATATAATAATTTCTTTAACAAAATAAAATTTCTCTAAGCTAAATTTAGATATACTAATCTATAATTCAATGAGTAAATATAAATCATTATTTGATAAAATAAATTATCACATAATATAATATCCTATTAAATAATATGGATGAAAAAGAAAATTTTATATCATTAAATATTTATAAAGATATGATATTAGTACAAAAAAATCTTCAAAAACAATTAAAATACATAAAATTAAATTAATAAAAAAATTTAGTTATAATATAAGATTGCATTAAGATTTTTAAATGCAATGCGGTTTAAATTGAGTTGTCTTTTCATTTTCCAAACATTTATGAGAGATGTAAATGTAACATAACTATTTTTTCAACCTTTCAATTCTTTTGGCCCCCTTAAATTTGCAGATTTTTAAGAAACTGTATGTAAGATCTATTATTTTTTTTCTTTTATTTATGGTCTTTCCGTGTCATGATTGTCATATTCTCATCCCATGGAAAGATTAAGAGTAGAAACAAGGGAGGGGAAACATGATTGGCTTAGAACTTTCAATGGTGTATTTGAAAGTTTATCTCAAGAAACTCTTTGAACTAATTGCAAACTTTTTATTTATTTAAGTATTTCAGTCTATTGAAGGATAAAATTATTCTAAATTTTCACTTTATTTATGTTGATAGTTCATGTTAAGTGTTGTTAACAAAAAAATTATTAAATATTTGTTTGAATTACTCTATACTTTGGGAGGTTAAAAGAAAAAAGAAATAAAATTATTGAAAACCTAATTATGACATATAGGTATAGATTTTCAAATGATATTATAGAGTTCGAGCTATTACTACAAAATGGTTTTTTTTTTTTTTGAGATTACATCAAAGTGGGGAGGGGGGACTCGAACCTTCGACCTCAAAGGGAAGGGAGTATATGCCAAACCAATTGAGCTATGCTCATGTTGGCTATTACTACAAAATGGTTAGTTATACTGAGTTTAAAATGTAAACTCATAAGCCATAATGTATGCATTATTTTGCATCATTGTCAAAGAATTTATATTTCAAGAAATATTTATAATTTTGGTCATGACATAAATTCAATTGCAACATGGTATTTTTGGGTACAAGTAAAAAAGGAGGTTTACGTATAAGGTAAGTAGAGCTATTGAGTTTTAAGTTATTATCAAAATGTAAAAGGCCAAAATGGGGTATATATTGCTAATCGATAAAATATTTTCATTTTTACATTATTAAAGGACAAAACAATTGAAGTTCGTAAAAAAAAAAAAAAGTTAACATTTAATGTCTTTTCTTTTTCATGAAAAATAATAGCCAAAGAAATTAACTATTTTTTATTAAATTATTAAAATATGAAACTCTAGCTCAACTGGTTAGACAAATATTCTCTTTATGAGGTTCAAGTCTCTCCTCCTCCACTTGATGTGATACCTAAAATTATATATATTAAATTTATATAAGGGAAATTTCATTGGGTGACAGATTTTTATGCAATATTTGTAAAAATATCAACTCAAAAAAGTGTTTGTAAATATAGCAATTTTTATTATGTTTATCAGTGATTAACAATGATTTATGTGTTTATCAGTGATAAACATAGTGTAAAAATATATAATTCAATGTTTATCACTGATAAATTCGATCAAAATTTGCTATATTTGCAAATATTTTTTTGAGCTTTTATTTTTACAAATATTACTAAAAAATTTTGCTAAATTTGCCCTTTATATAATCTAATAAATCTAAGAGACATATTATTAAAAAAAGAAAAAAACGCTAGCGATTACTTAATTTCATTAAAAACTTATTTAATCACCAAAATTATAATAAAATATATTTTTAAAACACGTGGTAAAAGTCTAGTGAGATTTAAGGGTGGTCAATGAGAATTAAAAATTCCAAGGCTGTAAAATCTTAAACTAAAACTAGTGCCAGTTTGAGAAAACTTTTAGAAATGTTTAAGTGTCTTTTATAACATTAAAAACACTTTTAAAAACTATCTCAAATGAGCAGTAAATCAAACATGAATATTTAATACTTATCTCATTCCTCCCATGTATTAAAACCTCACCCTAGAGGCGTCTAAGATTAATATTGAGTTTCGATTAAGTATATTAGTGAAAATGATGTTTTTTCTTCAAATCTTATATATATATATATATATTAAAAGTGGTGATATGTGAGAATCTTTACTTTCCATTTATACCCTCATTTTACTTCATTTTACCCATAATATCTTTGAGTCTATAATTTACCTTCGTAGCCTATATCTTCTTTATTAACCATGCATTTAATTTACTTCATATTATTTAATTTTATTATTAAAATATAATTTTAATGTACGAAATTCAAGGTACATAATCAATATTGGCTGACACAATGAATCTGTATAAAGAAGAATTTACAATGAACTTGAAATCCATTACAAATTATACAAGCACCTCGGTAAAGAATCATTCCAAATATATATGAACAAAATTGATCACTTTTTCTACTTCCAAAATCAAGATTTTATAAATTCCAAGCACATAATTTCTTCTTCTTCTAAAGGTTAAGAATGGTGATGGAAAAAAAATAGACACGGGGCTCCGAGTTGGGTGAGTTAGAGAATTCAAAGTTGAAAATTAACAACTAGAAGAGAAGAAAAATATGAGGAAGGAAAAGTTGATGGAGTCTAATAAAGATGGGGAGGAAAATATCGAGGCCATGAATGCTATTATTAGGTTTTCAACTTTTAGTGATGTTTCTAAATTTGTTTACTTACATTATCGATATTGTGTACTTTCTATCATATTGAATTTGATCCATATTAATATGCACATGGATAAAACAATTCGATACCAGTTAACGTAATTTTTGGCCCAACTTATCGAAACATTAACAAAGAAATTGATGTCAGTATTTTCACTGGCATAGTCCGAAGCACAAGAAATATATTTTACTCTCAAATTGAGTAATTCTTTATGATTTACTTTTTTTAAGTTTTTGGTTTTTGATGATTCAATGACAATTTTTTAAGTTGTTATCTACTTATTGATCTGTTGAATTGAAGGTGATATTTCAAGTTGTCATGAGATGTGATAATGGTGTTGGCATGGATGCAATGCAAGAAAAGAGGGAATTCAACGCGTGTGGTCTATGTGGAAGTATGTGGTGGTTTTTCACTCACTAAGGTTCTTTTCTCTCTCTCCGCCATTTAAATTTATCAACCCAAATGTCTTGCGCCGTGCTCTTTTTCCAAGTTAGGCTTCTTAGTGCCTTCATTGAAGAACTAATCAATAATTTAAATTGTAATTAGATCTTTCATTGACCATTTTATATAATTTAATTATATATCTATCAAGGGATGATCCACCCAATGATGATAATTGTAAATCTAGCAAATTTTATTTTATAATATTTATAAAAAAAAATCATCTCTTAAAATATTTGTATATAATAACAAATTTTGACAAGTTTGATTAGATTGTTAACATTAAACTACATATTTTTACAATAATTTAATTTTTGATTCACAAAATAACCAATGTTAGTCGCTGATCAACAAACTAAAAATTACTACAAATAGTTTTAAGCACGTGCATATTAATAAATATCAAATATAAAATTCTGCTTTTCATTATAATTTTATTATTTACGCAATATAAAATAATTAGTTTATTGAATATCACACTTAAAATATCTTTTTATCTTTTTAGAGACATTTTATTTATAGGGAAATATACTCACTAAGGGGAAGTAAGCAAGGACACTTTGCTTATAATTCCCTCTAATCTCTATACAAAAGCTACAATGTTTATCGTGCGATTTATCTCACGCTTTGTAGGGTGAGATAAAAATATTGTGAACATCCCTGAATATACAATGCCTGAAACGTAGTGGTTTTTGTGAGATATTGATCCATCGTTTTTCTGTATTCGTTTTATTGAACTGCTTTTGAATTTATACAATGTAATCTAGAGGCTCACATAGCTCATATAAGCCTCCAAAAATCTGCAATAACATATTTAAATAATTGTAATCAACTTTGTTTTAATAATTATTTAAATTTGTTTAAACCATATTTTAATAAAAAAATTATAGTAAAATTTATAATTTCACGTGCATCGCACGTGTTAATAGACTAGTTATTATAAAAAGATAGTTATTGAAATAACTATATTACAATATCATTTAAAAAAGAGGAAAATAGTTAAAAACTATTTTAACAAATCAATGGAATAGGAATAAAAAAAATATTAAATTTATCTTAGTGGCAATAAAGGCAGTTATCAATTACACTTCCAAAGAAAAAGGTATCGTCAATTTTGAGAACGTCTGGGGCACAAGAAGTCAACAACAATGCCTTAAATAGGAAACGGCAACAAAAATCGAACAAACTTCGATGGTTTGAATCTTATCTTATCCTTGGCGCAAAAAAAGTTATTTCACTCCTCTACTTTTAAAGATTTTATAAACTTTTAAATATTTTATTTTAATTCCCCGACTCCTTTGATTCTAAATGATGTAATTTATATTATTTTTTTATAAATCTTGTTAAATATTTTAGGCCCCCCCCCTTTTAACCGAACCCAAAAATTCCACTGACTACGATTTCTTCTCTTAATGCATTTAGAGATACATTAGATCCCCCCCCCCCCCCCCCCCCCCCCCCCCCCTTTTTAATAGTCTTTATAATGCTATTTTAAGATCTAATTTAATAATTTAATAATATAGCTTTTCAAATCAAAGTTTATGAGTTCAATTTTAACATTTTACGAAGTTCACATAATAAATTACTTAAAATTAAAAGTTATAGGATATATTTATTACAACCTCCATAATAAAAAGATAAATTTAAATCACTTTTATAATATTATTTAAATCAATTTTATAATATTAGAAAAAGACAAAATGACTCGAATGGGCACTACCTTAACATACGTGTCTTCAAACAGTATCAACCAAACTGAGTGTTGGATATTTTAGAGAAACTCAAATATCACAACTCTCGTATTAAATATGTTAAATCACTACTAAATTTAAAAGCTTAAATTAATTAGTAAAAATATATTTAATCATATATCTCAATATTTCCCATTATATTTAGGTTTAAATGTTTTGCACAAGACTCAAACATGTAGAATTTTAATAAATGCGCTCTTAAACCACATTAGATATATCAAATCACTATTAACCCAAAAACTTAAGTTAATGAGTAAGAGTAAAGATAAATTTAATCATATATATCTCAACATCTCGTAATTTTGAAAACTGAGAATTTTGACTTTAATTAATGATTTTTTTATTATTTAAAAACAAATTAAATCCCAATGATTTTCCATTTGATTTAAAATAAATCATCTCAAATAACATATTTTTGCACAGGGACGAACTTGAAGAAGGACCAGGGGGGCACGTGCCCCCCCGAATTTCATTTTTTTTTACATTTATATATATATATTAACTTTGTACCACTGTTAACATTAAAAAAACAAAGTCCACCGCTTTGTTCTCCGTGTATGTGCCAACAGCCCTAAAGAAGAAGATATAAAATCCTATATTTATTATTATATATTAATTAGTTGGTCCAAGCCCACTTCATACTTTCCATACTATTTATATATATATATATATATATATATATATATTATATAAATATAAAAACCTAAATGTATATGTTTAGAAGATGCCGACTCTAAAACTAATTGAAACTAAAACAATCAAAATCGTGAACCGTCATTTTTAAATTGGGCAAAATTGGGTTCTCTTAGTACAAGGAATTTCAAAATTTCAACTATGAAGGTATGTATCAAAAACAATTAGTAAAAATATTTTTTTTTACTTTGTTACTTTATTGATATACATATTTATTTATAATTTATTGTAGAATAGCATGGAAAATTATTATAAGAGAAAATCGACAATTGAATCAACATTGCCATTGAAGAAAAGTAATAATGCTTTTGATTCTTGTGAAAAAGCTAGCTCAGAAGTTAATATAGCAGAACTTCCAGCCGATCCTGGTTTGAGAATTAGAATTTTAGATTACGATTACAATATTCGAGATCAAGTTCGTAGAGCATATTTACCAAAAGGACCTTGCCAACCCCGAAACCATCATTTTCCATTTAAGAAAATTGGATCAAAAGCAAGACGATTTAATCCAGCTTGGTTTAATGATTTTTCTAAATGGTTGGAATATAGTGTCTCCAAAGATGCTGCATTTTGTTTATATTGTTACTTATTTAAGCCAGAGAATGGACAACAATCCGGAGGTGACTGTTTTATTGGCGAAGGCTTTTCTAATTGGAAGAAGAAAGAAAAATTACAATCTCACGTTGGAGGCCCAAATAGTGCACATAACCAAGCTTGGAGTAAATGTGAAGCTTTCTTGAACCAAGAACAACATATTGAGACATTTTTTAATAGCAACAAGTAAACCAATGGATAAACTTTATCTTTTCCTGTCACAACCATTTTCAATGCAAGATCACCAATACTTTTCAGTCCCACAAATTCAATATTCGAACGCATATCCACTATATAATTTTCTAATTGATCTTCAAAAATTGCTAGATCAATAGCTGAAAAATCTCTTGGGTAATATCGAGCAAGACGAATTAGCTTATCTTTTTCAAAGGAAACAAATGAATTGTTAGGACTAAGACATGCCACACATAGAAGCAACTCAGTATTTGTTTCAGTAAAACGATTGTTCAACTCTTGAAGCTGCATATCAATCACAGTATAAAAAATCTCAACACGGTAATGGTGCATATTTGTAACTGGTTGAGATTTTCGTTTTTGTCGTCCTCGAGTAAGAAATATAGCATCCATCTCATAAACTTGGATACTGTGTTTGACACAAAATTTAGTAACTTGGCCTAACAAAGAATCCCAACCAGACTCTCTCATTATTTGTAGGCGTTCTTTACAAATTTTAACCAATTGTATTGCATTCACAATATCTTGATCTTTTCTTTGCAATGTTTGAGATAACTCATTTGTAACTCATAATATATTTTTCATCATGTGAATATTGAAAATAAATTCAAAAGACTGGATTGAACTTACAAGAACTTTCGCTTCATATTTTTGTTGAACTTGATCCATCCTCTGCAATTGTTTCAAGTACATCTTCAATAGAAGAAAACATTGTAATCAATCTTGCTAGAGTATTATAATGTGATCCCCAACGTGTATCACCTGGTCGCTTCAAGTTAGTTTCTTGATTCAATCCCTAACTGCTTGACAATTCATTGTTACGTAAACTCTCAAAAACAGAAGTCTTGTGTTTATCTCGTAAGTCGTCACGACGTTTTGGTGATGCTCCAATAATATTTACCACATTTGTGACCATAGTAAATAACCCAGTAATTTCAATATGATTTTTCGCAATAGCTACAAGAGCTAATTGAAGTTGATGAGCAAAACAATGAATGTAAAATGCACATTCATTCTCTTTTAAAATCAATGCTTTAAGTCCATTAAATTCTCCTCGCATATTACTTGCTCCATCATATCCTTGTCCACGCAAACTAGCTATGCTTAAACCGTGTTGAGAAAAGAATTCATCAATTGCTACCTTAAGTGACAAAGCACTTGTATTAGTAACATGAACAACGCCTACAAAACGTTCAATCACTTGACCTTTGTCAACATATCTCAACACAATTGCCATTTGCTCCTTCGAAGATATATCTCTTGATTCATCAATAAGGATGGAAAATAATTTATCACCAACATCTCTCATAATTGCATCAACAATCTCGATTGAGATAGAATTAACGATATCCTTTTGAATGTGAGGTGCAATTAACTTTAAATTTTTAGGAGCATTTTTCAAAGCAACAGTTGCAATATCTATATTGTGATTGCATAACCACCTTAGAAGTTCAAGAAAATTACCTTGATTTTGAATCTTCTGTTTCATCATTCCCACGAAACACATTAGCATTGATTTTACCAGTTGCAACGGCTACAATAGAGAAGGCATTTTCTGCCATGAATATTGTGAAGACTCAATTGCGTAATCGCATGGGAGATCAATTGATTAATGACAGTCTTATTGCATATATTGAGAAAGATATATTTGATACGGTAGATAACGAAGTCATTATGCATCATTTTCAAAATATGAAAACTCGTAGAGGACAATTGTAATGTATTAAGTCTTTTTTTCTTTTAGATATATTCTCAAGTATTTGTAATTGCATTACCTATTTATAAAACTATATTATTATATATTTAAGTGCCCCCCCTACATGAAGATCCTGGATCTGTCACTGTTTTTGCATACTAATAACTTAAATATTAGAACATTTTAAGAATTACCCAAATAGTAGTTTTTCATTGTTATTTTTCAATGAATTTATTGTTTTTTGGGCTTTTGGGTAATTTTTAAAATGTTCAGACATTTCAGTACTTAGTATGCAGAAATAAGTTATTTCAGTAATTGACCATTGATTTGATCACCTTTATGATTTTATAAATTTCAATTCAATTCTCTGATGTTAAATCACCAATAGACCTAAAAGCTTAAACTATTGAGTTAGGTAATTTTAATATATTATTTATTTTCAACACTCTTCTTCAGAGTCACATGTTGGCTCAGATATTTGCATAAAGACTCAATCATGTGCAACTTTAATAAATGGAGAGAAAATGACAATACAAGAGTTTAAATTCAGGACTTTCTTCTTTGATACTGTATTAAATCACCAATAGACCAAAAACTTTAAACTATTAAAGCTGAGACAACTTTAATCTTGTATATATTCTTAATTTTGAAGTAAAGTCAAATTTGTCCCTATGATTTTAAAAGTTTCAATTTTTTTTGCACCCATGTGGTAGTAAATAAATGCAAAAAAGTGGATCTCGTGATCCGAGGTCAAGGCAACAAAAAAAAAATCAATCTAGCTCAAAAAAAGCCAAAGAAATCAAAGCAAACAGAAGTAGCAAGAGGACAACCACCCAACACAAAAGCCAAAACGAAAGCAAATGGAACAAACACCTAACAAAAAAAAAAAAAAGGCTAAAGGAAAAGATCCCAAGTTGTACAATCCATAAGATATGAATCCATATGAAAGCTACCTCTTCAAATGGAAACTTAAAAGAATATATCTTGTTGAATGAGCTAAAGAATTACATATGGGGAGGAAACAAAGCAATCATGGCGACCATTACGCTCCCTCCCAATGTGATAAACCATCGCACACCAAGCTACTCTTCATAATCTAGAATCGGAAAAACTACCCTTAGATTTATAGCAAATCCAAGGTAAATCAGTTAACCATGTTTCAATCCTGTTCGTCGAGCGAGCCAAACGAAGAACTCCTAAAAAAATAAATTTACTAAATGAGCACTCAAATAAAAGATGACCCTACTCACTGACCACTAGAGCAAAAAAGGCAAAATCTCAAAACAGACTGATTACAAACTCAAACATGATCAAACGTAGTCAACCAATCTCAAATCGGCAACCAACAAATTAAAGAATGTTGAAAATGAAATCCTCATACCAGAGTAGATGATACCACGAGACCTTATTGTTGTGTATGAAGACAAATCAAGCCTTGGCCCAAGCCCATTATCCTTGGTAGTCAATTTCTATTGGCTGAGTTGCAACTTGATGAGGCAGTGATTTCATCAAGAGAGAATTGTGGGCTTCAAGTATACGAGCTTGACAAGTTTGTTGGAGGTGGTGAAGCTGTACGAAGAAGTGTGCCTATTTGTGGGCTCCAAGTTTTTGGTTTGCTTATATAAGAAAACCGTGGCCTTCATTGCTGACAAAGGAGATCGCCAATTCGAGAGGTTAAGCGACAACTTCGCTTCGGGTGTTTGAGTGGCAGTGAGGGGTTTAAGAGGGTGAGAAATATTGTAAAAGGAAGAATTTACTTCTTGAGGGTTTTTGAACGTAATACACGGTTAAATGTATTGAATATTTTTCACTGTAACTCTTGATTTTGAAGGGATGATTTACTAAACTAGCGGAACTTTATTTAGTAAACTAATTAACATTTAATTACGGATCTATTAATCATCATGCAATTTGTGAAAGACATGTAGATTCATGCTTATATTTTCGAAAAATAAAACCGGTTTACTTACATTGAGTAATTAATGGAGAATCGGTTGGAGGTTTCTTTACAGCATCAAATCCTCAGCAACATCGGATCTTCTACGTTATATCCCGATCGATCAAACGAAACCCGATTGTGGGATCGAACTTTAGAAGAAATTGGGAAGAAGAAAAAATATTTTTTTCCCAATGGACTAGGGAAAATCGGCTAAAGGGGGAGGGAGAAGGAAGAGAGAATTCCGAATTTCTAAGGAATTTAATTGTGTGATTTATGAATGACCCAAGCCTCCTATTTATAGAAAAATATGAATCCTAATCACATTAGGATTAATCCATGGAGATAAATACAAAAAGAAAAAAGAATTATCTCTTTCCTTTATCTTGGTATTTCTAAAATGTCATAGATAAATAAGAGAATATTTTCTTTTCTTTATTTTATTTATCTTGGGTAAATAAATCTATATAATTATTATAGGATATAATTCAAACAATTATCTCCTACAAATTATCTATTATGGCCGAAAATTATATATAAAATAATTAATAAATCAAATTTATTTATTTAATTATTTTGGGCCAATTTCAATTAGGTTCATTAATCCAATTGGGCTTGAAACTCTCTCTTAAATTAATAAGTCCAACTTAATTAATTAATTTATTTATTACCATTTAAATAAAATATTTTATTTAAACAATTAATAATATTAATATTTTCTCCCGACTAAATATTATCAATTTTATATTTAATTATTAATTTCCATTTAAATAATTTTCATTATTTAAATAATTAATAATAAATATTTTAATTATTAATTTCCATTAAATAAACTCATTATTTAATTAAAATATTATTGGTAATATTTTATTATTAATTAATTAATTTTAATTATTAATTTCCGTTCAAATAAAATTAATTATTTAAACAATTAATAATTGTTAATTAATTTCAAATTATTAACTACCATTTAAATATACTCAATATTTAAATAATTAATAATGTCTAATTAATAATATTTCATTATTAATTTCCTATTTAAATAAATTCATTATTTAAACAATTAATAATGTTTATATTAATTACCGTTTAAATATACTCAATATTTAAACAATTAATATTGCCTATTTTAAGTAATTCACGTTACTTAAAATTTCCATTTCTTCTACTTGATTTCGCAACTACGATATTTGGTCTAGCATAAGGACCCGATGGACCTATAGATCATGTGCTTAATAATTAGTCAATTAAGTGATTAACTCATAATCAGTTAATTACTTATTATCTAACTATGAATAATTCCACTATAGATTCATAGCTGAACTCCCCTCACTATAGATGAGTTATGTTCATTTATGTTATCTTTATTTATATCTGTGATATAATCCTTCACGTGGAACCCTCATAATTACAGGTGGATAAATTTACCGTTTTGCCCCTGTAATTACCGCTTTATCCTTGTGTTCTCTCTGATTCTCCAATGAACTTTATCTTTAGTCGAACTAGAGATAAGGTACTTCTATGATCAATAGAAGTCGTGGCTCAACTTGTTCATGTCTCGAATCAGTACATCAAAGGAGTTTCCTAAAGTTCCTAAAATGTTTAGGTATCGCATTGATACCGCTAATTTATAGGAAAGTTATGAATTTCATCTCGTGAAAATGAGTTCTCAGCTACTTATTTAGCCATATTCTCAAAACAGGAGTGTATTGAGCGTTCTTACAGATCGCTCTCAACCATGTGAATCAAAGAAAATAACTCCACAAATAAGAGTCCGCATTTCACTCAGGATTGAGATCTATCACGGTTGATAAACTTAGTTTGACATTCGATCATTTCTTGTAAACGGTACTAATGAGAAATTTGATCGAACATCGTGGTCCTGTCTTATACAATCAACATTGCATATGATACTTCCATTTCATATCTCCCACATGAATGATCAGGATTAGATCATTTGTCTATAAACAAAATGCGAAGCTATCAACAGTGTTACCAGGATAAGGTTCTCAAACGTTATCCATTTAATGTAGACACTTTTAAGTTACTCATCTCGATTTTAATCCTCTCGTATGACTCACATACTATGTCGTGATTTCATAAGAGTAACTTAGGGTTTACTATTTGAATGTTTGATATTTATATATTTCCATATATTTCTAATATCGTCAATTGAATCAATCTAGATAATATAAAGAACTTATGTTTATTTATTTAATTTATTCCAAATATATTATTATTATTATTAAATAATTACAAGTTCTAGGACACCATTCATAACAGATTTATCATAGTGAAATCCGCAACAGTAGCAACTGGACGTAGCCAATTTGGGTGAACCAGTATAAATTCTCGTGTCTCTTTGATTGTGTTTATTTCTATAATTTCTCGTTTATCTCTTTTTATTCCTAGCAGTGAATGTGGGAGGTCACACGCCAAGACCACTAAGCATCAGGAGAAATAAAATTTGAAACCTTAACTTTATGCGAGCTACTCGTACTCCGGATATAGTACGATGACCATGAATGTCGTGAATGGGACCCCAAAAAAACCATGTTCTAATTTAATCTTTATGGTTTGATAAAAAAAAATCATCAAATGTTCCAGATGTAACTACATCTACATGTCAAGGCCTCGCATTTACACGTTAGATAATACCACATTGTCATTTGTCTTTATCACTGACTACGATACGTTTAGAAACATAAGCAATTTGATAATTTTTTCGTAATGATAGAGATGTTTTGTGAGTTTTTAATAACCAAAAAGATTAAATTGAAACTTTTAAAATCGTAAGGACTAATGTGACATTGACCTTAAACCATAAAAACTAAATTGAAAACTACAAAACTATTTGGACCTAATTGAAATAAATCCCAAACCATATGGATTAAATTTATATTGATAATATATATTCGCATTTATCGATTATTTTTACAAATATTTGTTAGTCATGTGGTGATAAAAAAAAAACCTAATTATTGGATAAATATAGTTTTTGATTCTTAAAATTGATCATATTTATAATGTAGTCCATTAACATTTAAAAATTTCTATTTTAACATTTGCTCCTATTTTACGGGAAAAAAACACATTTGGTTTTAATTTTTTTTATAGACATGTTAAAGTACCTTTTTGATCCTTTGAGTTTTGAGGTTTGTGTCTATTTGGTCCATGGGTTTTCAATTTATGTCTATTTCATCCTCGAATTTAGAAGAAAAAAATTATTTGAATCCTAAGTTTTCAAATTGAATCAATTTCATCTCGGGTTTTGGAAATAAGATCTATTCTAACTATGAAGTAAGTTTTCCAACCATCAGTAAATGAACTTATTTACACTAATGAATAGAAAAATTAATAGATTGAATTGACTTATTTCTCAAAACTCGGGGACAACATAGATACAAATTGAAAACTTGGGGACCAAAAAGATACTTTACTTTATAAATATTACATCAAATTGAAGAACAACAGACTAAAACTTTCGACCTTATGGAATAAAGTACTATGGACTAATTCATTGAATTATGTTTAGGTTAATAGATAATTAATCAAATTTTTAATTGTTTCTTCTAAGGTTAAAAAAAAAAAAACACATCCACCATTTATTCAAAATGGCATTGGAAAAGGGATCAATAACTGAATTTGTAGGGTCGAAAATGACATGGAATTTTGTAGTTTATGCTATTTTCTTTTCACATGGGCCGAAGGCATTCACCATCATCATCTGGCTTGAGTTCAACTCGGATTAAGCCCAAGCTCGGCCTGAAAGTCAACGTTTCACTAGCCGATTTGGCTCGGCTCGTTAAATGTTTGAATTGGATATATGTCCTTTTTTTCTAAACAAGCCAGCCCGTTCGAGCCTCCCTTAGGCTTATCCAACAAACCGGCTCGAGCTTGACATGAATAAAGCTCGCATAATTTTAAAAAAATAAATATGTTAGTTTTAAATATGTTAGTTTTAAAATAAAACTTTGTGTTATAAATTTAACATATACTTATTCATGTTATTACAAATTTAATTGATAAGCTAAAACTAAACAATGTAGTATTTTACTTCTAAAATATTAAAATAGTTATAAAAAAAAATTGAGTCATATGATGGGCTGAGCTTAGCTAGATTAAATGAACCAGGCCAAAGCTCGACCCTGCGAATCAAGCCCATGAGCCTAGTCGTATACCTTTATTTATTAGATTAGGCCGAGCTGGCTCAGCTTGTAAAGTCCCGTTATTTTGAGGTAGAATTAATTTTATTTTTTTATTATTCCTTTATTTATTTAATTAAAGTATTTAATTAGTTTAATTCCGGTAATTTAGAATTTAGAAGTTTAATCTTTATTTGGTAAATTTAGATTTTAAGTAATTATTTTGAATTAGGTTTATTAATTATTATTAATAGGCCCATTAATAATTAACTACATTCTATCCTAGATTAATTGTGTTGATTAAATTTAAGAGGTGAGTTATGTTTTAAGAGCATGAGGTAATTTTTAAAAGAAAAGGAAAATCGCAAATTGAAAATACATCTTCAAGATTAGGAGTCTTCTTCCTCATCTTTCATTTGAAGCAAAAGAAAAAAAAAAAAAAATAGAAAACACCCTCTCACAAACCCTCTTGGCCGCCGCCCCTCTATTACTCCCAAGAGCCGGGATTTCTTCGTGCGTTCTCCGATTCTCTTGTTTTCTAGTGCGTTGGATAGATCGACCCCTGATCTATCTTTTGAACTAACTTTGGAAGAATTCCTCCAACTTCCAAGGGGCCTAAGGTTAAGATTACTCGTTTTTGACTTTGGGTTTTATTTCCTTTTTTAGTATTTTTGTAAATATGAGTTGAAATCTTCAATTCCATTCTATCGAACTTGAAGATTTCAAATCAAAGTGTGTTTAAGTTTGTTCTTGGTATTCTTGGCTTAAACTTCATAGAAAATAGCAAAACCTAAACCCTTGAATGTAGATTTGGCCAAAATCTTTTTTTTTTCTTTTCTTGGAGTGTAGTTAAATTTTAAAGTATTTTGGCCATAACTTTTTCGTCCGAACTCCATTTTGAACCCGTGAGATATAAAACTCTTCGTTTTCCCGAGATCTATCTTTTGAATCTAATTTCATAGCCATAAAAGTTTTTTTGGAAAAAAGTTATCATCAAAATACCTATAGGCCTGTTGGGGGAAAAACCGAGCTTTTTCTTCGTTCGTTTCGTTTTACGTATCATTTGTTGTTTGTTTGGTAATTAATGGAATTAAGATATATTTAATTGTAGGTAATTCTTGATTGCTCACTCGATTTTTCGCTTGGGGTTTTGATTTTAAGTTAATTGCCAAAGGTGAGGATAAATAGATTTTACGATAAATTTAGGAACTAAATTCTTGAACGATTTGTATGGCTCGGGAGTTAAGTTAAAATTGAAATTAAGTGATTTTAGCATGCTAATTATATGATTTATATTAGGATTCGGAAGTATATAGTTGATATTGGGAAATTATGGATTTTACATATTCTCCACCACATGCCTTGCATAACTGCCAAGTCAATGCTCGTGTGCATCCACTAACAACACATCCTTTATCATGGTAAAAGCGGTCATACCATGAGGATGAATTTCTTCTTTATTCAAACAAAGTCGTCGTCTCCCTTGACAAGAGAGACAATGTTAGCTTCCGACCCAGAGCTCTTTGCTGAACCTGCTCTGTTTGGACAATCTCTTTTCAGGTGACCAGATAATCCACATTCCCAGCAGCTTTTCTTTTGTACGAAATTCTTCTTCTTCCCATTGCTAACTACCAACACAGAGTTGTTATGTGAATCACGACCTTCACTCTTCAACCTCCTCTCCTCCAATAAGAGTTTACTTGTAGTTTCTGCAAAATCCAAAGAATCTTTTCCATACATTAGAACCGTCTTCATGTGCTCATAAGAAGTTGGAAGCGACAAGATGAGCCTAAGTGCCTTATCCTTCTCATCTATATTCACTTCGATTGCTTCCAGATCTGAAATGATACCATTAAGAACACTCAAGTGATCTGAGATTTTTGTACCTTCCTCCATTCGCAGTGTGTGAACATTTTTAGCCAAACTAAGTCTTATCGCGCTTTTGTACTTCAAGCATGTTTATGCTTGAAGTTTGATTATCAGTGTTCTTGGATGATTTAATTACGATATTGAGACCTTTTGTTTTACTTGAGACTTAAATTCTGAGACTGGGTTCTTCCAGCAATTGGAGTCTTTGGTACATAAGTTATTCGATTTTGCAGGATTGTTGTGATCTATTAAATTACGGGCTTATGAGCCTATACGTTCTAATGTTCTTGATTAATGTTACTCTGATGAGTTTTTCTAATTGGTTCTCTGTATATATTTCAGTATTAGAATTTCTGATTCTTTATTATTACACTTGTTTGCATGAAGATGAATAATGAGATAATGCATAGACTACGTGTGCTTGCATTGTTTGGTATTATTCATGGTTCAGTACATGTATCATGAGGAATGCATAAACTATGTGAGTTGCATGAACGGAGAAGATGAATAATGAGATAATATTTAGTTGTGTGAGCTAGTATTATCTGGTATTATTCATAATTGCTATGATACATATACATTCTACACTGCTTAGACTACGTGAGCTTTTCATGTCATTAGTGAGATAACGGGATCGTGCATTGATTGCGTGTGCTTGCATCATCTGACGTTATTCACCTAGGAGATTCTGGTTCTGGTTCTATAATGTAAAGACTACGTGAGCTTGCATTTGTTGTTGATAAGAAAGTAAAGGCTCCATGAGCTTTACTTGATATTGGAGTGAGATAATGAGATCGTACATAGACTACGTGAGCTTGTATCATCTGACATTATTCACAAAATCTTTGTTCTATGTTCTATGTTCTTTGATCTTGTTCTTTGTTAAGACTACGTGAGCTTAACTCGTTCTATTTATATTCCTGAAAGATTTAATGTATGATTACGTGTTCTAATCGTTACGAGCTTGGGAGACTTGACTACTTGCATGATCTTTACTCTTGTTCTTTATTTTATGTTCTTGGGAGAATTGCATGACTTTACATTCGAAAGTCTGTTTGGGTAGTCAAGAGACAATAGGTTTTGTTGGACACAAACCCGGATTTAGATTTGGGATCTAAAGTTACTTTTTATTCAATTTATCTTCACTGGGTTTCCTGCTCATTATATTACACTTTCAAGTACGGGGCGTGGTCGCGGTCGTGGCCATGGAGCTGGTGCGACATGATTCCTTGATCGATGATGATTGATGGACTTGAGTCAGTTTGGTCCATGGACTTACATTGTGTCTTTACTTTCTATTTAGTTGTTGAGCTCTTTGAGCATACTTTGAGACATTGTCTATCTTGAATATTTCTATCTTTATGAACTTTCTTTACTTTGGGTTTTGAACTTATAAAAAGGGAAGCGATTCCCATATTTGAATGTTAAGAATTTGGATTTCATTTTGAAATGAAAGGATGATTTATCGATTTTCAGGTTTTTTTTTATTATTATTTCAAGTCTTCCGCTTGCGATATTTATTTAATTATATTTTAATGAGTCGGATCTTTACACAGCTCGAATATTATCATAGGCTCACTAGACCTAATAATGATGGAGACAAACAGGCTTGTCTCCATTGATGATGGTGAGCAGGCGTTGGGCTCCATGAAAGGGAAAGGTCAATAGTTGGGCCACAGCCCACAAAAGTCAGTTGCTGTGAACTTTTTGGTCAAAGTCAAGACAGACCTAGAAGTCTATGATTACAAGTAGTTCCTTACCCTTGGGGAAAAACTCCTTAAAAAAAAAGTTTAATTTTTAAATTTAAAATATAGCTAGGAATAATAATTAACCTGAGTAAATAATTATTGTAGTAACCATTTATTTATTTCTGAAAATGGGAAGGGAATTTTTTTTTTGATGTTTTTGGGTTAGCTATGAGACGTTTGGACCAAATTTAATGTCCCAATTGTAAATTTATCCAACCTAAATTATCATAATTAAATAATAGACCCGATTTGGTCTTATGAATTTAAATTTTGTTCATATTAATTATTTAAATTTTTTATATAATAAATGGTGAAATAATAGAAATTTAAAAGTCTAGTTATCTATTTTTAAACATTAAAAGAATATCGGTAGTTTGGTATCACATATTATTAAATAAAAAATACCAATAACAATAACTTAAATTAATTATTTGATTAAAAAATAATAAAAAGTATAAAGAGTCACTAAGTTATAAATTAATGAAAATATACTAAGTATAGTAAATGAAAATTAAAGAACTAGGTGTAAAATTAATAAATTCCGGATATTTCGATTTAACCATAACTAATTTTTGAAAACTCCAAGAACCAAATAACTGCTACAATTTCAAATATTTGAATAGAACCCAATCTAATCCAATTCAAATAATTATTACATAATCTAACACCAACCCGTATGAATTGGGTTGAGTTAATCTCGATCTTCAGAGTCATTTGACCTTAACACATGTAATATGTTTAGAGCATTTGAAGGTTTATCCATTTAAAACGTGGATTTTAAGAAAGTAATAAAAAAATTATTATGAAAATAGCTCTTAGCATATCTAGATTAAGTAAATCACTCATTAACAATTGTGAATATTTATTTACCTAATCAAATTTTGATTGCTCAAATTTAAATCATCAACTAACTGAGTTTTATTATAATTAAATTATCATCAATAAATATTATATTATCTTTACCATATTAATTAATTTTAAAATGATAAATTATTAATTATGATTTAGTATGTAAACTTCTCTTAAAAAAATAAGAAATTTTATTATAGTCTAGCCAAAAGTAGGAATTTTCAAAGATTTTGAAGAGTGCACCTCATCCTAGATGGTATAATTTGTCAATTGTGTACCCTATCAAACTTCAAATCACCTTAATTAGAATTCAATTTTTCCTTTATGGGGTCCTTACTAAATTGAAAATAGGGTTAGAAGAAAAGTTAATTCTGCTATTGACGTTTTTCAAAATTCCTTAGCCCATACATAATTGATCTATATATAATTTATATAGACGGTAAAAATCGGATATAAATATGCACCGTATCAAGCTCAAACTTCAAATAGTCTAGGTATTAGGGATGACAAAATTCCCCGTGAGTTAGAGATCCCCGTTTTATAGGAGTTAGGGTTAGGGTTAGGGTTGGGGGGGGGGGATTTCCCCCGATTTATTTTAGGGTACAGGGATGGGAATGCATTCTCCGCCCCGCCTCCGAACCAGATATTTTAATAATATCTTATGTATTTTGTTTACTTTTATCTTTATTTATTGAAAATACACACATATATATATATAAAATATGGTTATATTAACTAATAAACTATAAAATGTTTAGTATCGTGTTTTCTTTTTGTCTTAAAAATGTATATTTTAAATATAAATTTCACTTATACATTCCTTTTTAAATAAGAATTAAAATATAAAACGATGAATTTTCTCTACGGGAAACCCTATCCCCGAAAGAGGAATCCCCGAACCCGCCCCCGATTTTTTGATTAGGGGATATGGTAGGGTATGGGGATTAAAAATCCATGCAAGTTAGGGAATGAGATGTGCATCCCCGACCCCGCCCCACCCCACCCCTCCCCGTTGCCATCCCTACTAGATATTCACCCACTAAAGAATTAGGTCCAAATAGATGATTTGTTGTAAGCGGTCCACCGAGGTCCAATCAAGCTCATGAAGATATAGGCATAGTCTATATTAACACGACCAACCGTCCACGGTCCAAACACTTTGCGGCTATATAAGGCAAGATTTTACCATACTAAATTAGGTATGCACTAAAACCAAGGTTGTGCCGCAGTTTTCGACATTCAATTATATATAACTGACTTGATCATCGTTGAAGGGACTGGTACCACACCAATGCCCTTTTGATTGACGTTACTTTTTCTGTCTTAAACAATCAAGTAAGCAAGCTAAAAACATGTGCTCTCACATACTATCCTGTGCTCAATTATGAAAATCTACCTCTATAATTTTCATATTCAAATTTAAAGTGGTCACTTGTCGAATGTTTATTTCATACCTTCATAATTTCTAATAAAAATACCAAACAAATGTTAAAAAAAATAATAAAATCCATATTTAAAGAAGATATAATATGGGAGTTACTTGTTTGTCATTTTGTCTCCATTTGCTTATGCCTTATGGACAAACATTCATTGGTTCCCCCGCTAAGTAAGCACTCTGGGCCGCTTGGGTGAGATACCAAAGCCAAATAAGTTGGTGTATTATTTTCTTGTCCATTCCTTTTGCATCTCTCAAATCTCAATTTAAAGTTTTATATTTTTGTTTCCAAAACTATTCTTCTTCTTTGGACAGGTTTGCATGATTAAGACCCCATATCGAAAAAATAAAATGAATCTAATAAAATTTATAAACCACTTCTCTTATTATCAATTAATTTTGAAATATAATTTTAGAGTCCAACAAACTCAAATAAACATTCCGTCTAAAAATAAGATCTGGTTAAAAAATAATAAGCCCGAACGAGTCATTATTTTGACGAAAAATGAAGGAATCTAAAAAAAATTCAATTCTCCTTTTATCATTTGGTTTTTAAATGAATGCCCAAATTATTAAAATGTATTAATAAAAAAAGTTGTATGAAAAAAAGTTTAGATACTATTTCAATATCTAAATAATTATGTTTATCTTGTTTTGATACCTAAATTTGATATAAAAACCTACTTTAATCTCTATCCTAATAATCTTTTTTTCTAACAATTGAATAAAAATCTGTCCTGATATGTCTTGTGTTCATTTATGTAAATGAGTATATTGTTGGGAATTTGAAGGGTTTGCAACTCCCTAAACTCCCTAAATCGAGAACGATAAATAGCAACAAATAATAAAATAAAAGCGAGAGAGAGATAACAACACCAGAAAATTTATACAGGTTCCCAATTGATACGTCCTGACTTCTGCAGACTCTGCAGGTTCCACTATGAAGTTGAAGATTACATCAATGAGACTAATAAATAAAGAGTGTATAATTGCTCAACAATTATACATAACCCCGAGAATCACTCAAACGGTTGCCCCCTCTCTATTTTACTCTCAATATGAACAAACCCTAAGTAACCTATTGAAAATCGTCGTATCGACTCTCATAGAATTGACGCCACAATTCAGGTGAAGAAGAAAAAAAAAAAGACGCCGCCGCTTTCTTTGTTTTCCTCTCGCACAACAAATGACCTACAGCACACTAAACATATATAACATATATAACATATATTATCACCACCGACTAAGCTATCATTCACCAATAAGATTTCTAATATATTTATATTTCAACTCCGTAAAGCGTGCGAGAACAAAAAACCTCCAGTTTGAGATTTTCTTATTCTCAATACAAACCCACGACCAATCTTCATGAACCCACATTGAAGCCAACAAAAGATGTCAATTTGGGCTATATATATTGGGCCTTAATTTTATTATTTGGTTTGGGTCCAAAACTCCACATATATATATATATATATATATATATATATTATATATATATATATATATTTTGATAAATGTTATTAATGGGATGGAGTAGGCCGGGTGCCAAATTTCATAGCATATTTGAATTTTTATTAAATTATAAAAGAAAATTAATGGTGAGAAGTCATATGGTTATTGGGTTAAAAAAGAAGAATTTTAGCGTTTTGATAACAAAACAGGATAAATATGATGGTTTAAGAACTAAATCAGGATTTTAAAAAATAATTTTATATTTCTTATTAATTTAAACGTTTGATATTATGGAATCATGTCTAATGTTTTGAAGAATTGAATGTGCACATATTTCAATTGAGATATGCATTATGTATCCCTATTATAAACATGTTGATTAATGATTATCGAATAAAAAAATTTACAATCGTGGATAGGAAATCGGGATGATAGCGCAAGTGTATATTTGGAATAAATTTCAGCAGACTCAAACGTGTTTTTTTGGGGCCAAATATCATTATTTTTTTAGTCTGGAAAATATTTTTAAACCATTCTAAAAGTTATCCCAAACGGACCATAATTCAAATATAAAAATGTATTCTTCTATTTTTAATAAAAGGGTAATTTATGTATATAGACATTAAATGGGGGTTTTGAAATTAAATATTGTAGTTTTAATAAATATTCCCAAAAATATTGTAACTTTGAAATTATTAATAAAAATATTATAAATCGCATACCGAGTATGTGATTTTACATATCAAAAAGTTAAAATCGCATACTGAGTATGCAATTTTAAGCAAAAGGTAATTTCTATTAAAATCGCATACTCTGTATGCGAGTTTAATAGACTGGTAGAAATCGCATACTCTATATGCGATTTCAAACCAGAGGCCTCATGCAAATTTTTTGTAAAAAAACGCATACGTCTGCCAATTTTTTGTAAAAAAACTGTATGCAAATTTTTTTATGGCCATTTTTTTAAAACTGTATGCAATTTTTGAGTGGCTTGTTAAAATGTGAAAAATAATTCATTATTTTTTAGTGGCTTGTTAATATGAAATATTCTCACATTCGTAATAATAAATTACAATCGAAGTCTGAAACGAAATTGACATGTTGAATAATGAATTATCTGAAATGAAAGTTTGAAACGAAATTGACATTTGAAATAATGAATTACAAACAAAGTTTTGAACAAATAAAAGTATAAAGTAAAAAATACATCATCGATGACCACCTGTCCCACACGGAGGTTGTCTCCTATTACGAAAAGGGCGAACACGTCTTATCGGGGTTCTATATGAATCATCAGTAATATGTGAAGGACCGGCACCATCGACCACCTGAGATGGTCCTGTATCATCCATATGATGTGATGGACCGGCACCATCACCACCTGAGATACGACGCCTCCCTCCCCGTCCTTGTCCTCGACCTCGACCACGTACTGGTATTGAACCTCGCGGTACATCAACATCACTATCAGGTTCAGGAATGACGACCTGTGAAAATATTTCCTGTGATCCCGGGGTTGGTACCATGACAAAATGAGGGGATGATGGGTTACTAGGATAGTGGTGTGTGGTCTCTGGTACGTCATCCATCTCCTTGGTATTCATCTCCTCAAGAACGACATCATCAAATCCCGCCTCCTCAGGAGCAGGATGTGCACGTGGACGACGACCTCTTCTAAAGCGAGGATCTGGACACTCTATACTGAACATAGTATTGAATTCCTCCATATGAGGAACACACTCTCCGATATAGTCTCGAGTCAGCTGATCAGGACAATCTAGAGAGACATTTTGCAGTCGACCAAGCTGATTAACAAAGAAAGTTGTTAATTTACGATGTTAACAATAATAAAAAAACAATTTTAATGACTCACCACAAAGTCAAAAGCAGCAGCGTGTCGAGTAATGAACAAACGAGTGATAGAGGTATACCACTCTACATAATCAGCCTCACAGTCACCAGGAAATTGAACAGGATGTCCATCAATAATATGAGATCGTCAATTTGACCACCGTGCTATGAGAGGCGCATGTTCGATCCGCCAATCAGCATCTCTGCGACCTCTGAGATCCAATGTGTGTAAACAGAGATCTGTATCACATGGTGATGGAATATCTTGTCTAAGAACAAATTGACGTATGACTCGATCTGGATGATGCCACTAAACTATATGAAAGCAAATGAGTGGGCAAATACTCGGCCACACGTCACGACTATCTATACAGAAGTCCGACAATGATATCATGTAATCTAGATAAGGTTCCTACACGATCTATAACATTGAAAAATATTAGTTAATTAATAGAGCAATTCACAATCCAATAAACAAGAATACATAAACTGAAAGACATACATCATTTTCTCCCAATTGATCCAACATGTATCTGTACTGAAGTAAAACATGAGTCGAAACTTCAATGACGGAAAAGTTATCTTTCCACATGTAAATGCAAATTATAAACAATATGTTAAAATATATTACTATGTTAATGAAGTAAACGTATTTAAAAAACTAAAATATATGTAATGTACCGTGCACCCATGGGTAGATCAACATCACGATGGTGCTGCGTAAGTAATCACTGAGGAGCAATAATAGGAAATCGATCCCATGCCCACAACTGAAGTAATATCAGTGCGCCGACAATCTCGTGGGAGTCTTTGGAAGAAGCCTTACACATTTCCCGATATAACCATGATAAACACGCAGATCCCCAACTAAAGCCATCGGCTATCTGAAAATCCTCAAGTAAAGGCAAAAACATTAAATGGACTAAATTGCTCGATTTGTCAGCGAACAGACACCCACCAATTAGTTGCATAATGTACACTCGGGCGTGTCATTGTACTGTAATCTCATCTGCATTAGCAGGTAGTACTGTGAACTGTTGTTCCAACCATGTTAAAGACAGACGTGATCCATTTAAATGAGGTCTGACTGGACTGACACCTAATAGATGCTCACATAAACCTACCCATCCAAGGGAGATCGATCCAGTGACTACATCTCCATCTATAGGTAAACCAAATAAGACTGAGATATCCTGTAGAGTAATAGTACACTCCCCCATAGGCATGTGAAAAGTATGGGTCATTGCGGTAATCAAATGCCAATCTAAAGCTATAAACCCTATCCGAGATATCCCATAAAATCTTGTCTATCGTAAGTATACATTTATACGAGGATCATGTGGAATACTACGCACAGTAGTCTCTCTACACCTACAAGTAAGAACAGGTGTCATTCGATTAGTCCACACCAAACTTAGGGGTGAACATGGGGCGGGGTGGGGCGGGGTCGGGGTACCCCGATTACACCCCGACCCCGTTTAAGCCAAAAATTGGCACCCCGACCCCGCCCCAATTAAGTTTTACCCCGACCCCGACCCCACCCCACTTAATTATCGGGGTCGGGGTACCCCGATTACACCCCGATTATACCCCGTTTAAAAAAATTAAGTAAAAGAAAAGGAAAAAAAATATAAAAGAAAGGAAAAAAAATATAAAAAAATACTAAATGGACTAATGTCCAATGGGGATGGGGTTTTTGTTAGGAATGGTGTCCTAGAACTTGTAATTATTTAATTATAATAATTTATTTCGAATAAATTAAATAAATAAACATAAGTTCTTTATATAATCTAGATTGATTCAATTGACGATATTAGGAATATATGGAAATATATAAATATAAAAACATTCAAATAGTAAACCCTAAGTTACTCTTATGAAATCACGACTTAGTATGTGAGTCATACAAGAGGATTAAAGTCGAGATGAGTAACTTAAACGTGTCTACAGTAAACGGATAACGTTTGGGAACCTTATCCTGGTAACATCGTTGATAGCTTCGCATTTTGTTTATAGACAAATGATCTAATCCTCGATCATTCATGTGGGAGACATGAAATGGAAGTATCATATGCAATGTTGATTGTATAAGACAGGACCACGATGTTCGATCAAATTTCTCATTAGTACCGTTTACAGAAATGATCGAATATCAAACTAAGTTTATCAACCGTGATAGATCTCAATCCCGAGTGAAATGCGGACTCTATTTGTGGAGTTATGTTCTTTGATTCACATAGTTGAGAAGCGTCCGTAAGAACGCTCAATACACTTCTTTTTGGGAACATGACTAGATAGTAGATGGGAACTCATTTTCACGAGATGGAATTCATAACTTTCCTATAAATTAACGGTATCGGTGCGATACCTAAACATTTTAGGAACTTTAGGAAACTCCTCGATGTCCGATTCGAGACATGAACAAGTGACGTCACGACTTCTATTGATCACGAAGTATCTTATCTCTAGTTCGACTAAAGATAAAGTTTATTGGAGAATCGCGGGAACACAAGGATAAAGCGGTAATTACAGGGGCAAAACGGTAAATTTATCCCCCCTGTAATTATGAGGGTTCCACGTGAAGGATAATATCACAGATATAAATAAATGATAAACTAAATGGACATAACTCATCTATAGTGAGGGGAGTTCAGCTATGAATCTATAGTGGAATTATTCATAGTTAGATAATAAGTAATTAACCGATTATGTGTTAATCAATTAATTGACTAATTATTAAGCCCATGATCTATAGGTCCATCGGTCCCTATGCTAGCCCAAATATCGTAGTCGCGAAATCAAGTAGAAGAAATGGAAATTTTAAGTAAAGTGAATTACTTAAAATAGAAATATTAATTGTTTAAATATTGAGTATATTTAAGCGGTAATTAATATAAACATTATTAATTGTTTAAATAATGAGTTTATTTAAACATGAAATTAATAATGAAATATTATTAATTAGATATTATTAATTATTTAAATATTGAGTATATTTAAATGGTAATTAATAATTTGAAATTAATTGACAATTATTAATTGTTTAAATAATTAATTTTATTTGAATGGAAATTAATAATTAAAATTAATTAATTAATAATAAAATATTGTCAATAAAATTATTAATTAAATAATGAGCTTATTTAATGGAAATTAATAATTATAATATTTATTATTAATTATTTAAATAATGAAAATTATTTAAATGGAAATTAATAATTAAATATAAATTTGATAATATTTAGTCGGGAGAAAATATTAATATTATTAATTGTTTAAATAAAATATTTATTTAAATGGTAATTAATAAATAAATTAATTAAGTTGGACTTATTAATTTGAGAGAGAATTTCTAGCCCAATTGGATTAATGAACCCAATTGAGATTGGCCCAAAATAATTAATTAAATAATTTGGAATTATTTATTAAATTAATATGCTAATTTCGGCCATATATGTATTTTTGGGAAGAGATAATTGCTTGAATTATATCCTAAAAATAACTACATAGATTTATTTACCCAAGATAAATAAAAATAAAGAAAATAAAATAATCTCCTATTTATCCTTTGCATTTTCGAAATTGCTAGATAAAGGAAAGAGATTATTTTTTTTCTTTTTGTGTTTATCTCTATAGATTAATCCTAATGTGATTAGGATTCCTATTTTCCTATAAATAGGAGGGTTGGGTCATTCATAAATCACACAATACAATTCCATAAGAAAGTTGGAACTCTCTCTTCCTCCTCTCCCTCCCTCATTGCCGAAATTTCCTTAGTCATTGGGAAGAAAATTTTTTCTTCTTCCCAATTTCTTTCTAAAGTTCGATCCCACAATCGAATTTCGTTTGATCGATCGGGATATAGCATAGAAGATCCGGTGTTGCCGAGGATTGATCTGTAAAGAAACCTCCAACCAATTCTCCGATTTTACTCAATGTAAGTTCAGGTTTGATTTTAATTTTCGAAAATATAGCATGAATCTACATGTCTTTCACAAATTGCATGATGTTAATAGATCCGTTATTAAATGTTAATAAGTTTACTAAATAAAATTCCGCTAATTTAGTAAATCATCCCTTCAATTGGTATCGAGCTAATTTTAATTATCATGCAAATTTGTGTTTTTTTTAAAAATTTGGTGGGTTGCATAAAAAGTTGTTTTATGTATGTTTATATAAATTGTGGAGGTTTGCTTATTGATTGTTTAGGCATTCTTGAGGCACTTAGGATTTTTAAATTTTAGTAGAAAATTTGTAAACCCTAAATTTTAGGGTATAGGAAAATTTGTAATTTTCCCATACCCATTGATGGTAAAATCGGCTACACCAAGGGAGGAAGAGAAGAAAATTTTTCCCCATCATTCATGATGCCCACGCCCAAGGATGAGATAAGGTAAAGATATGGTAAGATTTTTAACATAATTATCTTGTTATCTCAATTTAAAAATTTTAAATATTTAAGATAAGGATAAATTTTTTTAAAGATTATATCTCTATCTTTAAATTATAAATTTAGAAATTGAGATAAGATTACATGGAAAATATTTTCTTTATTTTTCCATATAATTAAAAGATAATTATTTTAAAACAAGTATTTATGGAAATATTAAGGAGATAATATTTGCCCCATAAATACCCATGCCCACGCCTACACCATGGAGGAGAGAGAAAGATGAAGCCTCAAGATCTACAATGGAAGATTTAATTAAGTTGTAATTTAATTTTCCGTTTTAGAAATAATGCCAAGAATACCGGTCAATTTAGCTATTTATTATTTAAATTGTTTATATGTATGATATAATTGTTTTTAAATAATATTCATGCATAAGAGTATGTCATGTAGAAAATCCCACCATAGGTTGTATGATTTTAATTAATTATACCTACATGCATCATGATATAATATGTGTTATTATATGCTAATGTATGTGAAGCATGCTATAATTTTATTTTATAAATATTATTATTGAAAATTATATTCTAATTGTTTTAGAATTAAAAGCATGCTTATTTAGTTAAAATTCAAAAGTTAAATCTAGTTTAAAAGTTGAATAGAAACTAAATGAATTATTTGTAATATGGAATTATTGTTTAAACAATTGGGTTAAATCCATATAAGATAAACAAATAGAAACTTTTAATTAAGGGTTAATTAAAAATTAATAATTGAGATTAATTAAATTGAACGGATCTCTCAGCGAGAAAGCTCGCCCAAGCGATGAGGTTTCATAAAGTTCCCTAACACGGAGCGCCTCTAACCGGGAGCGATCCGGGAGAAAAGTTCAAATTAATAAATCAAAATTATTAAGACGGCGCATAATGTGATTAGTTTAAATTAGGAAAACTTGAACAATCACTTTTATAAAATTAATCTAACCAATTTAAGAGTTAAAGTTGATTAGGTTAATTAAAACTTGGATTAATGAGTTAGCCTTGAATTAGTCTAAGTTATGAAACCCTAACTCAAAATATTAAGTGGGAGAAGGAAACATGTCAATGAATCCTATGGTCTCCACTAATGGGCTCGAAATGTGAGATTTATACATGGCCTCCGTAACACTGCTGCCGCGGTGTTCATTCCCATAGGAAGGTTTATTGTATAAATCAATATCAAGTTGGGTCTCCGAAAGGGATAAAGAATTTTAATGAGATTGATTGAAGATCGAATCTACACTTCGTAGACACTCTTCAATTTTATTTAAAAGACTAAATTAGTGGGTCACACTTAAAAGAAATTTGATAAATTGTGTTATCAAAACTCTGGACCAAATACACGGTAAACAATGACATAGGAATATGAGTTATTCGGGGTTGTCAATTGTTCGAGTGGCATCTCGCTTTTAATGATGGTAACCGACCTATCATTCGACGCACTTCACCGGTATCATTAAAATATCGTGACATAGTAACATGTTTTAGGGCTTTTCCGTTCATTAATATGTTCGCATTCATGCATCATATTTAATTATATGTCGAAACTTTTGAGTATTTGAATGTTGAAAGCATGTTAGATTACTAAGATAAGGTTTATTTAAATTTTCAGGTAAAATGGCATCTCGCTTTAGTCACAATCCTTGGAAAGAACAAACTAAATGGAGATAACTACACCTCCTGGAAAAATGAAATGAACACCATTCTCGTGGTAGAAGACTTGAAATTCGTTCTTAGTGAACTTAAACTCGATACACCGCTACCAATGCTCCTAAAGTCGAAAGGATGCATACGGCACCGGGTCAGGCCAATGAAAAGGCCCGTGTTTATTTGATGGCCGGGATGAGTGACGCCTTAGCCAAGAAACATGAACCAATGGAAACGGCTTTGGAAATAGCCGATTCCGTGCGGGGCATGTTTGGCCAACCATCAAAACAAGCACGCCATGATGCTATAAAGTCAGCTTTATAACACTCAAATGAAAGAAGGCACATCCGTTCGTGATCATGTTTTTGACAATGATGAACTACTTTAACGTAGTTGAAACGAGCGGGGCCATGATTGATGACGAGTCCCGGATAAGCTTTATATTGGAATCTCTCCCATCGAGTTTTTTCAGTTTTAAAAGCAATTTGGTCATGAACAAACCGAGCTACTCCCTTACTCAATTGCTAAACGAACTTCAAACCTTCAAGCAATGAAAAAGGAAAACAAGAAGTCGGGAGAAGCAAATGTTGTCTTCAATGCTTCTAAGAAGAAAAAGAGCTCTCACGCTAAAAAGACCAAGCTCAATGCTAGAAGAAAGCATTTAAGGCTGAGACCAAAGAGCCTAAGGGAAATGTTTTCATTGCAACATAGATGGACATTGGAAGAGAAATTGCCCCAAATATCTCGAAGAAAAGAAAAAGGGAAAGAAGGTAAATTAGATTTACTTAGTGAAAAATTTGAGAAATTTATTTTGAATGGTTGATTCAATAGTCACTAACACAAAGTTTTTTAAACTTTACAGTGCAGCTTGATTCTTCAACACTGCTTGGTTTGAAGATGACTCAAGATAAAGTAGATTGGATTCTTGCTTTTGCCTTTAATTTTTCATATTTCTAGTTTAGTTTAGTTTTTAGATTTTGTTTTAAATTTTGAATTATGTAATAAAAATTGATTCTCACCTTTATAAGAATCATTAGGAATATTTTTAATAAAAGTGGTTTAGTTAAATATTCCTTTTGCAATTTTATTACAATGTTCCAAAGTGTGATTGGATGGTTATTCAAAATACTTAGAATAAAACAAATAAATTCCAAATCCAAATTCTAAACTACTAAATATCTAAACAAGTTATGAAGGTTTAAAAATGTTTAAATGTTTAAGTCTAAAATCACTTAAATAAGTTAAAGGATTAACCTCTTAAAGATGGTTCTCAAAGAATTTGAGATGATAACCATGTTGATCTACAAACTTAAAGAAATAGTGAAATTGAGCATCTTTGATTTATCAAAGATAATCGGACTTAAAATCACTAAAGTTCAACACTTAGATGTTAAACTTAAGTGAAAAATGAACAAAGAATCATTTCTAGTATTCCAAACATTCAGTTATTTAAAAGGATGTTTTAAAGGAGCACTTACCGATATGGAATAAACAATATAGAAATTGAAAGTAATAATTAGTGAATTATTGAATTCACAAATTATTAAGGAAAAGTTGAAAATCGTTGAACTTGAAAGTTTTAAACCTTAATTAAGATATAAAAGAATTACAATGATTTTATTTCACAATAAAAACAAGTAGTTATTTAAAAGTTTAAATTGTTAAACTACTTGTAGAACTTTATTTGAGTGGGAGCGTCATAATACGAACCAAAGGACTTTTGAAGTCCAAGTGAAACTCATTGACTTCAAAATCAATGAATAAAGTTCAAAAATAAGTGAAATAAAAATGACATGAATTTTCAATAGTTGAGTTGAAAAAGGTCACTTATACTTATATTTTGGAAATAATAGAAGTATAGAATTGTAATCATTAAACAAATGAAAGTAATGGAGAATTACTTTTGTAGTGGGAGCTTAAGAATTTCGAGAATCCTAGAACCAATGTGACTAAAATAAAATTTACAAATAGTATGTTAGTGCACATAGATAAAATGGGAGATTTTATAAGTTGCACGGCTCAAATTCGAACATGAATTTACTTCCATGTAAGAATTTGATGAAAGACCTTTGCGAATTAAACATCAAATGAGTTAAGTATAAGTAAAATGAGTTTTTCCGACTAAACTCTAAATTCGCGTGATTACTAAGTTGTTAGTAAATGAAAAGGTATTTGAACATGATAGTTTCAAACCAATAATTAATAGAGTTTATTTTATGGCGATAAAATATGGAATCTATTAAACTTAATGAAACCGACATCGAGACAAAAGGAATACATACTAAGCAGGATGAAAACGTTATCGATAAAGCATTAAAATGACTACCATGGCTAAGTAGTTGATAGTCATCCAAGTTGGACTGGAATTACAAGTCAAATCTCCAAAGATCTAGGACAAGTGGGAGATTGTTAGGAATGGTGTCCTAGAACTTGTAATTATTTAATTATAATAATTTATTTCGAATAAATTAAATAAATAAACATAAGTTCTTTTATATAATCTAGATTGATTCAATTGACGATATTAGGAATATATGGAAATATATAAATATAAAAACATTCAAATAGTAAACCCTAAGTTACTCTTATGAAATCACGACTTAGTATGTGAGTCATACAAGAGGATTAAAGTCGAGATGAGTAACTTAAACGTGTCTACGAGAAACGGATAACGTTTGGGAACCTTATCCTGGTAACACTCGTTGATAGCTTCGCATTTTGTTTATAGACAAATGATCTAATCCTCGATCATTCATGTGGGAGACATGAAATGGAAGTATCATATGCAATGTTGATTGTATAAGACAGACCCACGATGTTCGATCAAATTTCTCATTAGTACCGTTTACGAGAAATGATCGAATATCAAACTAAGTTTATCAACCGTGATAGATCTCAATCCCGAGTGAAATGCGGACTCCTATTTGTGGAGTTATGTTCTTTGATTCACATAGTTGAGAGCGTCCGTAAGAACGCTCAATACACTCTGTTTTGGGAACATGACTAGATAAGTAGATGGGAACTCATTTTCACGAGATGGAATTCATAACTTTCCTATAAATTAACGGTATCGGTGCGATACCTAAACTTTTAGGAACTTTAGGAAACTCCCTTGATGTCTCGATTCGAGACATGAACAAGTGACGCCACGACTTCTATTGATCACGAGTATCTTATCTCTAGTTCGACTAAAGATAAAGTTTATTGGAGAATCGCGGGAACACAAGGATAAAGCGGTAATTACAGGGGCAAAACGGTAAATTTATCCCCCCGTAATTATGAGGGTTCCACGTGAAGGATAATATCACGATATAAATAAATGATAAACTAAATGGACATAACTCATCTATAGTGAGGGGTTCAGCACTATGAATCTATAGTGGAATTATTCATAGTTAGATAATAAGTAATTAACCGATCATGTGTTAATCAATTAATTGACTAATTATTAAGCCCATGATCTATAGGTCCATCGGTCCCTATGCTAGCCCAAATATCGTAGTCGCGAAATCAAGTAGAAGAAATGGAAATTTTAAGTAAAGTGAATTACTTAAAATAGGAAATATTAATTGTTTAAATATTGAGTATATTTAAGCGGTAATTAATATAAACATTATTAATTGTTTAAATAATGAGTTTATTTAAACATGAAATTAATAATGAAATATTATTAATTAGATATTATTAATTATTTAAATATTGAGTATATTTAAATGGTAATTAATAATTTGAAATTAATTGACAATTATTAATTGTTTAAATAATTAATTTTATTTGAATGGAAATTAATAATTAAAATTAATTAATTAATAATAAAATATTGTCAATAAAATTATTAATTAAATAATGAGCTTATTTAATGGAAATTAATAATTATAATATTTATTATTAATTATTTAAATAATGAAAATTATTTAAATGGAAATTAATAATTAAATATAAATTTGATAATATTTAGTCGGGAGAAAATATTAATATTATTAATTGTTTAAATAAAATATTTATTTAAATGGTAATTAATAAATAAATTAATTAAGTTGGACTTATTAATTTGAGAGAGAATTTCTAGCCCAATTGGATTAATGAACCCAATTGAGATTGGCCCAAAATAATTAATTAAATAATTTGGAATTATTTATTAAATTAATATGCTAATTTCGGCCATATATGTATTTTTGGGAAGAGATAATTGCTTGAATTATATCCTAAAATAACTACATAGATTTATTTACCCAAGATAAATAAAAATAAAGAAAATAAAATAATCTCCTATTTATCCTTTTGCATTTTCGAAATTGCTAGATAAAGGAAAGAGATTATCTTTTTTTCTTTTTGTGTTTATCTCTATAGATTAATCCTAATGTGATTAGGATTCCTATTTTCCTATAAATAGGAGGGTTGGGTCATTCATAAATCACACAATACAATTCCATAGAAAGTTGGAACTCTCTCTTCCTCCTCTCCCTCCCTCATTGCCGAAATTTCCTTAGTCATTGGGAAGAAAATATTTTTTCTTCTTCCCAATTTCTTTCTAAAGTTCGATCCCACAATCGAATTTCGTTTGATCGATCGGGATATAGCATGAAGATCCGGTGTTCTCGAGGATTGATTGTGTAAAGAAACCTCCAACCAATTCTCCGATTTTACTCAATGTAAGTTCCGGCTTGATTTTAATTTTCGAAAATATAAGCATGAATCTACATGTCTTTCACAAATTGCATGATGTTAATAGATCCGTTATTAAATGTTAATAAGTTTACTAAATAAAATTCCGCTAATTTAGTAAATCATCCCTTCAGTTTTGGGGTGGGCTAAGTTGGTGGGGGGATTTTAAAAAAAAAAAAAAAAAAAAAAAGAGGCACTAATCGGGGTACCCCATACCCCGACGGGGTTCAATCCCCATACCCCGACCCCGCCCGTTTACTAAACGGGGCCATATTTGTGACCCCGACCCCAACCCCGCCCCGACCCCGACCCCGATTTAGCATTTAAATGGGGTGGGGCGGGGCGGGTTCACGGGGTGTCGGGGTCGGTGTTCACCCCTAACCAAACTGGATCTATGGACATTCTGTCTATGTAAAACCTCGGTGTCTCTAGGTCCTGGATCCATCACTGGAAGAATGCATAGTATATATAAATGATCAAAATTAAAATCAAAATACAAATTCTATAAAGTCAAATTGTCTACAATGAATGATCAAAATTAAAATAAAAAAATAATAATAAAAAAAATACAAATTCTATAAAGTCAAATTCTATAAAATCAAAATACAAATTCTATATATAAATGATCAAAATTAAAATAAAAAAATATTGATAAAAAAAATTGTCTACAATGATGTGTTCCTTGAATATGACGTGCTCCCCTCATGTGTTAGGTTCCCTTCTTTATTAGGACATTTTCTGCGATTATGCCTATCCTGCTTACAAATTCCACATCTTAACTTTCTACCTGTTTCTCTCAAATCCATCTTATTGCGAATTCTACTACTTCGTGGTCTGCCTACCGCCCTTAATAGCAATCGATTAGGATGTATCACGTCAAATTTAGGGTAAGGCCATTCTGCTTCATGAGGGATTGGATGAAATTGTGGCTCATAACATGAGTTGTAGGTAGACATTTTGTAATAATCTTCTACATATTTCATGTAGTCTACATGACAATGTAAGCACGCTGCAATTATATGCGAACATGGGATTCCGTATACTTGCCATTTCTTGCAAGTACATATTTTTAACTCCAAGTGTACAACATGATGGTTACCTCCCTGTGATGCCATATTACGATAGACAGTTGTTACTTCAAACTCGCCATATAATCTATCAAACACTTTTACTCGATGCTTACTTGCTTTTGCAGCCCATCGAGACATTTTATGCAATGCAAACCTACCACAAAATAATAAGTAATATATAAATTATATGAAACTCAAGATCATAGTATTATGTCAACAATGAAACATACCTTGTATACTCATCACCTTGTCTAAGTGCATCTCTAATCTCTGCTCTTCGTGCCTCAAAGTATGTTACACACCTGGTAGAATGTGGCCTCTACTAATGGTGTAATAGGCAATGAGCGTGCTCCTTTTAATACACCATTGATGCATTCAGATAGATTTGTCGTCATTCAACCATATCTATATCCCTCATCAAATGCTTGAGTCCACTTTGACGGGTCAATGTTATCAAAATATCGAATGGAATTATGATTCAGTTCAGATAGTTCATCCATATATTGTTGAAACTTATGCACTATAAATTGAGAACCGGCTCTAAAAACCAATTGTTTCATCAACTTGCTTTTGAATTTTTCATTAAAATTGTTTGCCACATGTCTTAAGAAAAAGCGATGATGAGCCATTGGTGATGCCCATCTATTTCTAGGATTATTTACTGCAGAGATTATACCAGGATGTCTATCTGATATCAAGCAAATACCAGAGCGTTGCGTCACTCTCAATCTCAATAGAGCAAAGAACCAACCCCAAGTATCAGAACTTTCAACATCTACTATTGCAAAAGCTAGTGGAAATGAATGCTCATTAGAATCCAAAGATGTGGCAATCAATAATTTGCCGTTATATTTTCCATATAAATGGGTTCCGTCAATCTGTATAATAGGCCTACAATATTTGAATCCCTCTATGGATGGCCCGAACGACCAAAATACGGACCGCAATATATAATTCCCTTCCTCTTGCATAGAATCAAGTCTCCAATCAACTTGTGTTCCAGGATTTCTTTGTTTAATAATATTAAACCACCGTGGTAATTTTTTATATGATTCTTCCCAATTACCAAATACCATTTCAATGACTTTGTTCTTACCTTCCCAAATTCTCCCATAATTGACAATATATCCGAATTTGTCCAATATTTGTTGCATCAACACAACAATTTTAACAGTATTATCAACCTTCACTGTATTTCGAATCTCTCTAGCAATAAACACAGAATCTAATTGAGGATGATCTTGTGACACACACGAGTATGTACAAGTGTGTGGACCAGTAAGTTGTGTGATCTCAAACATATTATGCACTTTTCGAATTGAGGCTCTAAGTCTCCATATGCATCCATTATTATACTTTACACATTTCACTGACCATATCACAGGTGTTGATTCGATGACATCAAAATCATATTGATTTTTTATTGACCACCGTTTCACATCATGCTTCAAATCAATTTTTGTTTTGTACCTAAGTCCGTACGCAATTCCTCATCTCCACCTCTTAATACAACACGTAGAAATGATGGGACTTCATTCATACGATTCAAAGAATCACTATTCAACTCCGTGAAAGAAGGACAAGTGACATCATGCATCCTACTATCAGTTAGTGTACGTATATCAATAAACTCATTTGTCAGTGGAATAGTCTCATATGGATGATATGGAAGTAACCCAATATCATTAGATTGATCACCAACAACGTTACCCTCCGTATTTTCAAAACATATGTCACTATCCACATATAAATCTACTATATTTGGTGGAGGCAAACTGACGGTGATCATAAATGTCAAATCTACATCATTCTTGATACTTATTGGGACATATCTAATGACACTAGATGACATTTGTGTCAGATGGCGATAGTATATATCTACCCTATTTGGCCTAACTTCTCCAAATAATGTGCCCATTAATAACGCCTTAAAATTCTCAAAAGTTATTTCATTTCATATAGTCAATGTCTTGTAAGGTGGTTTGTCATACTTAATTCCATCAGGGCCATCAATAATCCGTCCATTAACGTAACATTGTAATATAATACACTTATCTCCCATTAGCAATAACTACAAATCAAAATTTTTAAATGCTAATTTAGATTTCAAACTAATTAACTCAATCACTAACAATCTTAATGTATAAATTTAATCAATATAGTAAATTAAAGACAACATTTCAATCTAATTAACACACTTTTTAAACCAATTTAAGTATCACTTAAAAAAATTGAACTATCATAAAAATCAATTTCAAACCCTAAATTAATTTGAATCTAACTATTATGAAATCTTAAATCAATTTGAATATCTAAATCATGAAACCCTAAATCATAATCAAAGCTATAAAATTTTCTCATTGAATCATCTATATAAATCAAACAAACACCTTTAATATAAAAAATAAGATTGAGAGATTTACCGGTGAATGATGAACGGAAACGCGTAGAAGAAGTGAAAAGAGTTCTGGTGGCGGTCTCAACGTTTTCCGGCGTGGGTGAGTGGCTGGGCGGCAGATCGGAAAAGAAAGCTTGAAGAGAGGACAAGTGAATGGTTGGGCGGCAGATCGGAAACGAAAACGGCGTGGGTTCGGTTGGCGACAGACGAAGGGGGGAGATAAAAGCAGCAAACGAAGGAAGAAGAAAGAAAATTGGGGTTTTAAAAATCTCTGTCTTAAAATCGCATACCGTGTATGCGATTTCATTAAAAGTAATAATGAAATCGTATCCCAAGTATGCAATTTACCTTAGTTTTCCTAATATTTTTTTTTCAATATTTTTTGAAATATTATTAAAATATACAATATTAAAAAAAAGCTCCCATTAAATGGGTTAATTTTCAGTTTTTAACCAGATAAATATTGTTGTAAGTAAGTGATCATTAGGAAAGAGAACTCCATAGTAAAAATATTAAAAAGACCTCAACTGTTAAAGAAAAATAATAATAAAAGGAATTTGAGCAAATTATGAAGATTACATCTAGGAAAAAAACAAATACAAATAAACAAAATCTTAATTGATATACACAAAACAACAAAAATTGATAAAACATATTTTTTCTTCTCAAAATCGTTTAAAACATCCACCATTTTTTATCTGGCGAATGAGTAAGTTCTTGCCTAAAAATGGAGAGTTTTCACGTAAGCAACGAACTCAGAAGATGGGACGAGTCGGAGGTCGTGCGCTGCACTGGAGGTACTGTGTAGGCGGTGAGCTGAGTAGTTGACGAGCACTATTTACCTGCACAAAAAAGAAACAGAGCACCGGTGTGGTGCAGGCATAACACCCTCCGATGCTTAAGTTAGAGCTAGTGTACCAGAGAGAATTAAAGTTGAAATAGTTACCTAATGAATGAAATTCTTATCCTATTTATAGGAGAAAAAGTTGATGACATCATCGTGCCACGTGTCACATCGGGATTGGACCATGTGTGAGGCTTCTCAATTACGTGTCGCTTGTGGGTTACGCCACATGTCATTTCCCAAGTGGATACTTGTATTCGATCTCAAGTATGTAAGTCTGTGTTGGAGACTGCGTAGCTATGTCTTGTCAGGTGCGTAAACTTTATGACTAGACATTGTGCCCAGACGCGTGCCCAGGTACTGTGCACAGATGGCGTGCCCAGGTATTGTGCTCAGATGATGTGCATAGAAATTTTTGCTAAGTTGTGAAATTCCATGTGTTATCAAATTTCACCCCACAACAGAGGCGCCCTACTCCCGAGCTGAGTTGAGATATCAGTTCAATGCTGCTTGGGAGTATTCTTTCAAAGTGGAATTTTACCTCGGTGATTTTTCTGAAAATATTCTAATTGTTGTAGTTTGTAGCTAGAATTTTCTGTTTTTAGATCGTCAAAATTTTGAGAAAATACTTGGAGCTTAGTAGGTTGAATTTTTTTGTCTTGGTCGTTTTGGAGTTGGGTTGCATGTCAAAGTTGTCATGCTTAGTCATCACATATTTCGCCCCCTTTGATTTTAAAAATAGAAGTTCTCTTGAAATCAAATATATTAAACTCTTCCATCTATTATTGGAAAAATGATCACAAAATTCAAAAAGAAATTGAATTGATAAAGAGTGGAGAATAAAGAGGGAAGGAAAAAAAAGGAAAATAAATTAAAAATAAAAAAATTAGGGGGTTCTAGACGAGTCAGGCAATGACCCTTGTCCCTTTCTTTTTTTTCTCTTTCTGTAAGATGATACCTTTACCCCGCGGGTATCCACGTGGGTCAGGTTTTGACCCGCGTGAATTCGACTTAAGTAATTACAAAAAAAAATTATGTTGCGTCTAACACTGACGCAACGTTTTTTTTTCTTTTCCATTCAGTTGCATCTTTCTCTTTTTTTCTTTCTGTTCTTCTATCTTTTTCCTTCAAGAGTAAAAACTTTTAGGTCATATGCCAACCCGCGCACGGGTAAATACCAAACATGCTAACGCGGGTCAGTGTTTGATCCGCGGGTTTTTGATCGATCAACCGATTATTTTATATTTTTTTAACCAATTTCAAATTGGTTTTCGGGGGTCGACTTGTCATTGAGTCTTGACACAAGCTTGATGGATTTACATGTCCTGCACTCTTCGTAGACTTAGAATTTTTTCTTCTTTTAAACTCTTCTACTATTTCTCATTTTAAATTCTTCTACCAGGTGCGGCTCTCCCGAGCCCTACACTCCCTACTAGACTTAGAATTTTTTTGTCGTTTTAAATTCTTCTACTAGGTTTGGCTCATGCGAGCCTTGCTCTCTTTAGTAGACTTAGAATTTTTTTGTAATTTCAAATTCTTCTACCAGGTGCGGCTCGTGCGAGCCCTACACTCCCTAATAGATTTAGAATTTTGTGGCCGTTTTAAATTATTCTACCAGGTGCGGCTTATTTGAGCCCTGCACTTCCTAGTAGACTTAAAAAAATTTCTCATTTTAAATTCTTCTATCTGGTGCATCTTGTGCAAGGTCTGCACTCCATAGTAGACTTAGAATTTTTTTTGTTGTTTTAAATTCTTCTGCTAGGTGCGACTCGTGCGAGCCCTGCATTCTCTAGTAGACTTAGAATTTTTATATAGAGTTCTTCCACTGTGATGGACTAAGAACTTTTTCATTTTGCTCTTCCACCTTGGTGGACTTATAACTTTTTGCTCTTCCACCTTAGTGAATTTAGAACTTTTCATTCTGATACAGAGCTCTTCCACCTTGGTGGACTTAGAACTTTTATTTTACTATAGTGTTTTACGCACTTGGCCCCCACTCGAGTAAATATTTATATCTTGAAGTGTAGCTTAAGTCTAAGGGTGCTCGGAATAATTTGACCCTAATGTATTTACATAGATGTAATTTAATAAAGCAGAAAAAATGCATTCTTATTCATTTATTGTGGAAGCTCTTACAATAAGAAACTGTAAAGACCCGGCTTTTCAAAGTTTAAAACAAAGCTTAATTAATGCAGCGCGTCACAACGTAATTGCGACGCCGAGCGCCAACGTCCAATTTATAGGCCTCTTTATGAAAAGCAAAAATTTGGAGTCGCCACCAACCAAATTCGGGTGTGATTGGTCACCTAATTACTAACAAATGTCTACGAAAAATCAGATTGGGTTCGGGAGTCATTTATGCATAGGGAAGGTACTAGCACCCTACGACATCCATTTTAAAAATCTGTTACCCTAATCTTATCTTATACTATCTAATTTTAAATTATTGGTCCTTAATTTAACTAATTGGTGAAAAATTGATTTTAATTTATGAAAACAAATGTCTCATTTAAATCTTCTCATAACATCAAGAATGATGTAAGTTCAAAGATTAATTGAGCGGGGTTATGACCGTTAATTGAACAATATCAGAATTGAAAATCCCTCACCTAGAGAAATTGAGAATTGTTACTTCTCAAAATCCCATCATCGAGTTTGTATTTATATTTTAAAAAAACATTTTTTTTAAATTTAAAAATACTTCTTTTTTATTTTAAAAATTTGGCATTTATTATTTAAATTAAACTCTTATAAATTCTAGGGTTTTTGTACACTTATTGAGAATTTGATAAACACATTACTCAGCCTTCACGATTGTGACGATTTCCACACGTTTATCAAATTCGCAATAAGCATATTACTCTTTCCCTAAGAATTTATTATTTATTAAATAAGACTTTTTAATGTAAAATTAATCGATTTAAAATTTATTTCTAAATATCTTGGATGGGGGAGTTACTAGCAAAAATGCAAAAATAAAATAAAATAAATAAATACAAAAAACATTTAAAATAAAATGAACAGAAATCGAAATTACTAAGATATAAAGCTCTGTAAATTAATATGGGAAAGATATTTATAGCAAACAGAAAAGTCAATTTAGCAATAAATTTTAAATATTATAATATAACTTATATATATGGGTTCAAACTTAACATGCAAATTTAATTCATATTTGATTTTGTATGTGTATTAATATATAAACAGACAAAATAAGCAAACATACAAAAATTAATAAATTCATCTCTCTTATATCACTTACAGAGAGCAAAAAAGGAAGAGATTCTTCTGCCAATTGGATCCAAGATTGAAAAAGCACTAACGAGAGTAAATCAAAGATTGAAAAGAGTAATTCTTCTGCCAATTAGATCTGGCACATGGAGTAAAAAAATCACAAGAATGAAGAAAATACGAGGGTTTGATTTCTTCGTCGTAGGTTTCTTCTGTGTTTTTTTTTTCTTCGTTTCTACCGTTTCTACCCTGTTTATTCTAAGAGGGAGGGCTCTTATTTATAGCCAAAATTAGAGACATTTAAAATAAATTGAGATAAACTTAAGATAATAATAGATAATACTTAGAGATTAACTCAATCTAAATCAAATAATATCTCTACAAATTTATTTAAATCTATCTCAAATCCTATTTATCTTTGACCATTTCAAATTAATTTAAAAATTAGCTATCTTATCTCTACAAAAATTTAAAATAACAATTTTTAAAATAAATAAAATCGAAAATTATTTTATATTTAAAATTAAAAGCCAATTTTATTTTTGAAATAAAAATTGTCTTTATCATTTAAATTTAAAACAAAATTAAAATATAATTATTTTTAAAATATAAAATTAATTTTATTTTTGAAAATAAAATTATTTTTATTTTTAAAACAATCAAATTTTATTTTTTATTTCAATTTTCTTTATTTTAAAAATAAAAAATTAATAAATTTGGTATTGACAAAATACGGTATCTACACAGCGGAAGACTCAATAAATGATATTTATTGATAAATATGAAAAAAATATGAAAATCCTCAACCAAATAGTCATTTAAATAAAATCAACAACTCCGGAGTTATAATCTTTAAAACAAAAAGAAACAATGAACTAAATCAAATAACAAAGTGTTAAAAAAAAAAACTAACATGAGTCTCAAATCTCACAAAAACAAAACATAGTCAATAAAATTCAAGAGCTTTAATCTCAATCTCAAAGAAAATAAAAGATGCATTGGCTAGCCACCAAGATATGAACCCTCATCTCTTCCACTGCATCAACCGCCACCTCTCGGTCCATTGTTACCTGAAAAGAAACCACAAATAGCACTGTGAGGCTAAAGCCAGTGAGAAAATAATCTAAACGAAGGTAAAGTTTTAAATAGTCTCTAACAACTTAAACCGAGTCCCAACACTCAACACTCTCCAATGTCTCTTTCACACATAACATCTCTTAAACCTCACATTCAATCTCTTTACATGAATAGGCAATTATTAACTAAATTCCATATCCAAGACCAACATTCACAATAATCCTCCCAAATACACATCCCAATCCAAAACATAAGCCAATTCTAATTTAACACGCATAAACAAACAATCATTCAAACCATCCACTAAGAAGGCGGTCTCTCGGGACTACAAACCTTTCTTAGGCACTTAGTTATAGTCGTAACCATAACTAATCCCCTAATAGATCGTTCATACAAGCAACGTCCATTTTACGATAAAACTGCCGAAAACCGTCAAAACAAACTATTATGAGCTCGTAGCCTCATACTAGTTTAACACACCTGTCAAGCCATCATTCCACAATCTCTTTACATTATCCTCTTGATAATAATCATTCAAAATCAGCAAAGACAATTAAAATACAGCAGCTCAAAGATTCTAATTAAAGCATGCAAAAATACATTTTACGATAAAACTGCCGAAAACCGTCAAAACTAACTATTCGCTCTCAATCATACTCAACTCAAATATCATGAAAAATCATCATAAAATACTCCATAATATTCCAGATTTAACTCCCAAATCAATCAGAAACAAAAAGAATAGAAAAACATCAAAAACTGCCGAAAAACGACTAAACTAGTTCTAACCGAAAAATTCTTTCACCAAATGATTTTTCGATGTTCCCAATATGCGTTCACTTCCTAAAGCTCCAGAATATCATAATTGAATATATCAAAACATAAAATCTACGGTAAAAGCTTTAGATTTCTCTAAAACCCCACCAACGAATAAACCGTTAACTCACATTGAAATCGCTTAAATCCAAAATCAATGCTACTTCCCTTAATGAACCAGACCTGAAACCGAGGTCCTAAAATACTTAAAATAAAAATTTAAATATACTAAATTTATACAAAAGGTTTGGGGTTTGATGGATCAAAGAACGGAAAACAAACGACGAAAGAATTGGCTACAATTGGGGCGCGGGGGGGTGTGTGGGCCGCGGCTGGCCATGGCCATCGGGACGTGGTTCGGTCGAGGTTTCGTAGCTAGGGTGATCGATCTTGATGGTTCTAGGTATCGGTAATCAAGATTGATTGGGTGTTTGGTCATAGTTTGGAAAATTGACAAATATGGAGGTTGGATCAAGGGTTAGGGTTCTTGGTGTTCATATGAATAATAATTAATTAAAATCCAGAATTTAAATGATTGAATAATCAATCACGAAAGCTTACCCGTCACTTGAATTTCAAGAAAAGGGCTTCCGATTTTCCCTCTTCGATTCCGTGCGATTCCACCGATCTCCTAATTAACAAATTGACGAAAACTCATCAATCCTTACCCTAGGCATTCACGGCAACAAGGAGGAAAAGAGAAGGAGAGTTTTTGTTACCTTCGTGTCCAAAATCGATTCCCAAAAGGCTTGAAATCAAAACCTGATTCACGATCAATCGAAGAATGAGACGAAACGGCGGATTCCTTCCTCTCTTTCTCTAAGGGGGCGGCGACAAGGGTGTGGGGAAGGAGGAAGAAAAATTCTCCTTTTCTTTTCCTTAGTTAAAAATTAGGGTTTGGGCTAACTTGCCACATCATCAACTATCTCTTATTCCAAGACACCTCACTAAATACAAAAGTGACACTTATCATAAAGTGTCACCTAAAAGCCTGAATAAATAATAACAGATTATTTATCAATAATTCCAATCCCGTTAAATAAATTAAATAAAATTTTAATTTAATCCAAAATTAATCTTACCTTGTAACGGGGCGTTACAGAAACTTTATTGGAATTGAAAACTGCAATAAATAAAATTGTTGAAATAAAATCTAACCTGGTTGACATCTCCATGGGTGTAGTAGAACCTTTCAGATGAGATCAATCAATGTGTTGATGTTTAGGCCTACTACCTCAGTCATCTATCGTAGTCACTTATAGGGCTTGAGCTCTTTTTCAATAGTCAGGCCCCCAAAGATAGTTCTTATTCCTCCAGTTGAAAAATCTCGATTGCCACGGTCGTGGTCTCATTCATCAGATTTAGTATCGTGGCGAGATCTTTTACTTCTCACAAATTCTTTTAAGTATCCTCGCTAAATGAGGGTTTCAATTTCTTCTTTTAAGTCGAAGCACGCTGAGGTGTTGTGACCATGATCCTTATGGAAGAGACAACATTTGTCTTTGTTTCTTTTGTTTGTTCCCGCCCTCATTTTTTCTAGCCACTTCAATAAATTTTTATTTTGAATTTCCATGAGTAGTTGCTCGATTGGGACCATGGTAGGAGTGTACTTCTGAAATTTACTTAGAGGAAGACTCTACTTATCATGTTTGTCTCCTGACTTCTTTCTCTTGTCACATTCATGACGGTTAGCTTCCAGGTGAGGTTTTCTGTTGGGCTCTTTCTTTTATGATCATAATTTCTACTACTACATTCTTCATCTAGAGTTTCTCTTGCACTGAGTAACTCTCTAGCACTCATGTATTTTTAGGTTCTTGCGAGTAGCTCAGTGTATGTAGCAGGTGTCTTTTTGCCTAAAGACCACAAAAAAATTTCATCTTTTAAACCAACCATCATAGCAGTTAGAGCTATGTTATCATTGTAACCTTCCACCTTCAACGCCTTATTGTTGAATCTCACTACATAGTCTCGGAGGCTCTCCCTCGAATTTAGACGCACAGTCAAAAGATGCGTAGCTGATTTCTTATGGTCCATTCCACCAAGGAACCGAGTTACAAAAGATCCAGTAAGATCTATAAATGAAGAGATGGATCTCAGCTTGAGCTGTCAGTACCACCCACGTGTAGGGCCTCCTAAAATAAGGGGAATGCTCTACATTTGATAGCACCTTGGATTCCTTGAAGCTCCATCCAGGTATGAAAGGTATCAATATGCTCGACTGGATCCTTTGAACAATCATACGTAGTTATAGTTGGCATTTTGAACTTGGTGGGAAGCTTCACCTCCATTATATCAATAGTGAAAAGTGGCTCAGTTTGCTCGAGGAGATCTTCTAGTGCAAGAAGAGTTTTTCCTCGATACTCTTCTTTCATATGACCAAGTTGATCTTGGAGTTTTTTCAACTCTGGCGCCCAAGGCTGAGAACTTTCAACAGTAGACTTCACAGCATCTGCGTGTGTCTTTCTTTTTTTATTAAGTACTTCTCAAAGGTCGGACCCTCATTTTTGAACTGGACGTTCTTTGTGAGAAGACTCATGACTTGAAGTGGAAGCATGCCGATTATTTGGCCTCGACTTCCCCTTTTAGTCATTCTTCTCATAGTTTCGTGACTCTTCTTCTCTGGTTCTTTGTCTTTATTCTTCTTGAACCGTAAATCCTTGTCGTCTGCAAGGGCTTGGTGATCCGACCTTTTTGTGAGTATTTATAGAACTTTTGAAGATCTCGATTCACACCTCGGGCTTACTCTTCCAAGACGTCTACTCTTCTGTCTGGCAAGGGTACAACCCTAACCACTTCTTGATTTTCATCAACTTCTTGTTGTTTTCGTTCTCTAGTGCTACGAGTTTGATATCTCGTATTACGAGGGTTACAATTTTTACCGTCATCTATATCATCAGCGTGTTGACTTCTTCGACTCATCCTTGATGGTAGAACACTTATTTATATACTCTTCCCACAAACGGCGCCAAATTTTGTTGCCTAAAAATGGAGAGCTTTCATGTAAGCAACAAACTTAGAAGATGGGATGACTCGGAGGTCGTGCGCTGCACTGAGTAGGTGGTGAGCTGAGTAGTTGACGAGCACTGTGTACCTACAAAGGAAAGAAATAGAGCACCGGTGTGGTGCCGGCCTAATACCCTCAGATGCTTAAGTTAGAGCTAGTGTGCCAGAGAGAATTAGAGTAGAATTAGTTACCTAAAGAATGAAATCCTTCTCCTATTTATAGGAGAAGCTGTTGATGACATCATCATGCCACGTGTCACGTCAGAATTGGGCCATGTGTATAGCTTCTCAATTACGTGTCACTTGCGGGTTATGCCACGTGTCATTTCTCAAGTGGATACTTGTATTCGATCTCAAGTATGTAAGTCTGTGTTGGCAAGCTATGTCTTGTCGGCGAGACTTTATACTAGCCACCTCGTGCACGACGCCGTCGCTCACGCACCCCCACCCAACGTGCCCGGTAAGCTCCAATCGTGTCACGCGGGTTATGCCACTGTCTTTCTCAAGGACTTGTTCGACTCAGTATGTACTGTGACGCATAGCTATGTCTTGTCAGGTGCGTAGACTTTATGACTAGGCACTGTGCTCAGACGACGTGCCCAGGTACTGTGCTCAGATGATGTGCATAGACATTTTTGCTAAGTTGTAAAAATTTCATGTCTTATCAAATTTCACCCCACAACAAGCAACATTACTCGTACATTTTGTATCGTCATTTATCAACGTATTGTACACATGAATACGAATTTACAATTCAAACCAGATATGTTGAAACCTCTTCATCGTACTGTCAAAATGATTGTAATGTATACTGTACAAAACAAATATACTGTACAAATCTGCAAAAACTTCTTTCCATTCGTTCTCTAACCTCAACAACGTATTGTACATACATTTGATACTGCACTAATACAATACTAGAAAACTGTGAGCACTTGAAGGTTTTGAGGTCCGCTTCAATGGAGGATGAAGGTGTTATTACTTGGATTTGTGGCTTAAATCTTTGTAATCCAATTAAACTATAAATAAATAAAAGATTATTTAATTTGTAATATTTACACAGTCATTTATTATCGTTTAATAAATGTTATCCATCATAAGATCCAAAGTTATTTATGATAACTTAAGTGAGCATATGATGCGGGATGATTCAGTTAAATTGTAACTCGAAAAGTATGTGGTTCATGAATAAAGGTTGGGTGCCTTATTTCTGGTAACACCACTAACATGACTCACTTGTGAATTGGCACAAGTGATCTCATCTGGATCACTTATGTAAAGATATGTGAGTGGGGGTGTTGCTGCAATAGAGATTGTAGTAGACTGGACTAAGATATATTTACTGTCTTCTGGCAAAGCTATTACACAAAGACACTTTGTATATCGATCGGTTGATCATGTATAATTGATCTTAATCCTGAGTGGATTACGAACTCCTGTTCGTAAGAGAAAAACTTTTGATTTCCATAGGTGAGAGTGACTCAATAAAGTTCGCTCAATATATCTCCCACTTTGGAGATTGCATCTTGCTTATAGCTGGGAACATAATTACACAATATTGGAATTCACTATTTTCCTCTTAGGAAAATAGATAAGTAGTTCCCTTATGGATTGATTCAAGTGCTTGAATAGTGGAGGCCCATATTCCTCTAATCATGAAAAAAACAAAGACGCATAATGGAGACTATGTAAGGTTGTTCATTAGAGAATCAGTTGGGCTTAAGGAGCAAAATGTATCATGGAGGTTAATACAGTAAAATTACCTAGCCATGGATACGAACTACTTGTGAAGGATTAAAGTATACTTAATGATTTTAACCAATGGACGTAACTATGTCTATAGTACTAAGAGTGCAACTTTAGATATATAGTGGAGGTATCTAGGAGTTAATGAATAAGAATTAATTGATTAAAGGAGTTTAATCAATGTAATTCTAGATCATTGGAGTTTAGTCCTATAGGCCCATTAAGTCCTCTGAGCTATCGCATGTAATTGAAAACATGATTAATATGATTAATCACATTGGAAATTGAGAAAAATAAATAGAGGAGTCTATTTGATTAATTAAAAGAAATTAAATAGATGAGTCTATAATTAATTAATCTGAACTGTCAAATTAAAAGGGAATTAAATATAAAAAAAGAGTTTATTTATTTAATTAAATATTTAATGGAATTGTTCTATTAAATAAATGGAGGAAAAATAAAATACCCAATATTGTCATTGCATGATGATATGGGCATGTGACCCATGGTGGGGTCTGGGTCACACTCCACTTTGAAAAATAATTTACCAATTATTTTGCATTTTATTTAAAATATATTTGTGATATATTTTATTTAAATTAATATGATTAATTTTAATATTTAGATATGAGATATTTAAAATAATGGAGATTAATTTAAATTGTAATATGAAATATCTTATTATGAAATAAGATATTATATTATAATTATTCAAAATATATTTTCAATATCTTTATTTAATTATTTGATAATTAAAAAGATATTCAAAGAGTTTTTGACGGCTTAGTTTTCCTATAAATAGGAGGCTTGGGGTGACCCCAAAATACACAACTAAGAGAAGAGAAAAATGCTCAGAAAAATCCTCTCTCACTCCTTCTAGCTACCGCCACTATAGTGGTTGTAAATGGAAAGACTAATGATATATTGAATTAGGTTAAATTGTATGGAGGCTACATCAACTTATATAGAAAAGTAAACCTAGCTAGACTAGGAAACTAAAAGATAAGAAAAATATCCCTAATCTAAATAAGAAATATCATAAATATATATTCTAACATCCCCCTCAAACTCAAGATGACATAACAGAGACCAACTTGAGTTTGTTAAACACTTGACCGAATATTACGTTGTGAATCAATGTCTTCATTGTGCGGAAGCTATAAGAGATGCCCGGAGAAACCATTATCAACACAATATGGAAACAACAATCAGTTGAAACTGATGTCGAACAAAGATGTTCCGCAGAATCGATATCAAAACAGAGCAAACCATAAAAAAAACTAACATCGAACAAAGATGTCTAGCAGAACCGACATCGAAAGCAGAAAGCGGAATTAATGAAACATGTTTGGGAAACCAGCAGCGAAAACACAACAAATCTAAAAAGAAATGACTAATGGCTTTTGTATAAGTGGTATCACCGACGGTTTCTCTTCCCTCTAATGTGGAGAGGTGTTAACAAATAACTACAACATAATGGAGGAAGAAACCTTAACGGCACACCAAGGTCCACAAAACTCAAATGGATTCTAACGGTCATCAAAGCCATATTTCATAGCTATGTTCCACGACCAAAGACGATATCCAATTGGAGCTATCCAAACCCAACCAAACGACTAATAAAAAGCCCTAAATTAGCAAATAGATGGGAAAAATCAGACACAAAACTTGATCCAGACACCAAAACAAAACATAAACACTAAAAATCAGATTTTGACAATATGACAAATAAGCAAATCTGGACAACAAGTAAAAACTCTGTTTCTGTCCCATTCGTGCGTTGTTTTCTTCTTAAACCACCTGATTTCGATGAGAAATAAGGTTCCAGTGAAAATCGGGATTCCGGAGAAGTTTTGGTGACGCGCGGGTAATGGAATCCGGTGACCGGAGGGAGGCGGCAGACTCCGGCGGGTAGTGGTAGTGGCGGAATCCGGTGGGCAGTGGTTTATCCTATAGGGTGGTGACAACAAACAACCACCCAAAGGTTGTATTCGAAGAACCAAACCCTAATTTTACCTTTGGTAGGATGAACAAAACAAACCCTAAATTGAGGGGCTAATAAAAAATTTAAAAGGTCGGATGAAGGTGATCCCTCATCGGAAAAGCTTACCCCGGTGAGGGAACAAAACGAGATCGAAATAGAGATGACAAGAAAATTTAAGAACAAGACTCTGATACCATGTAAACGGAAAGACTAATGATATATTGAATTAGGTTAAATTGTATTGAGGCTACATCAACTTATATAGAAAAGGAAACCTAGCTAGACTAGGAAACTAACTTAAACAAGGAAACTAAAAGATAAGGAAAATATCCCCAATCTAAATAAGAAATATCATAAATATATATTCTAACAGTATAGTTTCTTCCCTCTTCCTTTTTCCAAAAAGGAAAAGTTCCTACACACCGTTTCTCTGTTGTGCTTAGTGAGGAAGATTTTTTTGTGGTCTCAGGATCATAACCAAAGAGGAAGAGGAATCGTCAGACACTTCTTTACAAGGGTTAATTTTATGTTTATGCATTTTACTTTTTATTAATATTATACTATAAGGAACGGTATTTCTTCTCGGCATGATCCGAAGGTTTCCTCGATTTCATTTGAAAGTTTTGAGAAGCTTTTGTCAACCGAAAAGGCAGACACAAATGGCTCCTCTTCCTGGGAGGTTATGGATGGTCTTTGAGTGTTGGGTTTTACTCGCATGGAGGTTATGTAGATGCCCCCTGAAGTTGTACGTGATTTAAATAAGTTTTTGCTTATGGTGCAAATATGAAAACTAAAGATAATAATGATCTCATTCATGGCAACTACAACAACGACCTTACCAAAAAAAGAAGATGAATGAGAGCTTCTCAAATCTGAAAGAAATTTGAGAAAATATTGACATTTTAAAAAAAGAATCAGAAAGAAAAATAAAAAGAAAGAAAGAAAAAAGCTATGTAAAAAAATGAGACAAATGAGAGAATCATGACAGTTTGAAAAAAAAAGAATCTAAAAAGAATCTAAAAAAAATACTACGTAAAAAAATTGGGAAAAAGATATTTTTGGTCCCTGAGTTTTGAGTTTGTTTACCATTTGGTCCCTGAGTTTTAAAACTTGACAAATATACCCCTGAGTTTTCATATTGTTTACCATTTGGTCCCTGTCGTCAAACCTCAGTTAAATTTTTAACAGAACAATGATGTGGCATTAATTTATTAACTTAGTAGCTGATGTGGCATTAAAATATTTTTTTCATATCTTTTTCTTAGAATATTAATAAAAAAAAAAAAAAAAAACACATCTTTAATCTTCTTGAAAAAAATAGAAAGATCATCTCTTCATCTTCTTCCTCAAACGAAAAAAAAACCCAAAATATCATCAATTCCTTTCTTCATCAAACATAAAACTAAAAAAAGTACTCGACAGACAAAAACTCAGCTTAATCAATCTTCTTAAAGATTGAAGAAAACCCAAAAACATCATCCTAGACTCTTCTTGTTCTATAAACAAAAAGCTCAAATCTCTCAACAAAAACAAATCCATATTTCTCAGATATCTCCCTCTCATCTAACTTTCTCACTCACCTTTGATCTATTTACTTTATTTATGGAAAAATGACAGAATCATTGGTGGACTAAAGACGAGCTGCGAAAAATGATAGAATCAATCAATCAAAATTGATTTTAATCAGCAAAAAAAGGGGGGAAAAGTTATCTCATATCTCTCTTTGCTTGATCTGTGACATAATGATAAAAACAATGGTTGATAAAACCCTTTTTATTGATCTTCTAAATACAAAAAACGAAGCGAGAACTTAACTTTCTATGAAAATAAAAATCATTCCCTTTTTTTACTTGTTTTGAACTTCGAGATTTCATCTAAGAAAGATATTTTTTTGTTTGGACTGAAGAATTAAATTTTTTGAGGTTGAAGTAGATTTATTTGTGTAGATATGAGATGTGAGAAAGTTAGATGGGAGGGAGAGATCTAAGACGAGAAACCAGATCTGATCAATCATTTTTGGATTTTCTCTTCAAAGAAGAAGATGATTTGATGATATTTATGGCTTTTTTGTTTAAAGTAGAAAATGAAAAGATGATATTCTGGGTTTTTTTCACACTCTAATAAATGATTTTTTTTTTCTTGGTTAATATTTTAGGAAGAAGGTAAAACAACAACATTAATGGTACGTATAAGAAGAAGCCTTTGATTTTAAGAAACTGGACGGGTGGGTTCTTCTTCATCACACTGGTTTCAAGTATGAGAAATCTGGAGATGGAGTTTTAGGTTGCAGATCTGGAATTCTCTAGAGTTTGAATGAAGAGGCTATGGAGGCAAGAGAGAAAGACAGATGAATGGGAAGAATAAAAAATGAATTAAAATGCTACATAATTAAAAAAATATTAATAAGGTAATAATAAATTTGACACATCATTTAAAACATACCACCTATTCATGCCATATCATCTTTTAAATTAATAAATTAATGCCACATCATCATTCAGTTAAAAATTTGACTGAGGTTTGACGGCAGGGACCAAATGGTAAACTAAATGAAAACTCAGGGGTATATTTGTTTTTAAAACTCAGGGACCAAATGGTAAACAAACTTCAAAACTCAGGGACAAAAAATGTCTTTTTCCCAAAACAAATTTACAAACGTGATTGAAAATGGAAACTTTGAGAAAAAATGGCAGTTCAAAAAATGGGATAAAGCATGTTATATTAAATAATTTAAATACGTAAATAAAAGGGGCTTTTGCACATATAGCTGAAAAAAAAGTCCAATATTTACAAAAATAACAACCCAAAAAGTTATTTGCACCTAAAATATTACAAAATTGTCACTAGTTCACGTAAGTAATCACTGATTTTCGCATAAGTAATCACTGATTCCACGCATAGGTAATCACTGATTTTATTGATTCACGATATTAAATGATATTTCATGCATGTAATTAGTGATTACCTGATAAGTTATCACTAATTACTTCCAAGTTGTCACTGATTTCTTTGATTCACTTGAATGAGGTAAAAAACTGCTATATTTGCAAATATTTTTAAAATTGCTATATTTATAAATATTGAAGAAAATTATGCTACCCAATGAAATTTTCCTAAATAAAAATTGAGAAAATCATGGCATTTAAAACACTGAGATAAATTGAGATAATCATGACAGTTTGAAAAAATGGATTAGAAAAAAATTCTATTTAAAAAATATAAATAGGTGAATAAAAAATGAAATAAATAGGCATATATGAAAATTGTAAAATGCATGATCTCATGATGGCTATAAAAAGATAAAAAAATAGAGTATTGGCTAAAAAAATAAATTGACATTAAAAATACAACTGTTTATATCCTTAATAAAATCGGTTGGAGTTTTTCTATATCTTGTCGATAAAGATGAATCTCGAGAGAATAAAAAGGAATTTCACCAAGGACATGTAACGACCCGACTCCCTTTAATCAGTTTTAAAACAAAAGCACAATGGAAGACTTAATTTTAAATAAAAATTCGGAATGGTGACATTGAAAACTTAGACTATCACCATACCTGTAAATACACTTTTCACAAATCAGAAAAATAAAAACAGAGTGCGCATTCCTCATATTAAAATCTCAAATCTAGATAGTCTTAACGACCATAAACATAAATCTAAATTTAGAGAAAAGATGGAAGAAAATTTGCTCTCATGAGCCCAAAATACAAAATATGCAAATAAAAGATGAAAGTTAAGTTAAAGTCACATGAGTCCATGTACTATAAAACTCCTCTAGTCCATCTCTATATCGTGTTCCTCGAGATCAAGCCGCACCAACTCCTCTCCAACGACCACGCCTACGGTTCGTACCTAAAAGTGTAATATCTTGAGCAAAGCCCAGCGAAGATAAATAGATAGATAAAGTAACTTCAAGTTCAAAATCAATATCCTGATTGGTGTCCAAGGAACTTAAAAGCTCTTGACTAACCAACCCTTTTCATACATCTCATGATGCCACCAAAAGAATACAACTCTTAAAGCTACAAGTAGCTAAAGAACACATCTTACATCCTTTGATTCGTGCTAAGGCACAACACCCATAAAATGACCTTATCATTCATAAATTAAGTATTCTTAATAACACAATTACTCAAAATCATAAGCATGTATATATAACGAAAAGTAAAGAACATATAGCTTTTACAGTCTAGTTCCTCTCTGTAAGGGCCCGGGTTCGTAATTTATTTTTATTAATTATTTGGAAGGTTATTTATTGAATTATTTGATTTTTTGAAGGTTAACCATAGTTAGTTTAACCTTAGTTAAGTTGAAAAAGGGCTAAACGGAAATTTCTTAATGAGTGGAGGACTAGTTAGCAAAGGAAAATTAGGAAAAGGACTTAAAATAAAATTAAGAGGTGGGAGGACTTGAAGGCAATTTGAAGGGGTGGAAGGACATGAGAGCAATTAGAATTTTCTTAGTTAAATAATTGGATGTATAGATAGCAAGTTAGAAAAGAAAAGAAAAAAAAAACAAACAAAATTTAGTTTTCTTCCTCCTTCCACCGTCGCCCCCAAATTCTCTCTCAAATATTTTTCCATCTTTGCCCATTATCTTCTCTTGGATTCTTGGATCTTTTTGAAGGGGCTTTGCTTGATTCATGTTGGAATCATCTTTCTAGGAAGATTTACATATGAATTTGTGAAACTACTAAGGATCAGTAGCTCTCACTAGAAGTTCAAATTGCTTAGGTTTTCCATGGAGGTGTTGGAATTCATTTTGTTTGATGTTTAAGGTTTAGTTACTTGTGGTCTCTTTTATAAATTTCTGGAAATGTAGTTAATTATTGTTATGAACCTTATGTTTAATCTCTTAAGTTTCATTACAAAGGTAAAGGACAAAGTAGCTTGAAGTTTTTTTTTTACAAAACTCCATTAATGGAGGTTCTTGTAGCTTTTGTTATTCTTTGATTTTTTTTGGATTTCATGAACAATATTTTGAGTTTCTTATTTCTGGAAGTTAAGGGTAATATATGATTATAAAGTGTATGAAAAACAACTTGGAAAGGAAGAGAAATGATTTTTAATAAAATCACAAAATTGGCAAAATAACTAGTTTTAAGTTAACTAGTTTTGGGTGTTTCTTTGTTGTTTCTTAAGGGATTTAATTTGGAGCATTTGGGTGTTTATATACATATATTTAGAAAGGAAATCACTTTAGAACATCAATCCCTTGTATCTATCACATTTATTCTTTTATTTGACCGAAAATGGCATTCCAAATTAATAGTTGGCCTTTTTTTTTTTTTTTGTGTTTTTGTCATTAACCGGGTGGGATTGATTGAGGTTGTATTGGCTGATTTATAATGTTAATATTGCCTAAATATTTATGGGTTAACATGTTGTAGGCCAAAGACAAGCGGATACTATAATCATCTTTTAAGGTAGAACAAATAAATCAAAGTCAAGCCTGATGTTTCCGCTTCCTTCAATTATAATGGGAATGCCAATTTCGGTGATTATGGGATTGGCGGTAATGTTTGGAAGAAATAATTAACGTACAGAAGTAATAACTTTTCCCCCTTTTGTTTAAAAGTCAAAAAGCTAGATAGCCTAAACTAGAATAATTGTTTTTGGCTAGTTGTTTATTTTGCTGCCTATTTGCCTTACTATTTTATGTTCATAGCCCAAGAATGAGTTTCTATTTGGGGCCATGATTATGTATACTTGATAAACCATATTTATGCGATTAATAGTTGTGAAGACGAACCATGTGAATATCGGACTTGAACATTATGTTAGCAAAGATTGTATCATATGCCGTTTTCGAAAAGTGGTTTTATTTATACTTGTTGATTCTAAGTCTTGTTATATAACTTTGTTGTTGAAGATGTTTAATCCATCTCTTTTATGTAATCCAATTATGCTATAAATAAATGAAAGGAATGTATTAATTAGTAATATGTTACAGGGTTGTGATTTATTATGTAGTTTAATAAATGTAATCCATCATAAGATCAGAGAAGGAAGGATGGTACAGTTATGATAACTTAAAGCATGTGTACTTCCATACTTGCATGCATTAGGAATATTTGCTTTTAACACGTACGCTTACTATTCAAATTCTTCCTGTTTTCCCCCAGTCCATGCTCAAGGTGCTATATCACCTTTCGGAATGCTCTGGGGGGGGGGGGGGGGGGGGGGGGGTGTTTTGGTATGAATAAGAGGTTGGTTGTGCCTTGGATCTCGGCACGCGAGCCTTTTGTTTTGGAAGTTTAGTTGTCAAGTTTAGCTTGAGTTTGCTTTTATTTTGGAATAACTTTTATGTATATTATGTTTGTATAATATTTTAAAACCGCCCACGAACTTTTTTTTAGCATGCTTTCATGAAAACTTCGCCACTTGATGAACTAATGGCACAGTTTATTTTGTATTGTATCTGAGGTATGCACTTTACATGGACTACATGCCGAATTTTTTTTTTTATTTTTAATGAAGTACCATTTGAGAGTCAAACTTATACCCGCTTACGTGCTCGCGTCCTAGCTTATTTAAGTAAGTCGGGTCGTCACACTCTCATGGCAAACAAGTATATATTGTCTTCCCTATTCATCTCATGACAAGCAAGTGCATATGCCTTTCGTCGAATCACTCTCATGACAAGCAAAGTACATGCCTTTAATTTCAATATCTTATGACAAGCAAAGTACATATAGCCTTTCCGTTCGTCTAATCTCATGACAAGCAAAGTACATATGTTAACTTTATGACAAAAACTTACTTATACCTCTTTTGGACAAGCAAAGTCTTATGAGTCTATATCATATCGTTTAATAGTAATAATAAAGTCAAGCCTCATGGCTTAAAGACCAACGTTCATCGGAGTATTTAACTAGTCAATCGGTTAATCATGATACAATTGATCTTAATCCTGGAATCAATGTGGTTTTACCTAAATCTTATGTAATCCAATTAAACTATAAATAATAAGGAATTATTAATTAGTAATATTTACCTTGTGATTTATTATTAGTTTAATAAATGTAATCCATCAAGATCCATAGTTACTTATGATAACTTAAAGTGGGCTATGCTGTGGACATTATTAAGTGTACCTCCCATAGTCGTGGTATATGAATAAGGTTGGGTCTTTTTTTCTAAAAACACCCCCACCCCCCCCCCCTTTTATAAATAAAAAAAATTATTTTAATTCAACTCAAAAAAAAAAAAAAAAAAATTTTTTTTTTTTTAAAAAAAAAAAAAAAAAAAAAAAAAAAAAATTAATTTTCCTCTCCCCCAACCAAAAAACAAAAACCCCCCCCCCCCCCCCCCCCCCCACCATCACTCCTCTCCCCCCTCCTCTCCCCCCCCTCCCCCCCCCCCCCCCCCCCCCCCCCACCCCCCCCCCCCCCCCCCCCCCCCCCCCCCCCCCCCCCCCCCCCCCCCCCCCCCTGTTAGGAACCCCCCCCAACCCCCCCCCCCCGGGAAAAAAAAAAAAAAAACAAAGACCCCGAGAAAAAAAAAAAAAAAAAAAAAAAAAAAAAAAAAAAAAAAAAAAAAAAAACCCCCCCCCCACAAAACCCCACCAAAACCCCCCCCAAAAAAAAAAACCCCCCCCCCCGCCCCCCCCCCCCCCCGGGATTGTATCTTATTAATAGTTGGGAACGTAATTACACAAGAATTGGAATTCACTCTTTTCCATATAGGAAAATAGATAAGTAGTTCCCTTATGGACTAATTTGGTCTTGAACAACGGGCCCATATTCCTCTGATCAAGGAAAAGGTAAAGACGCATAATGGAGATTATGTAAGGTTGTTCATTGGAGAATCAGTTGGGCTTAAGAAACAAGATGTATCATGGAGGTTAATACGGTACAATTACCTAGCCATGGATATGAACTAACTTTTGAAGGATCAAAGTGTAGTTAATGATATTAGTCAATGGACATAACAATGTCTATAGTACTAAGAGTGCAACTCTAGATATTTAGTGGAGTTATCTAGAAGTTAATGAATAACAATTAATTAATTGAAGGAGTTCAGTCAATGTAATTCTAGATCATTGAAGCTTAGTCCTATAGGTCCATTAAGTCCTCCGAGCTAACGCATGTAATTGAGAACATAAATTAATGATGATTAATTTCTTTGGAAAAATGATTTTAGCATATGATTTGAAGTATTCAAATCAATTAAGGCAAATACAAATAGAGGAATCTATTTGATTAATTAAATGAAATTAAATAGAGGAGTCTATTTAATTATTTAATTAATGGTGAAATTAAATAGAAGAGTCTATTTAATTATTTATTAAATAGAGGAGTCTATTTAATTATAAAATAGAGAGATTAAATAGAGGAGTCTATTTAATTAAAATAATTTTGAAGGTGTCAAAAATTAATGGGGATTTAAATAGAGGATTGATCTATTTAAATATTTAATTTGAAGAAGTCAAATTAAAGAGGAAATAAATAAAAGAAGTTTTATTTATTTATTTAATTGAATTGTTCTATTAAATAAAAATGAAAATAAAATACCTAATATTGTCATGGGGATGACAAGGTGGGCGTGTGACCCATGGGTAAGGTCACACGCCCCATTGGTTAAATATTAACCAATTATTTTCATTTTATTTTATTTTAAAATATATGGAATATCTTAATGATTAAGATATGGAATAATTATTTTAAATTAATAAAGATTAACTTAAATAAAAGATATGGGATTATCTTATTATGGAATAAGATATTATATCTTAATTATTCAAAATATACTTTAGAATATCTTTATTAAATATTTGATAATTAAAAAGATATTTAAAGATTTTTTGAGGCCTTGGTTTTCCTATAAATAGGACCATTGTGGTGACCCCAAAACACACAACTAAGAGAGCAAAGAAAGGCTCAGGAAAAATTCCTCTCCTCCCCCTTTCTCTACCACCGCCGCCCATAGGGTAAGGGAAGAAAGAATTTTTCTTCCCTCTTCCTTTTTCCAAAGATGATAGTGCCCACGCACAGATTCTCTTTTGTGCTTAGTGAGGAAGAACTTTTTGGTGGTCCCAGGATCGTAACCAAGAAGAACGAGGAAGAGCCAGACACTTCTCGACTAGGGTTAGTATTCTTTTATGCATTTAGTTTTTGATAATATTATACAACAAGGAAAAATCCTTGGGAATTCTGCATGAGAACTATTTTTAAGAGGCCTCAAACCCAACAACTGGTATCAGAGCAGTCTTGTATTTATAATATTTTCAAAATTTTATAATGTAAATTGAAATTGATTTTAAAAGGAGTTTTAAAATTGTGGTTTTGCATTTTGGTTGAATTAGGATTTATTGGCCTAAGTTTTTTTTTCCTAGAAATTTTGTAAACCTATAAATTGGGTATAGGAAAATTTGTAATCGTTTTAATCATATGGATATATCGATCGAACTTAGATATAATCGTGTTAAACCCATATTATAAGTTAGATTGAACTTAGATATTAGAAGTAGCCTGGGTATATCTAAGTTAAAAGCCTTAGCTAGCTATATTGAGTGGGAGAAGGACAAGTGACAACATGTCATGCGGTCTCTAAGTTGGAATCAATGAGTGAGATTCATATAGGGCTTTTGTGGTGTTGGTAACTCTTCACTCATTCCCTCCGGAAAGTAACCGTATGGATCAATACCCAGGTGATTCTCTTCAAGATAGGATTTTTTTAAAGCTTTTGATGTTTGACTCTCCCTACGGTAACACTCATCAAAATAACTTTAAGTGATCTAAAACTTGGGTAACACTCAAAGGGATTTATTTAGAAAGACTATTAAGAGTTTTGATGTTTGACTCTCTCTACGGTGACACTCATCAAAATTAATATTTAAGTGATCTAGATGTTTCGCCTGACCAAAACATGGTAACTAAAGAACTGTAGGATATGAGATAGCATGGGAATGTTCATTAGTTGAGAGGAGTCTCATTTTAGTGGGAGGGAACCTTGACCTGCCTACGTAAGCATCGTTCCTATCACACTAATATACCATGCCATTGAAATTGTGTTTTAAGGTTTTAGAATTTCATTAAATGTGCATTCATGCATCATGTTTAATAGATGCCAAAAGTATGAATGAATGGATATGTAAAATTGTATTACTAAAGCATGAGTTTATTTATTTACAGCAAATTATGTCTAATTCTCTTATTGCTATTCTTGCTACTAAAAAATTGAATGGTGAAAATTTCGCCACTTGGAAAAAAACATCAATACCATTCTGGTTATTGAAGATCTCAAATTCACCCTTCTGGAGGAATGTCCTCCAGAACCGCCTGATGATGCCGCTCGAACGGTTCGAGAGGCATATGACCGCTAGATCAAGGTTAACGAGAAAGCTCGTATCTATATCTTGGCTGGACTTACTGAAGTCGTATCCAAGAAGCTTGAACCTCTGCCTACAGTATATGAGATGCTGCAATCGGCACAGGAGATGTTTGGCAAGCCATCTGAACAAGTCAAACATGAGGCTCTTAAGTACATCATGAATGCTCGCATGAAGGAAGGAACTTCAGTTAGGGAACATGTCCTTAACATGATGGTCCATCTTAATGTGGCTGAGATGAATGGTGGAACTATAGACGAGACTAGCCAGATCAGCATGATTCTTTAAACCCTTCTAGATAGCTTCTTGTCGTTCAAGAGTAATTATATTCTAAACAAGGTGGGCATGAACATGTCCCAAATTCTTAATGAGCTACAGACTTTTGAGTCTATGTTGTTGAAAGGTAAGAAAACGAAAGCTGTGGAAGCAAATATTGCCTCTAGCTCGGACACTAAGAATAAGAAGCCAAGGTTCTGGAAAAAGAAGGGTAAGAGAGCAAACAAGAAATCCAAGAGAGGAAAAGTTCCCAAAAGAAAGTGCTATCATTGTAATGGTGAAGGGCACTGGAAGAGGAACTGTCCCAAGTTCCTAAAAGAGAAGAAAAAGGATAAAGAAGGGAAGTAACTCTTGAAGAAAAGGATTATTCACGTTCCACCAAAATTCCGTAACTACTCCCAATTAGTAAAGTCCAACTATTCTCCCGAACTCCTAATCATTTCAAAAGAGCATGCTTTTAATCACTTAAAATCAAATTTACTTATCCCCCAATCATACTAATCATTTAACTAATTAAGCCCTTGAATTTACAATAAATCCTATTTTTCCTCACCTTTGAAACTTAGTGGAGTTGCTAGGACCAAGAACCGAACAAGAAATGTTCATCCATCATCTCAATTTTGAGTTGAAAACTAAACCGACCTTCAATTAAATAAGAAACATCGCCCTTAAAGTTGCCTGGAACAAACTTAAAATAGCAAAAACCGGCCCAAAATTGCACAAAATTGCCCTAAACCAACTTGAACCAGCCTGAACCTTTTCGGATGAACCGGCCAGCCGGTTCAATCAAACCATTTCTCCTCCCCAAAGCCGTTGACGTGTAAGAAGGGAAAAAAACGCAAATTACCGTGTTTCTTCTGGCGACAAGTTTTCAGACCAGCTCTGACGTTGGGATGACTTGGAAAGTAATGAATAAGTATGAATGAGTTGAGTAGCATACAGAATCGAAGTCTGACTCCGAACTCGACTCCAAACGTCACAAAACATCATACAAGGCGAGTCTAGTTCCAGTTTCCGGCGAGCTTCATGGTTCTGAGGATAAATACGTAGAGTGGGTTTGATTTTAGCTTGGTTAGCTCCAAAACATCCTAAAACAAAACTTAGACATGAATTTGAAGAGCCCACCTTGAGGAAGATAAAGAATAGAAAATCCAAGCATTTTTTGGCAAGCTTTTGTTTCCAGAATCCGGCGAGCTTGAAGATATGATGTTAGGGGGGGTAGAGTGAGTATGGGTTAACTTGGAAACAACTTTAAACATCCTAAAATGTAAAACCATCATTGAAAACGAAGGAAACACCCTCCAGGAGACGTGAATCTGAGAACTTATGGTGTGTTTCCGGCGAGCTTTTGTCGCGGGTTTGCTGAACTTTAATGGCAGATGAAAGAGCTTGAAATGGCAGAAGAAAAGGTTCCATCATGATGGAAAAGAAAGAATGTGCGAGGAGTTTACGTTATTTCGAAGAAAAGCGAAGGGAGAAAACAAACTTGAGTTCCATTCTGGCGATGAATAGTAGCTCGAGACTGAGAGAAAGAAAATGTAGATCTAGGTTTTGTGGAGTTCTAAATGCAAGGGCAGATTTGACGGATTACTAAAATGTCCCTGAAACAATATCCAAACAAGGTTATATCGGTATCTTGGCCATAACTTTTAGCTCAGAAGTCGGATTAATGAACGGTTCGTTGCATTGAGCTTGTAACAACGTGAAGACTATCATGAACATAAAATAAAGTTAGTCAAATCAAAATACGTGAAAGGGCCAAACCCTAAGGAGAAGAGAATAGTAAATAATAAAATAAACTAACTAAAGGTAAAACAAAGTAAAGTAAAATGGAATAAATAATAAACGATAAGTTATAAAAAAAAATATTCCCTAAAATAAAAACTGGGATGTTACAGGACACTTTTTAATTATCTATTTTAAAAAAATAGTAAATGTTTTTGAACATTTTAAAATGAAAATTTTAGGACAAATTTCACTATGTGACATTTTTTTAATAGTTATTTATAAAAAGAAAATATTTTTATACTTTTTAAAAATGACATTTTCTAAAGACATATGTGGGTTAGGTTTCACTTAAAAAAATACTATTTTTTTTTAAACTTTTGCTATTTTAAAAAATAATAAGGGTTAAATGCAAAAATGATCCTTGCACTTTTATGGTTTTTTAATTTACACCCTGCAATTCTAATTTTAAAAAAATCACCCCTACACCATTATAATCCAACATCCGTTAAAAAAAACCATCCAAAACTAACGGTGTCAATATTTTAATATTTTTTTAGCTCTTAAATATTATATTATTATTTATTAACCTGGATTAAATTTCTCCTTTTCCCCTTTTTTTTTTTCTGATCTCCTCTCCCGGAAGCCATTGGAGAAGATGAGCAGCGTGAAAAACAACTTGTTTTAGAATTTGTTGTTGCCATAGATGAGTTAATGCTCTATCAAAATCATCTCAGATAAACAAAAGTTAAAATGTTCCTGTTTAATGCCTCTTTATAAGAAATCTTAAAATAAATAAACTAATCTTGTAACTCTCTCTTCTTATCATTATGCTTCCTCTTGCATCCATTACTGGAAATCAAAAGCTCGAAGAAGTGGAGGAGAGAAGAAGACCAATTAGCCATAAATGCCCATGCATTCCAAATGGGACCTGACGCATGAATTCCAAGCCATTTTTCAATACAATTTCCATGAAATTTATTATGTGTTTGTAAGGTAATTCTTAAGCACATAATAAATTTTCAAATCATCCAAACAAATAACTCATTCACTCTCTTCCTTAATTTCTACACTTGGAAGAGTTTCTATGGAAGCCTTCGAAAATGATGGGCAACATGATCATCTTCTCTATTCCCCAAATCACATGGTAAATATTTCAAATTGGATGTTCAATCAAACACAACCAATACTTGTGAGTAAATAGATTCACTATAAAAATGATCTCACGAGGTGTATTAATCTGATTTCGATTTTCTTCATCTGGGTTTGTAAAGCCAAAGAGAAAGGCATAAACTAAGAAAATTCTATGTTTCAAGTTAATCTCTTTAACACAAAAGAAATATCTTACATCTATTAATCTGAAGCCATGGATCAAAACCTGGAGCAAAATTTCTTTACCTGTTATTTATCTTCTCCAATGACTTTCGTGGGAGAGAAGAGAGTGGATTGCATATAGAGGAAGAGGGAGGAGAGATAAACTAACCTTGGTTAAATAAATAATAATATAATATTTAAAAGATTAAAAATATTGACCATTGTTTGTTTTGGATGGTTTTTTTAAACAGATGTTGGATTATGATAGTGCAGCGGTGATTTTTTAAATTAGAAGTGCATGCCTGCATGGGTGTAAATTATAAAACAATGAAAGTGCAGAGATCATTTTTGCATTTAACCCAAATAATAACTCATCAAATATTATTTTAAAAAAAAAAGTAACACCTTCAGTCACATTAATAATATTTAACAAAGATTATCTCATAGATTTTAGAACCAATTACAAATATAACCACTTTAATTCACTCAATTTCAAAATTAATGGTAAATTACAATCAATATAAAATATACCAAAAAAACACCATTTATAGTGGTGATCTGGTGGTTCCAATTTTATAATTACCATCTTACCCTTTTATCTCTCCTAATAACTATATCTTATTAATTACATATACTTTAATTTTAAATTTACTTTTTTTTAATTCAAAATCAATCTTCCTTGATTTTTGGATCCTTATTTAAGGATTGAGAAACTTAACTTAAAAGAGGATTCTTCAACTCCTTGCCACCGCCGTACTCATCCTATTCACTCTTAGTATCTTCTTTATGCATTCTACGTTTATATTTATAAATTTTGAAGAACTTCATCAATGGCTTCCTTTTTTGCCATTTTCTTTTTCCTCTATTCTTCTTTCAATTTCTGACCACCGTCATTTTGCTTCTTCTTTAGCCCATATCTACTCACGCCTAAAAAAAAAAGCCTATCACGAAGAAGAAGAAGACCCTCACATGTTTACGGTGTTTTCCGATACGACCGTGACCGGTGCTCTCGTGACCACGCTTTCTTGCGATTCTTCTTGAAACATGTCATCATTTTCGTCAGAAAAATTAGGTTTTAGGAAGTTGAAGAGAATAGTGTAGGCATGCATGTTGAATCCAGACACTACAAAAAAACTGTCAAAATGCGACCGGAAATTTGCGACCAAAAAAAAGTGGTGGTTTTTTGGTGACCACCTGGTCACTTTCTTTGAAGGTTGACTCTAAGTGACCATCTGGTCACTTTTTTTGCTACCAGATTGCGACTAAAAGCAGAAGTAGTCATAAAAAATGGCGCGAAATTATAGCGTGAAAGAAGTGACCAATTGGTCACCTAAAAAAACGACCAGCTGGTCGCATTTTTGTGACTAAAATATGCCTTGGTAGCAAAAAATGGCGCGTAATTTTGGAGGGAAAAAAGCTACCAAGTAGTCACAATTAAAAGTGACTAACTGGTCGCAATTTTTGTGACCTTTATTGAGCAGTGGTAGCTTAAAATTTTGGCGGGAATTAAGCTACCACGTGGTCACATTAAGAAGTGACCGGATGGTCGCAAATTCTGTGATTTTATGTGACCAATAATTTATAAAAAATTTGGTGGGATAAAAGCTACCAACTGGTCACCAAAAAAGTGACCATCTGGTCGTAAATTCTGACTTGATGTGACTCTGGGCAGTGAGGAAAATGGAGGAAAATTTTGGCGGGAAAATACGACCAGATGGTAGCAAAAATACTATTATCTGGTCGCAAATGAGCAGAGGAGTCCATTATAAAATCCCTCCACCTATTGTTTGTTAGCATTAAGAAAAAAGAAAATGAGAGAGTGGATGTATGTTCGTTTGATAGACGGGTATTTGAATGATGAGTTCGTGGCCGGGGTTGAACAGTTTGTTGAGTTTTGCATGACAACTATCTATTATGAAAAGTATGGTGGAAAGCTACGTTGCCCGTGCATGAAATGCGACAATAGGAGAATCATACCGGTTACAGAGTTGAAGGTGCATCTTTATACTCGGGGGTTTGTGCAGAATTATTATCACTGGGTGTTTTAGGGGGAAACACAGGAAATGTTCGACGCTGCATTACAAGAATCGAGACGATACGAAGGTAGCAGCTCGAATGTAGAGGTTGTTGACGAAGAACGGAATGATGAACAACAGTATAGTCAGATGCAACAAATGATACTTGATGGTGCGGGGTATGGGGGCAATGAAAATTTCCGTGAAAGTTTAAACGTGGACGAAGATGAACGGGTTGTAGAAGAGGAAAGGAATCCGGAAGCACGTAAGATGCATGAGATGCTAAAGACAGCCAGCCGACCATTGTACGATGGGTGTGAGGTAAGTCAACTTGCTGCTGCTACAGAACTTTTAAATATAAAGGCGCAGTACAACATACCCGGTAGAGGATTTGATGCGATTGCATCGTGGTTTCATCGATGCGCTCCAGAAGAAAATAATATGCCTCACAATTTGTACGACACGAAAAGGCTAGTGGAGGGACTTGGATTACCCGTGGAGAAAATAGATTCGTGTCAAAACGGATGCATGATTTACTAGGATGTGGATGAGAACCTGCATCATTGCAAATTATGTTTTCTTCCAAGATACAAACAAGGGAAACGCAGCCTGATTCCAAACACCCGCATGTTCTATTTACCGCTGACCCCACGTCTGCAACAGTTGTATGCATCGGATGTGACAGCCTCGCACATGAGATGGCATCACGAGCATTCACAGGATGAAGGTGTTATGAGACATCCCTCAGATGCTGCGACATGGAAGCATTTAAATAATTGTCATCCGGATTTTGCACAAGATTTGAGAAACGTCAGATTGGGCTTATGAACAGGTGGCTTCAACCCGTTCGGGGCATCCGGGGCACAATATTTAGTTTGGCGATCATGGTAACCCCGTATAACTTGCCTCCCTCGATGTGCATGCGAGACCCAGGTGATTTTTCTAACATGATGATCGTACCTGGGCGAAAAGTCCAAAAGAACCTGGATGTGTATTTGCAACCACTTGTTGCGAGTTGAAAAGGTTGTGGGTCGACGGTGTTATGACGCACGACATTTCGAAAAAACAAAATTTTTGATGCGCGCGCGTTAACCGGACGATCGGTGACTTCCCTGCGTATTCAATGTTGTCAGGTATGTTGATCTTTAATTGCTTTCATATACATTTTTGAGTCTGTGTTTAGCTTTTGTTATTGCTTTCCTTAGTCAGTGTAGTTAATTGTGTGAACCTTAATTTCCTCCTCATAAAGGTGGAGTACGGCGGGGACATATGCATGTCCACATTGCATGCTAGACACAGATGCATTTTATCTCAGAAACGGTCGGAAAACTTGTTGGTTTGACTGTCACCGTCGATTTTTGCCTTTGAATCACACTTTCCGTTCAAACGGCAGTGACTGGAAGAAGGGTCGACCAGTAAGAAAACAAACCCCCCGACCATGTATAGTGGAAGACAGATTCTTCACGGTATAGATGCTATAGGGATGCAAAAGATTACAGTGGAAGGTGCGAGAGTGCAAACAATATGGTGGGAAAAACACGGGTTGGAAGAAACGGAGTATTTTTTGGGATCTACCGTATTGGGAAGATCTCACGATTAGACACAATCTTGATGTAATGCATATCGAGAAGAATTTCTTCGACAACATTTTCAATACGATTTTGAACGTTCCGGGAAAAACGAAGGACAATCTGAAGGCACGTTACGATATACGGGAGATATGTCACCGTCCTGAGTTGGAGCCTGACGACAATGATAATTACGCAAAAGCAAAGTACATGTTGAGGACGGATGAAAAGAAAACATTATTTGAGTGGATCAAATCCATCAAATTCCTGGACGGATATGTTTTGAATTTGAGTCGGTGTATAGACAGTCAAAAACATATCATGTTCGGGATGAAAAGCCACGACTGTCATATATTCATGCAACGATTGATGCCCGTCGCGTTCAGACCGTTCCTAGAGAATAGACATTGGAAGCCGCTTGCCTAGTTGAGTGTTTTTTTAGGGACTTGACATGTACCGAGTCGACGAGAGCCACTGTCATTTCAATGAGTTCGAGAGATCGCCGTTATTATTTGTAAGTTGGAGCGAATGTTCCCCCCTGGCTTTTTTGACTCCATGAAGCATCTTCCGGTGCATCTTCCATACGAGGCATTCTTAGGGGGTCCCGTACATTACCACTGGATGTACCCATTTGAAAGGTAAGCACGATTATTTTGTAATGTACGCGTATAAATCAATCTGATGATCATCGAATGTAAATTATGTTTTGTACCCACAGGTACTTACGTCGGTTGAAAAAGATGGTTGGAAATAGATCACGAGTAGAAGGATCTATTTGTAGTGCTTACCTGATGCAAGAGACTACCACATTTTGTTCATACTACTTTGATCAACACATTGCAGAGCAGTTTCGACCGGCGAAACGAAACATTGTCGAAAATTTACTTGAAGTTGTTGACATGAACGACTTGCCGATTTTTATGGAACCTGACATGACAGTTGGAAGATCAGTGCGTAGGCCGTTGACCAATTCTGAGTATCACGTAATGCAGACATACGTGTTATGCAACTGCGCAGAGATCGAGCCTTACATAGAGTGAGTTTGTAACTTAACATTATTTCATCGCATAAACAATTACAAACTATTTGCTAACTATTTTTGTAACATACAGATTATTTCTAAACGTATACGTTCGAATGACACGAATTGGTCTTACAGAGGCTGAGGAGGGGTCAATAATCGACAAAGAGTTTCGTTCTTGGTTCAGTGCATACGTGAGTTATTTTAAATTGTCAAAAAACCGTTGCATTATGTTGAAACAATTACTATCTTCCTAACATTACTGTATGTGGACAATGACACAGGTTGACTCCCCTACATTACCGGTGGATGATCCTCGCATCATTTCTTTGGCAAAGGGACCTGGACGGATAGCAAGGTCGTATGGTGGATACGTCGGTACTTGATTCTGATTTCAAACGAAGGCGCATTCAGGTGAACAAGACAACAAAACAACGGTGGTGTTTGCATAAAAGGTCATGTGTTCGGCACAAACGAAGACGATTACTTCGGAGTAATCGATGAGATTCTAGAGATTCAATACGCAAGTCCGATGCTAAAACATATTGTTCTGTTCAACTGCACTTGGTTCGAGACAACCAGACGAGGTGGAGTCCTTAAGATTGATCATTTACAAATCGTTGAGGTAAACAAGTCTAAGCATACGCGCGCATTTGGTGTAGGTTCGCCCTGGCTTCACAGGCGATTCAAGTTTATTACCTGAACTATCCGATTAATAGACGAGATCCGGCCAGATTGGTTAGTTGTTTGTAAAGTTAAACCACGCCAGGTAGAAGAAAACTTGTCCGAGAAAGACGACCATGCAGAGGAAGCGTTGCTTTTCAAGAAGATGAGATAAGATCTCGTGCAATCGACGATGGTCGAATGCAATCTTGTTCGTCCATTGAACGATGGAACGATAACATTGCATGATAATGATGATACAAATGCTTCCATTTCTCACGCACGTGACATTGATCTTGAATTTATTCGAGACGATGAATTTGATGAAGAAAGAAGGGAAAAAGAGAAGAAGAAGACTTTATGTGACTGACTTCTTGAACGATGATGAATGAGATATTTCGTTAACTTGATTATTCAATGTGTGTATGTGTTTATTAATTAAAACTATTTCTTTTAAGGAATGATTAAAATATATATATATATATATATATATATATATATATATATATATATATATATTAATATTTGCGACCACATGGTCAAATATTTGGACAGAATCATCATCATCTTCATATTCAATATGCTCAGTTTTAAACATCACTTTCTTTTCCTTGATTGGATATTGGATTTCAGAAGCACTATGATCAAATATAACAACATGGAAACAAGAGTTCCCTTCATATCTAAATATAAGAAAGTAACCCAATTTAACAGAGTAAAATTCCACAAAGTAACCCAATTAAAAATATATATATATATTAATATTTGCGACCATGTGGTCGCAATTTCACACAAAAAGTGACCACATGTTAGTAATTTTGAAGGGAAAGGCGACCAAATGATCACATTTTTGGAAAAGTATAATTATATTTTTTAAAAAAATATAAGTGAAATGGCGACCATATGGTCGCAAATATGAGCAGTAAATTTAAATTTTCATGAAATTTATGGCGGTGAATTTCATTATTGCAACCAGATGGTCGCAATTATTGATGGGACTCGTGATATGACAACTGTTCTGGATCATGGCAAAGTGGCGACCAGATGGTCGCTTTTCCAAGAAATGCTACCATATGGTCGCAAATATCTCAAGAAATGCGACCATTTGGTCGTATTGTCCCCAGCACGCGCGACCTTTCGTTTCTGGTCATTATTACATATTTGCGACCATTTGGTCGTAAAATCTAATTTAAAATCAGATCCTTTTTCCTTTCCCCCATTTCTTTTCTTCCTTTCTCTTTTTCTTTCTCCCTTTTCTTTCTTTTCTCTCTTTCCCCCGTTCCGTTCCCTGTTCCTACTCTAAACCTAAACACCCTAAACCTCCAATCCCGGTTTCTATTACGAGGTTAGTTTCGTATCCGTTTTAAGTTATTTTTAGTTAGTTTTAGTTTAAGTTTATGTTTAAATTTAATTAGTTTAGTTTAATGTTGTTAATTTCATTAATTTTAGTTTAATTAAGTACTTAGTTTACTTAAGGTTAATTAATCTAATTTCGTTTACTTTAATTAATTGATACATTTTAGTTCAATCAATCTAATTTTAATTTCGTTTAATTTAATTAATTTGTTTAGTTAAGTTTAGTTTTTATTAATTAATGTTAGTAATTAAATTTAATTAATGTTAGTTAAATTTAATTAATTTTAGTTTAATTTAATCTAATAGTTGAAATCTTCATTACTTAGTTTACTTTAATTAATTTCTTAGTTTAGTTTATTTTAGTTTTAATTAATTAATGTTAGTTTAATTTAATTAATTTTAGTTTAATTAATCTAATTTTAATTTACTTTAATTCAAATTAATTAATTAGTTTATTTTAAATTATTTACTTAATTTATGTTAGTTTAATTTAATTAATTTTAGTTCAATTAATCTAATTTATTTTAATTCTTCATTACTTAATTTAGTTTAATTTAATTAATTTTAGTTCAATTAATCTAATTTTAATTTAATTTAATTCAAATTAATTAATTAGTTTATTTTAAATTATTTACTTAATTTATGTTAGTTTAATTTACATTATTTCATTAATTAATTAATTTAATTTATTTCAATATTTTACTTACGTAATTAGTATTAAATTAGTTTAGTTTGATTGTAGGATTATGACGGGCAGACGACGTCCTCCCCAGTCAGAAGAGCCTGACGATGCGGGTGACGAGGCATCTCTGCAGACGCCTACTACCGCTGCCCCTGATGCGGACCTAACTACAGAGGAGTTGGACATCCTCTTCAGTTACAAGACGGGACTTGCTGCCACGCTAGATGATGCAGTCCCTGAGACCGAGTCTGCGACACCACGACTGCCGCAAGACTCCCGGCTTAGCATCAGGGTCTGCATCAGGGTATGCGTCCGGGTCTGCATCAGGGTCGGATCCAGCTGGCCCCTCCACTTCATGCACGCAACCGTCTCGGGCCACAGACTCTACCCTTCGGATTGAAGGGGATACGTAAGTAATTTTGTTTATTATTTTAATTACTTAATTTTTAAACCTTTAAACTTTTTTCAAAGTGTTTTTTTTTCTCGTTAACTAATAGCTTCTAATAGCACAATGATTTTTATGATTTTGCAGAGTACAGCCGCATACAACCGTTTCAAAATGGTTTCGCGAGGTTCTCCAGAGCATGCCTCTACCCAGCGACCTTCGCTAGCAGAAGATTCCGACGACGGAGAAACGTCGGATGTACGACAATTGGAAGGTAAAAAACATCATTTATTTTCATAATTAATTAATTTTGAAATTTATAGAAATAAATTTATTACTTTAACTATTTTTTATTTCAATTTTTTCAGGGCAAGTTTCCTGTTATCGATCCCGATATCATGGACGGTAGATTGTTCCCCCTATGGGACAGTCACGTCCTGGATCGATTCAAGGACCTCATGAACCGGGCGCACAGAAAGCAAGCAACAAACCGCCCCGTGTGGATGAGCCCGGAGGACCACGTGCGGCTTCTCGCGAGCTTGAGCACTCCTGAGGGCAAGGCAGTGTCAAGCAGGAATAAGGCCAACCGCGCGAAGAATCCCACCAAACACACAGCGGGGGCCCGGACACACGACGAGCACCATCGTCGATTGGTAAGTTTTTTTTTCGTCGTTTTCTTACTTACGTACTTTTTTCTCGTTTTCTGTTTTCAATTAGTTATTAATTTATTATGTTTTATTCTTCAATCTTTGATTTTTTAGGAAGCGAAGCACGGGCGCCCCGTCCCGCCCGATGAGCTGCACCGCGTTCTTCACACGAAGAAGGACAGGACGTTCGTCGACGATAAGCCGTAAGCAGTTCAGGTATTTAATAATTTTTTCAATTATTATTTTTTCTTTAAAATTTTTCCTACCTTATATATTAACTATTTTATTTTCGGAATTTTAAATGTTTAGGAACGTTTCACGGAGTCCTTGAGTCAGCGGTTGCCCAAACCAGACTCGCAACCGACTCAGGAGGACCGTAGAGAGGCGTTCTTGGAGGCTGCTGGAGGGGTTTGGTCTGATGGATCAGTTCCTGGGCTCGGCTAGTACGGGCGACGCCTTTACGCAGATGTGCCCCGGCCTCAGCGGAGCGGAGCGAGCACTAGCTCCGGCCCTTCTCCAGTTGAGCACCAGCTGCGCGCGGACATGGACGCTATGAGTGAGGACTTCGTTTCTCGAGTCGATGCGATTGAGGCCGACATACAGGCACGAGTCAAGGCCGAGGTTGCATCAGCTTTGGCCGCGAACTTCAGATCCCTAGGCGGCGGCCCTTCATCATCGACGCCTCCTCCGCCACCCCCCGCCCCTCGGCAGTAGTTCTAGGATGCTTTCGTCTGTATAAAACATTTTTTGAATATTTGATATATATATTTTTTATTTTAATTCCAATTTTTTGTTATTAAATTTTAATATTAATTAAATAAATAATTAATAATTAATTAACTAATTATTGAAATTTAAATTTTTAAAAAAAATTCTTAAATGCGACCATGTGGTCACTTTTTACGCGACCATCTGGTAGTATTTTGACTGAGTCTAAAAGTGACCATTTGGTCACATAACATACAACCATTTGGTCACTTTTGTATGTGACCAATTGGTCACTTATCTTCAACATAAATTACGACCCAGGATGGTCACTTTTTGGCGACCATCCGGGTCGTATTTTGATCGAGTCTAAAAGTGACCATTTGGTCACATAAAATACGACCATTTGGTCACTTTTTTATGTGACCAATTGGTCACTTATCTTCAAGATAAATTACGACCATATGGTCACTTTTTAGGCGACCATTTGGTCGTATTTTCAAAAGGTTGACTTTTTTGCGACCAAAAATTTATGGTCGTATATTTGTGACTATCCAGTCGCACAAATTCTGGACCGACCAGCTTTTTGGCTACCACTTATTTTGTCGCTTTTTTGGTCGCATTATAGACAAAAAACGACCATTTGGTCGCAATTTCATGGTCGCAAATTGACAGTTTTTTGTAGTGAGAGAAGCTTAGACATCGGACATTGATGAAGTTGTTCGTAATGTCTTTAAACTATATTTGATTTGGTTTTTATTTTTTTTTAAAGTTTAATTTCCAATTCAACCTTGTATTTGGTTTAGTTTTGTTAAACTTTTTTTTTAAGAAAATGAATACTTATTATTTTTTGTTTCTTTTTTGGTTATCAACTATGAGGAAGTATTAGGTGGTTGGAGGATGATCGAAGAAGAAAGAAAATCATTTTTTTCTAGAAGAAATTAAGTATTCAAAAGCTTGAAGATTTTTTTTTTTTTTTTGTTATAGTTTTAATTTTTTTAGATTTAAAATTTTCTTTAATTTTACAAAATTTAAGGGATTTTATAACTTTCCTTAAATCTTGCACAAATTAAGGAAAATTAAATTGGGGGTATGTTTCGTCTTTTCACAATGTAATTTAAATTGACTGGTGGTAGTTTTTGGTAGTTTATATATATAAACAACTGTATTTATCTGAAATAAACAACATTAAACTGTTCATTATTGAAATTAACTCTAGATTTTATGGAAAATTGCACAGATCTCCTCTGAACTATAGATGTTCTAACATGAATCCTTAAACTTTAAATCTGAGCAATTGACCCCGTGAACTTTATAAAGTGTTAAAGTTGGACCTAAAAAATCTCAATTTGACAATTTACCCCATGAAGTTGTAAAATTAAACTCTTGAAAATAACCTTAGAGATGAAGAATGCATCTCTAATGTTAACTTCTAATCTTGACCCGTAAGGGTTTGTGGTCGGGGTCAAGAACTAGATCGAGACAAGAGATCCCTTAGGGACACTGTAGATTTTATAATAATAATAATTAGAAAAATAATATTTTTGAGAGAATAATTTGTAAAATTAATTTTTCTTAGGTCCAATATTAACACTTTACAATATTCAGTGGTGAATTGCTCAAACTAAAAGTTTAAAAAAGTAAGTGTTACAACTTTTATAGTGGTGGCTGGTTTGTGAAATTTTCTCTAGATTTTATATATTTATTCCTATTTCTATCATTATTTTGTTACTTAAATAGTACATTTAATTTTAATAATTAATTCAAATTGAAGTAGTAAATTATTGTAAATAGAATTAGATTATCAAAATTAAATTAACAATTGATTTAAAATAAATTGAGAGTTTTCGTTCCTAAAAATACTTATAGATGATAATTATTCAATAAAAAAAAATTAACAACTAGTTGTTCAATAATGTATTAAAATTGAAGCAATATATTATTTTAATAAAAAAAAATTATAATCGTGATGTATAAGTGATTATGTATATTTTTTCTACTGTTTTATAAAATTTAAAAGAAAAAAGAAAGTTGGAAGTCAATGCCATCTAAGCTTCGGTGACTTTGCTTTCTCATTACTATTTGCACTTTCTCTTGGACTTTTGGAATAGTTGTCTTTGCATTATTCTTTGGGGCTACTGTAAATATAGCGGAATAAAATCTAATATTTATTGAAATTATCTGAAAAGTTATTTATAAAAATAGTAAAAAATAAAATTCGCTCCTAAAATACTATAAAATTGGATAAGTAATCATTGATTTCCGTATAAATAATCACTGATTTCGCACATAGATAATCTCACAGTGATAACTGATAAATTATCACTGATTAGCTCACAAGTTATCATTTATTTCTTTAATTCACACGAATGAGAGTTTTTAAAAAAACTGCTATATCTATAAATATTAGAGAAAATTCTACTATCCAGTGAAATTTATCTTATTTTCTTTAACTTTATTTTAGGGGCTCTTGCAAAAATAGAAAATTGTTCATATTTTAAAAAAAAAAAAAAAACATTTTCAAAATAGAAATATTCACTAAAATATTACAAAATTGAAAGTAATAATCCCATCCGAACCCATATTTCTGAGGAACCGATAATCCGAATTTTATAAGTTATATCCATATCCCCCCATCACATGAAGTACCCTTTAAATGCTATATTTGCAAATACTTTTAAAAATTTATATTTATATATTCAAAAATTCTTTAACTTTATTTTATTATAAGATTATAATACCTAGAATATACTAATACTTGAATTCATCGGTTTGTTTCTTTTTGTAATTCAGTTTAAATTTTAAAACTAAATTTACTATGATAGAAACAAAGAGTTAGTAACTAGTGCTTTCAGAATAATATTCTCTCTCTCAATATTAAACTATAATACTATAATACTTATTTTTTGTACAATTTCATCTATTGTCTAATTATATAAGTTCTTTCTAAATAATATAAGGAAAAGAAAACTCAATATTAAATAATATACATCTTCTTAAGTAAACAATTATTTAGAATTCAATATTAAACTACTTTCATTAAAAAAAAAAAATCAATATTAAACTCCCCACGTTGGTCTCTTATCCCTCTCTCACAATTTATTTTTAATTAACATTACTTTACTTCCCTCTCTATAAAGAAAACCACAACCATTACAAGATCTCTAACCAGCCATCTCACCCGGGAGCTTTATTAATGGCCTCCGTTTGCATATCAGATTGCATCGACAACGCCTACATCGTTCCAGTCCGATCGACCTATGTCAACCTCCATAAGTGGCCAGAATCCGATGCCGAATTCATAAGAAAGGTGACTTCAAAGCCAACACATGAACATCCTAAAGTGGTTGACAGTTTATCTTGCCGGCAAATATACTTGAGGAGCTACACGTTCTCAAGGAAAGAGACAGTGCCTGAGAAAACCCAGAAGTGTCTAGGTAAAGTCAGCAGGAGCCGGATCACGGTCCCACGGTGGAGGGAGAAGATCGGGGTGGTGGCGGACAGAGGAGGAGATCACGGCGGTGTTTGATCATTGCGGTGGCTGCTAAGAGGGTTTCTCGCGCCACCGTGCTATCGATCTTTCGTCGACTGTTATGTTGTGTGACTAAAGTTGATGTTGTTGATCACCATAAACCATTGTGAGATCAAATAGTGGAAGCTTTTAATTTCTTCCTCTATTTTCTTTGACATGTTTTGTGGCATGAAAAATATGGATGAAAATAAGAGAAATCTTTGTATATGTGACTTTCCATGATTCTACAGTTTTGATTGCTCTCTTTCTCATGTAAATAAATAAATATAATTTGATTCCCAAAATCTCAATTCTTATTAGTTCTATTGGAATTTTGATTCCTATTCTATTTCACAAGAGATTTGTTTTTTAATACATGAATCAATTAATTTTAAAAACTCATCAAGAAAATTCATAGACATTGAATATATTTTCTTTATTGAAAAATTATTATTTCAGATTTAATAGGTTTATTATCTTTATACATTTAGCTTGCTAGATGTTAAATTGAAAAAGAAAAAAAAAATCATTATTTTGTTTTCAATATCAAGATTCGGATGCAACAATGCTCGCTCAACATTGTTTGAAAGCCATCTAATCTGGATTTCTTTAATAACGATCTTGTCGTTTAAAAAAAAATATAACGATCTTGTTTTCTTTTGAAATAAAGCATGTTTAATAACTTTTTCTTTTTTTTTTTTTGGTAAAATACCATTTTGGTCCTAAACTTTCTCTCAGGTTTTCTTTTTATCATAAACTTTTCAAAAGTTATATTTTTCGTCCTGAATTTTACGATTCGTTTCGTTTTGGTCCCTCATCTATGTTTTTCGTATAGGACACTACCGAAAAGCTTATATGACATGTAATTGATGATGTGACATTATATAAATATACAATGAAGTTAAATGACATGGAAAAACAAATATACAGTTAAGTTTAAGACTAAAATTAAGGAGAAAAGTATGAGATTAACCTCACTATGTATTCGTTTTTCCATGATATTTAACCTCACGATATATTTCTATAACGTCACATTATTATTATATGCAACATCAGCGCTCCATTAATGTCTTTGACGGAGAAAAAAAAAGATGGAAGGACCAAAATGAAACAAATTGTAAAAGTTCAGGGATGAAAATTGCAACTTTTAAAAGTTTAGGGACAAAATTGAAACTGAAGTCAAAGTTCAGAGACCAAAATTGTTTTTTTACCCTTTTTTTTATATCTAGTTTTTAACTTTTTATAAACTTTTGTTAGAACTTCTAAAAAGTAGAAAATGTGGTTTTCATTTTTTGGAAAATTTTTTAGAGTTTTTTTTTTTTTTTTTTTTACAAATAGTTTTTGAATTAAAAACTTAAAAAAAGAAAAAAGAAAAGAAATCATCACTTAAAAAAAATTATCAGGATAAAAACCATATAAAGTTATTTTTAAAAAATAAGGGGAAAAAAAACCAAATCCTTACTTTCTTTTTTTTTCCTTTTCATTTTTACATTAAAAAAATCAAATTTGAAAAAAAAAATTAAGGGACAACTCACCTTAATGAATCCGCCCCGGTTGGGTGAGCATTAGGAATTCATCCATGAGAAAATATCTTAGATTAGGCTTCAATTTTTAATTTTTGCAATACTTCCTTTTCTATTACTTGGGACATAAATGTGTGAGATTTGAATTTCTTAAACTACTCCTCTTATAGATGAATAAATAATAAGTTATGTTCTACAATAAATAAGGAAAATTCATATACCTAACCTAACCAATAGAATGATGTAATTTGTAATTTTATTAAAATATAGAGGTATTTAAAAAAATTAAAATATAAGGATATGATCTAGCAATAACTTAAAGTATCGGGATGTGTTCTACATTTAAATTTTAATCCAAATTTAGTTCAGATTATAATTTTATATCGCGATAAAGGTCAAAATCTAACTATTCAATCAAACAAGTTGAATCAATTTTAATTAAAATAAGAATAAAAATTATGGGTCTATAAATGAATCAAAACTGATATTTAACCAATGTTTTTTTACACAAACCCCTTCTTGTGTACTTTTGCCCCTACTAAAAAATTTACTGACTTCCCACTAAATTTTTAAACCACAAATATTTGATTTATAAATCATCTAAATTATAGAGATGTATCAAGCATGTTTAAGTTGAATAATGGGCAGTTACACAGTCTCTCTCTCAATGACGAATATGAGAATTTTTTTTTTCCTTGCCCGCTGAATTTTAAACTACTGGGTTTACTTTAGACAGAAAATCAAGATTTTTTCCTTTGATTTTGTATTCTATTTATTTCAATTGCAAACTTGAGGCACGTTTATTAATTAAAATAATGGGAATAAATAAATAACAATAATGGCGTATATTCTTGCTGAGATATTCTTTTCATTCATTTTCAAACAAGACTTTGGCTTATTAAAAAAAATGAAATTGATAATTAAGAATCACGCCCAATTAGGGATGACAACGGGGCGGGGTCGGGATGTCATTCCCATCCCTTAACCTGCGGGGTTTTTAAATCTCCATACCCTACTCTATCCCCTAATCAAAGAATCGGGGAGGGTTCGGGGATTCCCCGTTCGGGGATCGGGTTCTCAGTGGGAAAATTCTCTTTTTTATATTTTAATTCTTATTTAAAAAGAAATATAAAAAAGGAATATATATTTAAAATATACATTTTTAAGATAAAAAGAAAACATAATATTAAACATTTTATAATTTATAAGTTAATATAACCATATTTTATATATTTTTTCCTAATAAATAAAGATAAAAGTAATCTTGCTTCATGATCAGCAGCTTGTTTCTCCCAATGTGCAATTTTTTTAAGAGCATATCTGAGAGCAAACACTTGTTATTTACTACTAGACAATGTAAACAAAATATGTAAAATTTATTAGATAACTCTAACCTTGTGTACACATTGTCTTCGGCAATTGCTTCATCTACCTCAATTCGACGTTCCATGAAATACCTTACGATTCGATAGTAGGTAAACTCCACTAATGTCGTAATCGGTAACATACGGGCACCCTTCAAAACCCTATTTATGCATTCAACAACGTTAGTTGTCATCCACTCATATCGATATCCACCATCATGTGATAGTGTCCACCTATCGGGACTCAAGTTATCGAAAAAAGAAACACAATCAGGATCCGCAAGTTCAAGTTCTTCCATGCATTGTTGAAACTTACGTACTTGGGAATCTGCACCAACACGATAAATAAGATTCTTTAGTAATTGGCTTTTGAACTTCTTATTAAAGTTACTGGCCACATGACGTAGACAAAAACGATGATATGCATATGGCTATGTCCACCCATTATCAGGATCATTAATGGTAGATATGATACCCTTGTGACGATCAGAAATTAAGCAAATATCTTCCCTTTGTGTGAGTTTAAACCTCAAATGACATAAAAATCACCCCCAATTGTCTTTACTTTCCTCATTTACAATGGCAAATGCAAGGAGAAATATATGTCCATTTGAATCCACTGCGGTAGCGATTAAAAGTTTTCCATTGTACTTTCCATACAAATGAGTTCCATCGATTTGAATCATGGGTCTGCAAAACCGCAATTCTTGGTCCGAATGACCAAAATACACTACGCAATATACCCTCTCCCGGGGTATCCATACCATCAATCCTCCATTAGTCTTGTGTCCCTGGATTTACTTGTTTCATGGCATTCAACCACTTAGGTAGTAGATTAAATGATTTTTTATGATCACCAAAACATGTGTCATAGCCTTTCTCTTCCCATCCCAAACCTTGTAGTAAGAAACATTGAACTTATATTTATCCTTGATAATGTTTTATAACATTGCAATCGTTATGGAAGGTTCATCTTTCACAAAAGAACATATCGTTCTACATATCAAAGAAGCGAATTGATTATGATCTTCATTTACTCTCGCATAAACACAAGTATAAGGGTTTTTGTATTGAGTAATCTCAAACATATCATGCCTTCTTTCTACAACATGCTCAAAGTCTCCATGGACACCCATCCACATGTTTCTTACATCAAAGTGACCAAACTATAGTGGTAGACTCCATTACCTCAAACTATTGGTCATTAAGAACAACATATGTTTTGACCTCATGCTTCAAATTTTTTTTAGTGTTAAACCTCCTCCCTATACATAACTCGTCTGATCTCCCAACGAAACCAACATTTAGAATTGCAACTGTCTCTCACATATTAGAATTAATGATTTCCATATCGAGTGTGGTGTATAAAGGTGAGGCGGGTTTGTGTTCGGGGCAATCCCCATGTAAATCCTTAATTCCTTCATCATCAGTTAAAGTGGCAATGTCAATATAGTCATTAGAGGTTAAGATGGATGTAAAAATATTAAAGCGTAGTTCAGACACTGGTTCTAATCCATCTATTCTCTCATCATCAACTATATTGTCATCATTCTCCACATTTTCATCTTCTATATTCTCACCTTCCATACCATCATCATCATGCACATTTTCATCTTCTATATTTTCACCTTCCATATCATCATCACCATCCACGTTTTCATGGCTTTCATCAATTAAACCACTAACAACAACAGATCTCTGTGAACTCTGAATTCCAACATCTACTATATTTTTTCTAACAACATATAACTCAAGTAGATTTGGAGCAGGAGATGCAACAGAAAACATAAAAGCTAAGTCTGCCTGATTACTAATATGAAATGACACATAATTGATCGACCCCATCGCAGTCATACTTGGATATCTATAGATAATGTTATCTTCCTTCAATCTCAAGTTTATACTCAATTCTTCAATCAACACATCAATAAATTCTTCATAGTTTGTACTACTATGCATAGTAAATCCATTGTCTGCATTTCAATCATATTCCATGCCATTTGATTCATAGACTATGTTCCATTTTTAAAACATAAAATGGTAACAAGTTTATCACTCATCTTGAACCTAAAAAAAATTTAAAAACATTGTTATGCCTATATTCAACCCAAAACATAATATATGTCAAAATATTTGCATGCCAACAAAAGTACATTGAGCCTATATTCAATCCAAAGCATTCAATCAACCAATTTTTAAACATAATTACAATAATAATACTCACCTTCAAATAGGAGACAACTTTAAAATTCGGACAATCTACCCAATCTATCTACAAAAAAAAAAAAACAAATAATTTCAATCATAAACCCAAAAATATTATTCATAATCTCAATTTTCTAAATATAAAATACATAATTGCTTAAAAAAACTAAACTATAAACAACATCAAAAAATCAATTAAGAAATTACCGAAACAAAATGACTACTCCCGGTGTTGATCAAAACGAAAAACCGCTCCAAAAAATTCAAATTTGGGAGACTTAGGGTTTTTTATATTGGTTAGATCTAGAGAAAATTAACCAAAAATGAGAGGAAAAGGGCGGCGGCGGACACCTGGGATCAGCGGCTGGAGCGGTGCAAATGAGATGAGCGGTGGGGGTTTTATTTGAGAGAAATTGGAAATGGAATAGAAGAAGAAGAAGAAGAAAAGAAAAAGGGGAAGGGTTTGCCTTGAAAATGTGATATATCACGTTTTCATTTAGAAAACGTTATATGATATAATGTTTTTAATGAAAACGTTATATCATTCAACGTTTTCATTGAAAGCGCTTATTCATTCAACGTTTTCTTAGAAAACGTTGAATGGTTCAGCACTTTCGATGTTGACCAGTTAAACAAAACGCCACGTCAACAAACTGCCCTAGTTCGCTAAATATGTTGCAAACCTATCTATTTTGATTGTTTTATTATTATTTTTGGCTTATTTTAAAAAAAATTCCCTATAACATTGATGCAATCAATGCTAATCACTAATTAACATATTAAACTATAAATAAATTTAAATAATGATATATTTATTATTATGTTTTTTTTTTTAAATATCAATACTTCCCAAAATTTGGCTACTCTTTAAAATTTCCCTAAATTTATATACCTTTTGTCAATTAAACTGTCTCATAGGGATATATGATGCAATATCTCTTTGTCTAATCGTATATAGTACTTTTGTTTAACATGATATTTTTTTTAATATCGATCTTTTAATTGAGTCAACCTTGAATACTCAACTTTAAAAAAAAAAAAAAAATCTATCAATTTAATTCGGTCGACATAATTTGTGTTGCATATTTAACTTAATAGTTGAGACACATCACCCTTTGTGGTTAAAAAAGACTAAAATTATTTTTACCAATAATTATAATATAATCTGCCACGCAAACCTCTAAAAATTTAGAAGGATTATAATTCTAATATATCATTAACTTTCGGTCACCCTTTATTTAATATTCCTCCAACTTTTTCTCTCTTTCCTTGAATCATAATTATAATATGTTATAGTTACACACATATCAAATATATATATATATATATAAATTTTTAAAGCTTAAAAAGAGAATAATTAAAGATTATTTAAAATACGTTGAAAACCAAAACTCCACAAGTATGGTTTGTACTTTTTACTACGTCATTGACTTATACACTAATTAACAAAATGAGAATAAATATGTATTTTCGAAACGAGAAAAACCAAACAAAAAACAAACATATGGTTAAAATATACTTCTTTTTAGTTAGTTTTGTCAAATCTTATTTGGTCCCGGTTCTTCTTCATCATGCTTTCTTCAAAAGTTAAATTTTTTAAATTATAAGAACTAAAACGTTAAACAAAAATATTGGTAAAGAAAATGTTACAAAAAGAGTATGATGATCAAAACGACAAGGAATCTCACGTAATGTATAAAGAAAAAAAAACAAATAAAAACCATAAAAAATGATTAATTTAAGTCAACACGTAAATTTTGAGATAAAAAACTAAATTAAGAGTAAAAATATTGAATTAATTACACCAATAACCAATATAATTCAGGGAATAAAAATGGTTTTTTAATATCAATTTCCCATAAACACCATTTATGGTGGCGGACATAATTTCAAACCTTACCTAATTACCCTTTTGTCTCTCCTAATAACATATCCATAATTAAACACATTTAATTAAGGAAAATTTATGGGGGTATGTTTGGCATTTGCCAATGTAATTCAATTTTTCTGGTGCTGGTTTTGGAAAGTTTGATTTTTATATATCAAACATTGTGTTTTTTTTAAATAAACAACATTAATTTGTCCAATACTGAAATTAACCCAAAAATATTTAATCAACTAAATTAGATTATGACAGAGAATGAGATAGATAAAATGGGAATTTATGAAATAAAAAAATGGCTAGATTTATATTTGAAAGTTTTTTTTTTTTGGCTATATTTTGAATTAATAGGTCCAATGGCTAGTATTCGAATTATTCCCGTTAAAAATCTAATTAAAAACTCATTTGGAAGGAATTTAGGTAGGGGAAATAAAATCCCCCCCATTCCTCCCCACCTCCAAACCCGCTTCAGATTGGATCCCCGGTTTACTAAACGGGCGAGGGCGGGCCGTGAGAGTTATGGCCCCGCCGTGCCCTTTTTTTTTTTTTTTTTTTTTTATTTTCTTTCCTTTTCCTTTTTCCTTTTGGTTTTGATTTCCCCCCCCGCCCCCCCCCCCCTTTTTCCTTTACGAATATGTTTGTGTGTTTATTTGGATTGATATGTTTAGCTGTGTAGGTTAATTTTAAATTAAATTGTGATTTTGGAATAATTTGATAATATTGGGAATGGAATGATGTTAATTGCATTATTTATATTTTATGAAATAGAATGAAAATATGCCTACTCTATATTGATTTGGGTTTGAATAAATTTCCTAGCCATGCTTAAATGTTAAATTATAGTTAAACTATTCATATAATAATGTAGTGGTATATAATAAATTGAAACTATATAATGTTACACAATAAAATCCATAATTTAAATTTTATGAGGCATAATTTTTATAAGTTTGAGAGAGATATATTAAATTAAAATTTAAAAAAAAAAAAAAAAAAAAAAAGGAGGAAAAAAGAGAAGAATAAATGGGGTTAGGTTTTCCCTTAAATCGATAAAGGGGATTGATCAAATCAATTAAGATTGATTTTTATAAAGAATATTAAATGAGAGGAATGAAATAAGGCAAATCTAAATGCATTTAAGTATCTTCATATGAACAATTATAATGACATTTTAATGTGAGTAAAGTAGGGGGCAAAAACCAAAACGTAACCTTGAAATAACCCCCCGAACTATATTTTTTAAGCAATAACCCTCCCCAACTTTTATGTGTTTAAAATAAACCTTTTATTCACACTTGTTAATTTTTTAATTATGATTGTTACTTGGGTAATTTTTAAAGAAATTTTTAATGTTAAACAAAACTTTTATTTATTACCATAATAAAGTGGATTTGAGTGAATTAATGTGGTCATGGGTGCAATTATTTCTTTAGATTAATGACGTCTACCAATTTCATTCCCTTAACTCGATTTAATATTCTTTATAAAAATAAATTAATTTCATACATAAATTCCTTCCAAATGAGTTTTTAATTAGATTTTTAATGGGAATAATTCGAATACTAGCCATTGGACCTATTAATTCAAAATATAGCCAAAAAAAAAGAAAAACTTTTTCAAATATAAATCTAGCCATTTTAGATTTTATGTTTATAAATATCCCATTTTACCCTCTATTTTTTTTTAATTGTTCAATTATAATCTAATTTTTTTGCATTAAATATTTTCTTATTTGATTTTGTTTCATTGGACAAATTAATCTTTTTTATTTAAATAAAAAAATCACAGATTCTTTTATATATATCAAAACTCTACTCCAAATCCTCCATCTAGTTAATCTTAAATTACTTCATCCCAAATTTCACCCCTATGGTATTTTACCCTTCCTCCAATAAATTTTCTTTAATTAAATGATATGTAACTAATGAGATATAGTTATTAGGAGAGATAAAAGGGTAATTAGGTAAACAATGAAATTAGAATCCACGTTTAATCGTCACCATAATATGGTTCTTCTTCTTTTTCTCTTTTTGATGGGTTAAACAATCATTTTTATTAATATGAAACAATGGTTATTCTTCTTTTCTGTTTTAAAATTGTACGAAATTGAGTGATTTAAATATGGTTATTTGTCGTATATTTTTAATCCTTCTATTCTAAATTTTTTCATTAAGGTCTTTAATTTTTCGTATCTATACCTGATTTATATTTATATTTACTTTAATTTTTAATGTATTTTGTTAACATTTGTTTAATTAATGGGATTTTGTTGGTAATTATATGTGTCTTCTTCTTGTTTTATTGTAAGTTTGTTCTTGGGACTATTAACCAGTTTTGTTAGAATAACTATATTTTTTAAGCAAATTACCTTACAAAAGTTTTTAATTATAATAGTTTTTAAATATTGTAATTTTTTGTTCCTTTTATTCAAACTTGTTAGTATTTTTTTTTTGTTCCTCTTATCACTTGTGTGACTCGTCTTCTAAAGATAAATTTTTTAATGTTTCAACCAAAACTTTTTATTTATTACGACATCAAATTAATTCGGTGTAAATAAAATTTTTCCCCCTTATTTTTTAAAACTTTAATAAAAGTTTAGGGGTTATTTTTTGTCATCAAATCTTTTTCTCGTTCTTCTTATTTTTTCCTTAATTTTAGGGGCATTATTGTATTTTCATTCTTATTTGAAAATCCCCCCCATTTTGTTTTATTTTTTTCATTGGGCCCCCCCCCGGGCTTTTTTCCTTTCCTCTTTTTATAAATAACTTTGTCAATAAATTGCATATTTAAAATGGGTATTTTATGCCAATAATAATATTTTTACATATTGGTATTTGTCTTGAACTTTTCAAAATTATTTAAATGCGTAATTTTTGTTCAATTTATTGCTATGTTCAATAAATTAATCATTACAAAAGAAATTTGGGGACCAAACCGTTATAAGAATTGAAGTACAAACATAAAATGAATATTTTAACCTAAAGATATACTTCGACAAACCCTAATTTTTTTTTTTATAAATAACATAGACAATAATTATTAATATTTAAAATAGATACTTTTAATATTAATATATGTTCCAAAAACAATCTTTTTTTAGACCAATAACAAATAAAATTGTAGATTTTTCAATAAAATAAAATTGTAGATAAAATTAATGATATTTTCATAAGAATTTGTCTCAAATAGCATAAATTTGTATACTAATTACTAAAATGCCTGAACTTTATAAAAATTACTCAAATAGCATAATTATAGTTCAATAAATTATTGAACTATTATTCAATTAATTATTGAACTATAATTCAATTAATTATTGAACTATTTTTCATAGGTATTTTTAACGAAATTGTTTGTTTTTTGGTTTTTTAAGTTCAAGGTTAATAATTTATTGAACTATTTGATATTTTTTATTATTATTTTCAATGAATTCGTTAAAAATTTTATTTTTTTTAGTTCAATAATTTATTGAACTAAAATTATACTATTTAAGTAATTTTTGAAAAGTTATGACATTTGAGTAATTAGTATGCAAAAATATATTATTTTAGTAATTGCTTCTATTTTCATTATATATAAAAGCACCTAAAAACTATAAAATATGCTTACTGTTTAATTAAAACGAATGAGATAATCAACTAGAAAATTAAAAAAATTAGAAAATAACTGGATACATTAAAATCAGCCAACAAATACAAGATTCACTTCAATTCTATATCTTCTTCCAGAAAACTCAAAATGTTGATTCTCGTAATGTAAATTATTTACACCACATATATCTTGTGTAATTTGTACAACTTGTATACTATTAGATAAATTCTGACAAATATAATCATGAGTTCTAGAAATACATATTATGTCAATACATATATCTAACAAAATTCCAAAGTCTGGAAAAATAGCAGGTACGTTGTACAAAATTATGTACTATTAGACATCATGTACGGTCAAATGAGCACTATGTATATAATGTTTGGGATCGTGGATCTAATCTTATCCGAAGAGAAATATTCAAATCTTACGCACTGATAACGTTTTACCATGAAAAACTCAAAACATATATGGCGAGATGGAGCATACACGCACAAATGTAGAGTAAATCAAAACGATTAGCTGACATTAAAGAATTATTTTTTGGCGAGTGAATGGATTTTCGGATTGGATTCATGATTTTCAGCCAATTTTTTTTGAGATTTTTCGACGTTGGAGTCTATGGCAATGACGGTTTCAAAAGGTCCGATGCATGAGGCGGTCCGTCAATAGAGAGGAGAATAAAGAAGATGTGCATATTGAGAAGAAACGGTGAAATATCTGTCGAAAAAATGGTGGCATATATGAGATTGTGAAGATGAAGGAAAATGAAGGAGATAATAGAGATGAGATTGGTATGAGTATTGAACTGAGATTGGATCGAGAAGGATCTAGGGCTAAGATACTTCTTGTCTCGGCCTGAGATCCCAATCTCGGACCGATATCAATCCAAGATCCTGATTTTTTTTTTTTTTTTTTTTTTTTTTACAAAATACTTAAATCTATGTCGAATTTGTTAATGAAAAATTATTTGAAACTAAACGAAAACTTGTATTACTTTTTTTTTCTAACATTCTGATTAAAAAAAGGAGTTCCAGTCCATGTCCATATATGTGAAGATGAAAATGATTTATGGTTTTAGTACTTAAGAAAGAAAATAGAGGAATAAGAGAAGAAGAAGAGGGGAAAGAAGATGAGGCGAAGATAAAAAATAATATTATAGACTTTTCATGGGATTGTAACATAATCAAAGGATCAATAAACCTTAATATAAAATGAGAGGTTAATAAACCTTAGTTTCAAAATTTGGAGGTCAAAAATGAAAATCTTCCATTAAAAATCGATCCCACTCTAGCAAGTCTTTCTGGACCGGTCTCAAGTAGATTTATAGTCATATCTCTTGCCCCAAAATGGTACAAGGAATACTGAAATATTTTCCCAAACCTAAAGAAATATGACCTTCCTTTAAACTGAGGTTAATAAACTTTAGTTTCTGACATTCTTGTTACATGATCTAAATTTCGACCCTAATCATCTCTTTTGCTCATTTTTTTGTCTACCTTTGTATGCCGCCTGCTAATTGCGCATCCATCTTGAGCAGCAAGAGCATTCAGGTTTTCATCAAGAGGGCGGTTATTATTATTTTTCATTTCTAATCCTCACGAACATAGGGTATAGATAACTTCATTCAAAGTTATCATTGATCTACCAAATTTGCCTCTCTATAAGAATCTAGTAGTGAGTTCAACATTATAATGATCTTTCTCGCATTTCCCATCATCTCATCATCAATGGAATGAGGATTGTGTAACGGGAATTTTCTTCAAGTCATCAAGAATCTAGTCCAAACTTTTGGAAGTATCCATCGTAAAACCAAAGAACGTCTCATTCAACAAGATTCTATTTGTGATATACTTTATGAGGTAGATTTCTTACAGCTTCTGTCAAGCCTCTGTCAACTTTATCAATTTACCTTAAATGTCAGCCAGGTATAGGATAACTATCGAAAAAACGTTTACTTATGAGTTCATTCTTCTCCTTTTCAATCATCCTATTGGGTATAGTAAAAGGGCCGTCAACAACCTTATAGAGTTTCTACTTACCTAAGAGAGCTCTCATCCTCAAAAATCCGAAACCGTAAAAGAGGGTAGAGTTCAAACCTCATGTTCCCAATTGATCTGTCATGGAAGGTTTGTGAAGAATCACAAGAAACCTTTCAAAAGAGCTGGAAAACAAACCCCTATGTTAATGCAATCAACGCACAAATAGCAGAAAGAAAACGCAAGATCCAAAAGAGAATACACCAGAAATTTTATACCGGTTAGTCTACATCCAGCTGCTCGTGGGGCCAATTCACTATGAGAAATGAGTAAATACACACAAAAAATCTCTTTTCTTTACTCACCTTTTTTTTCAAGCCATCTCTTTTCTTTTCTTTAATAGTAATTTGGAACGTGGAGAAAAATCAACCCTCATTCTACAAAGTGCCCGGCCTCATCAGTTCTGATTAAACTATTTAAATGGCTGACCCATTTTTAACCGGAGAAGCATCATGAGGCCACCCTGAGCTAATTGCCCGTAGAAATGATGGTATTGCTATTTGTAATCAAAGGTTAGTATCGTTTCGAAATACAATTAAACTTTTATTGAGCCCAGTTATGATTATGAAACTATTAACATTAGTATCTATTCGTGTGTCAAATTAACAAAATGACCATTTCTTTTCTATTTCAATTGACAAGCTTGTTTAGTATATAACAAAAGAAATGGTGTTTATTCGAGACCTTTCACTGAATAGGCGAGTGGCCAGTAGATAACTGAAGCATCTCCTCCAAAATTTATGCCAAAAAAACTCTGACAATTGTTAGAGGACTTCTTGAGACTCGGTCTTCTACTATCCTTGCATATCACCAGTGTCTTGCTACCCAAGCTTCCCACCTGCCCATTGTTAGAAAATATGTTTAAGCTTTCCTGAAGCCTACTTCAATTTCAAAGGGTGTTCAGTTTGAAAACTCACACAAAAAAAAAAAAAAAATCTGACACGTGAACCGCTAGAGACTTGATTTGTATTATTCAATTATGCAGCTAAAACCAGGGCTTTTAATGCCGGAATTTGGCTCTCCAGAAGCTCCCTTTTGCTCAAAATTCTGTCAGATGAACAGTCATCTTCCTGAACAATTAGTGAGTACAGAAGCATCTGTCAGTTCTTTTCACTCACAAATGAGACCTATCAAAAGGTCAAAATATCATAAATCTTCTTTTTTTTTTACTTTGTTTCCAGTTTGGAGAACAACGAAAGATCAAATAGTTTGTGTTAAAAAGGCGAAAATTGAACTTCATGTTGATTTACAAAATCTTTCATCCAGAGCAGTAACTATTTAACCCTGCACTTCTACAATTTAAGAAGGGCATAAAGGAGACAAAAACACGAATTTTATTTATTTCAACACTTCTCAATGATTTCCCTTTTAAATTATAATATTTGAAGGTGCTAATTATACAATTCTAATTATGTACGAACACATAAAAAAAGATAAAAAAAAAACCCAATGTTGAATTAGCGTATAGTTATGCTACAGTTTGGTCTCGTGGGTTATATAGAAGGATGTTACCACCTTATTATTGTTGGATCCTTTTGGAGGAATAAAACGATAGAAAAATTTATTGAATTATGTTTTGGTGGCTCTTTTTTTGATTATTTAGAACTTAGAAGGAAAGAAATACCTCATCTTTTTAATGACAAAGTTCAAAAATTGCACATCCTTTGGAATATAATTTTATTTAAACTTATTTATGGTCTAAAAATGTAAACCATTTAGATTTTGGTTCAAGTCTCTCAGTTTTGTATTAACCTTGGAATTCTTTTATGTAACCTTACTTTGAAATTTTTGTTTAATGCTCTTGTGATGAGAGGATTCCTTGTCCTCACTTTTACATATGCTCGTTTAAGAATAAATTTGTGGTGAATTCATCTGAAAAATTAATTGAAAAAATTTCCCATTTCCTTGATGGTAAAAAAATATATTGTTAAAAATCATTTTCAATACTTGGCTTTTTAAATTTCAAAATGTAAAAATATAGGGTCTGTTTAGATGTTTTGAAAAAGAAACTCTGTTTTTAAAACAAAAATTCAGTGGATATTTGTTTAGATGATTGTCTTATAAAAGTTGTTTTCTCTTGTTTTCTTTTAATTTTTTAGAATGGAACAATTTTTCTTCCCAAAATCATATATTTTTAAATAGTGGCTCCAAATATATAAATATCTAACTATCAAGAAATTGTTCTTAAAAGCTATTTTAAAAACAAAAACAGATGAGATTTTAAAGTTGTACCCAAACAAAGGTGATAATTTTTTAACAATCTATTTGAAAAAAGTTAGAAAGTGTAAAGAGAGAAAATTGTGAGAAAAATATGTAGAGAAGGCAAAAATGAATCACACTTCTGTAGTACTAGTAAGTTAATGACTTTCCAAATGAAAAATAGACAATGAGTTTTTGAAAACTAATATCTTTAATTTTGAAATTTGGCCAAGTTATTAAAAGCTTTCTAAAAAATGTAAATAAAAAACTCGTTTTAGCCTTTATTGTGTTGGTCCGTTTTGTTTTGTGATCCTTGTTTGGATCCGTCTTTCATAATCTCAATGAAATGCACTTTTGAGCGGTTTTCCTCAACAGACAAAAAAACGTACACTGAAAATGCTAAAGCAATAATCTGGGATCTAAAAAATTTAACTTACATCACCAACAGCAGCTGAAATAAGTGACAAAAGTGTCACTGTCACAGATTGGTAATCTGATAAGATCTTGTATGCTGAATCATCTAGTTTATCCTGTATATTAGTATATAATTTCAGATTTGTTTCTGAGCAGAAACAGCAACATGCAATTCAATATTCTATTTATGCATGATAATAGATTGAACTAAGCATATCAAAAACAGGAAAGTCGGTCTCTCCAGTCAACAGTGCATGCCATATTTTCATATAATGAATATGGCAATAGAAAGCATTCATAACTCCTTGAGATTAACATGCTAGCATTCAGTAGCTGAGGGAAATTGATCAGAATATATATATATATTGTACATGCTGCATTGATGAAATTCAATCAACACGACGTGAAGTTCTTCAAATAAGATGCACGTCCATTCAAATATTAATAAAATAATTCCGAGTGACAAACATGCCTAGTGGTTTCACTCTTCTCTCATTTGATTTGCAATCTCACATTTTCCCCTTAATTATTATGATTACAAATATTTGATTACTCCATTCATCAGACAACGAAATTTAACTATGGTATTTTTTTAATCAAGATTTGTGAAAATGTACCTTCAACCGAGAAATAGCTATGGAGATTGCCCTTCCAGGGGCTTGAAGAGCTTTATGATGAATCTATTGCAAGGAACCCAGATCAAAACTAGTCATTGAGCAAAGAAAAAATTTTTGCAGGTACAATTACTTTAACATAAATAAAATATTCAAGCCTCACTAACCTGTAGGTAGAGAAGTGAAACAACTTTTGGCAGAAGAGAAATTGGATCCATTTCAGCAGAAACTTGAGATGTCAAATCCTAACAAGAGATTAACAAAAAAGAAGAGAATTTTGCAAGTAAGTTAATGAACCAAGGACCTTCAACTTTTCATTTAATGCATTGCAACATACACAAGCATGTACATGATGTCTAGAATATTCAAACTAGAAAAGATGTCGAGCTAAGGATAGGGTGGACTGGAGGTGTTTCATACTTTCACCCTACCATTGAACAAGATCCTAAATTTACAGCAGCGTTTCTACCATTTAAAAAACCAAAAATATCTTGACCTGAAACAGCACCTACTTTGTTGATGAAAAAAATCAAGGGAAAACATCACACTAAGATAAGACACCAGAAAATAGAACATAACTTACACCTTCTGGTAACAACTATAACCATTTAGACAGAATGAACAAGTGGGAATAAATCATAAACTCACATAGTATATGCAGGTCTTTCAAATATCAAGCTTTGGACCCAAGGAAAACAGAAAATAATACATTACCTTACGGTATGAATGCAGAAGAGTCCTCTCCAATTTCTTGTCGAGTTTTTTCAAGACCAATCCACTGAACAGATTAATATACTCAGTGCACTAAAGAATCGCATTCTAAAAAAAGAAAATACTAAATAAATTAAAATGCCACCTTTCTTCTGCTAAATCACACAGTGCAGTTATGAAGGTTTCCACCCGCTGTAACATAAGAGAACTAGAACTATTTAAAAACATAGTCCTTCCAAGTTATACTAAAATACAATAGTTCTTTAAGAGATAGGCGTATTGAACAGGTGTTTATCTACAATTACAATAGGTAACCTTAACGGATAAAATTGAAAAATGCACAGAAACCAATACGATAATGAAATGTTAAAATAACGATTGAAAAAAGTAAATAATGTGGCAATTTCAAAAAGTAAAAATGATAATAATAAACAAAATATTATTATTGTGGGAAAGAACTTGAAAAGACATATTTTGAGATTCTGGACCAAAATTGAAATATGGTTGTTCTATATATCATCTCTGGAAAGGCATAAAATATAAAACCCAATCACTAACCTTCCCTTCCAAAGCTTCAGCTACAGTAAGAGCCTTACTCGATAGAGATCCAGGAAAACTCTTTGCCTAACTTGCACAGGTAAATAATTACAAATGAGAACATAACATTTACTGAGAAGTGAGAACAAACTTGAGTGTCATATATAAGTTTGGAAGAAAGAAAGAAAAAATGATATATCACGTTAAGGTTTGTGTCATACAAGAGTAATTCTTTCCCCAGTACTTAGAGAGACAGATTCCAAATTCTGCACTTCTTCAAGTTCCATTCCATTCTTCAACTTGTTGTGCAAATCCTACATTAACAATTCATGACATTGAAAAAAAATTTACCCATCATTCACCCTGGTTCTGCTTGGGAAAATTTTTAGAGAGAGAATCTATAACTTTACCAAGTTATGAAAAAGCATATCCACAGCTGATGCAGCCGTAGTTCTTAACAAATGCCGGTGCAAAACTACCTGTAAATCATTGCCAAGACATCTGTTACCCAATTCAAATACAGAAGATCATCTCTTTTAAAATTATTTCAACAACAATTTACTTACAGAGATTGACTGATCATCTTCGAACAGATCTAAAGCTTTTTCATACAGCTGCAAATTTAAGACAGACTGTACAGTAGAAAAATAAGCTTAGCATACATTTCTTAGTGTAGGTCTTAAATCACACAATGCAAAGTTCTAAAAGTCGATATCCATTAGAAATAAACTAAACTGGGAGGTCAAAGCTAATAATCCTATGATGCCAACACGGAAATATAACTGTATTCACCTCATCAAGTTTCTGTTGCATATTGTCAAGCAAGCGTTTCATTTTCTCTGAATTATCTGTAAATTGTGCCTTCCTTCTCTCTCTCCAAGAATTGTTCAGAATAGGTCTAAGATGGTTTGCCAAAGGTCGAAGAATTATTTCAGGATCATCAATGCCTAATAGTTTGGTTTGTCAGAAAAAGAACTAAAATAATGCTAAATTACAAAGTGTGTGTATTCAACTAAAAACAAATTTCAGACCATGTTCTTCAAGATCAGGAATCAGTGCCTTGATCTTCTCAATAACCCATTCTTCAGAAGGGAAACTAAGATTACTGTCTTTTGTTTTAACTGGTTCCTTTTTGCCCCCTGTTTTGGTCTCCACTTGCATGAAGGGTGTAGACTTGGCCTTCTTCTGGTTTTTCTTGGATTTTGTTGAATATTCTTGGTCATCCAGAGCATTTTCAGCTGCTGTAGACTGAGTTCCAGTTGATTTACCCTTCTTTTTCTTTGATTTTTTCTCCATGATCCCTCCAGTATTGCCACTTTCATTTCCCATTTCACTTGACTCAGAAGTCGTGCTTGATTCTTTTCCAGGTTTACCATCTCCAGAAGGAATGCCTGCAGAAGATCCTAGGACATTTATGGTCTCCATCTCTTTTTCCACACGTTCATACAGATCCTGGTTTATGAAAATAAAAAAATTAATTTGTGGAAGTGGTTTTGATAGTACCTTTAACATTCAATGTGAGTTATACTTGAAAGTTACTTCTTCAAAGTCATTTCTTCATCATTTTCTTGGAAATTTGATCACTACAAATTCAAACTCCTTATCCGGATATGACTACAAATTCAAATTCCTTATCCGGAGAAGAAAAAGATAGAAGTATACAATTAAAGTGGCAAAAGAGAGAGGCTGATGACTATCTACAATGCAATGCACAAGATATGCAAAATGGTTAGCATACATCAATAAACAATCAACATCGCAAGTTAGCATGTAATAAATAACCTGCAACCCTGCTCCCCCTCCAACTCCAAACACCCCACAATTAGATCCAGTATGGTATATGTATAACCTAATTACAAGTATGTGGGCCAACAATTTTCTTTTACTTAACTAAAGGAAAATAAAAGTCATACCTTGATAAATTTACTGCTGAATAGAAATGAATCGCCAAAGATGAGTGCCTTATTAGACTGCAAAGCAAGAGAAACATATACTCTTATAGTTCTCCGTCACTATATAAGCAATAACATAACTTTGTGACGGTACTCACCTTTAGAGCTACCTGAACTGATGGGCAACATGACAAAATTTTAGTTGCATCTTGGGGCTCAAATGATGAGGGAAGTACAAGAAGAGAATTGGTCCTGCAAATTCCATAAGAAAATACATACAGGTACATTACAAACATTTTACTGAGTACTGACAATTAAAAAAGCAGATAACTTTACATATTAAAGGAACATTCCACATTCAAGAAAGAAATCTGAATTAGAAAAAAGTTCATTCAAACACTTTTTTACTAATCTACTGTAAGGAATACTATTAGGGGCATATCTGAAATTAAATAACAAGTTTGTAAGGGGATGGTTAATATAAATAGTGAAGATCAAGGGAGTTAGAGATAAGCTGGTTTTTAGTGGTAATTAGGGGAAACCTAGTTTTGAAGCCAGACCTTTCAAAATACTCGAAATCTTATTCTTATTTAGTTATTTTCAATATAATCTGATTTTCTTGTTTTTGATACCTATCAAATTAGTATCAAAGTTGTTCAATCTTCGCAATGAATGGGAGAGAGAAGATATAGCTGAAAATGTGCAATTTCGCAGATAAAGTGTTACAATATTTTATTTTTTGCAAATGAAAGCATTGCAATATTTAAGATCAATGTGGATTAAGTTTGAGAATAAATTGTTTCTAAGGGCAGTTGGAAAGGGGAAGAATAGAAGCATACAGAATCAGATGTTAAGGTAGTTGGAAAGAAGACGAAACCTCAAATTGACCAAATCTCAAAAATGTAAGAGGGGGGACAAGCATAAAAATTGGATAAAGCCAACACATGACTCTTCTAAACCAAAAGAAGTCGAGAAGGAGGAGAATGGAACGGCACAAAACAGGCCCGAATGAGTTGGGTTGCAAAGACCAGAAACGGCACCAAAGGTGTGAAAATCTGCACCGTTGGAGGGAGGGTACCGAGGAAAGAACCGAAAAACACTGAAGAGCGGATTAACAACAAATCCAAGAGCCAATTTATCTAGCTTGAAAACACTTACATGTGAGTTCTGGACCATGCAATCAAGAATGACTGGGTCAACAAAAAGGAAAACTTCAATTGGAAGCAATCTATAAACCTCATTAAGAGTTACACAAACCTCATTGGAAAGAAAATATTGATGTACCAAGCACCGATCATCGGAAAGTTAAAGGTAAAGTTTTGTAAACAATCTTAGGGAGGAATCTCATAGGCTTGCAACAAAAAGAAAAAAAGGGAAATAGACAAGTTTTAATCAAGATAAAGGAAGGATTTCGAGGCGGATCCAGTGCTTTGAAAGGCAATAAGCGCACAAAAGCGACAAAGTCCTCTAGGAGCCTAAGCACAAAGCGCACAAAAAAGCGAGGGCTTATTTTTGTGAAGCGCAATATACATATAGTTTATATTATATATACAACACATAAGCAAATCATTAAAGATTAATTTTGAATAATACGAGTCTTATAATCACAAAAAGTCCATAAAGCATAAGATCCTACATAACACATTACAAAATCAGCTAAGGAACATTGAAAAACAGAGGCAGGTGTAATAACAGTGGCTGGAATTCAATCAGGGATGTTTAAATAAGTCAAAACAGTTGTTTGAAAGTTTAAAAGAGAGAGAGATTGTTAGGAAGTTTAAAACATTGAAAAAACGGAAAGGATGAAAAAAATAATTTTAGACACAACAGTTGGATGGAAAACAGAGGAAGAGAGGGGAAAAAAGACCAAAACATGGAGTTGGTTGACAGACAAGGTCGAAAGAGAGAGAGAGAGAGGTCAAGTAAGAGAGAATCAGAATTCAGAGATGGAGAGAAAGAGAGAAGGAGAGAGAGCTTACTCAAGTTTTTTGAAGTTTCATCAATGGAGGAGAAGTCGCAAGAGAAGAGGAGCAGTTTGTATAAAAAAAAGGAGAAGACGTAACTTTTAGGGTTAAAAAGTAAACGTTTAAAAGTTATTTTAAAAATAAAATAAAAATAAATTAGGGCTGAAAAACGCTTTTTTGTTGAGACATTCGCTTCTCGCCTCAACAAAAAGCGTCAGGCGCCGCTTAAGCGAGTGCCTTATGCAAAGCGCCTCGCTACTACAGGTGGGCCTAGGCGAGGAGCGCGCCCACTGGGCGGATCACTGAAAGAAAAAAAAGAGAGAGGGGTACGTGGACGGAATTGGAAGAATGTTGGCACTGACAAGAGCAAGAGAAAGAAGGCCACTGAGCAGTTATAGATTTCAAGCCCAAATTTCTTGACAGTCAATGGAGGAGGAATGTTTCTTGGGTCTTTATCTCACAGGCCCATTAATTTACAAAAAATAAAACGTAAATTTGGGTTGAACTTTCAAGTGAAAGCCAAGCCTAAAATAGAAGTAATAACTTTTGAAAATTAAGGCAGAAGCTCAGGGAAGTAGAAGAAAGGTGGGGGGAATGAAATGGACTTCACCTTCATGGGCTAGCAGGTTTTGATGACCAATCCCTGTGTCCTTATCATCTTCATACTCATCTAATGCATTCCTTGCCCAGCTTAACCAAGTTCACTGTCATGGGTAGGGTAGTTCCCAACCAACAAGAAGCTAAGATACTAGCTATATAGAGGAGCTGAGGGTGGCATATCTAAGTTGGAGTCTACAGAGCTTGTTTAAGGTAGGATTTTTCAGAACACACTGGGTTAAAGGATTTCAACAAATCCAATGGCTTGGGGTTTAGGTCTTGTGTGCAAAAGGCAAAGGGAAAGGGATCACAGTAAGCATTGAGGACTCTTCTGGGGAATTAAGATTGTGTTCTGAATAGTCTATGATACAAAATCAAGTGTGCATGGGGCTTCAACTAGTGCCCTCAAATATGCTACCATTCTGCTCAGAAATGAAAACCTTATTCTGTTACTAAATTTTCAGACTTGAGGAAGAATTTTGAGTCATTAGCAGCCTAAGGATCCTATGGGCAAAGGAACTTGCACTAGAATCACACCTACCCCCATTTTTTCTCTGAAGCGTACCTGGACAAACTTTTGCAGCACCTTAGAACTTAGATGAAACAATTGCAATTAAGAAATTCTAAAATAAAAATAAAAAATTGACCTTCCTTGTCAAAGGATAACAGAGTTGAAGATGACCGCGAGAAGCTACCTAATGGGGCCGGCTGTGTATGCGGGGTAGTTGAAGTTGTTACTTTTCTACACAATAATTCAACACTCAAGGTTTTGGTACAGTATTTGCAGGTTTTCACTTGCTCTAGCGCTATTCTATGGCAGCATCATCACACTTTGAGGATAAGGTGTCTTTCAGGGGCTGAGTTATGTGAGGAATACTACAAAGAGCATATCTGCAATTAAATAACAAATTCATTGTGGGATGGTTGTTATAAATAGGTTGGGAGAGTTCAGGCCTCTCAAAGTGCTTGGAAGCTTGTTCTTATTCTTTTATGTTCAATATAATCAGATTTTCTTGTTTTGGGTACCCATCAATTACATTCAATCTTTCCACTCAGCCTAGAGCGTTTTAAACAAAATAAGATTCTAATAATTTGTGATGAATACAAAAGACCAGCTAGCTATATGACAACAAGATAGCACTTACCAGCTACCACGCTCAAGGATATCCTCAACAGTAGCATCCAACATTTCAATGATTGAGGGGTGGATAAATGTAGTACTTAAGGGTATGCCATCAGGATATCTGGACTAGAATTAAGTAAGACCTCAATCAAAATTTATGATACGGGTTACAAAATTCCATTTATCTTAATAGCGTAGAATCTAGGTAAAAGAAATTAAATACCTGCAAGAACGAAATGGGATTGGGAATCCCAAGTTTGTGCAGAAACTCGTAGCTAATAACAGAATTCTGTATGAAAAGAAAAATGAGTACATAGCGTTACTGTGATAAAATATTTTCCAAAAATGTGAAACGATGAGAAAGATTTCAAGTCCATTTAACCCAATTAGATCTTTTTGGAAATAAAATGATCGGGTGGGGAGGAACATGAGTTCTTAATATTTTTTTTGCTTATGTCCATTTAACCTAATAAATTGATAGGGAGTAATAGAAATAAAATCTGAAGGATCAATAAGTAAAGAATGGAAAAGGGATTTGCATGAAAAAGAACCCAATGTATCCTTACCCTAATTCTATTATCAATGGCATTTGGAAAGACACTAAAAATGAGACGGAAGATCTTAGAATGGTAAGAATTCCACATCATTAAGGTTTTTTCTTAAAGTCAGACCCCAAGAATTAGTATGAACATTGAATACGAAGACAATTGAGGCATTCTTATTAGAAGAACCAGAAAAAGATGAGGAAAATGAAAGGAAAACTTATTAGATCCCAACCAAATGTCTTCCCAAAATCAAATTCTCAAACCATTGCCTAAAGCAAACTTAGCATAACAAGAGATCCGGATCTAACAAAATTTGAAACCCAATCATAAAAACATGCTCCAAATTTACTTTTTATAATGGATGACCAAAAAGCACAAGGTTCACAAGTCCCTAAAATACTTTATTTCTTAAAACCAAGTTCCCAATACCCAAGCCACCCGAAAAAATTGGCTTTGAAACAGTTTTCCAATTAATCAAATGCATAGTTTTACCTTTATATTTCTCCTCCCAAGGAAGTTACCCCAAAAAAAAAAAAAATCAATCAAAGAATTCTGAATATTTTATTTAGATGAACTCACAAAAAAATTAGGGAAAAAAGCAAAAACCACCCTCGAACTATGCATTTTGTGACAGTTACCCTGAACTATTTTTTTAAGCAAATACCCCCCCCCCTAAACTATTCATGTTGTGACAAATATCCCCCAAAAAATTCTCTTGAGCAAATACCCCTAAACTATGTGAGTTGTGACAAATAACCCCTCAAGGCTCAAACTAATTATTTTTAAGCAAACGCCCCCCGCACTTTTATATAAGTGTTTAAAATACACTCTTTTGAAAGTACAAGCCACTTGTTCTTCCATTGCAAATTTTCTAGTTCAATTTGGGTTAATCTTCTTAGCACTTTCCATTTCAGTTGGGTCTTCCATGGTGACTCTAGAAGCAACTTTTTGGCTCTTTTTGGTGGCTATCCGAATGGGGGTAAGAAGAAAGTGTTGTGGGCCAATTCTCTTCGGTCTATTTGCTGGAATTTATGGCTAGAGAGGAATAGGAGGTTTTTTGTTGATAAGCATAGGATTGTGAACAATATTTGGGATTGTATTGTGCTTAATGCCTCCACTTGGAGTGCTTCTTGTAAATATTTTAATAGTTATACCCCCTCCGTTATTGCCTCTAACTGGCATGCCTTTTTGTAATTGCTAGTGGGCCTTTTTGGGGCTTTTTCACTTATCAATGAAAGAGTTCAGTTTATTATCAAAAAAAAAATACTCTTTTGTTTACACCAGTTAAATTTTTTTATTCCTCTTACCAATCGTATGACTCGTCTTCTAAAGATAAATTTTTAATGTTAAACCAAATTTTTTATATATTATGTCATCAAATTTAACGGGGGTAAATGAAAGGGTTTATTTTAAAAACTTATAAAAGTCTGGGGGGAATTTACTTAAAAAAATTAGTTTGAGGGGGTACTTTATCACACCACACATAGATCAAGGGGTATTTTCTTAAGAGAATACTTGAGGGGTTATTTGTCACAACTTGCATAGTTCACGGGGTATTTACTTAAAAAAATAGTTTAGGGGGGTCTTTGTCACAAGGTGCATAATTCAAGGGTGGTTTTTTTTTTTCCCAAAAATTTATCAATAGCTGAAAAAGAGAACATAAAAGAGGATGAGATCCTCAAATCTAAAACATTATAGATAAAAACAGATGAGGAAAGCAAAAAGCTCAATCTCTTACTAATTACAAAAAATGATCCCAACACCCATACATAACAGGAAAATGAAAACCAAAATTTAAATTTTCTATATTCCTTGCCTAAGAGTAGGAAAAGAAAAAAAAAATCATTCCCAAATCTCGTGTATCTCAAGCTCTTTATCATTAAAAGATGTTCATTTCTTTCAATCTAAAGAACCCAAAAAGTTGCCGCAACCACACAATACCAAAACTTAGCTTTTTCCAGTTTGCCTTCCTTCGGGATAGGCAAATTACTGATGCCATCTTATCAGCCAATGAAATTGTGGATGAAATTAAAGCTTCAAACAACAAGATGTGGATTCTCAAGGTGGACTTAGAAAAAGCCTCCGATATGGTTGATTGGGATTTTCTTCTTGCTACAAGGAAATGAAGAATTTTGCTCCTACTTGGAGAACTTGGATATATAGTTGTATCTCCAACACCTCTTTCTCTGTGTTGGTTAATGGCCAGCCAAGAGGCAAAATCATGGCCACCCGTGGCCTCCGACAAGGGGACCCTCTATCCCCTTTCCTTTTTGTGTTGGTTATGGACACCCTTGGCAGAATACTGGATGATTGTCTTATAAACAACACTCTCAAAGGCATCAAGATTGGCAAAAACGGCTACCTTCTTAATCACATTCTCTTTGCTGATGACATACTCATTTTTGGGGCCTATGAAAACAACGAAATTCAATTGAGGACATTTCTGCCTTGAAAATTAATCTCTCCAAAACTACCCTCAATGGCATAAACATTGATCCTGATGAAGTCACTTTGATTAAATCTTCCATCGGCTGCTGAGTGGGATCTTGGCCTTTGACCTACCTAGGTATGCCTCTTGGAGGCAACCCAAACACAACCCTTTTTTGGAACCCTGTCACCGAAATAATTTCAAAATGCCTTGACAAATGGAAAAATGTTGTTTTCTCCAAAGGAGGAAGACTCACCATCATTCAATCTATCTTCATGAATATCCCCACCTATCCATGTCCATTTTCAAAATGCCTAAGAAAGTTATTGACTTGATAGAAAAGAAAATCAGAGATTTTCTTTGGGCTAGTGAGGGTATCCACCATGGCAGACACCTAATCAACTGGAAAAAAGTGTCGAACCATAAGACTGGGGGAGGTCTCGGCATTGGCAACCTAAAAGAAAAAAAACATCTCCCTTGCCTCTAAATGGATCTGGAGATTCTCCAAGGAAAGAAACACTATGTGGCACAACATCATCACCTCCAAATATGGCTGTCTCGAGAATGGTTTTTTTCACTTCTAACAATGCTATCCGAAGGCACAACCCCTGGCATTTTATTTCTCTTTGCAGGAAACACAGTTCTTATCTCTTCAACATCAAAATTGGACATGGCAACACCACGACCTTCTGGACTGATTGATGGAACAATGGAAACAAACTAAAGCTTCAATTTCCCAGACTTTCAACCCCTCCACTGCCAAGACAGCTAGAGTCACTCATTTCTGGGATGCTACACACAACATTTGGGACTTAACCTTCTCTAGACATCTCGACGACAGAGAAATAGATGATTTCTTAAATCTCCTCTCCACCATCCAGCATTTGTCCTTAAGTAATGAATATAAACTGGTTTGGTCCTTGGAAAAATATGGCAACTACTCCTGCAAGTCCCACTTCGCCCAACTCACCAACAAAACTGAAGTCATGAAACCCCTCCTTTACAATTGCATTTGACAGAAAGGAGCTCCCAAAAAAATCTATTTTTTTTGTCTGGAATCTCACCCTTGAGAGGCCTAAACACAAATGATGTCATCCAAAGAAGACGTCCAGTTCTGTTACTACCACCAAACACTTGCTGTCTTTGTTACAAGCAAAGTGAAAACCATGAACACCTCTTCTTTCATTTCCCCTTCACCCAAACTATATGGAACTCTTTGACCTCGACCTTCAGTTTAAACCTTTGCTTCACCAAAATGGCCATAAGCTCTATTAACACTCTTCCTCATAGGACACCCTTTCAAAAACAAAGCCAAAGTTTTGTGGGAGCTTGCAGTCAAAGGAATCGTTTGGGAAATCTGGCTTGAAAGAAACTACAAAATCTTCAAGGACAAGGGAAGAACTACTAATGAAGTTTGGACACTATGCACTTTAAAGTCTCTCAATGGAGCTCTCTTGATGGAAACTTTTGTAATTATGACTATTTTTTTATTAATACCGATTGGGCTAACTTCCTTTAATTGTGGGCCCGGGTGATTTACTATTCACCTTCCTTTTGTATATCGGCATTCCCTCCTTTGCCAAAAGGATTCAAGGATAACAGGGAAAATATATCCTTTGGAAGAACTCAAAGGAAGACAAAGTGAAACAAAATCTTGCTCCAAATCTTTGGAGAGAAGTCAAAAAAAGAAATAGATGGTTAACAGATTCATGATTTCTTTTTCAAAATAGCACCAAAAGGTCTTTTTTTTTTCAAAACATCACAAGTATTGACTTTCTCCTAAACCACCGTCCAAAGAAAGATTTGGATTTTCTTAGGTATCACCCGGGGGCAAGGCTAATGTTGTGGTTGATGCTTTGAGTAGGAAGACGTCGCATGCATCCGCTTTAGCTACTCAACACAAGCTTAGATGGGATATGGATCGAGCTGGAATAGCTGATCTTACTGGAGAGGTTACAGCTATGGGTTCTTTGGCTAGAAAAAATGACCGTCTCTTTAATGATCCTACTCTTGGGAGAGGAATATCAAAGATTAAAATTTTGGATCTCATTTTTCTGTTATGTATGGGCTTTGGGATCATTTTTTGCAATTTGATAGGGATTGGGGTTTTTTTCTTATGTTTTTAGCTCTTTTCTCTGTACAGTTTTTTTATTTTAGGATATCTCATCCTCATTTGTACTCTTGTTAAATTTTAAATAAAAATTTTGTGAATTCATCTAAAAAGGGTGATAAGAAATCAACCCAAACCAAGGGATTGCAAAAAATTATTCCACTTTAAGCAGCCAAAATATCAAATGACAAAGATCCACATTAATACCCAACAAATAAGACCCGGCATTAATCCTAAAAGAGTAATGATTGGAGATAATCTTGCAAGGATATATGAATCATTAAGAATACATATATTAATTTTAGGAGTAATTACAAATATAGCATTTTTTTTAAATAATTACAAATTTAACAAAAATTTCTATGATGATTACAAATGTATCATTTTTATTGAGCATGTCAAAACTCTATGATATGTTTCTAATTAGATTTTTCAAGAAGCTTCCTGAATATCATTTGTCTAATAAACTTTACCTTTTCCTTTAAAATGATATTGATACATGTAACTAATTTCAGAATCAAGGAGGGGGAAGTCTATATCAGTATCTCCACAACATGAATACACAGACAGTAGCATAGTAAGGACTACATACCTGTGAAAAGAACGAATCTACACATTCTTTTTGAGCAATGGCAAAAATCTGCATTATAATTTGACATCACAAGAGAACAGCAACATAAGTTTTAAAAAATTAAAAATGAGAAACATAAAAATCTATGACTACTTTTTTTTTTTTGGATAAGAAACATTTCATTGATGGATGAACGTGATAAACAAAAAACACCCCAAGGATTACAAAAAATTACTCCAGTTGGGGGCGATCATCGAAGGCGAATAATTACAAAACAATTTATGTTTAGAAGCCCATAAGGAGCTAAACCTAACCACCTGATCCCAAAAAAAAATAACATCTAAAGAGACATCCTTGAAAACCCGGTTATTCCTTTCCCACCATATCAGCCAAGTAATAGCACGAACAGCGTTGCGCCAGAGAACACGGGCTTTCGCTGAAGCCACAAAGCAGGCCATGGAGGAAATCAAGAAGCTTCGCCGGATGAGGGCCATGGAACTTAAACACAGTGAACAACTTGTCCCAAAGAGAAGACGAGAAGGGGCAAGTCCAGAAAAGATGGCTCGGGTCTTCGGCATTGGAGTAGCACAACACACAGCAGTTGGGATTTATAGTCAAGAGCGGGAATCTTCATTGCAGTTTATCATTCGTGTTCAGACCTCCTATAAACACCGTCCACAAGAACACCTTGACTTTTTTGGGGTAGCCATCCTTCCAAATTGCCTGAATAGTCTCCGGGGGAAGAGAGGATCCCAAGAAGAGCAATTTATAGGAAAATCTACAAGAGTATCTGTCCCCTCCTCCACCATTCCAGACCCTACAATCCTGCTCATTACTTGGGCTGAGATTTTGAATGTTATCCAACAAAATAGTGAAAACTTCCACTTCCTGCTCCTTTAAGTTTCTTCTTAGGCTGATATCCCACGAAGAGGTCTGAGCATCCCACATGTCTCCTATCAAAACAGAAGGGTTGATGGCTAAATTGAAAATGCAAGGAAAAGTCGTGGCAAGAGAGCAGTTCATAGGAGCCCATTTGTCCAACCAGAATCTAATCTTCTGGCCATTCCCTAACTTAATAAAGGTCTTGACATCTAGCATTGGGTGGAGCCTGGCAATAGCTTTCCACGGATTCCTAAAAGAGGAAAAGTGGATGGATGGACTTGACAGTGATAGCCCATAGAGAATCGCCTTCTTCGGGAAGCCTCCAAAGCCATTTAATAAGAAGAGATTTGTTCTTCTTAATAATATTTCCCAGACCCAGCCCCCATACATCCACAGGTTTGGAAGCAGTAGCCCAATTGACCAGATTAGAGCCTCCATTATTGTTAGCACCTTTCCAAAAGAAGTTTCTGAAAGCTGCTCAATTCTCTTAGCAACCGAAGAGGGGATAGCAAAAAGAGTGAGATAATAAATAGGCAGGTTGGTCAAAACCGATTGAGCAATAGTGAGCCTCTCCCTTTTAGAAAGCATAACCTTTTTCCACCTATCAATCCGCTTTATGATCCTTTCCACAAGTGGGTTCCAGAACGTAAGAGACTTAGGGTTGCCACCAAGAGGAAGACCCAAGTAATCAAGGGGAAGCTTAGCAACTTTGCATTGAAAAGAATCAGCTATCTCCGCCACCAAAGCTTCATCCACATTGATCCCCACAACAATAGACTTATCAAGGTTGAATCTCAACTTTAGCAATCTTACCTTTGTCAAAAGTAGAGAAAATAAGAATATCATCGGCAAACTGGAGGTGAGAAATAGTGTAGTCACTTCTTCCAACGGAGAAACCAGTAAAGAGGCCAAAAGCTTCAGCATGGCTAAGCAACCTACTCATCGCATCCACAATCAAGGTAAAGAGAAAGGGGGAGAGAGGGTCTCCCTCTCTCAGACCCCAAGAGGCTTTAAACTTCTTTTTGGGTTTCCCATTAATAATTATAGAGTAGCTAACTGAGGACAAGCACCCCTTGATCCACTTCCTCCATCTAATCCCAAAGTTTTTAGCTTGAAAGATCGCATCCAGAAAATCCCAATCCACTCTGTCATAGGCCTTCTCGAGGTCCGGTTTGAAGATCAAACCTTGCTTTTTGATCATTCTGCAGTCTTCCACAATCTCATTAGCAATAAGAATGGAGTCCCCAATTTGCCTATTACCAATGAATGCATTCTGGAATTTAGAGATAGTAGAAGGCAGAATTGTTTTCAGCCGACCAGCAAGGATTTTAGCCAATATTTTGTACGGGCCAGTAGTAAGGCTAATGGGCCTGAAGTCTTTGACTTGCTTAGCATCTACCTTCTTCGGAATAAGAGAGATGAAGGTCTCGTTCATGATATTGTTAATCACCCCATTTTCAAAAAATTCCAGTCTTGGCTAAGAATGTTCCAAGTATTTTTTTTAAATTCTGAAGTAAAACCATCAGGTCCCGGGGCTTTGGAGTTGCCAAGACTAGAAATAGCTTCTTTCACCTCTCTTTCTGTAAAGGCCTTCTCTAGGAAGGTATTGTCCTCTCTAACCGGAAACCAATCTAAACCAACTGGAATAAACCGAGATCCAGGCTCTTTAGTGTACAGATTAATGAAGTAAGAGTAAATTTCTGCTTCTATATCTCCATCGCTGAACAAACTGTTCCCCTGGGCCGAAAAAATTTCGCTAATTAAAGCTTTCTTCCTTTTCCCATTCAAGAAGCGGTGGAAGAATTCAGTGTTCTCATCACCTTCCTTCAACCAAAGGTTCTTAAGTCTCTGACCCTAAAATATACTCTCTTTGAAGGTCACATCCATAAGCTCTAAACGGAATTGAGACCTTTCCTCGCATTGTTGAGAAGTGAGACCAGCTATTTCCTCAGAGATATCCAGGGCTTTAATCTTAGAAATAAGAATCTGCTTCTGGGAATTAATATTGCCAAAAGTTTCTGTGTTCCACTTACGGAGTTAGGCTTTGAGGAGTTTTAATTTAGAGAGTAACACAAAGGCAGGCCATCCTGAGATCCGAAAAGATTGCCACCACATAGCAACTGGCTTCATAAAATCCGGGTGAGACATCCACATATTTTCAAAACGGAATGGTGATGGGCCCCGGTTAAATCCTCCTGATTTCAACATTATAGGAAAGTGGTCCGAAGTCACTCTATCCAGCCTCACCATTCTAGCCTCCACAAACATATCCACCCAGTTGGAATTCACCAAAGTTCTGTCAATCCGGGAATGAGCTCCAGAATCATTCATCCTTGACCAGGTAAAAAGGCCATTAGACATGGGAAAATCAATCAGAGAGAACTGATCAATGAAAGAGTTAAAATTCCTCATACTCCTCGAATCTCCCCTGTTTGAGGAAGTCTCCATGGTCCATCTACATACATTAAAGTCTCCACCCAAGATCCAAGAGCCTTCACAAAGGCCCCCCCGAAGAGAGAGCTCTTCCCAGAACTGCTCCCTTTCTCTATAAGCTGTGGGGCCGTAGATACCACTAAGCCAGAAAGAAGAAGAATCAGAAACTGAGAGGGAGATTGAGAGAGAGAAAGCCCCTGAAAAAACATCCAACACTTTGAAAGCCAGGTCGGACCACATAATAAGGATGCCTCCAGATCTACCCAACGCTTCAAGGAAGCACCACCCAAGATCCCTCGAGCTCCAAATGGAATTAACCAGTGAACTGTCCACAGACTTTAACTTTGTTTCATGCAAAATGACGATATCAGGATGATGGGCACGAATCAAGTCCTTAATAACACTCCGTTTCTCCAGAGCCCCCAAACCACGAACATTCCAGCTAATGATTATCATCAATATTTTCCCCCGTTTTCCTTCTAATCAAGCAATTATCGTAGTTTATAGAAGACTGAAGATTTTTAACTTCCCTTTGACTAGCCTGCTTTCTACTCGACTCCCCTTTTCTCCTCCCCTTCTTGACTTCCTTCGGGATGATCTGCATACGCGTAGAATTAAGCCAGGCTCCCAGCTTCATTTTATTCTCTCCCTTACTATTGCATATCTCCCCCAGAAACGTAATATATAAGTCTTCCTCCTCCTCCTTCCTCTTCCCTGGAGCCCTCCCTTCCCAGGATTTGTATCAGCTAAACCCAGATTATCTTCCACAACTAACGGCCTCGCACTGATAAAGTCACCTTCTTCCATTAAGTCATTGTTCCTATCAGAACAAACAGCGTCTCTTGGCATCAACGAATCCATCACAGCCTCATCTTGGGAAATAGCCACCGCGTCACTTTGCATGCTGGAATAAAGATCATCAGAGTCCATCTCTTTCATCGCTTCTTCTTCTTGCGTGGATAACTTTTGCGAAAGAGAAGAACGTCTGGAAAAGGGATGGGGAAGGATAGGGATATCCGTCTGTCATTTCAAAATGTGAATCGATGAGGGATCTGGGACCAAGTGATCTTTATTGGACGGACTAGTTGGGCAACCTTTTGGGCCATAATGGGGCCTTAGGCTAATCGACTCAGTGGGACAGATACTTAAGTGACAATGGTTATCTGGCCTTGGCCCAGGCCCATTTCCCGCCGAAAGGTTAAGAGGCCCATTTAGAATATCTTCCTCTTTACGCTTACATGGCTCATCCCCCATAACATCTAACTCCGTTGTAAATTCATTCCTCAAAGTATCAGGGATAAGAGGAGGAGAAAGCTCCACGTGATCGTCTTTCAGGGAGGGAAATTCGGGCATTGAACAGTGAAAGGGACAAGTCAACGCCTCCACCGTACTTCCTCTGATCTCCTCGAGGAACCTGCTGGTACTTTCTCTGACCACACCTTTTGGTGAAACTTTGGATTTCGAGCCAACCGCAACAGTCTTCGCCGGATTATGGTTCTTGTTTGCCGAAGGGGAATTTCCCGTCGTTCTTTTCTTCTTAATCTTAACCCACCCTTTCTTTTCCTCTTTGCAACTTCTTACAAAATCGTCCTTCGCCTTGGGGTTCAACTTGCCGTGAACCTTATCCATCGCTTTTAATAAAAGGTTGGCTGAATAGTGAGTGACTATTTGGGCTGGGAAAGCAGATCCCTCGTCATCAAATAAAACCACTTCCGCCGGGACAAAACCGGTGTTATTCTCCCTAACTTTGATGTAGGCTTCCAAAGTCTCCCTGAACATCGACGTTTTTGGTGACACCTACAAAAAACCACCACAGCCATCACCTATAATCATCATAGATTCAAGGTTCCATAGATGGATGGGAATATTTCTGACTTTTAGCCAACCTCCGAAGGAGGGAACCACGTCCATTCTCGCGTGAAGAGAAGGGTTCCAAAGCTCGAAGCTTAACTGATAATCTTGAAAGGAGATCCACCCTTCTTGAGAAATGAGGTTTCCAGCTAAGTCAGTGGTAGGACAATAGAGCAAAGCCCTATTCGGTTGAAAAGGGCAGATTGAGCAGAAGGAACTACACTCTGTTTGGAGCATCTTGATAATGTCTACCCAGTGCTGATGAAAAAATCTTCTAGGACTGCTATAGTTTTCTCCCATTCTATCCTCTCAAAAGGTATATCTTTTTGCGAAGTAGAATTCTCACTTAATGTCCCTGCAGCCCTATTAGCTAAACCTCCATCGCCTTCAGCATTAACTTCAGTATTTAAGTTTTCAATGTCCTGGTCACCAAAATCTTCAATTGTCCTTTTCCTAGGACTGTCCTCTTTCGAATGTCTGACCACTAGCACGAAGGAAGTCTCTGGATTCACTCTCTTAAAGTCAGTGAAAGGCTTCAGCTTCTCTCTCTTTCCAGGGTAGTCTTCAATGAGATTTTTAAATAAGGTCCAACCTTTTCTCCTCATTCCCTCAGGGATCATAATACTGCATTTATTACCATTGTTGTCTAACTTAAAAACTTCAGCCACATTGCCCCTCCTATTTGATGTTCTCTCCACCCATAGAGTGTAGTCGTCACATCTTGTCTGTTTGAAGAACTTGAGGTTGGTTGCACAATCAACCAATTCCTGAAAAGTCTCCCAAAGCCACACCAAAGAGACAAACTGAATAGAGAAAGAGAAAGTTCCTCTTTTGCTAGACTCCTTAATTCTGGCTCTTGATCCTCTGTAGGCTTTATCAAACTCCAGGTGATAGAATTTACTCTCTATTTGGATCGATCTTTTCGTATAATCCCACCCCATAAGAGAAAGTCACTAACAAAAGTTCATAGAGAGACGGAGTGGAAAGGAGAAAGGGAGAAGGAAGATTGTAGCTGTTTGAAACCACAAAGAAACAAGGTCCTCACCGTGAAAGACGGCGGAGGACGCCAAGGAAAACCCTTTTCGGTGTAGAAGACACCGGAAAAGAAAAGTGTTTAGGGAAAGGTTTCTAACCTAGGGAAACGTGCCTGAGAGCCTTTCTTTTTCTTTGAATTGATAGATACCTTTGCTGTAGGTAGTCCTCTGCCATAAAAATCTATGACTACTCCCATCGATAATAAGCTTACAAACCCTCTTTTTCATCTCCTTAAATGTTGTTGTAAATAAAACTAAGTAAATGCATCCAAGTGCACATTTGCAAACTATTTGAGATCATTTCATTTTTGACGTTTTCAAAATTATAAAATAACTACTAAGATTGACAGAGAAGAAGCTCAACACTTGTGCATGACATTATATAAAGATAATCAAAAGCGCATACAAACACAACCTAGAAGTAAAAGATTACATACAGTTGGTGTCCAGTGAACACCCGCACGAAGTGATCCAAGGATCTCATTTTCCTTCATAAGTCCATTAAAGAGGGCCTGGAAAAATGAGCCTTCAACAGCTATACCACTGCCTCCATCAATTTCTTGTAAGAGTTGCTGTAAAGAGCTCCATACTGCAGATAAATTTGTAGGAACAGTAATAGCTCTGGTGGCACCACGAACCATGGCAGAAACTCGTGCAACATATGCTGGAGTGTACAGCTGACCACCTTCAAGCCTACCTTTTACCTAAATTCAAAAAGATAAAATTTAAATATTTTTTCTTATTATCCCCAATTTGACCGAACAAGAACATCATAGTTGGCAGAAATTACCAACGTCCCGAGGCGTTGATCCAACATGGATGCAACCAATTCCGAACCAACTTGCAATTCAGCAGCAATTTCCGCCAAAGGAATTTGACTAGATTCCTGAAGCCTCTCATTAATTTCTTCTGCTACAGAATCCCAATAAGATTGAGATATTATCTCCCCTTGAATCAACACAAGTCGTGGATCATCCGAAACTATTTGTTCAGCTTGCTTTTCAACATAGTATAAATCCACTCCAGTGATATCCGCAAGATCAATCAAAGAAACGCGTCCTAACCTTTTAATCTCAGTCAATATTTCATGCTTTAGGTGCTCCTATTACATCATAAAGCATCAAAATAAAAGAAATTTCATTCAACAAACAATAACTTCCCATTTCAGAAAAAAAGAAACAATACAATCATTTGAATTACGCGATTTGAACAAAATAAATGGTCAAAAACCTAATGAATTGGACGAATTTAACAAATTTTGAATTACATTCATCAGTTAATCAGAACCAGAAACGAAATGAGCACTGAAACAATGCGATTATGAAGAGAAACAGAAAGAAAATGATTAGAGAAATAGAATTATACCGGAGTGATATATTCTTTGCCGGAGACCGTGTGAAGAAGTTCGAAATCGAGGATACGAAGTTCTTGAAGCTTTTGGACCAATTCAACAACGTTTCGTTCCGATAAACGAATGCTTGATTTAGCTTGTTGTGCAAATTCAAACTGTCTCTGAAGTTCTAGCAATTCGTCGTCCATTTTGCCTTCCGGATCACAGAGAGCACTGATGAAGCATAAAAAAAAAAACAGAGCTAATTTAGGAGGTGCCAAAAGGAGACAAAAAACACGATTTTTATTTACTAGTCAATAGTAGGTTTATTAATTCAAAAAAAAAAAAATGTGGGTTTATATATTTATTTTTTCTATTTTATTTAAGTTGTGAAAACTAAAAAGATTTATTTACAATTGAAATTGAAATTTAATTAGTGATCCGTCAAATTTTATTCCTATTTATTAAATTTCATTTATGTATGGAAAAAAGTTATTTTTAATAATTATGTGTTTAAAAATTTGAATACCATAAATTATTTTATTTATTCTTAAAAAAAAGTCAATGTACCCAAGAGGTTCTTCTTCTCCTCTTATTTATCTTCTCAAACTTTAGACAAATATTGTATTGTAAAACATTATTTCCCCTATAGTTTGAAGAATTGAAGCTATGATGTACTCAGTCTCTTGTATGTCAGAAACAAAAATGGAGAAAAAAAGGATGATAATCAAAGTTGAAAATTTGAAAAGTGAATGGTATCTTTACGGAAGACATGGACAAAAAACAAAAGTTAAAATCATGACGTCCTCGAGTATGAGAAGTTTTACCTGGGCAGCTCCCTTAATCGGTTCCGATGAAAGAAACTCCTTTTGCTTGCATTTAAATAGAAAATGAAAAGTCCTTAAAAAAAAAAAAAAAAACGAGTTACTCTTAAATTAATTAATCATCCTTCATATTACTTCAAAAAAAAAATTTACCACTCTTTAGGCAAAGAAAAAAAACACTTTGTTCTACGTGCAATTAAAAAGAATCAATAAGTTTCTTTTAAATTAAATAATTTACAATTTTCATTTAGGGTTAATTTTAGTAATGGACACATGAATTTTGATTATTTCAAAAAAACACAAGCTTTTATATATAAATCAAAACTACCCAAAACCACCACCAGAAAAATTAAATCATTGTGAAAAGACAAAATATACCCCTGATCTATTAAATGATATGTAATTAATGAGACATAATTATTAGGAGAGATAAAAGGGTAATAAGGTAACACTCAAATCAGAATCCACCAAAATCACCACCATAAATGGTGTTTTATGGGTAAATATGATATTAATATGAAACAACCATTAAAACTGAAATTAGGTGAATTAAATTGGTTATTAGTCTAATTAATTCTTTCATTTATCTACTCAAATTAATTAAGTTATTAAATTAAATATTAAATAGGGGCATAGCCTCTTTTAGAAGTAGTATAGATTTTAACACTTCTCAATGATTTCCTAAATGATTGAATTTTGGACAAAAAAAATGATTGAAAGAAAAAAAAACTCAGCCCTTAAACAACGTCACATTGAATGAAAGAAAAGAAAGAAAAAAAAACTCATTTTCACTTCAGCCGTAAAACATATGAAGAGAGGAAAAGAAAAGGGAAGTGAAAGCCGAAAGGGAGAAAGAAAGGAAACGTGAGCTTCAATCTTGCTGGAAAACCACTTTTCGCGTCGGACGAAAACACCGCTCGTGAGAGTGAGGAAGCTAACACCGCATGCGAGAGACAAATCTACGGTCTCTTCTTTTTTTTATTGCCTTTTGTTTTTTGTTTAAGGTTTAAAATTACTTAAGATATAGTTTAAATTTAGGAATTAGGATGACCTTTTCTACTAATTTATATATTAAAAAATGTTATAAAAATATCTTTATCTTTAATCTATACTATCTGAAAAGTGGTTTGATGGGAAAAACTTTTGATTTCCCTTTAAGCCCCTTATAATTCATTTTGATTTCAATAATGTCATCACTCATAATAATAACCATTTTACTAATAATCTATCTATATCTATACTATCTAAAAAGTGGCTTGAAGGGAAAAACTTTTGATTTCCCTTTAACCTCCTTATAATTCATTTTGATTTCAATAATGCCATCACTCATAATAATAACCATTTTATTAGCAATTAAAAAAATGGATAAAAAAAATTAAATATCAATTAATATCAAAATCAAAATAAAATTAGCACACAAAAAAGCCTTTTAAATTATTATTTTTCAATGCTATTTGTAAACTATAAATTATATTTAATAAAAAATAATATTTTTATGAATTAACGTGTTTGATTAAAAATTTGAACAAATATAATTCTGAAACAGACTATATATTTCATGATGATTGCTCTACATAGTAAATTATAAATTAAGGACTATTAATTCGAAAAATAATTTTTATAATCATGATTGGACAAAGTCCATTGAACTTTTGAATTAATAATATTAAAACCATAAAATTAGTTTAAAACTATAAATATTATACTGTAATGTAACACCCCGTGTTTTTGGGTAAGTTTTAAATTAAATAAATATTATTCTTATTATAATATTTATTGGATTTAAGGTAAATGATGGTAATTGATATTTAAATTTCTTTTATAGGAATTTAATACAATTACTTTCATTAAATGGAGATAAAGGAAAAAGGAAATAAAAAAAAAAGGTAAGGAAGCTTAAAAAGAAGAAGGAAAAAAAAAGGGACAGACATCTCATTCTTCCTGCTTCACGTGAAAAACCTAGACAGAAAAGAGGTAAGGCATTCTTCTTCCCCATCTCCTTCTTCATTCGTTTTGGTTGTGAAATTAATCGATGTCAGTTAATCGATTCACAATTTCATGGTCTCTAGGTGTGATTTTTCCTTTAGGTCTTCTTTGGTGGAGTTGTGGAGAAATTTGAGAAGAGCCTTCTTTCAAGATTGAATTGAGGTAATGATTTCTATTTTGAAACCTAATGTATAATTGATAGATAACGAATGAATCAGAACCCCAAAATTCTTCCTCCATCCTACGCTGTCCTACGTCCGTCCTACGTTGACCTACGCCCGTCCTACGTTGACCTACGCCCGTCCTACGCTGTCCTACGTCCGTCCTAACCCGAATTCCCCCTGCCCGTCCTACGCTGACCTACGCCCATCCTACATCTGTCCTAACCCAAATTCCCCCTGTCATAACCATCCTAACCCGAAGTCGAACCCGTCACCCTCCGTCCTAATGTTGTCCTAATTGTCCTACCCTGTAATCCCTCCGTCCTACGTTCAGTTTAATATTTATGTTAGCATAAAGTTAGGCTTAATTTATTTTAGATTGTAACTTATGTTTCAGGTCGTAGTTGTGTTGTGAAAGGAAAAGAATTTGGAAAAATTATTGCTGTGTACAAGGTGAGTAGAAGTTGTTAAGGCTATAATTTTTCCATGTTTGTTTTCCTTTTTCTTTAACAGTATAACCTCTTAAATTTTGGCATTGACCTTGGATGTTTATAAGAATAAAATGAGGTTATTTGGGTTGAATTAAGAACTTGGAAAAATTAATGAGAAGCATGCTTAAAAGATTGGGTTTAAGACGAAAAGTTATATCGATATCGATTTGTGTTATTTGGCAGCTTTATAATTTTTCCTTTTATTTCTTGGATGACTTTTGGGATGTTTAAGACTGTTCTTGGGTAAATCGTAATAATTGTCATTAAGTTATAAGATGCCGTTTTCGTATGATAGTGCCCAATTAGGAGAATTTAGGCTTAGGCGCTAGTTAAACCCGATCTTGGATTTATTATTTTGTGTTGCGATATTTTATTTGGATGTGTAGGGCTATTTGGGAGTTAAAAATATAGCCGTTATGCCGCCGGTTTTTCTTTAGAAATTATTAGATTCTAAGTTTCGATTAAGGGACGAAATGGCGTAGACCTTGGCTAGTTTCGTCTCTAGATTGGTAACGATGTTAGAAGTGACTGAAAATGACCCAAAGTGTTTAGTTGGATATTTTTGGGCTGTTTTGAAGTGAGATTAAGGTTAAATCCTAAAAGTTGTAATTTAGGAAATTTTAGCCTTTCAGTTGGGTTAGTTGCGGAAAGTGAGGTTTTTGGCTTGTTGGAACGTCAAGGTTGACGTTGTGTGAAATCGTATTACTTTAAAATACCTTGGGTAATATGGTTGTAGGTTCGCATTAGGCAAGGCCTTGTCTAATGAAGAATAGCTGTTAGGGGAGATTATTTAGTGTGCACAACTTAAATAACACCTAACGGGGCAGGTTCATTCCATCTGTACAATGGAAAAAAATATCCCTAAAGGATTTAAATTGTAGAAAAATTATGTTTAAATTCCTTATGGGCGTAGTCTCTCTTTGTTTGTGAATAAAGAGGAGATTAAAGGTATTAAACGGGAAATGATTCGATTAGTTTTAAATTGTAGAAAAATTATGTTTAAAACTAATTCGAATAGAGATAACTTGAATAACGAGGAGATTAAAGGTATTAAACGGGAAAGGATTCGATTAGTTTTAAATTGTAGAAAAATTATGTTTAAAACTAATTCGAATAGAGATAACTTTTAATTTGTTGAGATAGGATTTATGACTTCTTTGGGAGTGAGTGACTTATTGGAAGTCGGTAAGGACATTTATGGACTTAAAGTCTTAGGAAACCTCTCATTGGCATGATTCTTTCTTTAACAATTTTCTACTCATTGGGCGTAGCCTCATGATGCTACAACTTTTTTTTTTAGGTAAAGTAAAAGAAAGAAGAAACTCGGTGGTGATGATGTTCGAGGCGAGTGATCGGTTGGCATGGATTTGCAACGCCGGCGAAGTCTTGTTCTTTATTATTTTTTTTCATGGATAACGTCTTTTGAATTCGTGTTTTGTTTTGTTTTTTTAAATAAGTATATTGAATATACTTTTATTTGAGAATTTCTAAACAATGATTCGAGATTGTTTTGTTTTGGTGTTTTGAGTTTTTAATGTCAAACCGATCGGTTTAGAATTGTTATTGAACTTGATTTTCAATAAATTGACTTGATGTCATCTTTAAAATGCTTCTGCTGTTGGTTATATGTTTATATATTTTTGGTGATTTTTCGGGTTGTTACATGTAATCTTTTACAATGATATAATTTAACTTTATTATTATCTGATGCAAATATATTTCCGTACGTAATTAAATTTTCATAGAGTAGACAAGATATGATGGTTATATAAGTGGAAAAGGTTTAAAGTTTAATGATATATTTAGTGGCCACATACAAATTAAAAGATTGTTTATATTGTCATTGAGATATGAAAATATCAAGAGACCAAAAATTGAATGTGAAAATTCATAACCAAATTAATGTAAATCTCATCCAAGATAGGTAGTATTCAAGACACAAAGTTCCATTTCTCGGAGGTTTTATGGTCTTGGATAAATGAGTTGTGAAAAGGTTGGGGAATTAGAAATGTTATTATCGTAAAAGAAAAGTTTTGTAACCTATCAATTAAATGAGTATTTTATTCATTTTCCTTTCACCTCTAGCTTACTATATAGACAAGTAATAAAATGGAATAAACAAACCAATTTGAAAGACAACACAAGATTTTTTAAATATAGATAAATAGGGAAAGAATTGTTTTAAGCAATGTTTTAATATTTTGTTTTATTTTTGTTATTGTGTGTTTCTATTAACCCCATACATCTTACTCTTATCTCTATTTTTTTGGTGTTTTTAATCTCAAAATTTGGATGAGAGCAATATGTTTCAATTGTAAAACTTCAAGTCTTCCAACAATGAATGGAAAATAAAAGGGAGGCCAAAAGAACGGTGTAGAAATTCAAACATTTTAAAGGAGATTTCATATGGTTAAAACTTATATTTGTGGAAGAAGAGGTAAATTTATTTTGATTTTGATTTTTGGAATTAAGTTTAAAAGTATTTTTTATTGTTTTCTACTAATCGTCCTTATATTTAGTAAATTGATGTTAAATAACAACTTTCTCTTTTTATGATTTTTTCCATTCATGATTATTCAATATAAGTTTTTCCATTTTCAATACTAGTCTTTTACCACGTGCGTCGCACATGATATTTTTTCTAACATAGAAATATTTAAAAGATCGAAATATTTTTTATTTGATTTTTCTATGGTTTATAAATCTTTTTCGAAATGATTTTATTAACATATTATTATGTTCTATTTAATATTTAAATTATTGTATAGTTTAATAATTTACATAATTATATGCCTTTTTATATAAGACGATTTTTTTAACATCGTTATTTTTAAAATTTATACTACTAAATAAAAAATAAATTGTTTGTTCTATACACATATGTTAGTTAATTTTTGCGTTTATAGATTTTTTATTTCTAATTTTAATTAAAATTTAAGAAATTATATATTTTTTTCTCTTTGATTTTTAAATTTTTAAATATTTTTAATTAAAAAAATTTAAATTTATTTAAATATTATAAAATATTATACCATTACTAATTCAATAAATTATATTTTGTTGTAGTTGTTTTTTTTTTTAATCTTAACTGTTTTTTTTAAACAATTTATTAAGTTTTTTTTTAATATTTTTTAAAATTAAAGCACCGTCACCTTTATTAAATCATTTAATATTTGAATACTTAAATATAATTTATTTTTCATAAATTGGTGATAAATGTAAACAATAAATTCATTTTAATATGTTTTACTTGTTTTTTCAATTATTTTATAATTTGATGTTGTGAAAACAATAAAAAAAACCAAGGAATTTATTTAATAAAATTGACAATTTCTTATTCAATGAAGAGAAATATTTTATTTATAAAAAAAAGAGAAATATTTTATTAAAAATATAAATAGTCATTTAATAGATAGTGGAGTATAAATAATAATGACATTTTTAGTAATTTGAAGGTTTTAAAAGGGTATATATAATGGCATGTTAGTAATTTTAAGATTTTAAAAGGGGTATAGTAGTCCAAAAAAGTTTCTTAAACTTCACCACTTTTATATATTAAGGATTTGAGTTTTTGTTCTTCCTATGTAATGGTTTAGATTTAATTTTTATGACAACCCGACCCAAATTCAATAATAAATATGCTAAAGCATAATAAAGCAACGAAAGACTCGATTTCAAATAGTGCATCATTAAAATTCATTTCAAAAGAATCCCGGGATCCATAAAGTTTGGTAAAAGTATCCTTTCAAATCATAGATAAATGTAACCAAATGATATAAAGTTTTACAAATATTCCATGCATATAAAACAATAAATCTAAAGCCTAAAATCAAAAGAACATCTAGACCAATAATGCAAGGGTAATAGTCCATTTAATCGCCATTGCTAAGAATCGTCAAGCTCCCGATCCTCTTCCATTACCTGAAATGTTTTGGTGTGTAACACCATTAGCTACACTAGCTAGTGAGAGAAGAAATAGAAAATGAGTAGTTATTCAAAAACGGACTCAACAACTCACTTGAGAGTTTTAAAACATTCTTTTCTCATTTTGAAATCAAGGGTATCATTTATAAAACATCTTGTATCAAAACAAAACTACCTCACCTTTGAAGTAGCTAACATCAAACAATTTTTAGAATGTAGCTTTATGTGCCCTTTTCTTTCTTGGATCCATAAGACTAGAGTACGCGGCTAGAATATATGGTCCAATAATAGAGCAAGTCCTTGACTGAGATAGTCTTAGATCTTACTAGTGAACTTAGCTTTGATACACAAGTGCCGCCTAGCTTTGGTACACAACCGCCGCCTCACTTATATCAGGGACCATAACTACGCCCTTCTATCGTAGTGACAAGATAAGGACACTAACGCTTCATTCTCACAAATATGAAATGAAATCATTATCTCTTTTCTTACATGGATCCATAAGACTAGAGTACGCGGCTAGAATATATGGTCCAATACTATGAGTACACGACATAGCTAGAAAAGAGAAGACGATTTCATTTCTACAATCACATGCAATACTCATATTATTCTTGGCAACACATGCCGGATCCCCAATGAACTCATAACGTCTTACAACCCATATGGTTCATTGAGTTCTTTTCCCTCTCATTATTCACTCTTAAACATAAACATAGAATTTCCACATAACAATATTTGAGCATAAAACTAGAAAATTCATATAACAATAAATGTATATAAATCCAGAAAATTTCCACAATGACAGTTAAATCATGAATGATGACATATATTTGAATGAAATGCTCATCCCACTAATTGGGAGCTCTCTATCTAGATGGCATTCATGAATATGTAAGATGACACTATGCTAGAAGATCAATAATACAAATTCATATTTAAAATATAAAATAAAACTTGCAATTAATTGACATTTGCTAAATAATTTTCGATGCAACTCCATGATTAGAGCATATTATATAATTAAGCAATCAATTGATCTTGAAGGTCCATTTGCAAATACCCATCTATTTTCCACCTCCTAACTCACCTCTTTATAACAAATTTCCAACTACCACGATTTTACCAAAAATTACGACAATCCAGATTTGCTTAAACACCACCTACAAAAATTACAATTAACACATTTAAAATATCAACCCCCAAATTGAATTCTTAATAAATTAGACTCGACGACACAACACAAAAAAAAAAAGAAATTTAGGATATATATATGTGTGTGTGTGTGTATATATATATATATATATATATATTATGTATATAAAACATTAAAATGGCCTAAGATTCACAATTCAACAGCGGCGACATCCAAAACAGAGCCCGGGCTCTCGTGCAGTCACTGGAAAATTTGCAGATTTTAAGGGCGGTGAACAGTGGAATTCGGCCATGTCACATTAAAAGTGTTGAGTGGTTTAAGTTTTGATGGTGGTGAAACTAAGGAAGGCATAAAATAGTAACTTAAGAGCTATATTTATTTTTAAACCTCCATGAGTTTCTCCATAGAAATAGAGATCTACAACAATGGAAAAATAGAGTTTAAAGAGAAGAAACGGGTATAATCCTAACCTCAAAACTTTAAGGAAAGTGATGGGTAAGTCTTCAAAAAGCTTGAAATAGTCTTCCAACAATGAAAACACTTAAAACCCCATGATTTTTGTCATTAAAAAGAAGGAAAGGAAAAAAAAAATGAAAAATGAATTGGGAGGGAGTCGGCCGGCTGAGCTAGGAGGAAGAAGAAACTTTTTGGTTTTTGTCCCCTTTTTCCTTTCATGTTAAGACACATTGGGCACAACCCTAATTTGTTTGGGGAAAAAAATGCAAGGATACAAGGGCCCACCAACTTTTAAATTGATAACCAAAGCCTTCAATCACAATTACTAATCCCACCCAATTAACTCCACCAAGTAAACATCTAAATTAATTAATTGTTTAGTTTGTTATAAATTAATAATCTACACCAAAAGTTAATTTCCTTAAAGTACAATTTAGAAACCCCTTCAATTAAATTAAAATAAATAAATAAACTTTGATTTTCAAATTCTCAATAAAAAATGCTATTAAATATTATTTTCAACTTTTACTTGAAAAGTCCGGGTCGTTACAATTTTAGACTACCAACCAAATATGACAGAAATATTTATTTTCTCATTAATTAGTTATATTATTAACTTACATATTTCATTACATACTTAACTATATATTATGTCACTTGAAAAAAATTATATTATTCTTACATTTACAAACAAATATATTATCAAAATGTTAAAAACTTATTGATTCAAATGATTAAAAATTTAGTTTCTTATAAATAAGAGCCTCATTTATACATTTTGAATTCTCTCAATCTCTTCTTCTCATTTTTTATACTTTACATTCATTTTTTGTTTAATAATTAATAATTTGAGGAGCAATTTTTTTTTTATGCAAATTTAGTTCGATTGATTATTCTAGTTGTTTTCCAATCGATCCTGTTGTTATATCTTACGAACCTGATCATAGATAAGTTCGCAAGCAACTTAATGTAGTGCAAATATTGTCTTCATGACAATCATTCAAATGTGCCTCGATACTATTATTGATATAATTTGTTTTATTTATTTGTTATCGTTTTAATGTTTTCATATTTGTACACGATTGCGTTTTAATCATCTTTTTTGTAATACCAATGTTATTTCATCATCGTTTAAGCTCCAATTCCAATATACTACACTGTATTACCTTTCATTTATTAACCTAATATACCTTCATTTTAGATGAAAAATATGAGTTAAAAGGAAATGAAAGAGAAGGAAAAATATGAAATTTACAATTTAAATTTGATATATCAACAGAATTTCCACGTGCATTGCACGTGCTAAAAAACTATTATATTAAAAGTGGGGATGTTTAAGAATAATTTTTAGACTATTACCCCTTTATGAATTATCAAATTTACATAATGTGCCATTGTAATAACTAATTATTATTATCAATTGATTATTTAATTCTTATTTATCATGATTATTTAATATTTTATTTTTATTTTTATTTTTAATAGTATCTTTAATTATTTTTTAAGTTTGCTTTTTCGTATTCTAGAGTTACGCAAGGGGAGAGGGGTGACTTTTGACATTACATTCGTGGTTTTTTTTTAAATTTATTTGTTGATTGTAGATTTAATTAATTTATTAATGGATGCTATTAGTATTCTTGCTTTTATGAGAAAAAATGTTTTGTATTCTTAGTATTAGTTAGATGAATGGCTATAAATATCAAATTTTTCATCCCTAAAATTATCGTCGAAGTTCAACTTCACGTGAAGAAAGATGTCTCCAATAAAGTCCTCCATCTCCCCTTTGAGTGAGAATTGTCATTGTCAAATAAGAATCCAAATAGATTGAAGAAATAAACGGATTAGTGAAGTTTGTTCCTAAAAACCAAATTAGTGGTAAAGTGTGTTGTACATCTGGAAACTTTTAGGTTGTTGGAGGAGAATCTTCTCATCTAGGCTTTTGAGTCTTTTTTCGTGATTGTCATTCTCTGTTTTTTTTTCTTTTTTATCAAAAAAAAAAAAATCAAAATCAAGTTTATATCCAAGTCTCCATACTCTTAACATAAAATCTTCATGTTGTATATAATGGAATATTTGCTTCATAATTATTTACAATTTTTTATTTATTCATTTTATACCGCTCTCACTTTTTTTAAGGATATACGACTCTCTTTACTATTGTACAAATTAAATAAACTCTTCATTCAATTGTGGATTAAAAGAATTTGATAGTTAAATTTAATTAATCATTTTATTTATTCTATTATTTTTACTACAATAGAAATTAATAACATATACTTAATTTTAGGCGTTTGATTTGGTGAATTTTATAAATAAGAAAATATGCTAACTTTCAAATATTAGAAAGAATATCGCATGCGATGCACGCATTAGGAGACTAGTACATATAAAAGAGGTTATTTCTTTAATTTAGTGCAACTAAGAAGAGAAAATATTACTTCAACTTCTCTAAATTGAAATGCAGCGAGGATTTTCTTTCAGTGTTTAGCTCACAATCACTTTTATTCATGACAACTTGACAAGTCACAAATCCATCTATCAACAACTTGATTAGCGGGTTTGATTTTACTTTATCTTTTGATTATATCATTGTTTAAAAGCTATAATTGTTTTCTTAGAAACAGTTTTTAAAAGCTCCCTTATACTTTCATATTTCGTAAATAATGTCAAAAGTCAACTGTCATCTTAAAATTGTCATCTTTTATATATTTACACAAGCAATAAAAAAGAGAGAGAGATCGTTTTGAGAAATTCAAGAGTCTCAATTATCTCCTTATCCACTGTTAATGTAAAAAATCTGATGGCTAAATCTTTATCTTTAATATCTTAAAAGTGGGGATCATTGGAAATCATTTTAGAACTATTATATCCCAACATAAATGTCAATAATTACAAAGTGTGTCGTTATTTGCTTTTATTAAAATCCACTAATTATTTTAAGACACTATATTTAACTCATTTTGTGATAATTAAAGTATTAATAAAAAGCTAAATTTTATAATTCATTTTGTGATAATTTATGTATTAATAAAAACTAAATTTTACCTCCATATAGTTTATTTATATATATTTTTTGTTTAAGCCATTTTTATTTCTACTAGTATATTAACACGTGTCTTGCACGTGATATGTTTTCATATTATCTTATTTTATATTAAAATAATCTTTTAATTTTATTAATATATATGTTAAATATTTTACTTATGAAAAGTTATAAATATGATATGAAATTCGATAATTCAAACACGTTTATTTTGTAAAGGAGTGGTATTTATAAAATCAAATTAGATAAAAAAAATATTTTTAATATTTCTTTTTACAAAGTAAAGTTTTGTATGAACTCAAATAGATATTGATACAACTTATTTGTAAAAAAGTAAACGCGCGAATAAATGTTGACAACTAAGTTTAGTAGTTCTGTTTTTTTTTATATTGCTCATTATATTTGTAATTTATTTTAGTTTAGAGGTTTTAAATAAATGCTCATACATGAAATTCTAATTACAAACAAACATCTTGTAATTATTAATATTAAACAAAGCTAGAATTTCAATTCATTTTGTGATAGTCTATGTATTAAAAAGTAATTTTCCCTTCATTTATGTTTATTTATATTTTTTTTTTCCAATATTATGCACGTGTCTTGCCCGTGATATGTTTTAATTACATTTTAATTAAAAATATATAAATTACATTTTAAGAAAAGTTAAATATGACATAATTAATAATTGGAACCGTTTTTTTTAAAGGATGGTTTTTTAATCAATTAGTATTTTTTTAATACTTCTTTTTACAAAATAAAGTTTTTTAGTTGAACTCAAATAGATATGGATGATAATATATAAAAAGTAAATATAGATGTTGACATTATATATTTATTATATTATTTTTTTTTTTAAAAAATTTCTCCTTCCCTCATGAAATTCTAATACAAACAACTCTTAATTCTCAAACCCTTAGGAATAATGAAATAATACGATAAATTAACCATAATATGGAATTAATAATTAAAACAACTAAATTAAATTGGGAAAGAAAATGAACATTTGTAAAAAATAACTTAATATAATAATATTAGTTGATAAAAAAAGGAAGATGATATTCAATATATAAATATATTTTCAAAATAATTTTCATTTCATTATTTTTAAATTAATATGTAGTATATAATTTTGAAGGTATATTTTAAAAAAATATAAAATTTTTTTAAAAAAAATTATTATTTTATTAAAAATATATTTTAAACTCATTGTATTAAATAAGAGAATGTAATTTTTTAAATTATTGTGTGGCATATTTTGTAAAAATCATAATTAAAAGGGGAGGGTATAATGGTCCTAAAATGTTTCTAAAACATCCCCACTTTTATAGGTTAGAGATAGAGATAGGTTTAAATTAAATAAGTTAACTTAAAAAAATAAATATTAACTATTTTATTTCAAAATGTTATTAAAATAAACTATATTTAAACTTATCTATTGTATTAAAAAAACTTAAGAAGAACTTTGTAAAATGTATTATTCATCGATTTACCTAATGTACTAAATTCTCTCTCTTTTTTATATATATTATTCATATTTTTAAATTTTTTTAAATAATAATTGAATATTTGAAAAAAAGTTGAAATTTTCAAATATTCTTTGGTGTACTATGTATTGTTAGATTACATTATTTTTTGTTTTTAGTTCTATTTGAGGAATTGAGTTTGGTATTTGTAATTGTGGTTTCTACAGGTTTTATAATTGATAATCTCCGTTTGGTTGTCCTGGTATGATTTTTACCCTTTTAAATTTATTCATATTTTCTTAAGTTTATGTTGGTTCAATTATTTTAAAATGTCTATAAAATCAAATTTTATTCTTGGTTTATGTGTTTAGTAATATTTATCATAATTTTAAAAAATAAATTAACATTATTATTTCAAAATGTTATTAAAATAAACTATATATAAACTCTCTCTTTTCCTTCTATTTTTTTTTTTTTTTTACAAATTATTGGTTGTTCTTGTTAAAAGTATATATATTTTAAATATACTTAATTATGTCCTTTTTTTAACAATATATGTTTTATATTGTTCGTAATATTGATTCTCATTCTATTTTTATATCTATATCTATATTTATCTACAATTTTTAATCTATATATAAGATACAATTATGAGTATTATATTTAAAAAAACTAACATGTCAATCCGATTTCTTAAATTATTAATATAATAATTTAAAACATTTCAAATTCTCAATTTGTGCAACTAAATTGTAAATTTACTATTACCATTAAAAGCATTTAAATTATAAATTTATCTTAATCTCTATTATATTAATATCATGGAGAAATTTTTTTGGACAATTTTGTCTTTTATTAAATCTTAAATCTTAAAATTATAAAATATGCCATTCATAATTAATTAACCACCTAATTAATTAAATTATAAATAGTATAATGTATATTCTCTCAAATTAGGTACTTAATTAATTTTTTGAAGAGAAGGCTAATGGGAGGGAGTTAAATTTTCAATTATTTTCTTTGAAAAGGGGCAAATGGGTTTTTGAAAGAAGACTAATAGTTAGAGTGAAATTTCAAATTAGATTGAAAAAATTAAAATGCAACCATTGATTGGAGTTATTAAAATTTGTTTACTGCTCATCTTTTAAACCAAATTTCACACTTTTAACGGGAAAAAAAAATTATAGCATTCAATTTTAATATAAAAACAACCTTTCTTAATTCTCCCATTTATGGTTAACCTTCTCTCTTCTTCTCTAATAATTCTATTTAATCCCACCATTTTCATTATCTTATTTGATTTGCAAACAAGTGAACAATTTTCATTCATGCAGTTTCAAATTTACTGTAGTGTAGACAATAAATAGTTTAGCTAAAATTGATACATCTTTGGTGGTTCATGAACTAGCTCATTTCATGAGAAAAGGAGAGGAAGAGTTATCAGTGTGCATCAAAGACTGCCTTTATGGTTGGACAAGATTTTTTCTTCTTAACAACTTTTTTTTTGTGTTTTTTTGTTTTGTTCTATATTTTTTTGTAGTAAAAATACTTATAGAAAATTTGTAACATTAGGTTTTTTTTTTTTTTGTTTAAATGCCTATTTCTGGTGCATGTTTATACTCTTCCAATTGCCATAACACATTAGTTTGAGTTTTAGAAGAGTTGTTTAGACAAAGAGAGGAAATTTTGTATGAGCATTCGAATAGAATGACCTCATAGCAAGGGATTGTATTTATAGCAAAAGAGTACTGTAGAACAAGAATACAATTTAGAGAAAAGATTAAGCCATGGGAGAAAGTGAATATACTAAAATCACCTAAAAGCCCTAAAACCAGAGCCATGCTTTATTAGAGTGAGGGCAGGCGCTTTAACAACTTTTTAGTCCGGTTGCTTCTTTTATTTGTGTCACTATTAGATTACTACTCATCCATCACAAATGGAATAGGCAAGTTATCCAAATTAGGTTAACAATATGCCCATAGTTACTTAGCATGGACACCTATAGTTTCTAAGGTTGATTGATTTTTTAGGACCATTAAGTAATGAAAATAAATATTGAATTGATAACGCAAATCATGATTTCCTTTCACGTCAGACACGTTTGCATCAGTTAAAAAAAAGGTATGCAAAATAATTGAAATCTTTAAAGCATCCTAGTGGTTTTTGTAAAATGAAAATAACACAAAAGATTGAAGATTTAAATACATTGAAAGAAAACCAAAAGTTCAATATTTGAAAGAGAGAATGAAGAAGATCATTTCAATTATTACTACTTCTAATTAAAAAAAAAATATTACTTCCTTTGTGTGCTTATTTCGCTTTCTAGATGTTTTCTTTAATCTTTCCAAAAAGGTGTAAACTATTACAACTCAAAACAATAAATTAACTAAGATTTTTAGGAAAGATAAAATTTTCAACCATGAAAATGAAAAAGATGAAAGGTTGAAAAAAAATTACTCGAGGAAGATTATACAAATAATATTATTTTTAGTATAGGGAAAATTAAAATTATAAAATAGAGTGAGACAAATATTATTACGATATAAAAAATTATCAAAATAAAACTAATATAAATGAGATAATAATGTGGGGTAAAATTGAGATTTAGTCATTTTCTTAAAAAAAAAAGTTAGTTTTAGTTTTTTATGATTATATTAAGAGTTTACTATTTTAAATCAATTCATTATAATATGAAAAATAACATTTATAAATAGTGTTTACTATTTTACATCAATTCATTATAATATAAAAATATCACATAATAAAAATAATTTAATTAAAAGTATTAGTAATTAACAATCAATTGGTTTCATAAAAATATTATTTGATCATTAATTTTCTTTTATACACTCCATCAAATGTAACATTTAAAAAAACCTTGATATTTTATTAAGCATATTATATTATGATTTTACACAAATAAAGAAAAACTATAATGAATAACTAATTTTTACCTGAAAAAAATATAGGTATTTGCTCGTCATTAAAAAGCGACATCATATTATTACGATGTTAGTGTTTGTCTATTACAAAAAGTCAAATTTTTTATAATGACTATATATTCAAAATATATGTCCTTTATGTACATCCATTTTTTCATTAACATTTAATAAAATATATTATCTTATAAACTAATATTAAATTAAGAATTATGCACGTGCATCGCATATGGTTAAAATCTAGTATATATTAAAAGTGTCAATGAGGGGAGAATTTTTACCTTCCAATCTACCCTCATTTTTTCTTTCATTCCCCAATTAACCTTGATCTTTTGATTAGCCTTCTATAGAGTCTACACATACAATGCATCTACTCCAAAGCTTAAAACTCATTTTCTACTAACATAGACCAATGTTATTCTCATATTAAGCCATACTTTGAATCCCCACACTTTCCAAGGACCATTTCTTTTAATTTATTTTCATATGTTTAATTTTATCCTTAAAATAAGGAATGCCCATAAATTAACATAATAGAGTTAATTAGATGGGATATACCGATGAATCTTTAAGTACTAAGATGCTAAGATGAAACATAAATAGTTTTTGGAGACTACAAAAAATATGTATTATACTCATGACATTAGACTTCTCTTTAATGTCAAATTTTATTTTTTTCCCATTCTCAACAATATTTCGAGTGTATATTGAAGATGAAGTTTAGAGTATTTCGTCGTCATCCAGGTTTCTAATTTGTTAATGGGATGGCAACAAGAATACTTATATAAAAATGAAAAAAATCAGAGAATATTAATTTATTGTGGGTGTGTGATTTTCAAGTTAAATCCACTGATTTAGAAAGTTTTGATAACTTAATTTTTTAGTAGCAAGTTAATGAGTTACAACTTTCTTATAGATGTTTGTATCAATTCTTTTTAGAGGCGATCAATATATATATATATATATATTATATATAAATAGTGATCTCATGTAAAATGATACTCGATCTATTTCAAATAAATATTTTGTGGAAAAATATAACCAATTGATCTTCATCCTCATTTTGTATCCATATTTATGGATGAATCTTCTTGTAGACATGACAAACATAGATGGATTCAAAAGCTTAAGAGTAACTTGTATCCAATGGAAAGAATAATCATGAAATTATACATCTGAGTCAGAAGGTGAAAAAGCGTTTAGTCAAATTTATATGTTTTTATTTTTGATTTTGGTGCACAAATTGCTCTTAATTTGTATATCGATTTTGAATTTTCTCATTTTGTCAAATTTGGTGTAAAAATATTTTATATTCTCAATATAGGCACTGAACTGAATGAAACTTTAAAACCTGACCTATTTTTGGATGTCGTCTTTTGACAAAAGGCCCCCATCTTCTAATATTTGGTTTCCTCTCATCTTTTAATATTCGTCTTCTTACATTTTTTTTAAAAATATTTTGACATGTGTTTTTTAAATATTTTGATGTATGAAATGTAATGTAAAATTCAACTACCTAGCCTATATTCAATGTTAAATTTCAAGTGTCGAAGAGGTAATTGTTGACTAACAAGACATTTATTAAAATCTCACAACTGCATTTACAATTGAGTATGTTCAAATTGAGTTGGGGCTGCCAGTTTTGGTACATGGATACTTATTTTTATTCTTGCTTCTTTATATTTAGTTCATTTTCCTATTCTACTAAATATTTAGTTCATTTTTATATATTACTTTATATTTATTTCATTTTCCTATTTTACTTTATATTTGGGTCTTAAGTTGATGAGGGGACTCATGTTAGCCTTTGTAACAAGCACCAACTATTGTTATTTCACAACTTTACATTAACACATGCAACGGACGTTCAATTTAACTAGTAATTACAAATGAGAACATAACATTTTCTAAGAACAAACTTGAGTGTCATATAAGTTTGGAATAAAGAATGAAAAATGATAGTTGATCTTTGTCAAGTGTTTATAAATCATATCATGTTAAGGTTTGTGTCATACAAAAGTAATTTTTTCTTTTGTACTATGTGAGATTGATTCAAAATTTTACCCATATCTATAGTTGATCCATCCGTAGTTCTTAACAAACGTCGATGCAAAACTACCTGTAAATCATTGCCAAGACATCCGTTACTCAATTCAAATACAGAAGATCATCTCTTTAAAAATTATTTCAACAATATTTTACTTACAAATATTGATTGATCATCTTTGAATATATTTAAAGCTTCTAGTTTTTGGTCTTATACAACCCTTATTTGTTTTCTGTTTTTTGGCCTTGACTTTCCCTTTTTCATACAAATGCAAATTTAAGACAAACTATATTTTAGTTATTTTTTTGTTATTAATTTTTTAAAATATTTTTTGACTTATTTAAAACATAAATCATACATATTTTATTACATAAATGTCCATAAACAACCATATATGGTGGTATTATGAGAGGTAGTCTTTAAGAATATAAGATTTGCCTTCCCTTGTGTACATGTATTGTAGTCATTTGATTCATTATCGTTATAGAAATGTTATGAACTCCATCTCGTGTAAATGTATTCCCACCTACTATCTCGTTATGTTCCCAAAACAGGAGTGTATTGAGCTTTCATATCAGTTCATTCTTAACCATGTGAATCAAAGAACATAACTCCATGAATAGGAGTTCACATTTCACTCAGGATTGAGATTTATCATGGTTGATAAACTTAGTTTGATATTCAATCATTTCTCATAAACGGTACTAATGAGATATTGATTGAATATCGTTGTCCTGTCTTATACAATCAACATTGTATATGATACTTCCATTTCATTTCACCCACATGAATGATCATGATTAGATCATTTGTCTACTTATACAAAACGACCAGCTATCAATAGTGTTACCAGGATATGGTTCCCAAACGTTATCCATATATTGTAGACTCTTTAAGTTACTCATCTCGACTTTAATCTCTCATATGACTCACATACTTAGTCGTGATTTCATAAGAGTAAATTATGGTTTTACTATTTGAATGTTTGATATTTCCATATATTCCTAATATCGTCAATTGAATCAATATAGATAAAAGAAAGAACTTATGTTTATTTATTTAATTTATTCAAAATAAATTATGTTTATTAAATAATTACAAGTTCTAGGACACCATTTCTAACAATCTCCCACTTGTCCTAGATGTTTAGAGATTTCACTTGTAATTCCAATCAATCTGGATGACTATCAATTACTTAACCATGATTGTCATTTTAAAACTTTAAGTAATGACCCGTTACCAAGTAATACTATAAAAAAATTTGAAAATTATTATTATTTTCTCAAAATGATATTAATAAGGTTGGATTGATAAATTAGATGAGAAATAGCTCATTTTCTCGTAAGGGCATTTTGGTAAGTTCTCAAACCTCAAAATTAAAACCACAGGTATAATCTAATATTTTTAAATGATGTCAATCTTCTCGTTATTATGATTCCAACGCAACTGACGAATCATCGTTCTCAGTCCTGGTGAATGAGTTATGACCATTTTAGTTCAAATGGTATTTTCGTAATTATTGGAAATAGAGATTCGGCCCTAAAATCATCTCCTCCCTTTCTTTTTTCGAAAACCAACCCCCATTTATCATAGAGATAATTAAGAGAATAGCCACATTTGATTAACCCACAACAAAAAATAGCCACATGTTTTATCCTTATACCGTTTATACCCTTTTAGCAATCATATGCTACTTTCCCTTTCTACTTTTCTGGTATGTTTCTGACATAAGGGGCATGGATGTCCAGCACCTAATGAAGTCTTTAGCCGGCGGTTATCCATTGTACAATCAAGATTTCAAGGAAAAATAAGCTTTTCACGCAAGCTTTGGAAATATTTTTCCATTTTTTCGAAAATTGTGTTCCCTCCTTTTTTATTTATTTTTATTATTTGACATTAGAAATGGTCTCTCCAAAATAGCCAACTTTTAGACTTCATTTTTTTGGTTTGTTCATCATCTTTTTCTCTTCTCCTCTGTTTTTCTCTATACAAAAATTGCTGATATTTATGTGTAATTTAAAGTTTCTTTTCTTCTTCATTTGCAAGAATGGTTTATGTTGAGGTTCTTGTGAATATGATGGCCATTGGGATGGAGACAACAACTTTGTTGGGTTTTCTTGGAAAGTTGTTGATATTCATGGCTTACGTGGTATTGAAGAGCTTAAGGATTTTATACAAGAGCGTAATAAGATTTTTTTGAAGATGTTCATGTATATCGGATGTTTATTGAGCTAATATTTGATTATAATGTAGCAAAATATGTATCGTTTGATGTGGATGAAGACTTTTTGTGTCTCAAAGTTGGTTCATTAAGTATTTCCTTTGTCATTGAGTATTCTCCTTGTGGTATGGTAGTTGATGTTTTATCCAAAATATTTGATATTGAAGCTCCTAATGGTCAAGAATATGTACAAGGAGTACATTCAAGAAGTGGTCCTGGAATCGTGGAAGAATAGGGTATGTATCCTAATCTTCATGTAAAAGTTCATATCGTACAAAATGAGGTACAAATAGGTCAATCATAAGATGATCTTTATGGCATGGAGTTGGAGGATTTGATCTATGATTCTGATACTTGTTATTCTAACAACTTAACTGATATTCTGGCTGTACCAAGTTTGAGTTGTATATATAAAGGATCCAACAAACTACAGATGAATTTCGATTAAGCAATTGTACCTTTTATACCAAAATTACATATGGAATTAGGCCTAGGCAGCGACGATCTAGACCTGGGTGATTTTGTTGATGAAAAATCAGTATGCGTTGGACGACGTATACCAAACCTTGCACCTATTCTTGAAAAGCCGGAGGATTTTATTGAGGATGATGTAGATAACATATCAGATGGAAGAGCAAATGAGGGCTTTGTTGATCATGAAGTATTGAAAGACAATCCCATAGAAGAGAGTGAAATGGACACGGGCGGTGTATATATACCCGAAGGTTATCGTTTTATTGACCGTTTTGACATTTGTGATTACCAGATCAATTTTGATATTGTTAGACCGCGTGTGCTTTCAATACTGTCATTATAAGCATGTTGATGGTTTTATTGATGTAATTACTGCATGTACTTTACATTGTAGCGAGATAATGAGATATTGTAGGCTGCGTGTGCTTTCAATATCTGACATTATTCGTGTGTTATTGATTGTATGGATGTAAAGGCTGCGTGTACTTTAAATAGATAAAGCGAGTTAATGAATAGTGTTAAGGCTGCGTGTACTTGCATTATTCTCAAGAATCGCGTGTTAATGTTGTTTAAAATATGTTAAGACCGAGTGAGTTTAGCATGATTTTGGTTATATTAATGTAAACGCCGAGTGTACTTTACATATATTGAGCGAGTTAATGAATAATGTTGAGACTGTGTGCGCTAACATTATCGACATTAATCGTGAGTTATGTTGTTTGTCTATGTTAAGACCGAGTGAGCTTAGCATGATTAACTAAAGATAAAAGAATGTACACCTTATGTATAGTATGAAGTATTAAAGTGAAAGAAATGGAAATGATATGTGTGTTATGAAACATATTCTTCTAAATGAAATTTGATGATTTCAAGCTTGGATTTTCGAAAAACACTATTCATCCAAAAATACTATTCACCCGAGAATCAAACTTTTTCTCATCTTAGTTATGAATTGTAAAATATTTTTCAATTGATGAATTGTAGATGCGATTGCTCGTTTGACGGTTCGTTGGAACTTTATTTTCACGCCAACATTTGAGGTGAAGATAAATAGAATTTAAATGTAAACTTAGAAACCGAACAAGTTGAACGAGTTGTAGGATCGGAAGTTGAGATTAAGATTTGAATGGAAAGGATTAAAGTAAGTGAGCTAACTTGCTTAGGTTTCGTAGTTAGTTCTAATTTGAGTTGAGAGAACGCATAGGTGTTTTGAAGGAAACGTCTACATTTATCGAAATTTGAAGGTTTCAAATATAATAGGGTGAATAAAGAATTGGATATGGAACTTCGTATGTTTACTAAAAACAATCGAATCAATGGTTTTGAGACTTTTATGTTAAATTTAGTAACTAGAAATTATTCGAAGGCTGTTTGGTTCGACTTATTCATTGTTTTTAAGAAGTCCATACTTTCTTTTTTTTATGTAAAAAGGATAATTCATGATTCATGATTCATGATTCATGTATCATTGATCATTATGTTCTTTCGATTACTTTGAATGGTTGTATTCATATTTATTCACACTTGAGACCCTATTTATGTTTATTTTGCATGATCGTATTGGAGGAATAATGAGACAATGCATAGATTGAGTGTGCTTGCATTGCACTGTCTGGTATTATTTGTTTTGTGATTACATATATGTATCATGAGGAATACTAAAGGTTACGTGAACTTTGCATGATTGGGGGGATGAATAATGCGATAATGTTGGAACCGTGCGTGTTCACATTATCTAGTATTATCCATAATTACTAGGATACATATATGAGAGAATGCAAGGGCTGAGTGAACCTTGTATTCGGTGGGTGAAATAATGAGGTAATGGTTAGACTAAGTGAGCTGTCATTATTCACTAGAGGTGAGAAGATACTTATAAAAGACTATTTGTACTTTCTTTTGGAAAGCGAGATAATGAGGTATTGTTAGACCGCATGTGCTTTCAATATTATCATTATAAGCATGTTGGTGGTTTTATTGATGTAAATACTGTTGGGATTGAGGCCTTTAAAAGAGTTCTCAAACGGAAGTCCCAATAATCTTTCCTTGCAGTATAATATATTCAAAACAAAATGCATAAAAGAATTACTAACCCTTGTAGAGAAGTGTCCGACTCTTCCTCGTTCTTCTTGATTACGATCCTGGGACCACTAAAAAGTTCTTCCTCACTCAGCACAAAAGAGAATCGGTACGTGGGAACTATCCTTTTTGGAAAAAGGAAGAGGGAGGAAAAATCTTTCTTCCCTTACACTATGGTCAACGACACAGAGAGAGAGGAGAGGAATTTTCCTAAGCCTTTTCTCTTGCCCTCTTAGTTGTGTGTTTTGGGGTCACCCCAAGGTTCCTATTTATAGGAAAACTAAGGCCTCAGAAAATATTTGAATATCTTTTTAATTATCAAATAATTAATAAAGATATTATAAAGTATATTTTGAATAATTAAGATATAATATCTTATTCCATAATAAAATAATCCCATATCTTTATTTAAACTAATCTTTATTAATTTAAAATAATTATTCCATATCTTACTCATTTAAATTAATCATATTAATTTAAATTAAGATATTCCATATATGTATATTTTAAATAAAATAAAATGCAAATAATTGATTAACTATTAACCATTGGGGCGTGTGACCGTACTTATGACGCCCACCTTGTCATCTCTATGACAAAATTGAGCATTTTATTTTTCCTTTTTATTTAATAGAACAATTCCATTAAATAAATAAATAAAACTCCTTTTATTTATTTCCTCTTTTAATTTGACTTCCTCAATTTAAATATTTAAATAGACTCCTCTATTTAAATCCCCATTAATTTTGGACAGCTGCAAAATTAATTTAATTAAATGGACTCTTCTATTTAATCTCTCTATATTATAATTAAATAGACTTTTCTACTTAATAAATAAATAATTAAATAAACTTTTCTATTTAATTTCAGAATTAATTAAATAATCAAATAGACTCATCTATTTAATTTCATTTAATTAATCAAATAGACCCCTCTATTTGTATTTGCCTTAATTGATTTGACAACTTCAAATCAAATACTTGAAATCATTTTTCCAAAGAAATTAATCATCATTAATTTATGTTCTCAATTACATGCTTTAGCTCGAAGGATTTCATGGACCTATAGGACTAAGCTCCAATGATCTAGAATTACATTGATTGAACTCCTTCAATCAATTAATTCTTATTTATTAACTACTAGATAACTCCACTAAATATCTAGAGTTGTGCACTCTTGGTACTATAGACATAGTTATGTCCATTGGCTAATATCATTAACTACACTTTGATCCTTCACAAGTTAGTTTGTATCCATGGCTAGGTAATTGTACCGTATTAACCTCCATGATACATCTTGTTCCTTAAGCCAAATTGATTCTCCAATGAACAACCTTACATAATCTCCATTATGCGTCTTTACCTTTTCCTTGATTAGAGGAATATTTTTGTATTTTACATTCTCGTATTGTGGAAATAGTATGATCATAATATTTGTGCGTTTATTCTCGAGTATAAAAATTAAGAAAGATATCCTTATAATTATTTAACTCCCACCTCATTTTCTCTATTTTTATTTAATCTCTCATATCTCGGATAGGAAAATATATTGAGATTTTAGCAATTAGTTTTACTATCTTCTAAATATACATATTTTTTAAATAATAATAAAACATAAAACTCTTCATTGAATTTTCAATCAAAATATATACCATACTACTTAAGATTCTAATTGCGAAAATTAATTTAATTTCATTAAAAATAGTGCATTACACGTATTAAGTTCATATTTATAATATTCATTTTACATAATATTTATTAAAAAAAATAATACATTTAGAAATATTATTAGTATAAAATTGATTGGAAGTATATTATATATTTTTAACATAGTGATGCATGATTAAAGTTTTTAGTTATTCATAAATAAAAGTACCCTCATCTAATTTTTATATATATTAACTTTCTACGATGTTAATAGCATGCATTTATTAGTTTTTTTTTATAATTAATACTAGTTAAAATATTATGCCGAGCATAATTTAACTGTTAGACATTTGCTTCATTTAAATGAAATTTCGAGAATCTCCTTTTCTGATTTGATATAATATCTAAAAAATTACCGTTTATATAGAAGGTAAAAACTAAGTTAGATTCCTTTTAAATCTTCGAAAGTTAAATTAATATATATTGTCAAATATCATTATTAGTTCAATAATATTTTTAACTCTTTGATAATTTTTTTGGAGAGATTACAGCCATGATAACTTTTTTCTAACTTAATTTGACATCTCTCGGTGTTTTCCTCCAATCCAACCTCTCCTCCATTATACTGAAGGTCTCATTAGAACCTATACTTTTAAAAGAAAATAAAAAATCATTTGAGAAAATGTAATCAAAGGAGTCGTTTCGATATATTATAAAATTATATTTTATAAAATATTTTTAAAACTTTCACTATTTTTAAAATTTATAATTAATTTCTTTTGTTCTATTTAAAATACTACTAAAATCAAACATATCTAGAAAAATATCTTTCAACTTTCATGTGCATATTATTATTTTTAAATAAAAAGAAAAATCTAGCATTTATTTGAATTCATTCAAAACTTATTAAATCGTAAAATTATTATAAAATCACTTTTTACGTGCAACGCATGTAGTAAAATTCTATTCACTTAAAAAGTGTGTTAATGGGAGAGACTTTTTTGGACATTAATACCCTCCCAGTATTAGTAAATATCTAAACGGCCATTATTCTTCAATTAATATTAAATATCAATTTTATGCTAAATAATAATAATAAATTATCAAAATTATAATAAATATAATTCTAAATATTATTAAAAAAACAAATATCTTACATATTAATAATAAATATCATTATAAATATTATAAAAAAAATAAAATAAATGTCATACATACATTCTAAATATTAAAAAAATATCATAAATATTTTTAGTTAAACATAAAAATTAATAAATAATGTTTGAAAAGACCCTTCTTGAGTATCATTAAAACATTAATTAATTATAACAAATTAATAAATACTTTTTGAGAGGTGAAAAACTACCTTGATACATCCATTCTAGAAAAATAAAATAAAATACAATTTATAATTAATATTGAGATTATATAACATAATTATGTAACGTCCCGTTTTTCCGGTAAGCAAATAAATAAATATTATTATTTTGTCCCTTTTAAATTTTATTTGAATTTTTGGATAAGTTTTGGTAATTATAATTTAATATTCTTTTTCAGGAATAAATATAATTACCAAATGTCATTTATTGGAGATAAAGGGAAACAAAATAAAAAAAATAAAAAAAGGGGGGCCAAATCGTGAAAAAGGAGGGGAAAGAGGAAAATAGGGTTTCAATCTTTTCTTCTCTTCTTTCACGTGAAAAACCAGAGACAGAGACCAAGGTAGGCATTTTTTTTCTTCTTCTTCATCTTCTTCTCCTTCTCAAAATCCGTTAATGGAGATCCCGGGGATTTAATTCTAATCACCCATTCTCCTCCTTTTGTTGAAATAGGTTATTGTGGTGGTGGTGGAGTTTGAAGGGAAGCTAGGATTTTCGTTTCAAGAGAAGCTTCAAGGTAATGTGATTTCCCCTTTCGATTTCGAAATTTTCCTTCTATGTTTAATGAAATTGAAACCCACCCAATATAAATCACTTTCATATTTTCTAAATTTGTTCATCCTTGTTCTTAAACTTTGAAACCCTAGAAAACCCTAACGTAGATCTTTTGAAAAAGGCCCTTTACATCGCACCTTCACCGCCAAACGACGCAAACCGGGAAGCCACTGGGCCGGCCGCGCTGCTGCCGAAGCAGCAGCCATAAAGGCTGCTGCTGTGCCGCTGCAAGGGCAACCTAGTGGGTTGCCCGAGCCTTTGTTCCATTCCGGTTTTCGCGCTATTCGTTGTAGATTTTTTTCCCTTTTTCAATTTGTATTTTAGGATAGGTTTTAAGAAGTTCAAGTGCCTTTTCAGGTGCTTCAATTAAGTTGGAAAAGAGTTCAAGTTTTGGAAGGAAACTAAGCTTGAAAGGTGAGTAGAAATTTGTTAAGTTTTAAATTATGAATGACTGCGTGTGACGACCCGATATTTTTAAATAATTTAAATCAGAAACAAACAGCGGAAGACTAGATTTTATAAAAAAATTGGCGTGGATCCGTTTAAAATACGAACTCCCTAAACCTGTTTACATGGGCTCAAATCAGAGAATTTAAAACAAAGAAATTCCTACCCAGTTATACCCAAATCGGAGAAAATAAACTCGAAAATATGTACAACATATCTTAGACTCTCACGAGCCACAAAAATAGAAGTTTATGACTAACAACATAGTATTCATAGAATGCCCCAAAATATACATATAAAGTCCATGTCCCGAAAGCCATCCATTCGTGATCAAGCAACACCACCTCGACGACCTCGTCCTCTTCCACGACTATTACCTGAAAAAGTTTAAGTGTAGCAACATTAGCATAAAAATGCTAGTGAGAATAAGATGGATGCAAGCACTCCTATGGACCAAATCTCATATCGGAAAACGTGTCCAAAAGATCCTAATGTGCTCTTTCACTACCCATTCGATATTTCCAAGTACTTTGCATTAGAAATCAATTCCATTCTACTAAATCGAAATTTCAAAAAGTAAACATTCAAGCACGTAAAATAAAGTAGGTACTAGTGCATAACAAAGTAAATGACAAAGTAAATAACAAAGTAAATTTCCCAAGTGCGACCACATTGTCACCATACTCAACCATAATATGACCTAAAAGCCATTGTGACCACATTGTTACCATATACGAACCATAATATGACCCGAAAGCCAATGTGACTACATTGTCACCCAATATGAACCATAGTATGACCCGAAAGCCAATGTGACTACATTGTCACCCAATATGAACCATAGTATGACCCGAAAGCCAAAGTGACTACATTGTCACCATATATAGATAAGCATGACTCGAAAGCCAAAGTGACTACATTGTCACCAAATATAAATAAGCATGACTCGAAAGCCAAAGTGACTACATTGTCACCATATATAGATAAGCATGACTCGAAAGCCAAAGTGACTACATTGTCACCAAATATAGATAAGCATGACTCGAAAGCCAAAGTGACTACATTGTCACCAAATATAGATAAGCATGACTCGAAAGCCAAAGTGACTACATTGTCACCAAATATAGATAAGCATGACTCGAAAGCCAAAGTGACTACATTGTCACCAAATATAGATAAGCATGACTCGAAAGCCAAAGTGACTACATTGTCACCATATATAGATAAGCATGTAAAATCTCTCCAAATTCCTTTTTGAACTATCTTAAGGCCACTCAATTCATCGGAATAAGTAATTCTCTTCTCCAAATTCCGGAATCTAATTCTCCTCGAGAATATAACTTAATCCACCAAATACATCTCACAAACTTATCTAATTCTTTCCTTATGCAATTTCCTTAACTCCCAATTAATAAGCATTCTTGGAAAAGTTCTAAAATCTAATAACCTTCTTATTTTTGATCGAACATAATCGTCAAGCAATTTGAAAACATAAAAGTAATCACAACCATTTTAAACTCACCTTAGATTTTAAGTCGAGTATCCAAGAATCGAAGTCGAATCACACGACAATTACAGACCTACAATTCACCAATTGAACTACAATTTACAATTCATAACTAATAAGAGGACAAGTGTGATTCTCGGGTGAATAGTGATTTCGGATGAATAGTGTTTTCGAAAATCCGGGCTCAAAATCGTCAAATTCCTTGATATAAATACGTGATTTCAACTTCAAAACTCATTTATAATAAAAAACGAACAAAACCATATAAAAAGTTTTGAAAACTCACTTTTTAGGGTTTCGCTTAGAGAACGGGAAACGCCAAAAGGTTAGGTGGGATAGAAGGCCCTCATCCCGAGCAATCCAACGCAACCGAAATCAAGCCGATCCATCGAGAAACGAATGAAAAACGAAGAAAAGAAAAATCCATCCATGGTGGAAATGGCTCATGGCCAAAGGAGAAGAAGAAGAGGAGAAAATGATCACTTTTGCTTAATGAGGAAGTCTAAAAAGATATTTCAATAGTAAATATCTAGATATTTAGGGTTTTGGGAATTTACGGTTTTGTCCTTCTTGACCTTTTGCTTATAAAACGAAAACCGATGATCTTAAATAAATCTGAAGGTGTTTAATAATTATTAATTGGTCCGTTAATAATTATTAAAGTCACCGAAATGAATTCTAAAGAATTAAAACGATTAAAAGGAATTTCGGACGGAAATAACTAATAAAACTAAAATTACTAACTTTAACTAATTTTAAAAGCTTTAATTAAATAAATAAAATAATAAAAAAAAAAAATTTACCTCTAAAAGTAATGGGACGTTACACTGCGTTTTTCTGTTCTTTAATAGTTAAACCTCTAAATTGTTAAACATGTTTTTTGGTGAATTAAAGTTTGTTTAAGAGGTTTAGGGGCTGTTATAAAGAATTTATATTTTGGGGTTGAAGTATGTTTAAAAATTGGAATTTAAAGCATGCTTGAGTGACTATCGATACCGGTTTATGTTTAAACTGTTTCCTTGTGATCTTTGACCTTGAAAGTGATTAAATATGAATGTTTTGGATGTTTAAGGATGTTTTATTATTGCTGGATATGAATTACCCTATTTGGAGATTAGTGCCCATTAAGCCAATATTTAAGCCTAGGTGGTTAGTTAGTGATTATTTTATTCCTCTAGACCTTTGAAATGTTTTATTATTATTTAGGGGATGTTTTGGAAGGCATATTTTAGGCGTTATGCCGCTGAAATTTAGTTAGAATATTAGAAGTTTTAAATTGTCCGAAAAAGGAGCGAAACTACACTAGTTTAGGCTAGTTTCGCTTCTAGACTTGTAAACCGTTGGGAGTTGTTGGAAGTGACCCAAGGATGTTTTGATGGGTGATTTTGGGACGTTTTAGAGTGGTTTAAAGGGGAATTTTCCAGAATTACATTTTTGGGAATTTTCGGCCTAGAAAGAGGATTATTGTGAGAATTTGGGTTAGGCTCAAATTAAGTATTTTGTTGGTGATAGTGGAATCATATTACTCAAATACCTCGGTAATATGATAGTAGGTTCACTTTAAGTAAAGGCCTTACTTAAAGAAGAATATTGCCGTTAAGGGGGACTATACAGTTGTGCACAACTTTATAGCACTTAACGGGGCAGGTTCATTCCATCCGTACAATGGAAAAGAATACTTCTCGTAAGGATTTAAATTGAGAAAAAGGTGTTTAAATTCCTTACTGAGCGTAGTCTCTCTTTGTTCGCGGGCAAAGAGGAGATTAGAGGTATTAGATGAAAATTCTAAATCGAAAAGTTTTAAATTGAGAAAAGAGTGTTTAAAACTGTTTCGAATACTTTTATCTCGATGAGATGTGAACTAAGTGTTAAGTATAGATTGGGGTGTTATAATTAAATCCCGAGTGTTTGGAGTAAGTGAACTTTCGGAAGACGGTGAGGTCGATTATGGACTTAAAGTCTTAGAAAAACCTCTCATGGCGTGATTTTTAATTTAACATTTTTCTACTCATTGGGCGTAGCCTCATGATGCTACATTTTTTTTTCAGATAAAGGAAAGAAGAAGCTCGGTGGCTGATGAGGCTCGTGGTGGTGAATCGGTTGGCACAGATTTGTATGCCGGCAAAATTGACTTTCTTTATTGTTTTTGGGATTTTGTTGGGTATGATTTTCGTTTTGTTTTAAATAAGTATGATGAATACACTTTTTTTTGTTAATTTTCTAAATACTGTTTTGTGGTTGTTTTATTTAGATGTTTTGATTTGAAATAACAAAACCGATCGGTATGGATTATGTTGAATTTGATTGTTTTGAAATAAAAGTCTGAATGTTATTTGATTTAAATGCTTCCGCTGTCGAGTTTTGGTATGTTTGTATTTTGGAAATTTTGGGGTTGTTACAAATTATTTCCTTAAAAAATACGGTTCAAGTTTCTTTCAATTATCATGTTTCACAATCTTTATTGTAAACAAGTTTTTGTATTTGTAAGGTCATGGCTTACACTTTATTGTTTCTCCCAATTAATTTAGTTTTAATGGTTTAGTAGATAATAATCCACTATTTATAATGTAAAATTTTTGTATTTGAAATGTTATTGACTTCAATAACATTATATTCTGAAAATTCTTCTTCATTATGAGTTTTGAATTCATTTTTTTAGATGTTACATTAAATGAGGTGGGGAGACTTGAATTTTTAACCTCATAGGAAGGGAGTGGATACCTAATCATTTTATCATTAAAAACGACACCCACCATTCATTACCCTTTTTTTTAATGTACAAATAAGTTAATGTTATAAATTGTTCGAGCTATAAATCACTTGCTTTCATGAGTTTTCTCGCACAAGTCCTTTTGAGGATTTCTTCATTTTCATTATCAAAAAAAAAAATGTTTATCTCATTCCAATAATATTATCTTCATCTCTTTAATTAGAGTCCTTACCTTCTTGATAAAAGTTTAAAGTTCTTTAAAAAATAAAGGATGATAAAAATGATATAGTACTTTAAAAGAGGAATAGTACCCTATAAACACACACTAATCTTCAATCAATATTAAATTAAAAATTAAAAAGAGATGGAAGAAACTACACAAAAAATAGGTATTCTATCAAATATTTAAAAAAAAAAACAAATTAATGTGCACGCACGTGCTAAAAAACTAGTAACTTAAAATTTATGTCAAATTAAATATAAAAATTGGATAAAGTACCCCTTTAGTCCCTGAGTTTTGGAGGTTAGTCCCTGCGTTTTCAATTTGTGTCTAAGTGGTCACTGAGTTTTGGATGTTGTGTCTATTTGGTCCCTGCGTTTTCAATTTGTGTCTTAGTGGTCCCTAGATTTTTTTTAAGAACTATTAGAAATAAGTTTAATTGATCCTTAATTTAACGTATTCATTAACTTCTTACCAGATTATTGACTTAACGCTGACATAACATGTTTAATTGTTCAAAATATGAAGATATGATTAAATATTATTTGAAAATTTTCATCAATTTAGGCCTAAAATTTGACATAATATTTAATCTCATGTCAGTATTTTGGTCAATTAAAGATTTTATGTCACTGTTAAGTTGATATTATGTTAATGAGTTAACAAATTAAGGAATAATTAAACTTATTTATAATAATTCAGGAATCATATTTAGACACAAATTGAAAACTCAGGGACCAAATAGATACAATATTTATAACTCAAGGACGAAATAGAAACAAATTGAAAAAGAAGTGATGAAATAGACATAATATCTAAAACTCAGTGACCATTTAGACACAAATTGAAAACGTGGGATCAAATAAACATGACTTCCAAAACTCAAGGAATAGATGAGTACTTTACCCTATAAAAATTTAACCTTAAAAAAATGTTTATAATGTTAATAAATTAAAATAGAATATTTGAAATCTCTAATCTAAAAGGTGGCTTAGAGGAAAAACTTTTGATTTCCATTTTTACCCTTTTAATTCATTTAAATTACTATAATGCCATCATTCAAAATTAATAATCATTTTAGTACCAATTAATTAAATACAATACCAATTAATAAAATACAAAAAAACAAATTTTATACAATCAAATTTTTTCTAAATATACTTTCTTATTATTAAATTAATTAAATAAAACAAACAATTTTTCTATTGTTTCTCAAATTTACAATTTATGCCATTTTCAATTATTAATTATCATTATCAATTTATTATTTAATTCTTAATTTTTTTGGGGTGGAATTCTTAAAATAAGTTTAAAAATAATTTTAGTACCAATTAATTAAATACAATACCAATTAATAAAATACAAAAAACAAATTTTATACAATCTAAATTTTTCTAAATATTCTTATTATTGAATTAATTAAATAAAACAAACAATTTTTCTATTGTTTCTCAAATTTACAATTTATTCCATTATCAATTATTAATTATCATTATAAATTTATTATTTAATTCTTAATTTTTTTTGGGTGGAATTCTTAAAATAAGTTTAAAATATAATTAATAAAACGTGCATAAATATTACATTCCAAAATTTATGATCTTGGTGGTTTTGTTTAGCTGAACGGTCATGGAGAGAGAGAAAAAGCACAACAATTTCCTTTTTGCATCAGTAAACTGAACAGACAATAGTTTTTTTCAAGGGTTATTGTGAATTTAATTACATGATAGATTTTAATTCTTCATTTAGGTTGCGTATGGTATTCACCTCTATTCATTATCCTTTATCTGAATTGAAGCATTTTCAAATGTCTTTTCGATTATTAGCATTCTACAATATTTAATTACCACTTTTTTTTTTATTCAATAACATAATAAATAATTTCTATCTCTACTATATTAAAAAGGAGGATGTTGTGACAAAAAAAAAAAAGAGGATATTGGAGAAACATTTTTAAACTATTATACTCGCTCATTTTTTTAAATTTCCAAAGCATCACTAATAACTAATTATTTTTTTATATCCACCCTTAAATTAGTTATTAGTTTATCATAAAATAAATAAAACTAATATAATATTTTTAGATCATATATAATTATTAAAGTACTTAAAATATGGTTTTAAGAATTTTGTGGCTTTTAAATTAAAACATAGCTAAAACGCTTATCATGTCTATTTTAAATAATTATATTAATTATAAAATACGAGTTTTGTGACTTTAAAAATATAAAAATAAAATATAGTATAACTATTAAAAAAAACCCAAAGAGGCTCATGAGGCAAAAGTTTCATTTCTTTTAATTTAAAGATTAATAAATATATTTAAAAATGTAAAGAAATATCAATGTAGGCAAATAAAAAGTCCAAATCAAGCACCTCTTAAACATTCATTACTTTTTGTTGATATGCAAAACGTTCATTAAATAGTAAATTAATTGCCCACAACTATGTAATTATGTCATATTTTCTTCCTTCCTTTTTAAAAAAAATAAACATGTCTCTTCCTATTCCCAAACATATGAATTTTATGGATAAAAAGGAAATAAACAAGACTTCAGAAGAAATTTAAAACACGTTTCGAATTCTCTTTGACCAACAGGTTTAGATGCAAGCAATCTTAGATGTATTCCATCCAAATTTTGTTCCTTCAAAACTCTCTCAATTTTGTTATTTCATGTACAACATAAATTTATTGTTGTTTCTTCAAATCTCTCATGATAATTTTGTTTTTTTATCGTACAGCTCAATTTGTTTCCTCATATCGAAGGAAATAATAACCCGTGAATAAAATTTCGGTAGGTAATCTTCTTACATCTTCTATAATCATTTTGATTCCATAGTCTTTTGAATCCCTCTTTTTTAATATTTTGAAAATTAAAGGTTGAATGTGACTATATAATAATCGAGTAAAGAGGTGATTCAACTATGATAGAGATGTCTACTTGATTTTTGTGATCTTTTCTTAATTTATTTTGTTAATAATATTATTTTTATTAGGAGAGAATGAAGAAGGGGCTTTCTTTGCGATTCTCTTGATTTTCACAGTGAACAAGTCAGTTTCAAAAGGCTTGAGACTTGAAGTCAGAATTTTCACATTTTAGTTGAGGACTTTACTTTTTCATTTTCTTAAATATTTGTTTTTCACCATATATATTTTGTTGGTTCCATGACGTTTAGAAATTATAATTATGGCATATGAGATGAACGTGGTTTCTAAAAAAACCGTAAATTAAAGAAAAATAGTTTGGATAAATTTTAACGATTTATATTTTTTTCTTTTTTGGTATTATACATAACAATTGAGTTAGTAATTCACGTTTATGAAGGAATTCTTTTAATGATTACCTTTAGATTGATAAGTTCGCTTTTAATGATTTCATATCATATATTATCAATTTTATTGACAGGTACAAATCATTATATCTATATGCAACAACAAAAAATAAAGACAAATGATTAGAAATTAATTAAACATTTAAATAATAATTTTTAAATAGTTTATGTGTGGGGGAGTACTAAAGAAATTGGGAATTATTATACATCATCACTATTCATTATGCATAATCATTCTATTTTTTTAAATCAAAACATCCTACTGCTAATTATCATTAAAAAAAAATCGTAATTTAGTGTAGAAATTAAATTATAATTTATTCTATATCATATAACTGTTTATTCAAGTGAATATTTCTTTTTATTTTTTAACAAAACATTTTACTACTATTTTTTACAAAAAATATTGCAACACGTGCATCGCACGTGCTAAAAACCTAGTATATAAAACGTGGGAACTTTTAGAAACTTTTTTTAGACATTTTTACCCTCTCTCTATTTTAAAAATCACAAACATATCCCATATCATTAAGTCTAAAATGCCATTTTATACTCATTAATATATAATAATAATAATTCATAATTACATTTAATATATATTAGATAGGTATCTTTTTCTTTTTTTTAATCAACAATTAAAATTTCATTTGAAACTTTTTATTTATTAAAAATACATTTAATTAATTTTGTTAGTGGTACGTAATAAAAAGCCTTGATTTTTAAGTTCCTATAATTCAATAAAAAAACCTTTTCTTTTTTTCAATAAAACCTTTTCTTTGTTTTAATAAAACTATTTCTTTAATTATCTTAAAATAATAAAATAAATTTAAAACTATTTCTTCTTTTATTTAAATAAAAAATAGATATAGAAATTAAAATTAAAATATTAATTGTAACAGTATTATATATTTATTTTTTAAGAGAAATTTCATTGGGTAGGAGATTTTGATACAATGTTTGTAAAAATAACAACTCTAAAAAATCTTTATCTCAATCTTTAATCTATCTATTATCTATTATCTATTACTACTTAAAAAGTGTGCTAATGGGAGAAACTTTTTTTTGACACTAATACCCTCCCACTATTAAAACTACCATTATTCCAAAATTTAAATATATCAAAATATAATAAATATCATTCTAAATATTAAAAAATATATATATACCACATCTTTAATCTATACTATATTATATATATTATTAAATATCAATTTATATGTTAAATAATAAATTATCAAAATTATAATAATATTTATATTTTGATACTTTAATCTATACTATATATTAGTAGTAGTAGTATTACTATTACTACTTAAAAACAAATTTAAAATTATTATTTAATTGATATATACTAAATTTAAAAATTAATTTGAATTATTATATTATTACACAAATGAAAATAGATAATTTCTAAATAGAAGATAAATTATTGAATTGATATAATTATAAATAAATATACTAAATTAATTTATTGACTTATTATATTCTACTAAATAATAAATTATCAAAATTATAATAAATATCATTCTAAATTTCATCATACATCTTTAATCTACACTATATATTATTATTATTATTATTATTATTATTATTATTATTATTATTATTATTATTATTATTACTACTTACTACTTAAAAAAAATTCAAATTAAAGGATTAATTATTAAGTTTATATATACTAAATTTAAAAATTAATTTGAATTATTATATTATTACACAAATGAAAATAGATAATTTATAAATAGAAGATAAATTATTGATGTAGTTATAAATAAATATATTTAAATTAATTTATTGAATTATTATATTCTACATAGATGAAAATAAATAACCTCAAATTAAATGATAGATTATTAAGTATTATTTTAGATTAACACTATTTATAAATTTTACAATTACAAATTAATTGAATATTTATATATTAGTTTTGTGTTTTTAAATGGTTCGGTTATAAAAAGCAACTGAATAGACAAGTTTTTTCTTTTCTAATTATTAAATAGGGAAATTTACATGAATGTTATAATTGAGTGAAATATTTACAAAAATGTTAGAAAAAAAAAATATTTACAAAAATGTTATAATTTCAAAAATCGAGTATATCAGTTAATCTATTAGTATATCAGTCAATAATTAATAGTATATCAGTCAATAATTAATAGTATATCAGTGATATATAATAGTATATCAATGATAGAATATTAATGATCGACCGATAAACTACCATTGATATACTAAAAGTTCACTGATATACTCAGAATTTTTAAAATTCTAACATTTTTGTAAATATTTTTTTTTCCCTAACAAATTTGTAAATATTATAAAAATTTCTGACATATTTGAAAATGCCCCAATAACTAATTTTCTATCGAATTAGGTAATTAATTGCATTTTTTTAAAATTAATTAATTGCATATTTAATATAGGTTGTGGGAGCTAAAAACAATAACTTAACAATTATTTTTAACATACGTATGGTTTTAAAGATGAGACATTTTAATATTTTAGTTTTAGATAATTATAACTAATGATAATAAATTAAAATAATTTAAACATATGTAACTAAATTCAATGCATTTTGAACTTTTAAGTGTCCTCTTTAAAAAAAATATTGTTGTCTTTTCATTTTTCCATTTGACGTTTCTTTGCTCTCCACCTTCCACAAGATAATTATAACTAATGATATGTAATTAAAATAATTTAAACATATGTAACTAAATTCAATGTATTTTAATTTTTAAGTGTCCTCTTAAAAAAAAAATTATTGTTGTCTTTTCATTTTTCCATTTGACGTTTCTTTGCTCTCCACCTTCCACAAGCAATTACTTGTCATTAATTATCGATCATATAAATAGACATTTAAATGTTGTGCAATGTATAGTTTCCAATTATATTCCTACATTTTTTGTTAATAATTAATCCAAACCAAATTCTTCCTTTCCATCCTAACGTGAGATCCACAAAATTGCACCATTTTCTTCATTTCTTCATTCTATAAATCAAAGCTCCCTTCTTACATATCATACAATGTTCGGTAAAGTAAGTAATATCTAGACTAAAAGGTTCATACCTTCAATAATGATAATTGGTTGGTCGGTAAAATTAGTGAAATGAAAGGAATCATACAAGGAATGGTTTAATGGGTAATCAAGTGTTTGGGATGAAGATACGAGCTTTTCAATGACTTCTCTTGTGTGTTCTTAGTTAATTACTAATGTATCAATTTCTTTTTTTTTTGGTGAGGACATATATGAGTGTATAAATGATAATACAATTCTTATTCTCATCATTTTGTTGTTCAAATGGATTCATTGTTTATTATTCATCATTTTGTTTTTTAAATGGAATCATGGATTTTATGGAGTCTTTTTGTAATTTTTTTTATATATTAAAACATTTTCTTTTTAGCACTATATTGTTGTACAGTAATTCTCTATTGTTTTGTGTGTTCTCTAATTTATTTTATAAATAATTTCATAATAAGATATAATTTTTAAATAAATTTAAATTGTCGATTTATTATTTATAAATTAACTATAACAATTCCTAAAGAGCTGATTACAGTTTTAATTTTTATAATAATGGTAAATTTATTTTTAGTATAAATATAATAATTTTAACTCATAAATTGTAAATTTAAGATTAAAATCACAATATAGTAAAGATTTATCGAAGTATTTCGAATAGGATTAAAAAACATCTAAAAAAGTATAATTTTTTTAGTAGAATTATATTATTTGAAAATTGAAATTTATTAATATTTAGTTTCATTTTTTCATGTTAAATTAAACAATTGTTTAACTAAAAAAGGGGAAGTGTAATAATGTAAAAAATTTAATTTCGATTGAATAACATAAAATTTATATTTTTAAATTAAGGAATTAATAAAATCAGTGTGTTGTAAAATTTGTGTATTTTAAAACAGAAAAAGTAATTTGTTTACATATTTTAAAATTAGAGTAGTTTTAGATAGATTTTTATTGAGTATAATTATAATAATAATATATTAATATCAGTTTATATTTGCATATAGAATGGTACTTTATATTAAATATTTATAAAAAATTAATTAATTTAAAATAAAATAACTATCATACTATTTGAATTTATATTTATAACAAGTCAATAAATAATTAATTTTATAATACATTGAAAATATTGATTGGTATGGTATTTTTCAAATATAATAGTTTAGTTAGCTTTAAATAACAATAATTAAATTGAATCATCCCACATCTAAATATATATATATATATATATCAGTTTATTTGTAATTTATAAAATAACGTTTATAAAAGAACCGATCAAATCTAATATTATGTATAACTTAAATGGATTGTCTTTTAAAAAAATAATTAAAAAGTTGTTGGAAAAATCACCTTCCCACGTTCACCGTTAGGAATAAAAAAGTAATCGAGAAATTAAAGAATAAACACAATCAGAGAAGACACAAGAATTTATACTGGTTCACCCAAATTGGCTACGTCTAGTTGCTACCGCTGCGGAATTCACTATGATGAAACAGAGTTACAATGGAGAAATATTCTCAATACACTAAACCGTGTATTAACCGCCAAAATCCCTCAAGAAAGACAATCCTTTCTTTTACAATATTTCTCTCTCAAACTCTCACCATAAACGTTGCTCACAAACCCTTTCTATTGCCGAACTCACCCACGAAAAGAAAGAAAAAATTGTCGCCTTTTTTCTTTTACTCTCGGATTGGTGAATCACCTTTCACTGCCAAATAAAATGATATTTTTACATATCATCGCCGCCACCAACATGTAAATCCCACCACCTCCAATTTGTAAACCAAATTGACCTATTTTAAATTCTTAACTTGGCCCACGTCTGAAGCAAATGGAAAGTATAAGGCTAAAAGTAAATCTCCAATATCAAATTAAATTGACTTTAATCATAGTAATGGGTTGGGCCTTTATAGACTTGAACTTAGACAATTTGATTTGTCTCACAATCATAAGAAATTTCACCTTGAAGACAACATCAAACACCATGTCTTCACCGCAGTAGTAACGACTCCTTCAATTCCACCTTGGCAAGATAGAATAAACCATAGCATCTGCTACAATCATTGTCTTCACCGACAATCATAGTTCTCAGATTTGAGAGCTATCCTACTCCACCATATAAGTAGACCCACTTCAAATATCACCTTTCAAGATTTCCCCTTTTCCGGCACATGTCGATAAACCTTGTTGAAATTATGGTGCAACTTCCACCTACTTGACTTCCCCGGAAGTTCTTCAACCATCGACATCATTCCACACGCCTTGCATAACCGTCAAGTCAATGCCCGCGTGCATCCGCTAACAACACATCCTCTATCATGGTAAAGCGGTCATACCATGAGGATGAATATCCTCTTTCTTCAACAAAGTCGTCGTCTCCCTTTACAAGAGAGACAATGTTAGCTTCCAACTCAGAACCCTTTGCCCAACCTGCTCTGTTTGGACAATCTCTTTTCAGGTGACCAGATAATCCACTTTCCCAGCAGCCTTTCTTTTGTATGAAATTCTTCTTCTTCCCATTGCCAACTACCAACATAGAGTTGTTATGTGAATCGCGCCTTTCACTCTTCAACCTCCTCTCCTCTGATAAGAGTTTACTTGTAGTTTCTGCAAAATCTAAAGAATCCTTTCCATATATTAGAACCGTCTTCATGTGCTTATAAGATTTTGGAAGAGACAAGATAAGCCTAAGAGCCTTATCCTCTTCATTTACATCCACTTCAATTGCCTGTAGTTCTGAAACGATATCATTGAGAACACTCAAGTGATCTGAGATTTTTGTACCTTCATCCATTCGCAGTGTGTGAAACCGCTCTTTCAGGTACAACCGATTTGAGATGCCCTTAGCTTGATACAAGGCTTCAAGCTTCTCCCAAAGCTCTTTAGTTGTCAAAATTCCATGCACATTTGCAAGAACATTTTTAGCCAAACATAGTCTTATTGCACTCGCCGCCCTCAAATCCATCTCCTCCCAATCTTCATCATTCGAACTGGACTTCTTAGCACCTCCACTAGAACCACTGCCATCTGATTTCACTGATTCACCATCACCGCTTGACTGTTTGAGAGCACCACCGCTCAGTCTTCCTTTCAAAGTCTTGTGTAACCCAGATTGTATCAATACATCCTTGACTTGCACTTGCCACAAGCCAAAATTGATCATCCCATCAAATTTCTCCACATCAAACTTCACCTGGACTCATAAAGTTTGACATACTTTTCACTCCTAACTTGAATCCAGGACAATTATAACCTAAAGCTCGATACCAGGTTGTTGGAAAAATCACCTTCCCACGTTCACCGTTAGGAATAAAAAAATAATCGAGAAATTAAAGAATAAACACAATCAGAGAAGACACAAGAATTTATACTGGTTCACCCAAATTGGCTACGTCCGGGTTACTCTGCATTGCGAAATTCACTATGATGAAACAGAGTTACAATGGAGAAATATTCTCAATACACTAAACCGTGTACTAACCGCCAAAAGCCCTCAAGAAAGACAATCATTTCTTTTACAATATTTCTCTCTCAAACTCTCACCATAAACGTTGCTCACATTCTATTGCCGAACTCACCCACGAAAAGAAAGAAAAAATTGTCGCCTTTTTTCTTTTACTCTCGGATTGGTGAATCACCCTTCACTGCCAAATAAAATGATATTTTTACATATCATCGCCGCCACCAACATGTAAATCCCACCGCCTCCAATTTGTAAACCAAATTGACCTACTTTAAATTCTTAACTTGGCCCACGTCTGAAGCAAATGGAAAGTATAAGGCTAAAAGTAAATCTCAAATATCAAATTAAATTGGACTTTAATCATAGTAATGGGTTGGGCCTTCATAGACTTGAACTTAGACAATTTGATTTGTCTTCACAATCATAACAAAAATCACGTGCATCGCACGTGCTAAAAACTAGTATCTTAAAAGTGGGGATGTTGGGAATCATTTTTTGACCTTTTTGCCCCACTCTATCTCCAAATATTACATTCATATCCTATTATTTCACTATGAATTATATATTAAATTAATAATTATAGGTTTTGTTTCATCATTTCTTAATAGTTTCTCTATCTACTTCAATTAAATTTTATTGAAATATTCTCTAAAAAAAATTTCTTCCACATTTTTAATTTTTTTTCATCATTTCTTAAAAGTTTCTTTTTATTTAAATTTTAACTTATTGTAACATTCACTATATTTTATTTTTTTTTATCATTATTTCATCATTTCTTAAATATATTTAAAAGTTTCTCTATTTTTTTATTTAAATTTAAATTTATTCTAATATTCTCTAAATTGCATTTCTTCAATATTTTAAACTATTGTTTCATCATCTCCATCTAACTCTACTATATTAAAAGGGGCTAATATGGAAAAATATTTTTGAATTACTATATCCTATATTAATTTATAAAATCACAAAGTACGTCATTAATTAATTATCTAAAAATGAATTTATTATTTAAAAAGTTAATAGTAGTAATAATCTAAAATCTATTATAAACCAATGGTTTAGTATTATCTACTAATAATTTATTATTTAAAAAAATAATAGTAGTAATAATATAAAATCTATTATAAACCAATGGTTTATTGATATAATTAAAATATAATATATTTATAAGCAAGAAATTTGATTAAAACAATAGTTAATTTTTTTAATAAAAAATAACGGCTTTGATATAATAAGAACGTAATAATTTTTGAAACATATGAAATAAGATTAAAAAAAGATTTTTATGTACTATACCATATTCCCTTAAACACCTATTAATTTATAAAAAAAACCACACCATAAATTGAATAATCCATTATCGGTTACACAGTGTCAATCGATTTAAAAACTCTCCAATAGATACAATCTATCGGTTACTAAAAAACAATTAAGTGGCATTTAGAATAAATTTAGTTATGAAAAAAGGCTCTTAAACTTCTCTTTTTTAGTTACGAAATGAAAGATCATAAACTTCACTTTTTTAGTATAAATAAAGGTGTGCCACTCAAAAGTGTCCATCGAAGGAAGGGAGCAGAGAATGAATCTTTTATTGGTACCTTCTCTTTACCACTTTCTTTATATTTGAGTGACTCTGTTATGTTCAATTATTTTAGATATATTATTAACATTTTCAGAATAATATATGTATTGGCTTAATATATTTTTTAATTGTTTGAATTATTTGGTATAGTTTTATGTTAGATCGTTGACTATAATGATGCCTGAGATGGAGACCGCAACAACAAGTGAACCCAACACGGCTCTTATCCTAAAAACTGTCTTTCAAGCTTTTATCATTTTTTGTTGGATTAGTGATGACTAACATTATAATTGTTTTATTAGTGTTTAAAGCAGGTTATCATCTGAATAATGAAAAATATGTGAGATATATGGAAAAAATGTAGAAAATGTTACTATTTAAAATAGAATTAGTTGTATTTGATTTTTCTTTTTCGTAATTATACATACTGAGATATAAATAATCAAGTAACATATTACTTGATTTAGATCCGATTAAAAAAACTATTTATTTAACAATTATGATAAAAATATTTTCTTCGTTCTTTACATTTTATTTCATACGAATAATAAATATTGATTGGTTTATTATATATATATATATATATATGGAACAGTAAAAATTACTTAGATTTTTTTTTCAACTATATCACTAATTATTGATGACAAGAAAATTTGAATATTATTAAGTTTTTCATATACCTTCCATAAATAAATAATTTTTATATAATTTGACACTGTTGAATTTAAAAATTTAATGAAAAAAAGTATGAATTGTGATATATACTTAATTAACAATCATTTTTGAAAGGTAAATATACTATTTGATATTTTAAACATAAAAATATAAAATTATTAATAAACAAATTACAAAAAAGTACAAAATGAAATAATAATATTGTTGGTGTATTATAACCTTTTCCATTTAAATATAAACTACCATTCAATTACTAATAAAATGTAAATATATTATCAATATTTTGTTTGGTATACAAATATCAATACCAGGCTTTCAAAATATTTATATTTTATATTTAACTTATGATTTTGATTAAATTTGAAAACGGCCTATTTAATTATATTTTTATTTTGGAACCTATTATAAAGGGTAAATTGATAACACATGCGATAAATTTTATTTATTTATTTTTAAATAAAAACAAGGTTTAAATAAATAAATATTAAATGTTAAATAAAAACAAGGTTTACATAAATAAAACATATGAAAAAAGGGTAAATTTAAGGGGTAATTTAAAAAATGGTATTTAAAATTTAAATTTCAAAAAAGTAAAAGTTTTGAGAATTTAATATAAAAAAATAGTACTATATTTCATTATATAATGAATTCTCTTTAATTATATAATGAATTTACAAAAATTACAAAACTAACCAAATAAAAAAAAGAGTGAGTTTTAATTTAAAAACGGTCCAAATAGGGGAAAAAAAACAACTATAACATTGATCATTCAATAATTAAGAAAAAAATGAATGAAAATAAATACACTATTTAATGGAAAGAATTAAATAATTAATGAAAGTAAAAAGTGTTATTTTAAAAAAATTAATTAGATTGTTGCTATTTTTTAAAATAAGGGAGAAAAAAGTGCTATTGACTAAAATATTCCTAAATTTTAATTAAGTTTTTTATATGTAATGTAATAAATCTACTCAGGCCCGGCTCTGGCACTGTTCCAACGGTGCGACGGAACCGGGCCCCCTGATCTTTGGGGCCCCAAAATCAGGATAGATGTAATATATTATAAATATAACAAAATAACTTCTTGGTTCAGTGGCAAGGAATTATTTCATTGTTTTGATTTGCGTGCGCCAACAGGGATCAAATCCAATGGAAGTCACTTTTCCAATATTGTTTTTCTCCTTTTTTATTATATGTTATATTGGTAAGATTTGAATTGTGTATTATTATTATTTCAAACAAGAAATTTTTAAATATAGTTTAAGAATTTAATTTACTTCTTACTCTATCTATTTAAATTTTAACATTATAAATTATATTATTTAAATTTATAATTTAGACTATAAATCATGATTTTTTTCCTTCAAATTTTTATTTATGATATTTGTATATATTATAATTAATATGAATGAATAATGTTAAATCAAAATGATAAAAATTATTTATCTTGACTTGATTAATTTTTTTGACATTTTATATATTATTGATCAATAATTAAAATAATTCTTTTAGTTATTATTAGACCAGTAAATTTTAAAAGTTGGGTTTTATTAAAAGAATTAATTAAATGTTATAAAAAATCTCCTTTTATTTATGTTGATTAAGATACGATATTTCTAAAATTTTTTATAATATTATTTGTTGTTACAGTGTTTTGATAAAAGAATATTTTTAAATTTTAATAATTTATGATAGAGGGCCCAAAATTATATTTTCGTACTAGGCCCCAACTTTTATAGGAACGGCCCTGAATCTACTATTTAAATATTTATATTGTTAAAAAATTAAAATTATAAAATAAAATTCCACGCGCATCGCACGTGTTTAAAATCTAGTTATAAAAAAGAACCAGAAAATAAAAGTTCCTAAATGAGATTTTAAAATAAAAGGAAAACAATTAAATTGAAAAAGACAAAAAAAATACTATTTCGAGTTATGTTTAGTTTTTGGTATTGTAACTTGAAGCTGTGATAATAAATGCATGCACATGATGCACGTGGAAATTGTTCTATTCTTGCGCATTAATTAAATAAATCCCCTTTTTATTTTTTAAAAAAAAAAAAAATCGTGGGTAATGATATTTTTTATCTCCAAAAATTTCACTAGATAACACTTTTTAAATAGGTATTTTCAGAAATAGAAAATGTTTTGAAAATTTTCAAAAATGACAATTTTTTTAAAGATATATGTGAGTTGAGTTTTATGTTTATTTTAAACCATGACGGAAAAAAAAAAGCTATTCTTAAAAAATTTCAAAATTTTTGTTATTTTTTAAAAGTTTCCTTCATATATGTAACGACCCGTTACCCGGTAAGTGCTTAATTCAAAATTTATATTACTTGAGTTAAATAATATTGTTCAATTTGAATTAAGAAAAATTAGGATTTAATTAGTTTCTCGTGACAGGAAGTTTTTTTTTTTAATTAAATTATTATTTGGGAAATAATAATTTTAATTAAAGAAAAGAAAAATTGAGGTTCTTTCTTAGTTCATGATTCTTTACGTCGATGTAACTATCCGTTACCCGCTACATGTTTCTTTTAAGAAGATAATTATTATTGGTTAAATAATATTGAATTACTTTGGAAATAATAAATTTGATATTTATTTGATTTAATTTCTTATTTTAGAAATTAAATAAAGCAAAGGTCTTTATTAGCTTAAAAGAAAAGGAAAAGGAAAAAAAAAGAAACTACGTGCATTTGAAGAGCAGACAAAAGAAGATTAGGGTTCTTTCTTTTTTCCTCCTTTCCTTTTCACGCCAATCTCAAGCCGTTGTCTGGGTGGGATTTCGATCTAGGTTTCGCGGTTCGTGGTGTGCACATTGGAGGAAGTTTGAGGAGAATTGGAAGAGTTGCTCTTCAATTTTTTTTTTGGATAGGTAAAACTCAATTCTTCAATTTTGCAGTCAATTCTGGTAAATCTGAATTCACCTATTTAAATTCCTTGTTTTTCCCATATTCTTGTAAACATTTGATTTAGAAAACCACTAACCAATTAATTTCTTACAAACCCCAAACTTTCCCAATCTTCTTTTAAAAAAATCTTTTTCCCATTTCAAATTATCATCAAACGAAACCCCAAGCCACCACCCACTACCTAGGACAGTAGCAGGAGCGTCAACCTTGGGGCTGCTGCTGCCGTCGGCAAACAATCCCCTTTTAATACTGATTATGTGTCATTTGTTAGCAATTTCATCGCACATCATTTGTAGCCTTTTAATGTTTGTTTAGTATGAGATTTAGATAAGTTTTTAATTAAATCTAGGTGTTATTTCAGGTTGTAAAAGTTCTTGGAAAAAGCTTGAACTAAATTCAAGACCTAAAGGTGAGTGAACATTTTTTAAATTTTCTATTTGCATTGGGATAATCTTCTTCATTAAAGAATAGTTTGAGTAGTTATTGGATGACTTGTATAGACTTTTATTTATGTAGAGAATTTATTATAATTGTATGTGATTCTAATTATACTCTTATTGTAATGTCCCGTTACTTTGAGGTGATTTTTATTTTTTTTTATTTATTTAAATGTATTTAAATTTAAAGTAATTATTTTAGTTTTAGAATTAATATTTATAAATAGAAGCTTTAATCGTTATTAGATTTTAATTTCATGTTGTATATAATTTAAAGGTTTGGGTCATTAATGATTATTAACGGGCCAATTAATAATCATTAATCACCTTTAGTTATTTAATTATCAAAGATGTTGATTAGAATTAATTATGATCCAAGAACGAGTCTTAATTAAGAAGAAATGAGAAAGGAGGGGCATTTTGGTAAAAAGGGAAAAACCCTTAAAACCTATCTACTATTCATCTTCTTCATTAAACCACAAAAGACAAAAAGGAAATTTTCTCTTCTCCTTCCCCTCCATTGGCGACGCCTTCATGAAGATAGTCTAGGGCTTGGGTTTTCTTCATTTCTCGACAAATCGTGACGATTCTTAGTGCGTTGGAAAGGTATCGGAGAGGTCTTTCTATCCATTCCACTCTTGGAGATCATCTCTCTCTCCCAGGGAAACCCTAAACAAGTAAGTTTTGAATAAATGAAGATTCAAAACGGAATCTTCATTTCCTTTCAGGAAATTTGAAGATTTCGTGGTTGGAACTTCAATTGGAAGTGTTTTGTTTGATTTCCCTTAAAATTTAGAACAAAGTGAGCTAAAACTCATCACTAATCTTTCCCTCCTTAGTTGTGGGTGTTAATTTAATGTTACCATGCTTAATTTTATTTTCCTTTTAAAATGGGTGGAAGATTCAAACCCTAACCTCTAAATTGTTAGTATCCATTGATTGATTTTACCTAAAAAGTGCTAAACACCAACCCGGATTGCTCCTAAATTGCCTAAAACCCAGAAAATCATTATTTTTCAAAAATACCATCATGGCCGAGAGCACCAAATGGCATTACCGGGCTACTTTTGTCTTTTATTTAATTTTGAGTCCATCGTTGTTTGATTTGTGAAATTAATGTATGTTAGGTGTAATTAAATTGTAGGTTTTGATAACCGTTCGCGAGATCAATCATCTGACTTGTAAGGATCGACTACACTTTCAAGGTGAGCTTAAATGGTTGTGTGTAGTTTTATGTACGAGTTGTTTGATCGAGTTTAAGAGGGAATGTGGATTTTAGAATCCTAAGAGGATTCGGTTGTTTAGATGGTTTTGGGTGTGAGTGTGGGTGTTTTGTACTTTATTTATGTTTCAGTGTCTTAAATAGAAATCCAAAATGGTAAGTTTACGATTGTAATTGGTGGCGAGATGAATTGGAGTGATCAGAATAGTTCTTGGGAAAGGAAAGTTTCATAAGAAGTTTTGAGAAAAGTAAAGTATAAGGGTGAGACTTTGAGTTGGTTATGGGAACTAAGAGTTAGGCTATACCGTTAGTGGATCAAGTATTTCCAGTTTCATTTATTACTTTATGTGGATTTGAGAATTTACACTATCTTTCGTAGAATTGTTAACTTAGTGATATATTTGTTCTTATGCGTGCACTTTATTTTTTGTAATGTTCTTGGTTGGGAAACATTAGTGGTAACGCTTTGATTTGTGAATTTGTAAACAATACTCGGATTCTTTAGATGGAGTATGTGTGTTATATAAATGTGGAATTATGAAATATACTTAGATTCTTTAGATGGAGTATACATATATACACACATATATGTATCATTTAAATGGGAAATTGTAAACCGTACTTGGATTCTTTAGATGGAGTACGTGTGTTACCTAATTGGTCAATTATAAATTGTACTCGGATTCTTTAGATGGAGTACTTGAAACACTTAAATGGGAAATTATGAATGTGCTCGGATTCTTTAGATGGAGTACATGAGTGTTATGAGTAAGGGCTATTGCTAATGATATTGCATTGTTTAATTATAAAAGTTGACGATAGTTGTATTTTACTCTAATGATCTTGGGAATGAAATGTGTGTTGATTATGATTGATGATCGATGGTAAGAATGGTTCTTTTGGTGGCATGTGGAATATGAATTTGGGAAGTGGATCGAAATTGGGTATAAGTTGTTTGGGAGTATAGAATAGGTAGTAAATAGTATGCTAGGTCTTTGGACACAATTTATGATGTGAAATTCATCCATAGAATTACATGCCTCCATTTTACTTGCACTAGTATTTTTATACTAATGTTGCTACACTTTAATTAATTTTTTTCAGGTACTCCCCTAAGATAGAGGTCGTGGTAGAGGTGATGGTGTCGCGTGATCGTGGGACGATGGTCTTGGACTTGGAAATGGCGTTTTGGGCATTCTACGAATGCATGAACTATAGTTGAACTTTGAAACACTTTATTTGCTTTATTTTGACTTTTTGTGTTATTTTGAGCTCGAAAAAGCATTTGACTGCTTTTGTGATGTTTATGTCGTTTTGAGAACTTAAAACATTGTCGGAAATGCGAATTTCCATGTTTTTACTAGTTTATTTGGTTGTGAACAATATATTCAAGTTTTGGTTCATTCAAAATACAAACGATACCATGCCGATTTTTTTATAAAATCAAGTCTTCCGCTGTTTATTTTTGTGATTTATAATTTTCAGAAAATTCGGGTCTTTACACTTATTTATTTACATCAACAATAATTTTGTTATATTTTTATTTGTATAGATTAATTCATGTTAATAAATATTTAAATTACATGATTTTTATTATAAAAAAATTTATTGTATTAATTTAATAAATTTTATTTTATTTTATTCTAGTTCTAGTTTAATTTAATATTGAACATTAATTTATATATTGAATAATTAAAGTAAATTTTATTCTATATATACATATAAATTAATTTATAGAGTGATTTATTATTAGATTATTAAATTTATTTATTTTAATTAAAATAAAATATAGAAAGTAAGAGAGTTGATAAAATATAATTAAATAATAAAAAAATGAGTGTTAAAAATTTCAAATAAATTGATTTATAATAAATTTAATTGATAAACTACTTTATACACACAAATTATATGTGAAATTAAAAAAAAAAGAAAATTATTTTGATTTTAAAATTAAATATTGAAATTATATAAATTAAAGAAATTTTTTATTAAAAAAAAATTGTTTTAATTTGTATCCTACTCAATATAAATATAATATTTAGTTGAGATATTATACAAATTTTCTAATTATTGGAATACAATATTTTTTATTCTAATAATATAATATAAAATAAAATATTGATTTAATGATTGAAAAAAAAGTAGAACCTAAAAAGGAGTAAAAATATCATAATTCAATCACATTTTCATTGGAATCTTAGAAAACCCATGTTTTTTTTTAAAGTATCCAAATTCCCATGAACATGTGTATCTTAAGATTTCAAGCATCTTGTTATCCACAAATTCTACTAAACAAACACTGTAATCCTGATTACATTATTATGATAATCTTAGATTTCTGTGAAACAAATAGCCCCTTGGTGCTATTTCTTATGTGGATGCAAATTTGAGCCTCCTTCTCCATTTTTTTTTGAGATATTACATCAAATTATGAGAAGGGAGACTCAAACTTTTAAGTTCATGAGAAAAGAATAAGCGTCTTACCAGTTCAGCTATACACACAAATCACAACTTACTTTTAAATGGGGGCAAAATAGTATTAAACTCACCCATTAACAAGTGTTTGTTAAATTGGAGTACTCGTCAAGTAAAAATAATCTTGTTTGTTCAAATTCAACAAAAAAATAAAATAAAATAAAATCTACTTAAAATTAATCCAAACATCACTTGATCATATGAATAAAACCAATTATATGAAATACAAATTAAATATTGAATTGGAAAGGGAAACAAGAGAGAAACCAAAATCACAAAACACCCCTCTTTCTTATAATCATTATTAATCAAAATGTTATTTCTAGAGAGATTTGAAGGTACTTGCATCTTCATTTTGAATCCAGCCTAACTTCTCCATAAAAGGGTTAACCAAAGACATAGGTGGGTAGCCTTTAATGCAATCTTCCCACACATTTCCATTGCTTCCATCCAAATCTCTCACCACTTCCCAAAGGCAGCTATTGCATTTAAACCCTGCCCCAAACCCTATCATCAGCACTCTATCACCCTTTTTTAGCCTCTCCTTTGCCTCCATATAGCCTAGCACATACCACAGGCTGCTCGCCGACGTGTTGCCGAATCGGTGCAACGTCATTCTCGCTGGTTCGAGATCGTATTCCGTCAGATTAAGGCTCTTTCCGACCCCTTCGATCACCGCTTTTCCTCCGGTGTGGAGGCAAAAATGATCGACCCCGGTTCGGAAGTTGGCCGAGGGTTTTGGCCGGGGTAGCTTGGAGGAGCTGGAGGAGGAGATTTTGTGGATCATTGTCATTAGCAATATCCTAAATATCTCTGTTAGGGGGAGAATTTTTGGTGTTATTACTCTTAGGTTTTCGGTAAATGCTCGAGTTGCAGCTCTTGGAAGGGTTTTTCCCAGATGGAAACCTTAGAGAAAATGAAGAAGAATGAAGATTATTTTGAAAGATAAAATTGAAAAAAATCAAGTGAAAATTAATGTCAACAACCACTGATATTTAATGTTTTTTTTTTGTGCAAATTGATTGAATAAAATTCAAAAGTAATCAATAGGTTGTGTCCCTTTTCTCCTTCCCTTATTTATCCAAAAAAACAGAGAGAGAGAAGTGACTAATATAAGATTTTGGAACATCACTAAGTTCTTTTTCCTTTTATTTATCTTATTTTTCATAATAAAAAAGACTTAAAAAAGAGAAATAATTGACATTATTAGTTTAATTTTTTTTAAGTGAATCAATGATAAACATTAAATTACATACTTTTATACTAATGTTATAATTGATACACATATTAATTATTGTTAATCATTCACTAGTAAAAATTATTATCTATGCAAATAATTTTAAATGATGATATATTTGTAAATATTGCATTAAAATTTCCTTTTTTTTTTACTTAAAAAAAACACTATATTAATCATACCTCTTGATTCATAAATTTTGACTAGACATTTATTGAAAAAGAATTGACAACACTTCTGATTTAAACCACCCTATTAATTTCGAAAGAATGCTTTTAAAATATTCCAAAATCCTAAAATAAAACAAACCGTAAAGTTTGGTCATTTTCGTTAGCCATTAAAATTTACAGATAGACATCAATTTCAAATCGATTCTTTCAAGAAAAATAGACCATATCGTTGTTTCAAACGTATCATATATTTTAAATCAATCTAAATCAATGGATGAACTTAATTGAATCAAACAACAAAATAGGGATATTAAAAAGACAAATTTTAATAAATGTTGCTTTTTATGAGTAATTTAAAAAATATAAAAAATAATAAATGTTTTGAAATATTTAAAAAATAACGTCACTGAAATTGAGATATATCAGTTTAGGTATGAGATTTGTGAATCTTAGTCTGAAAAATGTTATTTAATTTTTTTTTTCAAAACTATTGTTATTTTTTAGAATATCAATTCTTAAAATATATTTTTTCTAAAAGAAACCCAAAAAAAATTGAAACAATAAATGCTTTTAGTTGTTAAAATTTAATAAGATTGAAACAGTATTCATGTCTTTAGGCCATACCTATGACGCCTTGGTCATCTTCCCTTTGAATGCAACAGCCATAAGACTCATCAACAGCTCCATGGTGGGTTCTAACCAAAGTGTTGAGCTTGAACATGGCTTTGTTTTTCAACCCCCTTTTGTTCGTCAAAAGAATCGCGGTGCCACCCGATCGGAACAAAACGTTGGCGAGAATCATCGATCGTTCGTTGCCGGAATACCAATTGGGACTCAATGATTCAGAGGTGACAACAATGGCATATGTGTTCTTGTAGGACTTGAACATTCGCTTCACTATGTCAATAGATATCAGACTTGCACTGCACCCCATTCCAGCAAGATTGAACACCTTTATGTCTTCTCTCATTTTGTACCTTTTCCAAAAATAAATTAAAAAATAAAATCAGATGCATTGATTTTTTTAGATATTACATCTAATTGTGAGAGGGGAACTCGAACCTTCGACCTCATAGCTATGCTTGTGTTGGCCAGATGAGTTTTTTAATTTCTCAATAAAAATAAATCATTAATACAACTCGAACAAACCTACTAATTAATATATGCTACAAAAATTTAGTTTTTTAAAATTTAGGGAAAAAGACACTTTTGGTCCTGAGTTTTCATTTTGTTTACCATTTGGTCCCTATGTTTTAAAAACCGACAAACATACCCCTGAGTTCGTTAAAGGGCCGAAAGAATCAAGACTCAAAACTCAAAAGGAAATTTTGCTTAAAATAGAGCTGTCTTCGTTGTTAAACCTGTTAAACCCATCTATTTCATACCATTCTCCACAAATCCAAGCTCAAAATGGCGTGGAGGATGAAATCTATGGACGGGTTATGGTAATAAATCGGGAAAAAAAAAAAAAGTTTTAAAAAAAAAAAAAAAAAAAAAAAAAAAAAAAAAAAAAAAAATTTTTAAAAAAAAAAAAAAAAAAAAAAAAAAAAAAAAAAAAAAAAACAAAAAAAAAAAAAAAAAAAAAAAAAAAAAAATTTTTAAAAAAAAAAAAAAAAAAAAAAAAAAAAAAAAAATTTTTTTTTTTTTTTTTAAAAAAAAAAAAAAAAAAAAAAAAAAAAAAAAAAAAAAAAAAAAAAAAAAAAAAAAAATTATTTTTTTGTTGTTGGAAATTAAAGCATCTTTTTTGGTTTAACAGAGAATATGAACAATAATTAGAAAATAATGGTATGGATTGGATACTTGCTGGACTTGAATCAGGAAATTATCTTTTCAATTTTGTTTAGACATTTATGTTTTCCATTTTGTGATATGATATGATACGATCTGAGAGGTTCGACAATGGCGATGAAGCTCGAGTTGGAGGTGATTTGTGCGAAGAGGGGTTTGGGTTCGTTTTTACCCGGGGTGAGGCTAAGGACTACACTTTGTGATTCAAGCTTTCTGGCCATGGGAATACTAATCCAGTGCAGATGAGTTCTAACAGAGTTTCAATGTTTAGATCTAAGAAAAATCATGGATTTTGGGTTCATTTTAAATCTGTGAAAGAGTTTCAATGTTTATATCTGTATTTTGAGATGATTTTGATATGGGTTTGGGTTAATTTTACCGGCGGTGGGGTTTGAGTTTTCCGGCCATGGTGATGTTTAGTTTGTGATGATGAGTATTGATTGGATGAAGTGAATGGGAAGGAGATGAAGAGAGCAGGTGACAGAAAGAGATAGAGAAGAGATAAATACATATAAATATTAATATAAAAACTTATTAAAGATGTCACTTCATTTAAGATATGTCATGTCAGAAAATAAAAATTAGAAAATGAATATTTTTAAGCCACGTCAGATTTCTGTTAACTTTTTAACAGAAGTTTGACTGGAGTGATGAGATGGTAAGTTAAACTAAAACTCAGGGGTATGTTTGTCGGTTTTTAAAACATAAGGATCAAATGGTAAACAAAATGAAAACTCAAGCACCAAAAATGTCTTTTTCTCTAAAATTTATTATCGTGAATATCCAAATATAAATTATACAAACATTAATTTTCCGATTCCAACACAAATCCTTTTACCAAATAAACTTCTTCAAGTTTGATTTTTTTTTTCTTTTTAAAGGTAAAGAGTCGAGTTCATAAAGTGTTAAAGATGATTTGAATGATTAAAGATCTGTCTAATAACTTATTTTTATTGACAAGCTTATCTACTAATCATTTTTTTTATTTATAATTAATAACGATTTAAAATAAGACCCAAATTTTAGGCACTGAAAAAAAATTATTAATTTGAAAACTGCAAAATTGAACATAAAACTATTTTTAAAAAGTTATGTTCTCTTTAAGTTTGTCTCTCACTGTTACTTTATTTAAAAAAAATTATTATTGTTTTTTTGAAAAGAATAAAATTTATCTTCTCACTAGGTAGAAAGACTTTCTCCTTACTTACCTATGTGTAATAATAATGTTGAAGAATTTATATTATAGTGTAAAAAATATTTGGGTTTCACCTATAAATAAATGGGTTCCATCAATATATTTAATCAAATAAAGTTATTATACATATATAAGATAAGGAGAAGTTTTTTTAACTCAAAAATTTTATTTTATTTTATTGAAAATATTAAATTTATAAAGAGTGATTTGACTCCTCAATAACCCACTTGAGGCTAAAAATCACCCCATTATAGATCTTAAAAACAATTTTTAAAACCAACTCCAACGCTTTTTTTTCTTTCAAATATCCTATACTGAAAAGATGAAATAACCTAATAAGGTGTATAAGATAATGAGTTACTCATCTTATTATTAACTGATTTTGAAATAGAGCCCCATAAATAATAAGATAGAATCAAATCTCAAACCTATATCCCATCTAAAAATTAGGATGCGACCAGTCGAAGACTAGTGAGTTGAAAAGAGTCACTTTCAGACATTTTCAAAACAAAACAAAACAAAGAAAAACATTAAAAGAAAAAACACAAAAAAACAAATGTTAGTTCTTAAAGATAGAATAAAACCAAAAAAAAAAAATAAAAAAATTATTACCTGTTGATGATTCTAGCAGGCAAAGAAGGGAAAGTGGAAATCATAGAGACATTAACAACAAGAAGATCAATCTCAGAGGGTAAAACTCCAGATCTCTCAAGGAGTTTAAGAATAGAATCTTGAAAAAACTCTTCCATTTCTGAGATCCCATCAAGCAAAGATGGGCAATGTTCATTGGCTGAGAAAACAACCCTTGGCCCATAAGTTTGTTCACCAATGCCTGAATTCACAATAGCTTTGAGAATAAATTTGTATTCTTCAAGACCAAGATTTTCAGTCCTTTTGACTATGTCTTTACAAAGCTCAGTGCCTAGCATTCTATCATCACTTGGTTTAAAACATTGGTAATCCAAAATATAGCATTCTTCATCCCTTTTTGAATCAAAATATTTCCATATTTTCTTTAGAAAATAGATTAATGAGACAATGTATATTAAAGTAAGAGACTCCATGAATGAATGAGAGAGAGAAAAAGAGAGAGAGAGAGAGAGAGAGAGGGATAAATAAATGGGGCAGATTTGAGAGCAAAAGAGCAAACTCTTAGATTTATATAAAGTTAGGAAATTTATCAAAAAAAAAAACAAGAAGAAGAAGAATTTTTTTAATATTTTTTTTATATTTCTGCCTGGATATTGTGACGTCCAAAGCAAACAACTTTAAGACCCACGTTTAGAAGAGAAGGTATGGTGGTAGGAACTGTGGACAGTACAAATCCAATGGTATATGTGGAAAAATTAGATAAAAATTAGATAAAATTGTGGAATAAATTCATGAGTTTTTAGAAAGGTGATCTAGTGCACTCCAAAAAATTTTACTCCTTATAAACTCATATCTTAGGTCCATTTGACATAGTTTCTTTTAAAAATGTTTTGAGTTAAAGATTTTAAGAGAAATACTAATTAAGTATTTCATCTCAAAGCACTTGAGTGGAATATTTTAAGTGAAATACTTATTTATAAACATTTTTAAAAGAATCACAAATAAAGTATTTTCTTCAAAAACACATTTTAGTATACTCAAGTGTTTTTAGAAGAAATACTAATTAATTAGTATTTCTTTTACATTATTTAACTCAAAACATTTTTAGGAAAAAAAACCCAAAACCCGGGGGATCTACTAAGGAGGGTTGGGGGGGGGGGGGGCAGTTGTCCCCCCTAAATTTTTTATTTTTTTATTTTTCTAATGTAAAAATGAAAAAATATAAGTAAAAATTTGACTTTTTAATGTATTTTATATATTTTGCCCCCCCAAATTTAAAAAAATATTTTTATATAGTTTTTGCCTCCCCCTAAAAAAAATTCCTGGATCCGCCCCTGCCAAACGGACCCTTAAACTCCGAAGATAAACATCTTGGAGTATTTTTAGAGAAATGGCTTTCTTTTGAAGGGAAAATTGTAAAAACTAGGTGTGAATTATATAAGTTGGGCAAAATTTGGTGTAATATTTGTAAAAATAGCAACTATAAAAACTATTTGTAAATATAGCAGTTCTACTATAAAAATATGTAATTTAATATTTACGACTGATTGACCACGTCAAAATTTGCTATAATATAATCACAAAAGTCAGTCTTGGTGCTTTGATTTCTCACGAGTGCCCCTGCTGTTTTTTGTCCTGGTTTGCACATTGTGTCATTCTGGTCAATTTATCATGTCTCTTTGTTAATAATTGTTTTGTAAATCGATTTTTTTTTAATTTTATAAATGAATGTAATTTCTCTCTTTTAGATCTATGTAATTAATTAAATAATTATTTTTCTATGCTTTATAAATTTAGAAAAATAGCATCCTTTTTATACTTCAATTTCATGCAAATAATAGTCTAGTATATTTACCATGTTTATTTTCTTGATTTCTAAATCATCATAATATAATCAAATTTTAATTTTAGTTTTACCTATTTTATTTATTAAATATTATTTTTTTCATTATTTATCATCCCGATATGTATAATTATCAATGGATTTTTTAATATAAAAAAATTAAATAGACTAAAGTTTTAATAGTTGTTATTGTTACGATTAATAATTGAGAAATTATAGTAAATAACATTTTCTTTTTTACTTTAATTAATTAATGAATTGTTTATACTATTTTTTTTCTTAATTGTTGAATGATCAATTTTATTTGATTTTTTTAATATCTGTAATTGAGACATGTAAAACTAAACTGTAGTTATTATAAAATATATTAGTTTTTACGATTTTGAAAAATTATTTGTATATTGAAAGTTTATTAAAATTTTATTTTGGAAAATTAAGATTTTTTTTTCGTTGCTATTTAAAAAAAATGTTGTTTTGCTCTGTGCCCCCTCTAAACTTAAATCCTGGCTCCACTACTGTTTACAACTGCTCTTAATAATTCAACTTCGTACTTTGAATTCGAGTAATTGGCTTTCTAACCTTTATAAAATATTAAAATTGAACTCATAAAAATTTAATTTTATTATTTATCTCCTAAAAAATTGTTAAATTAGACCATAAAAAATCACGGTAGGGACGAGAGATACATCTCTAATATTAATGAGATGAGTAGGGGTGAGATCAGAGAAAAATTTATCATCCCAACTTTGTCTCTGCAAAGATTTTAAGGTCAAGGTAAATGATAAGGTTGGGGTTAGATCGGGGTCCTCATGGACCTGACTAAATAGAGATTTGATAATAATAATTAGTTATAAATTATATTAGAAGAGAGAGAATTAAATAATGATTTCTACTTTATTATTGAATAGATAACTCATATATATATAAGTTCCATTAACTACACTTCGCTAACTCATCATTGAATCTAGTACTTCCACTCAAGATGGAAGATGAAAATCTAAAACACTTATTTTACTAAGTAAAAGAAAGAAAGAAGGGCATGGTAAAGCCTTCGTAAACAGATAAACAAGGACTCAATATTCAGCTTCAGCAGACGAACGAGAGATCGTTATTTGTTTCTTTGCCTTCCAAGAACCCATAGATCCACCAAGAAATACGTAGAAGCCAGTCACGAGGCGCTAAGTATCAGAACATGCCCCCATCAACATAAATTAAAACACGAAGCTATAATGGCTTGATAGAAGAAATAGAGAGAAAAAATACCTTGGCTAGGCTAGGAAACTAGAGAAAAAGATGATGAATAACATCTAAATAAGGATCTCTTGGACAAGAAACAAACTGACTCAAACGATGAAGGATGTTATATCAGGCCGTGAAATTGTAAGGTAGAGAAGTCTCCCAACCAAACGACGATATGAAGAAGCATCCTCAGTAGAAAGAAGAGAACCTTTTGTAAAAGAGAGCTTGAGCTTGGGATTCATGAGCAAAGCATTAGGTTAACCTGCCAAAAAACTAGCATCCTTAACTAACTGTAAACCATATTTCGAGAAATCAAGATGAGAAAAGCTTTCAGCCAAAGGTTTAATCTCGGTTATGGTTCATTAATTTGGTCATCGATTCATAAACATGCATTCTAAAATTCTTCTCTAAATTGGTTGAAGTTATCAAACTCAATTAACAACAATGTATTCTTCCTTAATTATTCGATAACCAAGATACGATCATGACTATTTCCCTAATCAATAAACAACCTTAGAATATGATAATAGAATTTAATTTATTGAAAGCATTAAGAAGAGAAGGACGTAATTCTAACCAATAAACACGATACGATCAATTTATTTAAGTTAGACAATAAAATCTCATAACATGAATTGAAAAACATCCCTAATCAATTTATGCTAATTTGCTACCTGGATTAGAACAATTAAAAAAATTACGAATTTAAGTTCTAATTAGCAATATGAAAGATTAACAATGAACAAATGGTTAGCTTACACAACAATTAACTCAATAATAATATATGCAAGGAGATGGTATGAATAAAGAGAATATAAGAATTAAAATTTAAGAGAAAATCACACAAATCCATGAATCAAACCTTGATTATCCTCTAGTTGGAATAAGAAAACTAGCTAGAAAACATGTTATCCAGGACAAGGGAGAGCAGGGTGAGGCAGATTCCCGACCCATTATTGACCCCTCCCCCGAACGCCCCAGATCGAGGGGACAGACATCGGCGACGTTGAACCCCAACACCCCCCCCCCCCCCGACGACCACACGCAGACGGATAAATAAATGGCGGCAGATTCCAGAGCTAATAGTCTAGGATTCCCCATCCCCCCCCCCCCCCCCCCCCCCCCCCCCCCCCCCCCCCCCCCCCCCACGATCCATCCAGGCTTGTGATTGAGGGAAATGAATAAGTTATTATTTATCCTTTAATATATTATTCTTATTATTTCATTTAAATTTACTAAATAGAGCATTTGTTTATTAAATATCGAAAAAAAAACAAAAAACCCCCTTACTTAAAACCCACCCTTTCAAAAGGGTCAACTTCCAAACGAGGGTCGCCCTCTTCAGCCCCTCCCCCCTCCGGAGTATCGCTGGACGAAGATCCCAACCACTGAAAGGAGACGGCTCTATGACAATTGGAAGGTAAAAGTAGTTGTTTTTTTCTTACTTTATATATATTATTGTTCATTCTAATTACTTGATATATTTAATCCTTTTTTTTTCATTTTTCAGGGTAAGTTTACTATCGGTTATGATATCACAGACGACACGTTGTTTCCCCTATGGGATAAATACGTGATGGATCGATATAAACCGACCCCCCCCATTATACAGCACGGAAAAAAGCGCTCCGCTCTTGGATAAAAAAGCACGCTCGCCTTGTCACCGACATGCAAACCCCCCCCCCCCCCTCACGGTATAAGCTAGGAATAAGGCTAACTGTTTGGCCAACCCTACTCTACACACAGGCGGGGCCCGACCTCACGACGAGCACCATCGTATTTTGGTAATTTTTAGTTCTTTATTTTTATTTCATGTTCTTAAATTAAATTTTATAATCTATATTTAATTAGAATAATAACACTTTTTCTTTTTTTGTATATTTTCTTAGGAAGAAAAGCACGGACGTCCTGTCCTACCTGATGAGCTGCACTTAGTCTTGCACACGGAGAAGGACGGGACATTGGTCGACGACAAAGCGAAGGAGGTTCAGGTAATGTTTCAATACCCTTCATTTGTAATATATCTTTTTAAATACAATATTATTTGACTTGCATGTTTTTTTTCTTGTTTTTTATTTCTCAGGCCCGGTTTAAGGACGCTTTATCTTATCAGTTGCCCACTCAAGATTCTCAACCGACTCAAGAAGATCGGCAAGAAGCTTTCTTGTCTGTGCCTGGATGAGTTAGACCAGATGGTTATGTACCTGGTCTCGGATAGCAAACTACTACTTACATTACGCACTAGGTCCCCCCACCCGTTGAGGCGCAACCTGCCGAGGTTCAGGACCCCACCCGATGCCGAGATGCTGAAAGCTTCCTTTGATGCCCGGGCCCCGCCCCCCCATTTGTCGAGGAGCGGTCCATGCTCGGGTTGGTGAGGTCAGCCGAGGTCCGGCAGGCTCAAGGTTCGGAGCTATACCGCATTCTTCGGTCCTCGTGGCCCGAGTGACCTCGACCCTTCATCTTCAACACCCCACCCCGCAGTAGTTTATTGATTACTAACTTACGGGATGTATATGAATATTTTTGGTATTTATATATATTGTTTTATTTCGTTCATTTATATTACTAATAATTTTTATAAATATAATCACATTTAAATATTTAAATATTTTATTATAATAATAATAATAATCATTTAATAATGAAAAATAAATTTATTATTATTTATTTTTGCGACGCAAGGATAGCAATTATTTTAAAAAAAATTAAAAAATTAAATTAAATAAGCGACTTGTTGGTCGCAAAATTTTGCGACTCCAGGGTAGCAAAAGCTTTGAAATAAAAATAAATTTGGTTTAAAATGCGACTACGTCGTCGCAAATTTTACCACTACCGCGTCGTAATTATGAAGACTTTCTAACTACCCCTTGATAGCAAGTATTTTCTACTACGGGGTCGCAAATATTTGCGACTCTAGAGTAGTCATTTAATTCTCCCATTTGCGACGTCGTAGTCATTCTGCTTGTGACTCCAGAGTCGTAGACGTTATAGTTGACTTTTTTGCTACTCGGATAATCTGCGTCGTAAGTTTGTGACTAGATGGTCGCTTATTTTTCATGGCTACGCACTTTTTGGCTACGTAGGCTCTCGTTGCCAATCTGGTCTCAAATCACGTAAAAGCGACCCTCCTAGTCGCAAATTGCCAGTTTTTTTTGTAGTGGATTGTGAACCATCATGGATACTAAAATGGGCATAATTTCTTTGTTTTAAGTTTGATTAGAGCGTCGTTTTCGCCTACGTTTATAAAATTCAATGATTAACAATATTTTAGACATTTGAATCAATTAACTCTATATTTTAATTATTTTGGAGACATTAAGACTAATAAATACCAGTAATTACGAGTTATCAAATACCTCAAACTTAGACAGTTGTTAGTCTCTTAGAAATTGTAGCATTAAGCACAATTATTAATCAATCATGAAAATATCTGAAGTTATGCAATCGTCAATCTGGTTCCTTAATAATGCTAAAACAATATAACCTTCATATAAAATGCCAAGTGTGTATGTGATCAATTATGCATTTTTTACAATTTTTAATAAAACCATGAAGCACAAATGCTAACTGAATTTCATAAGCCATATCAAGAATATAAACCTAAATAATGTTTTCAAAATCAAAGGATATAGGAATAGATACACTAGCTAGATATTCACTCAAGTCGCTCAAAGTGTTTAAGGGAGTCAGAATATCACTCAAGTCAAAATGTGGAAGAAATTTACCATAAGATTGTAAATATATCAATTCACGGTTAGTGCAAGAAATCAAAATACCTGAATCTGAGGGTCTTTAAAGGTTGTAATGGGGCTAAAAAGAGGTATATGGAAGACATTTTAGGCTAAATAAATTGAGAGATTACCTATGAGCATTTTCAATAAAATCAAATAAAACTCAACATTTCAACTTGAAGCACAAACTCTCAAATTGTTTTTCAACCAAATTCATCACATCTTTATTTTCTTTTCTCAAGTTTATAACTTCTTTTTAGATTTTCATAAAAAAAAACATTTTCTTGCACTTTTTTTTCCGATCAATTCACAATACAACTTTTGTCGACTTTTTCAAAGAGATATAAATCTTTTCAAAACATAGTAACTTCTCAATTTGGGTGAAAAAAAGACAAAAAGAATGAGAAAGTGTTATTTATTATGTGGCTAAATATCAAAGAAAAGGCTAAGACTCAAAATTGGCATCTAATGAATTAAGTTCGGGTAGGTTTTTTTAAAGCTAAAATTGATTCCCCTAATTTGCCCTTATAGATTTTAAGTATTCAAATTATATAAAAAAAAAAATCAGACTCAACATACATTATAGAGTAAGTTCTAGAAATAAACAACTATGTATGACAAACTCTCAACAATGAATAAATGAGCAAATATTATGTGATTGCTCAAAAGGCTCAAAATCTCACAAAAATACTAATGTATCACATTCATATATACCTTTCAATTAATTAGAGCGTAAGACAACCATTCGAGATATGACAAGTGAAAAAGAATGGCACACGGAAAGGAAGGATGCTTGTTTTTAAAGCAAAAAGCGTAATCGAAAGTGCACAAAAGCATGAGATTAAGCATGAAATAAAGATTGCATAAGCATCAAAAACAAATAAGCCAGACCATTATACATCTTCTAGAATTTTCAGAAAGCAATAAATTACACAAAAACTATGAAATACTACCCCCAAACTTTAATCAAACATTGTCCTCAATGAGTTAAAATTTAAAATAAGGTGGTTGAAGAAACTTCCCTGAATGAGAAATCCTCAGCATTTGGATCGCTTTCTGCTCGGGAATATGAGAAAATCCAGTGAAAAACTTCATGCTTTAGCATGTATAGCCCTTGTTTAACCTTAATTTACTTTTTCCTAAATAAAAACAAGCAAAATAATAAAATAAAATAAAAAGAAGAACAAAAACATAGAAATTTGAGTTGCCTCCCAAAAAGCGCCTTTTATTTAACATCTATGGTTGGACGATGTTGCTTCTTCTGGTAACACATCCCATATTAATTTGACAAAATTCCTAATCATTTTTCATAATTATGAAAGAGTGGAATTTTTGTTTAAAGAAATATTCGATTCATCATTATTAAAAAATTTGAAAATTTTACATGTTAGAGGATCAACTGTGTAAGTCATAACAAAATAAGAAAATTCGTTAGTAGAATTTTTTTATGGAGACATGGATATTTAATTTACCGATTTCTCTATCAAACTCCCATATATGTGTGCCATCATTTCCTTTTCTTCTTCATCGTGAAAAGATTTGAAATTTTAGAAGGAAAATAAAAAATTTCTATTACCGCCATTATTTGTTCACTTTCAACCACTTTAGGATGATGATCAGAAAAAGTTGGAGAGACAACTTCCTCATCAATCTCTTTCAAGGTGCATCCACACTCTTATCTCATTGAAATTTGGTTCCTTTCCACCTGTCAAAGTAATTGCACTAGCATTTTCAATCGATTCAACCATAGTTTAAGATATCAAGTTACCTTGAGATTCCAATCTATTTGATATAGATGTCAGTTCATCTATTTGAGGTTGCAATTTTTGGCGGCTAGCATTCCTCTCCTGTTGATATTGTAATATATTAGCATGGAGAGAATTAACAAGTTATATTAAAGATGAACTTGCCTAAATAGTGGACTGTTAAGGTGGATTGAGATGTGGCGATTAAAATTCTTGATAATATGTCGTTGATCCATGTTGTGGGTGAAAAACATCATTACACGTGAAAATTCTTAACTTGTTCCAGGAATGCACAACTACTATGTCTACGTCGCATGGAAAGATAAGGCTACCTTACCTGAAAGGGTACATCTACATTGCCAGAGAAGGTATGTCTAAGTCTTCATAGTAGTGTATGCTACATTATTCAGTAAGACTACATACCCAAGATTAAGAAGTTACATTATTTAAGTATCTAATCAAGACACGACATGTGGCTTAAACAACATGTGACACGTCATTGGGAAGCAACATGTGACCCAATCCCGACGTGACACGTGGCATAATGATCTATTTGGCAGAAGCATCAGAGGGTGTTAGACTAGCACCATCCGGTGCTTTGCTTCTTTCTTGTGTAGGTACATACATTGCTCGTCAACTACTCAGCACACCGCCTAAGCAACACCTATAGTGTAACACACTACCTCCAACTCATTATATATTCTAAGTTTGTTGCTTACGTGGAAACCCACCATTTTTACGCAACAACATTTGACTCCGTTTATGGGAAAGAGTATATAACTAAGTGCTCTACCTGTTAGGAATGGTGTCCTAGAACTTGTAATTATTTAATAATAATAATTTATTAAGAATAAATTAAATAAATAAACATAAGTTCTTTATATTATCTAGATTGATTCAATTGATGATATTAGGAATATATGGAAATATATAAATATCAAACATTCAAATAGTAAAACCCTAAGTCACTCTTATGAAATCACGACTTAGTATGTGAGTCATACGAGAGGATTAAAGTCGAGATGAGTAACTTAAATGTGTCTACAGTAAACGGATAACGTTTGGGAACCTTATCCTGGTAACACTGTTGATAGCTTCGCATTTTGTTTATAGACAAATGATCAAATCCTGATCATTCATGTGGGAGACATGAAATGGAAGTATCATATGCAATGTTGATTGTATAAGACAGGGCCACGATGTTCGATCAAATTTCTCATTAGTACCGTTTACGAGAAATAATCGAATATCAAACTAAGTTTATCAACCGTGATAGATCTCAATCCTGAGTGAAATGCGTACTCTATTTGTGGAGTTATGTTCTTTGATTCACATAGTTGAGAGCGATCCGTAAGAACGCTCAATACACTCTGTTTTGGGAACATGACTAGATAAGTAGCTGGGAACTCATTTTCACGGAATGGAATTCATAACTTTCCTATAAATTAACAGTATCAGTGCGATACCTAAACATTTTAGGAACATTAGGAAACTCCCTTGATTTACTGATTTGAGACATGAACAAGTGACGTCACGACTTCTATTGATCACAGAAGTATCTTATCTCTAGTTCGACTAAAGATAAAGTTCATTAGAGAATCAGTGGGAACACAAGGATAAATCGGTAATTACATGGGCAAAACGGTAAATTTATCCACCTGTAATTATGAGGGTTCCACGTGAAGGATATATCACAGATATAAATAATGATAAACTAAATGCAAATAACTCATCTATAGTGAGGGGAGTTCAGCTATGAATCTATAGTGGAATTATTCATAGTTAGATAATAAGTAATTAACTGATTATGTGTTAATCACTTAATTGACTAATTATTAAGCCCATGATCTATAGGTCCATCGGGTCCCTATGCTAGCCCAAATATCGTAGTCACGAAATCAAGTAGAAGAAATGGAAATTTTAAGTAAAGTGAATTACTTAAAATAGGCAATATTAATTGTTTAAATATTGAGTATATTTAAACGGTAATTAATATAAACATTATTAATTGTTTAAATAATGAGTTTATTTAAACAGAAAATTAATAATGAAATATTATTAATTAGACATTATTAATTATTTAAATATTGAGTATATTTAAATGGTAATTAATAATTGAAATTAATTGACAATTATTAATTGTTTAAATAATTAATTTTATTTGAACGGAAATTAATAATTAAAATTAATTAATAATAAAATATTATCAATAAAGTTATTAATTAAATAATGAGTTTATTTAATGGAAATTAATAATTAAAATATTTATTATTAATTATTTAAATAATGAAAATTATTTAAATGGAAATTAATAATAAAATATAATTTGATAATATTTAGTCGGGAGAAAATATTAATATTATTAATTATTTAAATAAAATATTTTATTTAAATGGTAATTAATAAATAAATTAATTAAGTTGGACTTATTAATTTAAGAGAGAGTTTCAAGCCCAATTGGATTAATGAACCCAATTGCAATTGGCCCAAAATAATTAATTAAATAAATTTGATTTATTAATTATTTATTATTAATTTTGGCCATCATAGATAATTTGTAGGAGATAATTATTTGAATTATATCCTATAATAATTAAATAGATTTATTTACCCAAGATAAATAAAATAAAGAGAAGAAAATATTCTCTTATTTATCTATGGCATTTTAGAAATACCAAGATAAAGGAAAGAGATAATTCTTTTTTCTTTTTGTATTTATCTCTATAGATTAATCCTAATGTGATTAGGATTCCTATTTTTCTATAAATAGGAGGGTTGGGTCATTCATAAATCACAACAATTTAATTCCATAGAAAGTTGGAACTCTCTCTTCCCTTCTCCCCCCCTTGGCCGAAATTCCTATAGTAATTGGGAAGAAAATATTTTTCTTCTTCCCAATTTCTTCTAAAGTTCGATCCCACAATCGGATTTCGTTTGATCGATCGGGATATAGCGTAGAAGATCCGGTGTTGCTGAGGATTTGATGCTGTAAAGAAACCTCCAACCGATTCTCCATTAATCAGTCAATGTAAGTTCCGGTTTTAATTTTCGAAAATAAAGCATGAATCTACATGTTCTTCGTCTTTTTATCACAAATTGCATGATATTAATAGATCCTAAATTAAGTGTTAATTTGTGTTACTAAATAAATTCCGCTAATTTAGTAAATCATCCCTTCACTACCATCCAAGATGAGTCGAATAAGTAAGCAACACAGTGATGATGTAGAGGATGGTAAAAAATGTAACCCTCATAATACAAGATACCAAACTCGTAGTACTAGAGAGCTACAACCAGTTGATGAAAACCAAAAAGTAGTAAAGGTTGTACCTATGTCAGACAAAAAGGTAGATTCCCTAAAAGAGCAAGTACGAGGTGTGAATCAAGATCTTGCAAAAGTACTAGAGATACTCATACAAAAGTCAGACCATCAAGCCCCCATAGTAACCAGAAAATACAATCCAAGAGAGGCAAAGATAAAGAGCCTATAGACGGTATAGGAGATTCGCGGAATTATGAAAAGGGTGGTTCAAAAGGGAAGTCGAGGCTAAATATTGGGAACATTTCCTTTTCCTCCTATAAGTCTTCTCGCAACAAGAATCCCAATATGAAAGATAGGTCTGACCTCTGAGAAGTGCTCAATCAAAAGAGAAAGGCACATACAGATGTTGTGAAGTCTAATGTTCAAAGTGCCCAGCCTTGGGCGCTAGAGTTGAAAAAGCTCAAAGGTCAACTTGGTTATATTGAAGAAAGAGTATCGAACAAAGATTCCCCTTGCACTAGAATATCTCCTCAAGAAAACTGAGCCACCATTCACCAATGATATAATGAAGGTGGAAGTTCCCACCAAGTTCAAAATGCCAACTATGACCACGTATAATGGTTCAAATGATCCAATTGAGCATGTTGACATGTTTCGGACCTGGATGAAACTCCAGGGAGTTCGAGATGCTATCAAGTGCAAGACATTCTCCCTTACATTAGAAGAGAATGGATTATGAAATAGGGATCAAATGGGGATTTAAATAGCCAAAATTGTCCAAAAATCTTATCTTAATTTGCCCAAGATGTAAAGCCAGTTGCGCATACTAGCCAACAAAGCCCGCCTCTCTTCTGTGTCTAAAACCATTCGCGCTCTTGAGTTTATCATGAAGTTGGGCCTAGCGTCCAGTGAGCTGTCGCTTCCCTTAGGATAAGACTCACGTAACGTGTCGCTTCACAACACGTCTCTTTCCTCTCCTCACACCGACGTCATCCATTATTTCACCTTTTTTTTATCTTTTTAGTCGCAGCAATCACGAACCCTCATCTCCACGACACCCACTCCTAAATATTTTGCTCGAGAAGCGTATTTTCTACAAGCCACGATAATGGATCACGAGGTCACAATAGTGAACCATCATGACTTCTTCGTTTTAAGTCTAATATGAGCGTTGTTTTCACTATCGTTCATAAAATTCAATGATTAACAATATTTTGGATATTTGAATCAATTAACACTAATATTGTAATTCTTTTGGAGATATTAACACTAATAAATATGCAGTAATTACGAGTTATCACCGAGGTCTTTGAGCATGAATTGAGAATAAAGATATGACTTGACATGAGCAATCTCAAGAGATGAAGGGTCGATGATGATGATATCATTCACATATACTAAAAGAGAAAAAAAAAATCCCACCGCCCTTGGTAAAAAGGGAACAAGATTAAGAGAAACTATGAGAGATAAGAGTAGTAGAAAATTTACTAAACCACTCACGAGATGCATGTTTCAACCCATAAATGGACTTGCAAAGCTTGCACACCAAAGGCTCCCCCTTAGACTGAACATAATTAGAAGATTGATATCCAATAGGAAGTTTCATACACACTTCCTCAAATAAATCAAATGCATTATTAACATCCAATTGCGAAATATGCTAACCATATTGAACACCAAAAGCAAGAAGAACCTTGACAGTCACAAGTTTTTCAACTGGAGAAAAGGTTTAAAAATAGTCTAGCTCTTCCAATTGATTATAAACCTTGGCAACAAGCTGGGTCTTGTAATGATCTATACTACCATCAACCTTATGCTTAATCTTGAACACCAGTTTATTTCCAATAGCATGATGACCGAGAGGAAGGGGGATAATAGACCAAATATTGGTATGTTTCATGGCTCAATTTTCTTTGTCATGACATGTCTCTAGTGAGTAAAACGAATTGCGTGGTGATAATATAGAGGTTCAAACTCAAGAGAAACATTGAGAAGGAAACTTACAAATATCTATAAAGGATACTTAGAAGTCCCCAAAGAAGAACTAGTTTAAGGATGAGGATAACGAACTCTGGTGGAACGTCGTGGCAAAGCAACATCTAAGATAGAAGATGGAACATGTACTATCACATCTATAGCATCTGAGATTAAAGATGAAGGAACCACTGGAGAAGGGTTAGATGATGATGCCTTAGAAACAGGAGGAAGAAGAGAAGTATTTGAAGGAGAACAATCAGTAGATTACAATGGTATAGGAAAAACAAAATCAGAAAAGATCTCAATAAGATTCGAAGAATGGGAAACATGTTGAAAGAGAAAAAATTTCTCATGAAAAATGACATCCTTGTAAGTAATAGAACTGATTTGCTAATATATCATACACCTTGTAGCCCTTTAGATCCTAGGTGGATAGCCAATAAAAATATATTTTCAAGCTCGAGGTTCAAACTTTTTCTTATTAGCAGTGAGTGTGGAAGCAAAACAAAGGCAACCAAAGACTCGCATAAGAGAAAAGTAGCTCATGAGTTGTCTTGTTGCTTAGTAGTGGTGTGGGAGTGCGATAATGAGAAAAGTATAAGTAAGAATACAGTCACCCCAAAAGGAAATAGGGACATGAGACTAAAAGTATAATGCTAGGGATACATTCAACAAATGTTGATGGTTTCTTTCAGCCATTTTTTAGGAGTTTCTGTCGAAGAGAATTGATGAAGAACTCACTTGGTAAGAAAAAAATTAGTGAACTTCAATTCAGGTGCATTGTCAGATCTGAAATTTTTTAATAATTTAGACAAACTATGTACGAACTAAAGCAAAACGACATGGAACAATATGAATGACATCTGACTTATGTTTCATAAGATAAATCCATGCAAACCATGTACAATCATCAATCAATGTCAAGAAATATGAAAAGCCTTGATATGAAGAAGTATGATATGGACCCTATACATCACAGTGAATAAGAATACAAGAAGCTTGAGACATATTATTATGAGGGTAAAAGATAACTTTCTCTGTTTTGCATGTGGGCAGATATCAAAAGGAATAGTATTCTAGCCTTTATTTGTAAGAGAGGTAATGTCTATATGTGGTTGTATTTTTGTAAAATAGAAAGCCTCTTATAAGATAGATACCCCAATTTGTTATGTCAAATTTGAAAGACTGCTTGGAAAACATAACAATAAGCAGGTAAATAAGAAGAAAAACCAACTTAGCAACTGGTCAATCATTGGATCTAGTTAGTATGTAAAGGCCCAAAATGAAGTTACACATGCCAATCATCCTCAAGCTTCACTTGTCCCGAATGATACAAGAATTAGAAGAAAACTGAAGAATAACCAAAGACTTATTCTTTATGCATTTTCACCACTTTTTATCCTAGTTGACCTTCACCGATATACTTTTTGCAACATAGTTCTCAACGACATTATTTTTGTCACAGTAGAGTTTTGGCATTTTCGTAACTAAAAATGTAATTTATTATAGTATATCAATAAAGAGATTATGCAATTTTTTTAAATTTTTTTTAACAACAAAGTTTCTAGAAATTTATTAAAATATGAAGGATTAAAATATAATTTTTAAAGTCTAAGAAACCAAATTAAAATAGGGGATAACTTTAATGACTATTAAGAATGAGAAATGAATAATTCCAGAAATTGCTTTATTACAAAAAGGTAATGTAATATATATACAAGTGTATGAATAACTAATTTAGTTAACTAATCTAACAAGAAAGCTAACTAACTATATTATTACAATATTGTCCTCAATACTCCCCCTCAAGGTGGGAGATGGAGATTTACAACTCCCATCTTGAATAACAAAGCAAAAAGTTGAGGACGAGGAAGTGCCTTTGTAAACAAGTCAGCTAATTGGAGAGTTGTGCGGATTGGCAGTAGCTTAATAATGCCAGAAGTAATCTTATCACGCACAAAATGACAATCTAACTCAATATGCTTCGTTCGCTCGTGAAAGGCCAGATTATGAGCAATGTGTATGGCTACCAAATTGTCACAATAAACAATAGCAGGTGGCTGGCATTTAATTTGTAAATCATGTAGTAGAAATTTTAACCATGTTAGCTCACTGAAACAGTGGCTAAAGCTTGATATTCGACCTCGGCTGATGATCTTGAAACAGTGGTTTGTTTCTTCGACTTCCATGAAACGAGAGAATCTCCAAAAAATATACAAAAGCCAGTTATTGAGCGACATGTGTCTACACAAACTCCCCAATCGGCATCCACAAATGCTTTTAATTGCAAAGAACGGAAAGATGTTTTGGCAAATAACAAACCTTGGGAAGGGGCAGATTTTAAGTACCTCAATAAGTGATGAACTGCCACTAAATGAGGAGTCCAAGGCAGGGAGACAAATTGACTCAATTTATGGATAGCATATGTAATATCAGGACATGATATAGTTAGATAGAGCAAGCGGCCCACCAATCTTCTGTAAGAACTAGCAACATCTTTGTCTAACAAGTCACCATCATTAGAATTCATCTTGAATTTGGGATCCATTGGTAAAGAATGGGGTTTACAACCCAGAAAACCCGTATCTTCTAATAAATGGAGACAATATTTTCTTTGGCATAGAGATAAAACAGTCTTGGTTCTTGTAATTTCCAATCCTAGGAAATATTTAAGGCAGCCAAGGTCCTGTAAAAGGAACTGAGTATGCAAATATGATTTCAGTTTTTCAATATCAATCATTGAAGGCCCTGTTATTATGATATCATCCACGTATATCAATAGAGCTAGGAAAGAGGAACCATTGCCTTTGATAAACAAAGAAGAATTTGCTTTAGATTGGTGAAAACCAAAAGATAATAATGAAGATGAGAACTTAGCAAACCATTGCCTAGAAGCTTGCTTGAGGCCATAAATGGATTTGTGCAATTTACAAACCATTTGCCCCCCCTGAGATGTAGCAGTGATGTTTGGTTTGTAACCCAAAGGTAGATGCATGTAGACCTCCTCAAACAAATCTCCATTTAAGAAAGCATTATTGACATCTAATTGAGCTAGTGGCCAAGAATATTGTGAAGCCAAGGAAAGGAGAATTTTGACAGTAACCATTTTGGCAACAGGTGAAAAAGTCTCAAAGTAATCTAAACCCTCTTGTTGTGTGTATCCCTTGGCAACAAGTCTTGCCTTATATTTATCAATAGTCCCATCAGCCTTATGTTTGATTTTGTACACTCATTTACTTCCAATTCCATGACATCCTTTAGGTAAAGAAACAACAGACCAAGTTGAAGTTCTTTCCATTACAGCAAGTTCAATGGCCATTGCTTGCCTCCAATGATCATATTTAGCATCCTGATGATAGTAACTTGGTTCATATTCAAGTGAAATATTAAAGAGAAACGGTTGATGAGCAAGGGAGAAGGCAGTATAAGAAAGATAATTGTGTAATGGGTATTTTTGATCTGTGGTAGGGATTGGTTGGATTGTCTAGATAAAACAGGGATGGATTGAGATGTAATTGGGATTGTAGGAAGATCTTCTGGATTTGTAGGATTGGAAATTGGAGATGGGATATTGATATGTGAGGTGGGTTCAAGTGAGTTAGTTGGTTGTATTTTGTCTGGTAATGGTCAAGGGAGAACAATATCAGAGAAGATGTCTGTATGAACAGGGGTGGATAACTGGTGGAAAGGAAATTGATTTTCATGGAATGTAACATCTCTAGAGTGAAAAATTTGATGAGTAGTAAGGTCATAGAGTTTGGAACCTTTGATTCCTGGTGTGTAACCAAGAAATACACATTTCCTGGCTCGTAGGTCGAATTTCTTTTGATTGGCCGTCAAGGTGGATGCATATGCAAGACAACCAAGGACCCTAATGTAGCTGTAATCAACTGCTGTCTTGAATAGAAGCTCAAAAAGAGTTTGATTTGACAATAAAGGGGTTGGGGTTCTATTTATTAGAAATGTAGCTGTGAGGATACAATCTCCCCAAAAAGAAATAGGTAACTTGGATTGAAAATAAAGTGATCTTGCTACATTCAAGAGGTGTTGATGTTTTCTCTCAACAATAGAGTTTTGTTGTGGTGTCTCAATGCAGGAATATTGGTGGAAAACTCCTTTTTCTTTGAAATATTGCTCAAATCTTAGTTCAGGGGCATTATCAGATCTAAAACCTTTAATTGGAACCCCAAATTGGGTTTGTACAAGTGTAAAGAATCTAGGTATGATAGTCAATGCATCTGATTTATGCCTAATAAGGTACACCCAAGTAAACCGTGTGCAATCATCAACCAAAGTGAGAAAATAAACAAAACCTTGGTGAGTAGAAGTGTGATATGGTCCCCATGTATCACAATATAAAAGATCAAAAGGTGATTTGCACATTTGATTGTGTGAAGGAATGGATAAATGACGATGTTTTGCCAATGGGCAGATATCACAAAAATCAGAAGGTGCAGTATTATTCAGAGAACTGGTAATTGCCAGTTTATCATGTAAAAGAGATAGTCTTTTGTAAGATAGATATCGTAATCTACTATGCCACAAGGGTAAAGGACATTTATTAGAAACAGAAGCAGTAAGACAATTCCCAGCAGTTCTACCAGACAGATTTTCCACAGCAGTATTGGAATTAAGAACATACAAATCATTGAAGAGATCACCCCTGCCAATCATCCTCAAATTGCACTTGTCCTAAATAAAACAGCAATTATCTGAAAACTGAACATCTACACCAGAATGTCTTGTCAGTTTGCTAACAGAGATAAGATTGAATATAAAATCTTGTATATAAAAGTCCCCTAGCAGATTGAGTTGTGAATTTAAAATAATGCTGCCAATACCAGTAACAGGGACTTGTTGTGAATTAGTTAGAGTGACAAAAGTATTGGTCACAAAAGTCAGTGTATGAAAATTGATTTTTGAACAACAAATATGTATGGATGCCCCAGAATTAATAATCCACAGATGTTGAGGATTAAAAACAGAGGATATATTCATGGAATAGTTCATACCTGCCACATGAGGAGCAGAAGAAATAGAAGAAACTTGAGTAGATGGAGCAAGATGGGCTGTCAACAAGTTCATGAGTTGTGTGTACTTGTCAGCATTGATTTCTGGAACAATATTAAGAGGAGTTGAAACATGATCAATAGTAGAAGAAGAAATCTGATTAACCATTGGTGTGTTGCGAGATTGTGACTTTGTGAACTTGAAACCTGGAGGGAACCCATGGAGTCTGTAACACTTTTCTATAGTGTGACCAGAAATATTACAATGCGTGCAAAGTGGTTTATCTTTCTTTATGTTTCTTGAGGGCTAAGATGGATGAGATGTATTACCACAAAAAGTAGCAAATGCCAGAGATTCTGAAGATGTTGCAGATTGCTTGATTATTCGTTTTCGTTCTTCTTGAATAATCAAAGCAAAAACCTTGTTGATTGTAGGAAAGGGATCCATCAAAAGAATCTGTGATATAATATGAGCATAAGTCTCATTTAGCCCCATGAGAAAACTCTGAATGTACTCCGATTGATAGAAGCTATCAAATTTCTTCAATTCACCACATGTACAGTTACATTTTGGACGATATTCCATGAGTTCCTGCCATATTCCTTTCAGCTTGGTGAAGTAGGAACTAACAGATAAATCTTCTTGTGTGATGTTCATCAGTTCTCTTCGCAATTGATAAATGCGTGGAGCATTTCCTTGTTCACATCTATCCTTCAAATCCTGCCAAATTTCGGAGGCCAAATCTGTGGAAAGAAGATTAGCTGAGATTTCCTTCACAGTGGAATTGAGAATCCATGAAACAACAATATCATTGTTGATGATCCAAGATTGAATTGTTGGACCTTCAGTAGAGCAAACCAAACTTCCATCCACAAAACCTAGTTTGTTCTTGACCGAAAGTGCAAGCCGCATGGATCGAAGCCAGGAATGGTAATTATCACCATTCAAAAGAGGTGAAACAAGAACTGTGGATGATCCATCAGAATGATGAAGGTAATAAGGACTGGATTGATGATTGGAGAATGAATCAGGATGCGAAGGTGTTGATGAATTTGGAGATGGATCAGAAGCATTTGTGGTAGACATTATTGAAAAATTCCAGGAATGGTGATGTTGATTAAAGATTATGTAATAGAATCTGAAGAATTTTGAGATTTGAAAACTAGAATTGAAGCTCTCTGTGATTGAAAATGACGAATTTAAAGAGGAATTTGCGAAGGAAATTGAAAAGGAGATGAAAAATTGGTGAGGGAAATCTGAAAAAGGAAAGAAAACGTTGCGTGAATTTCGAGGAGAGAGGGTGGAAGACGCGTGTTGGCTAAGCTGATACCATATTAAGAATGAGAAATGAATAATTCCAGAAATTGCTTTTTACAAAAAGGTAATGTAATATATATACAAGTGTATGAATAACTAATTTAGTTAACTAATCTAACAAGAAAGCTAAACTAACTATATTATTACAATATTGTCCTCAATAATGACCTAAACTACATATATTTTAACTAAGGATAAAATGTAAATAAGAACCTATAGTTTTTGTCAAATGCAATTGTTTGAAAATGACAAATTATACCTTTATAGTTCTAATTTATTCTAATTAGGCATCTCTCATTCAATGTCATAAATTTTCTTTTAGCCATAACTTTATTGTTTGAACTCCAATTTGGATGATTCAAGATATTTTGGAATTCTCGTTTTGAGCTCTACATTATGGTCACATCAAAACTTCAAATCGTTAATAAATAAAAGAGTTTATTATCATCAAAATACTATGTATGATTTATACCATTAACGCTTTTAGTAATTGATGATTTATAAGTTTCGAACTGACCATAAAGTAGAGCCCGAAATGAGAATTCCAAAATATCTTGAATCATCCAAATCGCGGTTCAAACGAAGAAGTTATGGCTAAAAGAAAGTTAACGACGTTGAATACGAGAAGTCTCATTGGAATAGTTTAAAACTATTATATGATTTACCATTTTTAAATCACATGAGTTGTTCATGTATTTTGAAAAAACCACAGGGTCTTATTTGCATTTACCCTTTAACTAATATATAATATCTTTTTTAGGGAAAAATGCAAAAAGCACCCTTGTGGTTTTGGTCAAAGACAAACACACCCTGTAGTTTGAAAATGAATATTTATACCCCTATAGTTTCAAAATGGTACAAATTGACCCCTCCTTCTTTACGCCGTTGATTTTCTTTTAGTCATAGCTTTTTTGTTTGAACTTCGATTTGAATGATTCAAGATGTTATGTAATCCTTGTTTTGAGCTCTACGTTGTACTCACCAAAAATTTCCAAGTCATCAGTATATAAAAGTGTTTACGACTTCAACCCGATCGAATATTTTGATGATGATAACTATTTTATACACTAATGATTTCTAAGTTTTTAAGTGACTACAACGTAGAGCTCGAAACGAGGATTTCATAACATCTTGAATCATTCAAATCGGAGTTTAAACGAAAAAGTTATGACTAAAAAAAAATCAACGATGTAAAGGAGAGAGGTCAATTTGCAAAATTGTAAACCTATAGGGGTATAAATATTTATTTTCAAATTATAGTGGGTGTGTTTATCTTTGACCAAAACCACAAGGGTATTTTTTTCATTTTTTTTTTTTTTTTTTAATATTTAAACGATTGATTCTTTCCATTTGTAACTATAACTATATATTATGATTTCTAAAACACTAATTAGTCAAGTATTCTGGGAGATATTAAAAGCATTCTCAAACAAGCAATAGACTTTTGTTAGCAAATTTAGAGATGCATAACTTGGGCCCGTACGTGGGAAAAAAACCGTATTAATGTTCGCTTCAAATATAAATAATTCAAGCAGCAAAATAGTGAGTTGGATTTAAAAACCAGCAAATGGCTGCAATTTGGTCAATGTTTTTCACAAATATATATATATATTGGAAAATTACCAAAAACCACAATTCATTTATAAGGGCTCACAATTTCAATTTTAATAATTTACCCCCTAAATTTTATAAAATATTAAAATTGAATCCCAAAAAAATTTCATTAGATAAATTACACCTTTTAAATTATCAATTTACTAATTTATTTATGAAATATTTAAATGATCGGGTCTCTGAGGCCCCTCCCATCTCAACCATGTCCTTGAATCAACCCAAACTCTCGTGATAGAGAAGACAAGAATTTCTTCTCCGATCTCACTTTCTTCATCCCATTGGCTTTCAGGGATGTATCATCTCATCTCCACTGTGGTAATATAAGGAGGTAATTTGTCTAAAATATTTCTCTGTGTTCATTTTTGATATTTTATAAACTTAAGAGGCTCAACAACTGAAAGTTTCACAGTCCAAGTATTACAACCTTTGTAGTCTTGGGAATTGTTTATACAATTTTCCCTCTATTTTTTAATAATTTGTTTCTTTTATAATAAATTGAAAATCATGGAGTGTTTTTCTTTCTCCTAGTTTTTAATATGTATTGCAATTATTGTTCACAGTTAGTAGCTTACCTGATACATTTAAGATTAGGCATGAGAGGGGGAGAGAGGCCAAAGTTATTATACTAGCAGCTACAATTGGAGAAAAAAGGGGAGGGGATGTGAATAATTCAGATATTAAATGAACCAATTACTAGCTGAAAATAAATTTAAAAGATAATAATTGCTATGTACTTTTTTTTTCAACACTCATATAGTTGGCATTGATTAGGAAACCACCATTCACTTTCTTACACTTTGTATTTTTTTTTTTTTTTTGAAGAAATTAGACTTTGTAAAATTGATGAGAACTTAATTTCATTACAATATTAATGAATTTACCATAGTTTTAGAATCCTACCCAACATATTTTGCCTTTCCTTTTTTAGAAAATTTATGGTGTAAAAAATTTATGTTATATTTATAGATTTGCAAATATGTCATTTTTTTAAAAACAAGTTTATTACTAATTGATTATGATAAATGACTAATTGATTATGATAAATGATAATCACTTAATGTAATCACTATTAATTGATAGTGTTATGGTTTATTAATAATTGATGTGCTTAATAAAAACGACATATTTTTAAATATTATAGATAACTTTGTTAAAATTCAATAAATTTGTAATTTATTTACAAAAAATATTGCATTCGTAATTTTATTTTTTTTCTATATTTGTAATCACTCCTTCTTTTCTGGCCCCTATTTAAATTTTTAATTAATCATCACTAAAAATGCATTATAGATTGATTAGAGTACTAACTTTTGGTTGGATCAAAAGTTTACTACTAACAAGATGAACGTATAGGTGTGATATTCCCATCAAGATGGATTTAGGATGGAGTATGGAAAAATATCCAACGTGGTAGACTTGTAAAACAGTGAAAACATTTTAACTCACCAAAGAAATTTTCTTTTTTCATTAATTAAATGATCAAAAGAAAGAAGGTAAGTTAAAATTCTAAGAGAATCATAACTTTAAATTTAATTATAAATATACATAACAAGTAACTTACATAACAAGTAACTTACTTTTTAGATAACAAATTAGGCTGATTTAATTCAATCCAAATTGTAAATCTGGAATAGCGCAACCTATAAGAACTACCTTATACTATGTCAAAAATTTGAGCACGTTCTCTTCCAATTTGATATAATAATTAAATAGACTATTCTATTTAATCTCTATTAAAATAATTAAATAGATTCCACTATTTAATTTCATTATTAATTAAATAATTAAATAAACTCTTCTATTTAATTTCTTTTAATTAATCAAATAGACCCCCTCTATCTGTATTTGCCTTAATTAATTAATATGACAACTTCAAATTAAATACTTAAAACTATTTTTCCAAAGAAATTAATCCATATTAATTTATGTTCTCAATTCTATATGTTAGCTGGAAGGACTTAATGGACCTATAGGACTAAGCTCCAATGATCTAGAATTACATTGATTAAACTCCTTTAATCAATTAATTCTTATTCATTAACTTTTAGATAACTCCACTAAATATATAGAGTTACACTCTTAGTTATATAGATATAGTTATGTCCATTGGCTATAATCATTAACTACAGTTTGATTCTTCACAAGTATTCGTATTCATGGCTAGGTAATTTTACTTTATTAACCTCCATGATACATCCTATTCCTTAAGCCTAACTGATTCTCTAATGACTAACCTTACATAATCCCCATTATATGTTAGCTGGAAGGACTTAATGGACCTATAGGACTAAGCTCCAATGATCTAGAATTACATTGATTAAACTCCTTTAATCAATTAATTCTTATTCATTAACTTTTAGATAACTCCACTAAATATATAGAGTTACACTCTTAGTTATATAGATATAGTTATGTCCATTGGCTATAATCATTAACTACAGTTTGATTCTTCACAAGTATTCGTATTCATGGCTAGGTAATTTTACTTTATTAACCTCCATGATACATCCTATTCCTTAAGCCTAACTGATTCTCTAATGACTAACCTTACATAATCCCCATTATATGTCTTTGCTTTTTCCTTGATCAGAGGAATATGGGGCCCGCTGTTCAAGCACCGAATCAGTCCATAAGGGAAGTACTTATCTATTTGCCAATAAGGAAAAGAGTGAATTCCAATCTTGTGTAATTACATTCCCAGTTATAAGTAAGATGCCTCCCATTGAACAAACTATGTCGAGTCACTCTCACCCATGCAAATCAAAGTTATGTCTCTTGCGAACAGAAGTTCGTAATCCACTCAGGATTAAGATCAATTGTACATGATTAACTGATTGATATATGAACTGTTTTTCTATAACGGCTTTACCAGAAGACATTAAGCATATCTTAGTCTAGTCTACTACAATCTCTATTGCAGCAACCCCCACTCACATGTCTCTACATAAGTGATCCAGATGAGATTACTTGTGCCAATTCACAAGTGGGTCGTGTTAGTGGCGTTACCAGAAATAAGGCACTCAACCTTTATTCATATACCACAGACTATTCGAGTTACAACTTAAGTGAATCTTCCTGCATCACATGCTCTCCTTAAGTTATCATAAGTGACTCTGGATCTTTTGATGGATTACATTTATTAATCAATAATAAATTACAATCCAAATATTACTAACTAAAAATTCCTTTATTTACCTATAGTTTAATTTGGATTACATAAGATTTAGAGCAGAAACCCCACCACTTGTCGCCGCCATTACCGTTTTCTTTGTGAATTATACGTTTACATTTATAAAACTCGAAGAACTTCATCAATAGCTTCCTTTTTTGTCATTTTATTTTTCTTCTCTTCTAACCACCTCCATATTGCTTCCTTTTAGCCCAAATCTGTTCACATTAAAAAAACCAGCCTATCACAAAGAAGAAGACCCTCGCTGGTCTACAATATTTTCCGATACCACCGTGACCGCGTCATGATCGTCATGCTTTATTGTGATTCTTCTTGAAACGGGTCGTCATTTTCGTAGGAGAATTGGGTTGCAGAGAGCAGTGTCGGCGTGTTGAATCCAGAGAAGCTTCGACGACGGACATTGATGAAGTTTTTCGTGTTTTTTCATTGCTGCTGCTACATGTTGGTTTATCAATAATACACTATGTATTAAATATAAACATGTTTTACATATAACTGCTTTTACAGATGTTAATGGCACTACAATTTTGTTTATCAATAATACACCGTTTATTAATCATAAACATGTTAAACTATGTATAATTTGGTTTTCATGTACGTTTCTATATGTTGGTTTTTCAATTATACACCGTATATCAAATATAAACGTGTTTAAACTAGGTATGATTTTGTTTTTTGTTTTTTTATTATGTTTTATTTTCAATTCAACCTTGTATTTGGTTTAGTTTTGTTAAACTTTTCTTTTAAGAAAATAAATACTTATTACTTTTTGTTTTTTTTTATTTTATCAATTATACACAGTTTAACATTGTTTAACTAACATAGATTATCTTTTAAAAATTTCAGAGTTTCTTGAAGTATTAATGGCGGTTGGAGGATGATTGAAGAAGAAAGAAATTCAATTCTCCTATAAGAAATTAAGTATTCATAAACTTGAAGATTTTTTTTATAATTTTAAAATTTAGATTTAAAATTTCCATTAATTTTACAAAATTTAAGGTATTTTATAACTTTATTTAAATCTTGTGTACAAATTAATAAAAATTAAATCGGGGGTATGTTTCGTCTTTTCACAATGTAATTTAAATTGACTGTGGTGGTTTTGGGTAGTTTTGATATATATATATATATAATATATATATATATATATATATATATATATATATAGTTGTGTTTATTTGAAATAAACAACATTAAATTGTTCATTACTAAAATTAACTCAAAATTAAAATAGGTTAACCGAGGTCGGGGCTAAGGCAAACACCCTAACCTCACTCCCATTTAATAAATGGTCCCAATATCCCACCTCGATCACGCCTCATTTATTAAATGGTGGTGGGGTCTAGGCGGGGTGGCGGGTTCATTTTTTCACCCCTAGTAAATATGATGTAAATATATTTCTGGAAATTTTTAATTTAGTTTAGTTTAGTTTTATTTTATTTATAATTTTTTTTATATTTTAAATTAGTTTTCGCATAAATAATTATTAGTTTGAATCAAATAGTTTTTAAATTAAAAAAATTAAATAGATTAAAGTTTATTATTTTTTACTGGATTTAATTTTAAACACATTAATTGTATTAATAAACATATAAAATAACACAATTTTTATAATTATAATTATTGTTATAGGTAGGGGTTAATGCAAATAAGATCTTTTTAGTTTTTGTCAAATTCAAACACACCCTTATAGAAAAAAAATGAAAATTTATACTATTATAGTTCCAAAATTATACAATTTGACACATCTCACTAATGTTGCTAACTTTGTTTTAGTTATAACTTCTTCGTTTGAACTATAATTTTTTATGATTGAAGATGTTTTGAAATCATTATTTTAAGCTCTACGTTATGATCACTTTCAGTGACGGATCTAGGATCTTAGAGGAAGAGGGGCACAATATGAATTATAGTATATACAATTTAGTATATCAATATTTTTACATTAAAAAAATCTAGAAAATACAATTTTAAAAAACCTAATCGACCACTACTTATATCAATTTCATTTATTTTTTTGTCATAAATAAAATATTAATATAAATAACAAATTATAAAAACAAGGAAGAATTTTTTAAAAAAAAATATTATAAATATCAAGATAACTTGTATTTGATCTCGTGTTTCATTTCAAAGTATGATACTAAGTAATAATGAAATCATTATTAAAAAAGATATTAATGTAATCAATTTTCAATTAATTTATTTTATTTTTAACATTCGAACTATTATATCTATTATGTATTTTTTTCAATATTTCCATTAAAAATTATTGAAGAAATCTCGATATGAATTATTTATTCATACTGAATAGTGTATAATTTATCTATTTTTTATAATTTAAAATTGATTGGTCATTGATTATTCTAAATAATTACAAATAACTTTTAACTATTGAGATAAATAGTAGTTATAAAACGAGAAATAAAATAATGCATAAAGACTACTAAGTAAGACATGAAGCTAAAATTTATTGTTTCATATAAAAAATCATTTATCATAAACTTCAACTCAAATTCCTAAATTTAAAGAAAATTTGGTAACAATAAGTATACATATAGAACATTAAAATAATAATTGTGTGTAATATTGAAGATTTTTAAACAACAATACATTTTTTAAATTATATATAATTGAAAAAAAAAAAAAAACTCTTCCAAGTGAGGGGGGCACGTGCCCCCCTGTCCTCAACTGGGTCCATCCCTGATCACTTTAAAATTTCAAAATTATCGGTAAATAAAAGGGTTTATGACTTCAATCGTACTTGATGTTTTAATGGTGATAATTCTTCTATATCGTGATGATTTCAAAGTTTAGAAATGACTATAACGTAGAGTTCAAAACGAGGATTCTATAACACATTTTGAATCATCGAAATTGAAGTTCTAAAGAAGTTATGACTAAAAGAAAGTTAACAACATTATTGGAGATGAATCAAATTGCATCATTTTGAACTAGAAGGGTCAAATTGCATCATTTTTACAAATAGTATAAGATATGGGATGATGATATTCAATATACTAAAAATATTTTCAAAATAATATTAATTTTATATTTTTAAATGAATATTGAGTATATAGTTTTGAAGATATAGTTTAAAATAATATTCAAATCGATAAAAACAAAAATCTATTTTATTAAAAATATATATTTTAAACTCATTATTAAATAACATATAATATATTATAACAACGTAATAATTAATTGTTAGTGATAATTAAGTATAGTAATGACATTTTTTTATAAATTACATAATTAATAAAGGGGTGTGATAGACGTCGAATGTTAAAATAATATTCCTTTGAATTTTTTAAGTATTGATCGGTTGGACCCAGGTATTTAATTTGTGGTTGAAATGTCGACAAGTCGAGTCGTTGCCAACAAAAAAAAGAAGTCAAAATACGACAAGTCTGATGCCCTGCCAACTACTACCCACCAAAATATTTTAGAAAGTCAAAATTGGTCAGTTATTTTGACTAAGTTATGTGGTCACTGTTTCAAGAACAAGAAGCATTAATTGGCCATGAAACAATTTTATATTTATATTACAATAATAATATAATATATAAAAATTGAGTTTTGTAGAAAGTCTTGGAAAAAAATCTTCACTGTAAATATATGAGAATATATATTAATATTTGTAATTTAAGTACTTACTTAACTAATTTTTTTTTACAATTGTAGAATTAGACTGTTGAACATAAATATTAACTCAAGATGGTACCCACCAAAAAAAAAATTAAGAATGTATTTGGGTTATTCATAAAAATGTTTCTTTTTAATAATAAAATTATGGGACGTATTTCTACCACCCCATTTAGTCTAAATGTCAATGGTTCTCCTTTTGATTACTTCAAACCAAGTAGAGGTAACTCACTAAACAATCTCTAATCAAGAACTAATTGAATAAGCAACAAAGGAATTGACACAATCATAAGAACTCAAGGATTTATAGTGGTTTAGGAAATAGCCCTACATCCACTCTCAGCACTGACAAAAAACTTTATTAATCTATGATTCTTGATCAATTACAAGTTCTCAATGTAAAGAATCCGACTCTTTAAAAATGGAAATAAATAAATATCGCAAGCGGGAGACTTGAAATAATAATTTAAAACCTGTAATCGAAGAATATCATCCTTCATCATTTCAAAATAAAATCCAAAATCCTTAACATTCAAAGATGGGAAGCGCTTCCCTTTTCATAAGGTTTCAAACCCACAATGAAAATAAATTCATAAATCCAGAAATCTATATAAATCAAATAACATCAGTAATAATGCTTAAAAGAGCACAACAACCTAAAGGTAATAAAATGGAAGTGTCATGACACAAGCAGTCTATAGACTACAACCGACTCTAGTCCATCCATCATCATCATCGATCCAGAATCATACCGCACCAGCTCCACGGCCACGACCACAACCACGTCGCATACCTGAAAGTGTAATATCATGAGCAGGAGACCTAGTGAAAATAAATTAAAAATAAAGTAATTTAGATCCCAAATCCGATCCAAATTTTTGTCCAACGAAACCTATTATCTTTGGACTACACAATCAAACTTCCAAATGAAAATCATGCAATTCTCCCAAGAACAAAAAACAAAGAACATACAAGTAGTCAAGTCTCCCAAGCTTGTAACTACTAGAACATGTAATCATAAGTTAAATCTTTCAAGAATACAACTAGAACAAGTTAAACTCATGCAGTCTCAACAAAGAATAAGAACAAGAACAAAGAACAAAGATCATGTGAATAATGCCAGATGATGCAAGCACACGCGGCCTATGCATGATCCCATTATCTCACTCCAATACCATACAAAACCTTTACATTCTTAACAAAAACACAAGAACCTCCTCGGTGAATAATGTCAGATAATGCAAGCACACGCAGTAAATACACGATCCCGTTATTTCACCAATGACATGCAAAGCTCACGCAGTCTAAGAAATCTATAATATATGTATCATAGCAATTATGAATAATACCAAATAATGCAAGCTCACACAACTAAACATTATCTAATTATTCATCTCCTCCGTTTATTCATCTCACGTAGTCAATGCATTCCTCATGGTACATATATAGCCGAACAACGAATAATACCAAACAATGCAAGCACACGTAGTCTATGCATTATCTCATTATTCCTCCATGCAAACATGTGATGATAAAGAATCAGAAATTCGAATACAGAAATATAAACAGAGAACAAATTTCATAACAACTCAATAGAGTATCATTAATCAAGAACATTAGAACGTATAGGCTCATAACCCCATACTTTCATAGATCACAATAATCCTACAAAATCAAATATCTTATATGCCAAAGACTCCAATTGTTGGAAGAACATAGTCTCAAAAAATAAGTCCCAAGTAATCAGAAAATAAGTCCCAAGTAATCAGAAAATTTCGATATAGTAAATTAAACATCCAAGAGCACATGATAACCAAACTTCAAGCATAAACATACTTGAACCCAATAATTCTATACTTTAACTTCCAAGAATATGTAAAATCCATAAATGCCCAATATCGATTCTATACTCCCGAATCCTAGTAAATCATATAATTAGCACACTCAAATCACTTAATTCCAGTTTTAACTTAACTTCCGAGCCATACAAATCGTTCAAGAACTTAGTTCCTAAATTTACCATAAATTCTATTTATCCTCAGCTTTTTGAAATAGTTTGAAATTGAAACCCAAAGCGAGCAATCGAGAGAGCAATCAAGTAACACCTACAATTAAATATACTCTAATTGCATTAATTTAACTAATCAAGCAATAAACGACGCGTAAAACGAAACGAACGAAAAATATCCCGGTAAATCCCCAAGGAGGCTCTCTGCCGAACCATTAAGAACAGGGGGGGTCTCTCAGCATTGTGATGATTTTTGGGATATTTCGAGTTCGTTTCGAGTAGATTTAGGTAGGTAATTTACAATGGGTAAACCAATTTAGGGCATTTGGCTAAGATTTACCAACCAAAATTAAAAGGAAAATCAAAAAATTGCAAGGGAACAATCACAAGGAGGCCCACGATTTTTGGAGGAATAAGAGGGTTCGGGTTTGAGCCAAGATCACTCAAGAACAAGATTAAACAATCCTTTGATTTGAAATCTTCAAGTTCCATGGAATGGAATTGAAGATTTCAACTCAAACTTACGAAAAGCTAAAAAAAAGAAATAAAACCCAAAGTTGAAAATGAGTAATCTTACCTTTAGGCCTTATGGAAGTTGGAGGAATGCTTCCAAGATTAGTTCAAAAGATAGATCGGGGGCAAAAATAAATAGAGGAGTCTATTTAATTAATGAAAAATTTATTAGAGGAGTATATTTAATTAATTATTAAATAGAAGAGTCAATTTAATTAACTAAATAAGAGATTAAATAGAAGGGTCTATTTAATTTATTAATTTTGAAGTTTTCCAAAATTAATGGGAGATTAAATAGAGGAGTCTATTTAATTATTTAATTTGAAATTATCAAATTAATGGAAAAATAAATAAAAAGAGTTTTATTTATTTATTTAATAGAATAAATTTATTGAATTAAAAGAATGTTTAAAATACCCAATCACTTCATTGGTAGATGAAGTGGACGTTTCGACTAACCCTAGAAGGGGCTACAAGCCACTTTCAATAATAAAGAGCTATTATTGTGTATTTTATTTATTTAAATATGTATAGATTAAATTAATAGGATTAATTTAAATATTTATATGAGAACAATTAATTTAGGTTAATTTAAATTTGATGAGGAATATCTTGCATAATTAATTAGATTGATTAAAAGATATTAAATCATAAATTATTCAAATAAAATTTTGAATATCTTTATTTAATTATTTAGATAATTAAATTAAGACTTAATTTAGATTTTAAAAGATTTTCTAAGAGGTGTTGTTTTCCTATAAATAGGAAGGGTTTGGAGAAACCCAAAGAAATTGACTCATAGGTTAAAAATAGAAAAGTTTAGAAAAAATTTCTTCTCATTTTCCCTTCTCTTGCCATCGCATCCCATGTGTGGTATAAGGACAGAAAAGTTTTTTTTTCTTTCTCTCTTCCTTTTTTCAAGAACGATTGTGCCCACGCACCGTTCTCTTGTGTGCTTAATGAGAAAGACTTTTTGGTGGTCCCAAGATCATAACCAAGAAGGAGGAAAAGATGACACTTCTTACGTGTTCTATTTTATGTATTTAATTTTAGATTAATATTATACTTCGAGGAAAGATCCTTGGGAATTCTGCTGTGCAGATCTCTACTTTTATAGGTCTCAATGCCAACAAATAACACTCTGATTATCATAAAGAATACCAAGGTGTTAAAAGTCGATGTCGATCGAGATGTCGAGGTTCAAATATACGGAGTTGTCAACGGAGTTGTCGATATCGACGGACATTCCCATAAAAATCACGGAAACGATGGAAACTTAAGTGAATTTTTGGACTTTATGAATGAAACGTTCAAAATAGCTTAAATAAGTCATAATTTATCATATAATAGAGTTATACCCATATAAATATAGTAAACATAATAAAATTGAAGAAATACAACAAATTCTAACAAAATATCATATTAGCATATATTAAATTTCATACTTTACATTACTTTCCTAAAACTAACCAAATACACACTCTCTCTAATATTTTATTCAACAATCAACAGACCCCTCACTCATTATTTTGGGATAAAAATAAAAATAGAAATAAAAACAATAATATTATTTAAGTTAATTTTAGAATTTTTTTCATACTAAAGTAATTATTAATTTTAAATTTATCTTCTTATAAAATTAATATAAATAACAATAATAGTTATAGCATATTATCTTAATTATAATTTAATAAAAGATTAATGGGGGTAAAGTATAAATTAAAGATAATTGAAATACAATAAAATAAAAAAATTAAATTAAGAAGATGAGGAATAAGAGATGGAAAGAAAGGAAAGTGGAGAGAGATTGAGATGGGACCCATGTGAGTCATGACCAAATCGTTCGAGTGTAAAGTAAATGTTAAAGAAAACAAATTTTTTATGCAAATTTTTGTTTTGCTTTTGTCCCACATCGAAGAGGGGTGAGATGGGAGGGCAATTCTTTTTGTATAAATACAATCTTCAAGGTAGCATTCTAAATCTAAATCTCTGTGAAAAGATTTTAAGATGGGCTTGATCATGCATTGCATATGGGTCGAATATAAATCATTTTTGCGGAGTGTAACTGATTGACAACAATTTGGTAATATCAGCGATATTTTATCGAATTTTTCGATATCTTACTAATTGTTGCCGATATTTTTAGATGTCACGGATTTATCGTGGACCGGGGAAAAGAAATCACTTTCTCCTCGATCGATTTATCGAGTCCTCCATCCAGCGACAAGTCGAGCGATAAGTTGTCGATATCGGCGACTTTTAACTCCTTGAAGAATACTAATTGATTCTTGTTTAAAACCTAGCTCTTCTACAATACCCTTGAGCCAAACTCCCTATTTTACAGCTTGTGCAATGGCAATGAATTTTACCTTTGTTGTGGATAAGGCAACTACTGGTAACTAATAGTGTTTCCACCAATTAAGAATTTATATCCAGTTAGAGACCTCTTCTATCGAGTTCCGTTGCATAGTTAGTGTCCACATATCATGAAATTGTGAATTATGCTCCAGAAATTAGCTTGTACATCAGTCCCCTATCAGCAGATCCTGCTAGGTATCTCATTGTCCATTTGGTTGTATTCCAATAGCTCTTACCTAGATTGCCCATGTATCTTCCGATTAAGCTTGTACAATAGGCCATGTTAGGACAAGTACATACCATTAAGTACATAAGACCGCGTGTTGCATTAGAGTAAGTCACATTGACCAATTCTTGCACTTTTACCTCTAACTTGGGTGAATCATCAGTTGACAGTCTGAAATGTTGAGTTAAAGGGGTATTCATTAGTTTTGATTCATGAATGTTGAATTTCTTCAGAATTTTCCTTACATAATCACCTTGATACACAAACAGTGCCCTTTTTATCTTGTTTCTCATAAATTCCATGCCCAATATTCTTCTTGGTGGCCCTAGATCTTTTATATAAAATTCAATGTTTAGGATACTTTTGACATGACTTAATTAAGCAACTGATTTCCTTGCTAAACACTTATCATCTACATAAAGAAGTAGATATATGTAGTATCTTTCTCTATCAGTTTTGAAATACACACAAGAGTCATACTTGTTTCTGTTGAAGTCACACTTGATCATGAAGTCATCGAATCTCCTATACCATGTAGAGATCTCAGCAATTGGCAGACAATCTTAGTCTTTCATGTTACTTCATACCATGTAGGTTGTTCCATGTATATGTTGGGATTGAGGCCTTTAAAATATAGTTCTAAAGAGGAATTTGAATGGACGTTTCCTTGCAGTATAATATTAATCAAAAGTAAATGCATAAAAATAAACTAACCTTTGTAGAGAAGTGTCTGACGATTTCTCTTCCTTCTTGGTTACGATCTTGGGACCACAAAAAAATCTTCCTCACTATGCACAACACAGAAACGGTGCGTGGCCATTTTTCCTCTTTAGAATAAGAGAAAGGAAGTAAAAAAAAATTTCTTCCCTACACCACTTGGGCATCGGCGGCAAGAGAAGACATGGAGATGAAAATTGCCTAAGCCTTTTTCTTCTCTTAGTTGTGTTGTTTTGGGGTCACCCAAGGTTCCTATTGTAGAGATTGCTTTACTAAATTAACGTAATTTCATTTAGTAAACTAATTAATGATTAATTAAGATATATTAACATCATACAATTTGTGATAAAATACATGTAGATTCATGCTATTTTTAGAAAATAAAAGGCCTTTACTTACATTGAGTAATAAATGAAGAAACGGTTGAAGGTTTTTTTACTGCTTCAATCCTCAGCAACATCGGATCTTCTACGCTATATCCCGATCAATCAAACGAAATCTGATTGTTGGATGAAACTTTAGAAGAAATAAGGAAGAAGAAAAAAAACATTTTTCTTCCAAATTATGAAGGGAATATTAGATTCAGTGAAAACTCTCAGCAAAAGCTTTGCAAGAGAGAGAATGAATATATATAGAGTAATAATAACAAACTAATGACAGCTCATAAAATCCCAACAAACTAACTAATATTTAACAAACTATTAACTACAATAATACTCAAACATCCCCCTTTAAACTAATGGTGAACATTTCTCAACCATTAGTTTGTTTCGTAAAGCTAAAAACGAGCATTAGATAGTGCTTTGGTTAGAATATCCGCTGTCTGAGCTAAAGAATGGACATGGCAAACATCAAGTTGTTTTCGAACAACCTTCTCACGAATAAAATAAAGATCTAACTCAATAGGCTTCATTCGGGCATGCTGAACTGGGTTAGCAGCAAGATGGACAGTACTCAAATTGTCGCACCAAATAATAGGAATTGTAGGAGAAAACAATGTCAATTCACCAAAAAGATGTTGAATCCAAGTGAGTTCGGCAGTGATAGTGGCAAGGCTTCGATATTCAGCTTTCGTGCTTGACCAAGATACAACAGGCTGCTTTTTTTAACTCCAATAAATTAGACTACCACCAAAATAAACACAAAAACCCGTGGTGGACCTCTTATCATCCGGGTTAGAGGCCCAATCAACATCAGAATAAGCAACAAGCTAAAATGTAGAAGTTGGTTTTAAATGTAAACCATAAGAAATAGTTTAATGAGATAACTTCGGAGTTTGCATGAGTTGACAAACTTTGTTAACAGCATATGCCAACTCATGCCAAGTAATAGTAACATATTGTAAGGCTCCCACAACACTTCTATATAAGTGTGTATCATCAAAGTCACAAGCATCATGTTTTGAGAGTTTATCAGTACTGGCCATTGGAGTACAAACACCACGAGCCTCAGTCATATTTACCCTCGCTAGTAAATCTGCAATATACTTAGACTGTGATAAACACAATCCTGAAGTAGTAGCTTATATTCCCAAAAAATAATTCAGCTGACCCAAATCTTTGAGAGCAAATACAATATTCAGAGTGGAAACAAGCTTATTAAAAAAGATTGATCATTCCCAGTGAGTAAAATATCATCAACATACACCAAGGCAAAAATGAAACATCCATTTGCAGAAAATATGAAGAGAGATTGGTCAGATTTTGCAGGATGAAAGGCAAGGTTGATCAAAACATTACTCAATTTCTCAAACCAAGCTCGTGAAGCTTGTTTTAAACCATATAATGCCTTCCTTAGTTTGCAAACAAAAGTTGGATTTTCTGAATCAACAAAGCCATCAGGTTGAGTCATATACACTTCTTCAGTTAACATGCCATTAAGAAAAGCATTGTTGTCATCTAATTGCCGAATAGGCCACTTGTATGTTAAAGTAATTGTCAAGATGATTCTAAATTTTGTTGGTTTAACCACCGGACTAAAAGTCTCATTAAAGTCAAAGCCAGCAAGTTAATGAAATCCCTTAGCAACAAGTTTTGTTTTGTACTTATTTAGAGTACCATCAGGATTTTCCTTCACTTTAAACACCCACTTACATCCTATCACCTTTCTGTTAGATGGACAAGGAACTAATGTCCAAGTGTGGTTTCTAGCCAAAGCCAAATAGTCTAGAGCCTGTTTTACATTCTTTGGTTTTTTAGTAACTAAATAGGCTTTTGGTTTAAAAATTCCAGCCGTAGCTCTTGTAGTCATTTTATGATTATTTTGTGGAACCAAAGATGTGGAAGGATCAACAAATTGATCAGTAGATATAGCAGGCAAATATGTAGACACTGTTACAGACTCATCAGTAGTAACAACATGAGAGACATCAGTTGGAGAAAGAGAACCAATAATAAGCTGAACCAAGGTAGGTGCAATAGATGAATGAGGATTAACCACCTCAGATTCAATATGTGGTAAAATAGGAGTAGAGAGAGAAGACACAATGGGAGGAATAGTAGATGATAAGGAAGTAGAAGATGAGACAAAAGTTGAAAGAGAAGGAAATATATCAGTGTAAGGAAAGTAATGGTCATTAAAAATAACATCCCTAGAAATGTAAACCTTACCATTGGAATCTAGGCACTTATAACCTTTATGATGTGGACTATAGCCAAGAAAAACACAATGGTTAGACTTATAGTCAAATTTATATTTGTTATAAGGTCTAAGATTTGGAAAGGAAGATCATCCAAAGACTCTGAATCTAGAATAGTTAGGTTTGATCTTAAACAAACATTCAAATGGAGAAATACCATTTAGAACAAAAGTTGGAAGAGAATTTATAAGGAATACACTAGTGCTAACAGCTTCATCCCAAAAAGTCAGAGGTAGAGAAGCCATAGCCAAAAGGGTTAAAGCAGTTTCTGTGATGTGTCTGTGCTTCCATTTTGCTCATGTGTATGAGGAGAAGACCTTCTCTGAATAATACCATGATCTTGAAGAAAAGAAGTGAATGCTCTATATTCCCTTCCCCCAATAAGATTGAACAGCTTTTACTTTGAAACCAAATTCAAGTTCAACTTGCTTTTTAAAGTTGACAAAACATTGAAGTGCCTCAGACTTGTGTTTAAGGAAATAAACTCGTGTAAGTCTAGAATATGTATCAACAAAGTGAATGTAATATCTAAATCCCCCAAGAGATGTCATTGGAGATGGTCCCCACAAATCAGTATGCACTAATTGAAAAGGTTTAGTATAAACAGTAGTAGATTGAGAAAATGGAAGTGTATTCACTTTACCTAAGATAGCAAGAAGAACCAAAATCAATTGCACTTTTATTTGGTAGAGACAGATTACAAGCATGTAGAACACTATTTACAGTTTTGGCAGAAGGATGGCCCAGTGTGCAATGCCATATGGAAAAATGAGAAAATAAACTATATGAATTTGAAAAAGATGTAGAGATAGAGTGTAAGACATTTTCATGTTTGTTTGTAAATTGAAAACTTGGTAGACTTCTAGTAGTAGAAGAGGTATCAAACACATATAGACCCCCTCTAAGCTTCTTGTGCATAAGGATTGCCTTGGAATCCTGATCCTTGACAAAACAAAAATAAGGGTGAAATTCAAAGAAAATACCATTATCTTTTGCAAATGAAGAAACACTAAGAAGGTTTTTAGTTATGAAAGATACATGAAGAAGATTCTTTAATACAAATAACTTGGATGTTAAAGGAGTAATCAAAACAGAATTACCAAAATGTTGAATAGAGAGTGGAGAGCCATTACCCATGTGAATAATGTCCTGACCCTAATAAGGCATTCTAGTAGCCAAGTTAGTTGCATCTTGAGTAACATGGTTTGTTGCACCAGAATTCGGTTACCAGAGAGAATCAGCAATAGATTTTGGAGTAGCAATGTAAGAAGCAAGCTTTGCAGATAGAGGATGAGAACCAGACACATTCATGTTTCCAAATGAACCATTAAAAACATAACCATGTGCTCCTTGAGAATTATTTGCACCAGAGGTATAAGGACCATGTGTACCAGTATATCCAGGATTCCTATTGAAGGAATTGGATGAAGTAGATCCCAAACCAGCAAAGTTAGGATCAAAATGTCCATAACACTTTCCACTGAGATGACCAAAACACCCACATAACTGGCACTTCCAAGAATTCTTGCCCCGTCCATTACCCCTGTTATTTCCTTTGCCATTATTGTTACCTTTATAGTTCGAAGAATTTCCACCAAAAGTTTGATTAGCAGAAGTCATTTGAGACTGTGGAAAAGAAGAATAATTGCTCTTCCTAGACTGAGATGATTAATTGGCCAAATTGATTAACATAGGTTCAGCAATCTTGGAACATTTCTCTATTCTAGTCTCACGAGCAAGCAGCAATGATTCAATTTCTTCAACAACATACTCATCCTTTCTAGAATTTACAGAAATTATTAAAGAATTATATTTATCAGATAATCCATCAAAGATTGCATCAATGTGTTCTGAATCACTCATAGGATGACTAATGGATTCCAACTGATCAACAACATGCTTAATTGTCAGTAAATAGTCATTATTAGAAAGTGAACCTTTTCTCATATCCTTAAGCAAATCCTTGAATTGAGAGACTTTAGCCTTGGTTTTCGCAGCAAAATAAGCAACCAAAGTAGGCCAGATCTGAGCAGCAATATTACATCCTACCATTTTGGTTAGGATTGTAGAGGACATAGATGAAAGAAGCCAAGAAACAAGAAAACTATCCTTAGTTTCCCGATAAAGATACTCCACTATAAGAAAACTGTCAATTTACGACCAGAACATGTGGTTGCTTTTTTACGACTAACCGAGTCGTAAAACCAAGCGTTGACCCAGAGCTACCATTTGGTCGGAAAAACTTCGACCAAAATGCGACCATATTCTATAAGTAGACGTAAAAAAACACCCGAAATTATGGCTCCAAAATTACGACTCAGTGGTCGTAAATAATTACGACCAGATGATCGTAATTAAATGACCCCAAATAATGGTAGTCACAAACTTTTGTGCCAAAGAATGGCGCGAAAATTACGACCAGTGAGTCGCAAATATATTTTGTCTTAGTGGTCGCATTAAAGTGACTCACCATATTCTTAGTCTATTTTTTTTAGGGAAATATACTGACACCAAATGCGACCATCTGGTTGCAAATTGGCTACCATCAGGTCGCAAAAAATGGAGGGAATATTACTTACCTTCCCGCCAATTTTTCTGATGGCTTGGTCGCAAAATGACAGATTAACCACCTATAAAATTCACTTCCAAACATAGTTTATCAACACAAAAAAAAAATGAGAGAGTGGATTGTACATTCGTTTAATTGGGGGGTTTTTTGAACGATGAATTAGTTGCAAGGGTTCATCAATTTGTTGATTTTTGTATGGGAACTGAGTATTACAAAAAAAGATGGTCAGAAACTACGATGTCCATGCAGAAAATGTGACAACAGAAAAATCATACCGGTTCCTGATTTGAAGAAGCATCTTTAATGTTGGGGTTTTGTGCCAAATTATTATCACTGGGTGTACCAAGGTGAAACGAAGGAAATGTTCGACGCTACAATACATGAATCTCGACAGTACGAAGGAAGCAGCTCGAATGTTGACGTTGCAGTCCATATTGAAGAAAACCAGTTCGGTCAAATGCAGCAGATGAAAATGGATGGTGCAGGGTATGGTAATGAAATGAATCGCAAAAGAGAAGATGAAGAACAAACTTTCGTTGAGGAAGAAATGAATCCAGAAGCACGTAAAATGCACGAGATGCTTACCACAGCTAGTCGACCGTTGTATGGAGGATGTGAGGTTAGCAAACTTGCTGCAGCTATGGAACTTTTAAATATAAAAGCGCAGTACCACATACCAGTGAGAGGATTTGATTCAATTTTATCTTGGTTTCGTCGATGTGCTCCTCCAAAAAACACGCTGTCAGAGAGTTTGTATGACACGAAGAAACTTGTGGAGGGTCTTAGTTTACCCATGGAGAGAATAGATTCATGTTAAAACGAATGCATGATATACTGAGATGTGGATGAGAGTCTGCAGTCTACATCACTACAAATTTTACTTTCAACCAAGATATAAACAAGAGAGACGCAACCTGATTTCACACACCCGCATGTTCTATTTACCGCTGACCCGCATCTTCAACGATTGTATGCATCAGATGTGACATCTTCTTATATGAGATGGCATCACGAGCATGCTGAAGATGAAGGAGTTATGAGACATCCCTCAAATGCTACGACGTGAAAGCATTTGAATAAGTGTCATCCAGATTTTGCCCAAGATCCTAGAAATGTTAGATTGAGACTATGCACGGACGACTTTAACCCGTTTGAGGCGTCAGGAGCACAATATTCAGTATGGTCGGTGATGGTGACCCCGTATAACTTGCCACCCTCAATGTGTATGAAAGACCCGATGATTTTTTTAACTGTGATCATTCCTGATCCGAAGAGTCCAAAACAGAAACTGGATGTGTATTTGCAACCACTTATCGCAGAGTTCAAAAAGTTGTGGACTGATGGTGTTATGACATATGATATATCAAGGAAACAAAATTTCTTGATGTGCACTGCATTAATTTGGACAATTAGTGACTTCTCAGCGTATTCAATGTTATCAGGTATGTTCAATATATTATTTATACTTTTCTCTGTTTATTAGTTTCGTAATTGCTTGCTTAGTCATAATATGTAGATAAGTAATCCATACCTTCTCTCATCCTCTTAAAGGATGGAGTACGGCTGGAAAATATGCATGTCCACATTGCATGCTTGACATAGAGGCATTTTCTCTAAGACACGGTCAAAAAACTTGTTGGTTCGATTGTCACAGAAGATTTCTACCTTTGAATAATTCATTTCGTGCTAACAATAATGACTGGAAGAAAGGTCGACGTGCACGAAAAGTGATACCTCCGACAATGTTTAGCGGGCGAGAAATTCTTCAAGGTATAGATGCCCTAGGCATGCAGAAGATTACATATGAGGGTGCAGAGAATGCAAACAAGTTAGCTGGAAAGAAACACCGGATGGAAGAAACAGAGTATTTTTTGGGATCTACCGTATGGGAAAGATCTACTAATAAGACATAACTTGGATGTAATGCATATTCAGAAGAATTTCTTTGACATTGTTTTCAACACTATTCTGAATGTTCCAGGAAAAACAAAAGACAATTTGAAGGCACGTTATGATATCCGAGAGATATGTCATCGCCCTGAGTTGGAGCCTTATGCTAATGATCATTACGCTAAAGCGAAGTACATGTTGACCACGGAGGAAAAAAAGACATTATTTGAGTGGATAAGATCAATCAAATTCCCAGACAGATACGTTTCCAATCTCAGTCAATGGATAGAAAGCCAGAAACATATAATGTTCGGGGTGAAAAGTCATGATTGTCTTGTATTCATGCAACGATTGATGCCGGTCGCGTTCAGACCATTTCTAGAGCATAGGCATTGGGAGCCGCTTGCGTAGTTGAGTGTTTTTTTTAGGGACTTGACTTCTACTTAATTGACTGACGCAACTGTTGTATTAATGAGTTCGGAGATTGTTGTTATCATTTGTAAGTTGGAGTAAATGTTCCCACCTTCCTTTTTTGACTCAATGGAGCATTTTCCCATGCATTTTCCGTACGAGGCATTCTAGAAGGTCCTGTGCATTACCATTGGATGTACCCATTTGAAAGGTAAAACACTCATAATGTTAGTTACATACGCAATCAGGCACATTGAATATTTAACGTATGTTTTACACCGTATGGACAGGTACTTACGTCGGTTGAAGAAGATGATCAAAAATAGATAACGAGTATAAGGATCTATCAGTAGTGTGTACCGTACGTAAGAGACTACCACATTTTGCTACTACTATTTTGGTCAGCACATTGCAGAGCAGTATCGATAGGTGAAGCGAAATGTTGTTGAAAATTTACTAGAAGGTGTTGATGTAAATAACTTGTCCATATTTACAGCGGCTGACATGACTGTTGGTAAAAGTGTGCGGAGGTCGTTGACCGATGCTTAGTATCACATTATCCAAACGTACGTGTTATACAACTGCACCGAAGTGGAGCCATACATAGAGTACGTTTTTTATATGATATGTTCATAGTTTAAAACAATTTGAAATGTTCCAAACAGTTGTTAACTTATTGTATATCATATATAGATTGTTTCTAACCTATACATTCGAATGGTACGGCCTGGTCTTACATCCGTTGATAGGTGAAATTTCCAGATTTCTCATCATCAGATGAAGCAAAACGCTGCAGAACATATCGATTTTTTTCAAAAATATATTTCTGTAATCGATGGCCTTTAATCGAAGCCTGAACTTGTTGGCACCAAAGCAAGAAGATGCTATGATCCAATTTCACTGATATTTTTTTGGAGAAAAACTCACTAATTTCAATGAATCAAAAGTAACAATCGAGGATTGCAAAAATGTTGGTGTTGAATCTGTGGAAGTAGACATTTGAAAAAGATGATAAAAAAGGCTGAGTTTATGAGAAACATATGTTAAGAAAAGTAATTGACAAACGGTAAAATCATGCAACCACCGCTTGATCAGATGAGAAATTTCCAAGTAAAATTGAGAGAAAAAACTGAGAAAGTTGCAAGAGGAAAAGAAAAATATCAAACAAAAGGACTACTTGCTAAAGAAAAATTGTGGTCCATGACCATAATCTCTTAATACCATATTAGATTCAGTGAAAACTCTCAGCAAAAGCTTTGCAAGAGAGAGAATTAATATATATATATATATATATAGAGTAATAATAACAAACTAATGACAGCTCATAACAACTCAACTAATCCCAACTAACTAACCAATATTTAACAAACTATTAACTACAATTAATACTCCAACAGGGAAAATCGGCAAAGGGGAGTATAGAGAGGAAGAGAGTTTTTCAATTTCTAATGAATTGAGTTGTGTGATTTATGAATGACTCAAGCCTCCTATTTATAGACTAATGGAAAAACTAATCTCATTAAAATATTCCATAGAGATAAATACAAAAAGAAAAAAAATAATGATCTCTTTCCTTTATCTTGGTATTTCGAAAATACCATGGATAAATAAGAGGATATTTTCTTTTCTTTTATTTGATTTATTTTGGGTAAATAAATCTATATAATTATTTTAGGATATAATTCAAATAATTATTTTTTCCTTAAATAATATGTCATGGCCGAAAATTACATGTAATAAATAATTAATAAATCAAATTTATTTAATTAATTATTTTGGGCCAATTTCAATTGGGTTCATTAATCCAATTGGGATAGAAACTCTCTCTTAAATTAATAAGTCCAACTTAATTAATTTATTAATTTATCAAATGATATTTAATTATTAATTTACATTTAGTTAATTTTCATTATGTAAATAATTAATAATAAATATTTTAATTGATATTATTTTGTTATTAATTAATAATATTAATTTCTATTTAAATAAAATTAATTATTTAAACAATTAATAATTATCAATTAATTTCAAATTATTAACTACCATTTAAATATACTCACTATTTAAACAATTAATAATATTTCATTATTAATTTCCTATTTAAATAAAGTGTAAAATGCAAATGAAACCCCTGTGGTTTTTTTCAAATGCATCAACACCCCCTGTGGTTTGAAAATGACAAACCACACCCCTGTGGTTCCAAATTTTTTCAATCAGACCCCTCCTCTTCAATGTTAATAATTTTCTTTTAGCTATAACTTCTTCGTTTGAACTTCGATTTAGATGATTTAAGATATTTTAGAATCCTCATTTCGAGTTCTACATAATAGTCACTTCGAAACTTTTAAATAATTAATAAATAAAAGAGTTTCTTGACATCAAAATAATAGGTATGATTGACACCGTTAACTCTTTGGGTTATTGATGATTTGGAAGTTTTGAAGTGACCATAGTGTAAAGACCGAAGGGGAGGGGTCTGATTCAAAAAAATTGGAACTACAGGGGTGTGATTTTCCATTTTCAAACTACAGGTTCATGCATTTGAAAAAAAGCATAAGGGTCTCATTTGCATTTTACCCTTAAATAAAATCATTATTTAAACGATTAATAATAATTATATTAATTATCGTTTAAATATACTCAATATTTAAACAATTAATATTGCTTATTTACGTAATTCACTTTACTTAAAATTTTCATTTCTTCTACTTGATTTTTGGGCTAGCATAGAGACCCGATGGACCTATAGATCATGGGCTTAATAATTAGTCAATTAAGTGATTAACTCATAATCAGTTAATTGACTAATTATCTAACTATGAATAATTCTACTATAGATTCATAGCTGAACTCCCCTCACTATAGATGAGTTATGTCATTTAGTTTGTCTTTTATTTATATCGATGATATATCCTTCACGTGGAACCCTTATAATTACAGCTTTATCCTTGTGTTCCCGCTGATTCTCTAATGAACATTATCTTTAGTCGAACTAGGGATAATATGCTTCTGTAATCAATAGAAGTCGTGGCACTACTTGTTCATGTCTCGAATTAGTACATCAAGGGAGTTTTCTAAAGTTCCTAAAATGTTTAGGTATCGCACTGATACCATTAATTTATAGGAAAATTATGAATTTCATCTCGTGAAAATGTGTTCCCAGCTACTTATCTAGTTATGTTCCCAAAGCAGGAGTGTATTGAGTGTTCTTACAGGCCTCTCTCAACCATGTGAATCAAAGAACATAACTCCACAAATAGGAGTCCACACTTCACTCAGGATTGAGATTTATAACGGTTGATAAACTTAGTTTTATATTTGATCATTTCTCTTGAACGGTACTAATGAGAAATTTGATCAAACATCGTGGTCCTGTCATATACAATCAATATTGCATATGATACTTCCATTTCATGTCACCCACATGAATGATCAAGATTAAATCATTTGTCTATAAACAAAATGCGAAGCTATCAACAGTGTTACCAAGATAAGGTTCCCAAACATTATCCATTTACTGTAGACACTTTTAAGTTACTCATCTCGACTTTAATCCTCTCATATGACTCACATACTAAGTCGTGATTTCATAAGAGTGACTTAGAGTTTTACTATTTGAATGTTTAATATATATATATATATATATATTTACATATATTCCTAATATAGTCAATTGAATCAATATAGATAATAGAAAGAATTTATGTCTATTTATTTAATTTATTCGAAATAAATTATCGTTATTAAATAATTACAAGTTCTAGGATACCATTCCTAACACATATTTATAAGAAAACTAGGCATCAGAAAATATTTGAATATCTTTTTAATTACCAAATAATTAAATAAAGATATTGAAAATATATTTTGAATAATTATTATATAACATCTTATTCCATAGTAAGATATTTCGTATCACAATTTAAATTAATCTCCATTAATGTAAATAATTCTTCCCATATCTAAATATTTAAATTAATCATATTAATTTAAATAAAAGATATCACAAATATATTTTAAATAAAATGAAAAAATTATTCACCAATATTTTCCAAAGTGGCGTGTGACCCCACCATGGGTCACACGCCCATATCATCATCAAATGATAATATTGGACATTTTATTTTTCCTTCATTTATTAAATAGAAACAACTCTATTAAATATTAAAATAAATAAACTCTTTTATTTAATTAATTCCTTTTTAATTTGACAATTCAAATTAATTAATTAAATAAACTCCTCTATTTAATTTCCCATTAATTTTAGACAGTCTCAAAATTAATCAAATAGACTCTTCTGTTTTAATCTCTTCATTTGAATAGACTCCTCTATTTAAATTCTATTAATTAAATAGATTCATCTATTTAATTTCTTTTAATTAATCAAATAGACTCCTCTATTTATTTTTCTCAATTTCCAAGGTGAATAATCACATTAATCATATTCTCAGTTACATGCGATAGCTTGGAGGATTTAATGGACCTATAGGACTAAGCTCCAATGATCTAGAATTACATTGATTAAACTCATTTAATCAATTAATTTTTATTCATTAACTCCTAGATAACTTCACTATATATCTAGAGTTGCACTCTTAGTACTAGAGACAGAGTTATGTCAATTGACTAAAATCATTAAGTATACTCTAATCCTTCACAAGTAGTTCGTATCCCTGGCTAGGTAATTATCTTTTTAACCTCCATGATACATCTTGTTCCTTAAACCCAACTAATTTTTTAATGATCAACCTTACATATTCTCAATCACGCGACTTTGATTTTTCCTTGATCAGAGGAATATGGGGCTCCGCTATTCAAGCACCTGAATCACTCTATAAGGGAACTACTAATCTCTTTTCCTCTTAGGAAAAGAGATTGAATTCCAATATTGTGTAATTATGTTCCCAGCTATAAGCAAAATTCAATCCCAAAGTAGGAGACATATTGAGCAAACAATATTGAGTCACTCTCACCCATGCAAATCAATGGTTTGTCTCTTGTAAACAGGAGTTCATAATCCACTCAGGATTAAGATCAATTACACAATTGATCAATATACAAAGTGTCTTTCTGTAACGGCTTTACCAGAAGACAATAAGTATATCTTAGTCCAGTCTATTACAATCTCTATTGCACCAATATCCTCACTCATATGTCTCTACTTGAGTGATCCAGATGAGATCACTTGTGTCAATTCACAAGTGGGCAGTGTTAGTGGTGTTACCATAAATAAGGCACCCAACCTTTATTCATATACCACAGACTATTCGAGTTACAACTTAAGTGAATCTTCCTACATCACATGCTTACTTTAAGTTATCATAAGTAACTCTAGATCTTATGATGACTTACATTTATTAAACAATAATAAATGGCAATATTAATATTATTAATTAATAATTCCTTTATTTATTTATAGTTTCATTGGATTACATAAGATTTAGGGTAGAAACCCCAGTAGTATATAGTTTCTTCAAGTTTTCCATGGAGAAAAGCTATTCAAGTTCAAGGTTTTTGGAGGAAACAATAGTCAGAAGAAGTCTTATTGAGGTATGTTTTACCACTGGTGAGAAGATTTTTGTTTAATCTATTGCTTCTCTTTGAGTAAAGCCTTTTGAAACAAGTCTTGCTTTGTAACTTGGCCTTCCTTTTCCAGCTATACATTCATTCTTCTTACAGATCTACTTAGAAGCAATCAATTTCTGTGATTTGATAGTAGGTATCAGTTTCCAAGTTTCTTTCTTGTGTAAAAAGTCAATTTTCTCTTACATAACTTTCTTCCATAGCCTTGAGTCATGGCTTCTAATGAACGGCTCATATATTTTAGGCTCATCCTCACACATTTAAACGATAGAGTTCAATGTATATGCCACTATATCAGCTTGTGCATACCTACAAGGTGTTTTAATAAACCTTCTCTGTCTATCCCTAGCAAATTCGTATTGTGACATATCCTGGTGCTCAGTTTGAAGTTGTTCCTAAGTATCTGTTTGTTGAATTGGAGCTTGTTCTGTGATTAGAGATCTTTTGTCTCTCTTCTATTTTGAATCTACTTCTTTCATGGGGAAGCAACTCCACCTCAAAACTAGCTTTCTCTTTGCCTTTTGTGCTGACTAGTTGATCATTAGCAAATGTGTTCATCAGCATCTCATCCTCTCTGAATTTTATATTTGTTATAGATAAACATTTATTGTTCATATTATCTCTTGTCTTCTAGCCCTTGGCACCAATAGGATAGCCCGGAAAAGCACATTTAAGTTCTCTAGGTTCAAGTTTTTCGTGTGAAACTTGTACATAGTCTGTTCAACTAAAGGTTCTGAGGTGTTGGAGGCTTGGAGCATGTCTGGTCCAGCTTTCCATAGGTATTATCAGTCTAGAAAACTATTTGGACGTCTATTGATGTTGTATATGGCTGTAGTATCGGTTTCATCTCAGAATTTTACTTCCATTTGTACATTTTACATAATGCACCTCACCTCTCCATGACTGTTCTATTTAGCCTCTCAGCCACACCATTCTGTTAAGGAGTGTCTTATTTTTTTATGTCTTGTGGTTCCATTTGATGCATAATACAGATTGAACTTAACTACACATAATTCTAAAACATTATCAATCCTACCTGACTGTTCTCGTGGTTTGTGTCTCAATTTTGTTTTTCCATTCTTTGAACTTCCCTAGAGTCTCATTTTTAGTTTTCAGAAAGAATACTCATGCTCTACTAATTTAAATTAGAAGTGCCCACTACTTAATTCATAATTTAAATTTGAACACTTTTAAATAAATAGATCTATTACCTGAAAAGACTGGGACGTTACAGCATCAATCCCAACATTAACAACTTTAGGCAACTCCCTTAATGTATAAATTTGAGACTTGAACAGGAGACGCTGATGGGTGCGAAACCACAAAAAATCTATGCTTACTCTTGAATCTTAAGAATCGTTGAATTGATGAGTAAGGTTGAATCCATAGGAAATGTGTAATTAAATTAAAGTAAATAACAACGTGAGTTTTGAAGTTTGTTGTTGAAAACAATAAATTAAAAGTAAGAAATGAAATGGAGAAAGACTTCCAACTAAAGGTTTAATCTCTGTTATGGTTCATCAACTTGATCATCTATACATGCATAAAATCCTAAATTCTTCTCTAAATTTGTTCTAATTATCAAGCTAGTCCTAATAACACAAATTCTTCCTCAATTATTTGATAGTCAAGATACGATCGTTGGCTAATTCCCTAATCAATAAACAATCTTAGAATACGATAATAGGATTTAATCTACTAAAAGCATTAAGAAGAGAAGAACTTAATTCTAACCACCAAACATGGAACGTCCTATATTCGTTTAAGGTAGATCATACATTACCAAAACATGAATTGAAAAGTTATACTGAATAAATTATGCTAATTACTATTTTGATTAGAACATACAAACTATTATGGATTAAAAGTTCTAAATTAGAAACATGAAAGATTAAAAGTTGAACAAAGAGTTCTTTTGCACAATAATCAACAACCAGTTGATTAAGCAAAAAGAATAGATGAATAAATAGAAAATAATAATTGAATTAAGAACAAAACCTTACAAATTTATGAACCAAACTTTGATTATTATCTAGTAGGAATAAGAAAACTAGTTAGAACGTGATAAAAAGCATCTAAAACTCGTAAGAAAACTATGGGGAGAATGAATGTTAAATTAAAGTTCAAAGAAGTGCTTAAATAGGCAAAAATCAAAATATGCCTCTGACTATGTCGACCTAGCACCGAGGCCACGAACTACCACAGCCGCAGCAACGAGAAAAAAAAAACTCAAAGTCCGCGTGTCCAAACCAAAATCACTCAAACTCATAACAAGGTATTTTTCTAAATGCATCAATTAATAGAAGTTTCACCTGAACCTTTCAAGTACCTCATTAGTTTTATACTAAATTTCCAATGGAGCTTTTGGAAGTGAGACAACTTTCTTTTTAGTTCTGCTCTTGGAACATGATCGCTCTCTTTCATACTAGGCTCCTCTAAAGGTTTTTCATCCCTCAATGATATAGCACTAGCATTCTCTATACTTGATTTACTGGAGTTTGGGAAGGAAAATTACCTAGGTTCTCCAATATAATAACTGAAGAAGCTAGTTGAGCCCTTTGATTTTTTGGGTTTTGGATGCTAGTTCTCGTCTCCTGTTAAAATGGAAGTGTGTTAGTAGTGAGAGATTTAGCAATTTCTTCTAAAGAGAAACATTGTTTTGAGGTGGATTGAGATGGCTAGATATGTATTGTTGGTAGTTTGACATGGATCAATAGCTAGAGGTTGGATGATCCCTTTATCCTGAGTTGTAAGTATTTGAGTATATATAAAAAATCGCTTGTTTTTTGTCTTGAAATATTCTAACTGGATTGACATACTCGTAAGGGTTGTCTTGAAATCTAGGACATAAATTTGTTGGAATGTTTAGGTACGATGTAGATTCCAGATGTGTTCACTTGTTATAGATTTCTCGAAGCCAATTTTTTAACAATAGTAGTCAAGCTGATTAATTTAAACTCAAATGTAGTTAATTCACCTCTAGCCATTGAATCTGAAACACCAAACACACGGTAAAAAAATCAAAACATAAATTTAGCGTCTTCTGGAGCCACTAGCTAATTTATGTGTGCGTGAAATGATTGTTTTTCTGGTAATTTCTTCGTTATAAGTCTATTTTTCTAGCCCTTTTTATCCGTGTTCATCAAATCAATCCATTAATCAAATATTAAATTATTAATAAACTTACTCTTGTATTTAAATGATTATGAAGTTAATAACTCTAATTAATATGCTACATTATGGAGTTATCAAGCGCCTTATCTTCAACTGATCAGATAAGTATTTTTCTATAGTATAACTACAGAAGTTGTTCATTAAAGAATAACTGGGGACACCAGAAATAACATATAATTACAGGGTTAAAATGATAGTTTTTCTTTTAGGGTAAGTGGGAATATTTTTTTTACTTCTTTTCTTCTTTTGGCTACACTCCCACAAGCTTATTTTACTTTCGGTTTGGATATAGCATAGAAGATATGATGTTCGTTTCATGAACCGCCAACCTAATCTCTATATTATTCTAAGGTATAGTATAGGAAAACCCTAAACCCTTATTTTAGGTTTTCATTATATTATTGCATGATATTGATGACATTTGTCTAAATTAATGTTAATTAAAGTCTTGAATTAATTTACTAATTAATTAGCATCGAAGATCATGTGTTAGTTTCAAAACCCATTTTTTTTAATGGAAATGGAATACGTGTCATACATAGAACAAACTTCATCCAAATTTCGTTAAAATTAACCGGCTGAGTGGTGTGATTTGCAACTTTGCAAATCATGCATAGAGATGTTTAAAACTAATTTTAAATCACAAATGTATGATTTGCATCCATCTCTAATAATAATAATTTATTTATTTTATATAAGAATATAATTTTTCTCCTCACTAGTTAAGAGGAGTTCAATTCTCACTACAATATGTATATTAACTCTATTAACTCATTTATGTTATAGTTTATAAATATATGAGTTTCATTAACTCTATTTGGTTCAAGAGAGTTAATACACACATGAAAGTAAGGGGAAGTTTCTTCTAATTAGTGAGGAGATAAGTTTATTTTTTGAAGGGTAAAATGTAAATTAGACCCATGTGGTTTTTGCCAAATGCATGAACACCCTATGTGGTTTGAAAATGGCAAATCATACCTCTGTAGTTCCATATTATTCCAATGAGATCTCTCCCTTCTAACGTCATTAATTCGCCATAACTTTTTCGTTTAAACACTGATTTGGATGATTCAAAATATTTTAGAAATCTTATTTCGAGCACTACATTATGGCTATTTCGAAACTTCTAAATCATCAGTAACCAAAAGAGTTGATGGTATCAATCATACCTAGTATTTTATTAATGACTAAGAAAAAACTACAGGGGTGTTATTTGTATTTTACCATTCTCTATATAATACTGGGGGAGATTATTATTATTATTATTGTTTAATATTTATATTATCTCATATTAATGAGATGGTTACAGATACAACCGAGATGTTTGAAATTTGTAGGTGTTTTGAAATAAATGGTACAACCCCTACAAATTAGGAAAGGAAATTTCAAAGGGGGCAAAAACAGAGAATTAATTTAAGTCAAATTATTAATTAAAATCACCTACTCAAAATCCACTTGCTGTATATTTTCATTTTTTCTGTCTTCTGACAGCCAATGCTTTATTTATATACATATGAATTTGGATGCTATCTGTTTCTCTCTTGTCTATCCAATGAATCTGTCAGATTTGGATAAGAGAGAATTAAACAGCATAATATTTTTGTTGGGTAGTGTAGTACTAGTATATGTAAGTTTTATTCAATTTTATTTGCAATCACCATTGAAAACAATTGGATCAGAATGTAGAGAAAGGGAAGTTTCGGATACTATTTTTTAGAAGCCGTTTATATTTTCATAGAACAAAAAATAAAATATAGCATTTTAATTGAGGGCAATTACTAAAATAATATATTTTTACCAACTAAGTATTAAAATTTTATAATTTTTCAAAAATTACTAAAATAGCATAATTATAGTTCAATAATTTAATGAATTATATTTCTTTAATTTATTGAACTAAAAAAAAAAAAAAAAAAAACTAACAAATTCTTTGAAAATAATAATGAATGATAATCAAATAGCTCGATAAATTATTGAACTTAAATTTAAACAAGTAAAAAAAACTTACAAAATCATTAAAAATACTCATGAAAAATAGTTCAATAATTTAATGAATTATAATTATACTTTTAGAGTAATTTTTAAAAAGTTCTAATATTTTAGTAATTAGTATGCAGATTTATGTTATTTGGAACAAATTCTTTTTAATTGTTATTTAATAAAAAATTGATTTCTATTACTCTACTTTTTTAATTATCTACTTTTGAAACTGTTGAAATCTGTTATTTTATTTAGTTTATATTTTAAGTGTTAGTCGGATTTACTATTATTACCTAAATAATAGGTAATAGTTTTACATTGAGTATTGTATTTAATCATTATGTGTAAAGTGAGAGAAATGGAGAGTTGTAGATTTAGTTCATTATTCACCATCATTTAAAGGTTTTTAGGAGAGAGTTCTCATCGCTATACATTCGATTATTTAGGTTTTCTCTTTCGAAAAAACAAAATGGATATCTAAAGAATTGGATGGTCAATCAAAAAAATTAGACGTACGATCTTTTATAATTGGAACAGTATAATTCTCAATGTGTTCCCTTCTCTGTTTACGATTTCAATAGCAAGATGTGTGTTTCCCACAACATAAACAAAATCTAGTTTTTTTCCTAAGGTATATCCATATAAAGCCGATCAAAATATATAAACTTTTGTCTATTCTAAAAGTTTCCTTTTAAAATATTTGTTTAATTATTTTAAATCATCCTTTTTAAATACAAAGTTAGAAAGCAGTTTGTCAAAACAGTGAGAACCGACCTTAATTGATTCTCACGGTGTCAATGAAGTAGAACGGGTGGGAAATGCATTTTTCATCTCCATCCCAGCTAAAATCAAAGGAAATTTATATGAATATTAGAATTTGGTGAAATATTTATAAATTTATTAGAAAAAAAAATGTTTATAAAAATGTTAGAATTTCAAAATGTAAATATATCAGTCAATCATATTAGTATATTAGTCAATAAATAATAGTATATTAGTGATGTGTAATAGTATATGAGTGATAGTCGACTAATAAATTATCAATGAGATACTAATAGTTCACTGTAATAATAATTGACCTCAGAATCTTTGAAATTTTCATTCAACATTCCATCTTAAACAAGAAATTTTGACACCCCCGACTTGTTTTTGATTTAATGTCCGTTTAAGATAATTTTTAGAAATTTTTAAAATTATTTTTTAATAAAAAAAATGTTTGTATAAACTATTAAGAAATTATCTATAAACATTTCAAAAAATTATCGTAAAGAAACTCTCAATAGAGTTTCCTTTTCGGAAAAAAAAAATTTACACTCTTAATTGCTTCCAATTTAGTTTAGAGAAGGATACTTTTTAATATACATAAAGCTCGAAATAATAATAAAAAATTGTGTGGGAGCCTGGGAGGACGTAAATTATATATATATATATATATATATATATATATATATATATATATATATATAAAAAGAAAGTGGAGCCTATAAATTCAGTAGCATGAATAAAGTCTATGTTTGTAAGATAGTAGGAACATTAATGAAGTCTCTATCTTTGTTGGAGAATTGTGTCTCCTATTTTCTGTATATCAACTTAGGTCAAACAATTTATGAATGAGAGGTGAGAGGAAAAAAAAGAGGGGAATTTACATGCACGTGATAATCAGGTGAAATATGAACAAAATTTATTACGAAAAATAAAATATTAACAAAAATATTAGAATTTTAAAGGGACGGTTACTGTTAATAGAGAAATGTCATAAATACCCTTATTTCAAACAACTATATCAGTCAATCAGCGATAGTATAGCAGTAGTAGTTTATCAGTCAATCTATTATATTATATCATAATTAATTATCACTGATTTACCTTGATATACTATCATTGGTGTACTATCACTGATATACTATTTAACATATCCTTATTTACCTTGATATCTATTATTGAAGAAGGTAAATAAGGATATCAATAACTCAAAACTACTCTATATCAATTAGCACTAATTGATATGCTAAAGATATCAAGATTACTAATTAATATACATGAAAAACGCATTTTATATTCACTTAACATTAATTGATATAATAAGTATATCAATAGTGCTAACTGATTTACATGATAATTAATAAGTATATCTTTAAACTCAAATCTAATGTATATGAGTTAGCAGTAATTGATATACTAAGTATATCAATAATACAAACTATTAAATAAAAAGTGTTTTGACCGAAAATTTTAAGGGGCAATTTCAAATATGTTAAATTCTTTTATAATATTTACAAATTTTGTTAGGAAAAAAAAATATTTACAAAAATGTTAGAATTTCAAAAATTCTGAGTATATAGTCAATCAATGTACTATTGGTATATCAATGATAGTTTATTAGTCGATCATTAATAATCTATCACTGATATACTATTAGTTATTTATTGATATACTAATAGTGATTGATTGATATACTCGACTTTTGAAATTCTAATAATTTTTGTAAATATTTTTTTCCTAACAAATTTGTAAATATTTCACCCAATTATAACATTCATGTAAATTTCTGAAATTTTAAAGGAAAAACATATTTGTGTTTTTTAACATTTTGTAAATATTTTTTTTTTGTAAATAGTAAGGTTCATTCTAACAAGCGGTATAGTGAATTTTATCAAAACAATGGCAATATGATTAAAATATGTCATTGTAATGGTGGATCAATGATAAAATACGTCAAAACAATGGTAGATCAGTGGTAGAACATGTTTGATAAAGTATATCAATAATAGTATATTATGGTAGATCAAAGATAGTTTATCATGGTAAATGAGTAGAGTGATCATATATCAATCATGATATATCATTGTAAATCAGTGATAATCAATCACTGATATACTAAGGCCATGTTTACTTGGAGGGAATGAGAATGAGATTATTTCATTCCCATTGATCTTGGAATGGGAATGGGAGTGTGGGACCCACACAATTTGGCAATCTCATTCCCAATTTTCAAACAATTTCATTCCTTCATACAAGTTCATCAATCCCATTCACATTCTTTATTTTGTGGCCAATTTTTATATTTTATTAATTTTCTCTTCTCTCTACTTTTTGTGGGTCCCACATGAAATAATACTTCATTCTCATTCCAATACTCTAGTAAACAACATCAATAGTAATTCTTTTAATTCCGATTCCAAATTTTTTTAGTAAACACAATCAAAGAAATCTTATTCCCATTCCATAATTTTTCATTCCGATTCTTTGTCATTCTCATTCCCGCTAAGTAAACGAGGCCTAAGATATATCGTCATTGATATATCATTACAGAGATGGTAAATCGGTGACTTACTGATATACTTGTATGAGATAAGGGTATTATGGCATTTTATGAACAGTAACCTGGACACTAAAATTCTAACATTTTTGTAAATATTTTTTCAGATTAACATATTTGTAAATATTAAAGCCCATTTTAACATATTTGTAAATGCCCAAAAAAAGAGAGAATATTCTCATTTTTAAGTAAATTTATGTTGGAAAAAAAATAATGAGTAAAAATTTCTAATATAAATATGTTATTGTTAAAAAGTATTTGCAAATATATCATATTTAAAAGTTGAAAAAATAAAATCGACTAAGGCTTAACTTTACAAAATACTTGCTCTTAAAGACCTTAACAATAAGGGAATTCGAATTGGATAAAATTCTCCATAGTTGTTTAATAAGAAAAGTTTGATTAAAATCTTTAATCTTAGCCTTCCTGTTTTGGCTTGCACACAATTTTTTCAATTCATTTCTGTAGAGTTTTTGATATTGCTCTACGAGAAATTAGATATGAATCTAGATCATCACAACAAGACTAAGGCCCAGCTAAAGGTGTGTGTGGGGATTGCTTGAATAATAACTTTAATGTATATCTCTTTCTTCTATAAATTATCTAATATAAGATAATAAATCGTATGAGTTATTGGATGACACCCTAGTCTTACTAATCGTGATAAGAAATTATTGTGACCCAAATGATGATTACTTGGCGGTTTGATAATTAATTAATGATTAAATCCATTAGTTATTGGTGGAAGTACACATATCTTTAATGTGTCCATTGACTCCAAAATAAAAGGTAATGACTCTTTAAATGGTTATGTCTTTTGATGGAAAAGACATAATCATTCATTGGGGCCATTGTCTATTTGTGAAATGACTTTTGGCCCCTATAAATATGAATCTTGGTCATCTCTCGACCCAACATTCTTTATCAGTACATTTATTCCATCACTGTTGTACGTTTATCGGAGTGATAAAGAGAGAATCTCAACTCGTCTATACCGAATTCGTCTACTACTTTACCATGAAGAACAGTATGTTAAATTTATGTTCTATTATAGATACTGTGAAAATCGACCATGACTTCCAAGTTCATGGGATTTATCGATTCATGTTTTAAATTAAGTCTTGCAAACGCAAGTTCTTCTAGCGAAATCTCTCACAATAGACTTCAATCGTATCTTATTCCCCCAAATCATTTAAATTTGCTACTCTATACAAAATGTTAACGGTTGATGAAAGAACTCTAGCTTCTACTACAAGTCAGCCACTAGCTTTTGTAATTCGATTATGTTAGTTAGTTTGTTAAAAAATTTAGTGTTATCTCTTATAAATAGGTCGTCAAGGTGTGAACTAAGATTGTATTCTTGCATTCTAGCTACATTTTCTGTTATAAGCAAAAGAATCCAATATTCATTACTTATTCTTCCTTCAAATTAACATCAAGTAGAGTGTAAGTTCCTTATTGAATTCCTCAACAAAAGGTAGTAGAGCGTGACAATCAAAAACATCCTTAACCTATCATTCTAAATATTTGTCCAAAGTAGAGAAGATATCATAATATATTGGTGTAGCAGTGGAGTCTTGAAGTTCTTTCATGAATTTCTTGGAGAAGTGCAACAATGGTAGCCATATTTGAGGTTGAGAAATTCAATGGCAAAAGGGGTTTCACTTTGTGGAGAAGAAATATTTGAGCATTACTTGTCCAACAAAAGGTGTCCAAGGCCCTTGATGATCTAAAGTTGATCCCAAATTTAGTCACACAAGCACAAAGACAAGACACGGTAAAGACTGCATATAACACAATTCTTCTTTACCTTTCTGACAATGTACTAAGGCAATTGAATGATGAAGGTGTGGAATAAGCTTGAAGCTCTTTATTTGTAACGTCCCGTTAAATTTTGAGGTTTTTTTTTAGTTAAAGTATTTAAGTTAATTAATTTTAAGGTTAGTTAATTTAGATTTTAGAACTTGTAGTTATTTACTTGGTAGTTTATTATTTAAAAGCACTAATTAGAAAACTAGGTGCATTGATTATTACTGATAGGCCAACTAATACTAATCAATCACCTTTTAGCTAGCTTAGAAGTGTTTGCTTGTTATTATTTTTTTTAGAGTTAGTTTAAGTCCTCAAAGAGCATGGGGGTATTTTAAAACAAAAAGGAAATAGAATGACTATTTACCAAAGAAAACTTACCTTTTCAAATCCATTAGGGTCTTCAAGCTTCCTCCATTTTTCAAACAAGCGAAAAGAAAAACACACCATTCCTCTCTCCCTCTCTAGCGCCTCATCTAACTTTTGAAGCATTCCCTCCATCTTCAAGAAATTTCAAAGAATTCTTGTTCTTTTTATGGGTTTCTATTTCCTTTTGATCTTAAATGAAATTTTGAGTTGAAATCTTCAAATTCCATTATATGGAACTTGAAGATTTTGAATTTGGAATTTCATATAAGAGTTTCCTTGGTGTTCTTCAAGACCTAAGCACAAGAGAATAAAAAATACCAAAATCCATCTTCATCCCTAATGTCGTGGGCTACTTTGAGTTAATCCCCCTCATTATCTTGTGATTTTCTTTAATTTTGGATAGAGAAAATCTTGTTCAAAAGCCCTAAGTTAATCTGCCCATTGTTGGATATCACCTATAGACTATCAAAAACCTAAATCGTCTCTAAACCGCTCAAAACCCGGAAAAGAACCCTCATGTTGGCTGAGAGCTACATGGAGTGTCTATCGGGCTGTTTTTCGTCTTTTGTTTAATTACCCACTATTTGTTGTTTGTTTGGTTAAATTAATGTATTTTAGATATAATTAAAATGTAGATGGTGTGCATCCCAAAACCTTGAACAAATATGGATTTTGTTTGAAATTTTGAATGATGACGGGATAATTCTCAATGATTTACAGGTTTTAATATTCATAAAGTCTTCTACATGCGTCATAAATATTCATTTATAAATTAAAAGAATCAGGTGTTTACATTATATGACAAAGACTCTTCCTAATAAGATCTATCTAAAGAAAAAAATTGTTTCAAGATGGATGCTTCGAAGGATTTTGATGACTACAACAAGCTTACTTCTGATCTTGCAATTGTGGTGAGAGATTTGATTATGAGAATCAGGCAATAGTCTTACTATATTTATTGCCTGATTCATTTAGAGAAATTAAGACAACAATCATGTATGGAAATGAAAAGGATGGTTTGAACATTGAAATGGTCATAGCAGCACTAAGATCAAGAGATCTTGAGATACTGAAGGATATGGTATAAGAAAATGTGATGTTTGTAAAGAGAAAACATGAAAAGAAGGATTGGAAACCAAAGAATTTGAAAGGCAAGAACAAGAACAAGTCTAAGTCAAAATGGAAGAAATTTTACACATGCCAGAATGAAGGATAGGTCAGCAAAATTTACCTTAATAATCATGGAAAAGACAGATCCTATGACTCAAATAAGACAAACACAACAACAAATTTTTCTGAATGCCATGAATTACTAGAGATCCTTGCTGTCACTGAAACAAGATTTGTATATGAATGAGTGTTAGACTCAAGGTGTTCATTTCACATGACATATGAATGGGAGATTCTCGAGACTTCAAATAATTCAATGGTGGAAGACTATTGATGGATAATGATCAAGAATGTCTGGTGAAAGGCATAAGATTAGTGAAGCTCATATGCCATGATGGAGAAGCAAGACTCTTGACAGATGTAAGGTATTGTCTCTTATTTGAGAAAAATCTCATTTCTTTAGGTTCTTGGATAAATCTGCCTACTAATTTGATTTCAAGAATGGTATCTTGAAGATATGCAAATTGGTGTCTTTAAATTGAAGGGAAGTTTTATAAACTACTTGTATATCTTATATGGAAAATCTGTGAGTGGAGAAGCTTCAATAAAAAAATACAAAAGACAGAAATCATTCAAACATCTGGTATAGAAGACTTGATCAAGTCAGTGAGAGAGGTCTGAGAATACTAGAACAACAAAGACTGCTTGGAAAGATAAGAATAATCGAATTGGATTATGTCAAGCAAACAGAAACCAAGTTTAGCAGTGGACAACATATGTCTCAAGGCAAGCTAGACCATCTTCAGTCTGACTTGTGGGGATCTACAAGAACCAAGACACATGGTGAAGTAAGATACTTTCTGAGTATCATAGATGATTATAATAGAAAAGTATGGATCTATATGATCAAGGCAAAGTCCGATGTGTTTGCCAAGTTCAAGGAGTGGAAGATCGTAGAGAACCAAAATGGGAGAAGAATAAAGAAGTTGAGGACAAACAATAGTCTAGAATATCTCAGTAATGAGTTCAAGAAACTTTGTGCAGAAGAAGGAATAGCTAGACATTACACAGTCAGATCAACTCCATAGTAGAATGGCATAGAAAAAAGATATAATAGTCTAGACATTACTATAAATGGATTTATAAACTAAAGTCAAGTATAATCAAAGGTGAAAAGCCAAAGTTCAAGTCTAGACTAGTGGCTAAAGGATTTACACAAAAGGAAGGAATAGATTACAATGAGATCTATTTTCTTGTAGTAAGACATTCATCCATAAGAGTGTTGCTTGCCATGGTTACTGATTATAACCTCAAATTGGAGAAAATGGATTTGGCTACAGATTTCCTCCATGGTGATTTAGAGGAATAAATCTTCTTAAAGCAGCCCCGTGGCTATGTAAAATATGGGAGAAGAAGGTAAAGTGTGTTGGCTTTAAAACTCATTTTATATGTTGAAACAATCACTAAGGGAGTGGAATAAGAGGTTTGATGCATTTATCAAAACTCTTGGCAACTTGAAAAGCAAATATAATATGTGTGTATTGTTAGGAATGGTGTCCTAGAACTTGTAATTATTTAATAATAATAATTTATTAAGAATAAATTAAATAAATAAACATAAGTTCTTTATATTATCTAGATTGATTCAATTAATGATATTAGGAATATATGGAAATATATAAATATCAAACATTCAAATAGTAAAACCCTAAATCACTCTTATGAAATCACGACTTAGTATGTGAGTCATACGAGAGGATTAAAGTTGAGATGAGTAACTTAAACGTGTCTACAGTAAACGGATAACGTTTGGGAACCTTATCCTGGTAACACTGTTGATAGCTTCGCATTTTGTTTATAAACAAATGATCGAATCCTGATCATTCATGTGGGAGACATGAAATGGAAGTATCATATGCAATGTTGATTGTATAAGACAGGACCACGATGTTCGATCAAATTTCTCATTAGTACCGTTTACGAGAAATAATCGAATATCAAACTAAGTTTATCAACCGTGATAGATCTCAATCCTGAGTGAAATACGGACTCCTATTTGTGGAGTTATGTTCTTTGATTCACATAGTTGAGAGCAATCTGTAAGAACGCTCAATACACTCCTGTTTTGGGAACATGACTAGATAAATAGCTGGGAACTCATTTTCAAGAGATGGAATTCATAACTTTCCTATAAATTAACGGTATCAGTGCGATACCTAAACATTTTAGGAACTTTAGAAAACTCCCATGATGTACTGATTCGAGACATGAACAAGTGACGTCACGACTTCTATTGATCACAAAAGTATCTTATCTCTAGTTCGACTAAAGATAAAGTTCATTGGAGAATCAGTGGGAACACAAGAATAAAGCGGTAATTACAGGGGCAAAACGGTAAATTTATCTGCCTGTAATTATGAGGGTTCCACGTGAAGGATATATCACAGATATAAATAAAAGATAAACTAAATGGACATAACTCATCTATAGTGAGGGGAGTTCAGCTATGAATCTATAGTGGAATTATTCATAGTTAGATAATAAGTAATTAACTGATTACGTGTTAATCACTTAATTGACTAATTATTTAGCCCATGATCTATAGGTCCATCGGGTCCCTATGCTAGCCCAAATATCGTAGTCGCGAAATCAAGTAGAAGAAATGGAAATTTTAAGTAAAGTGAATTACTTAAAATAGGCAATATTAATTGTTTAAATATTGAGTATATTTAAACGGTAATAAATATAAACATTATTAATTGTTTAAATAATGAGTTTATTAAAACAGGAAATTAATAATGAAATATTATTAATTAGATATTATTAATTATTTAAATATTGCGTATATTTAAATGGTAATTAATAATTTGAAATTAATTAACTATTTTTAATTGTTTAAATAATAAATTTTATTTGAACGGAATTAATAATTAAAATTAATTAATTAATAATAAAATGTTATCAATAAAATTATTAATTAAATAATGAGTTTATTTAATGGAAATTAATAATTAAAATATTTATTAGTAATTATTTAAATAATGAAAATTATTTAAATGGAAATTAATAATTAAATATAATTTGATAATATTTAGTCGGGAGAAAATATTAATATTATTAATTGTTTAAATAAAATATTTTATTTAAATGGTAATTAATAAATAAATTAATTAAGTTGGACTTATTAATTTAAGAGAGAATTTCAAGCCCAATTGGATTAATGAACCCAATTGAAATTGGCCCAAAATAATTAATTAAATAAATTAGAATTATTTATTAATTATTAAGCTAATTTTCGGCCATGACATGTATTTTAGGAAGAGATAATTGTTTGAATTATATCCTAAAATAATTACATAGATTTATTTACCCAAGATAAATAAAAATAAAGAAAATAAAATAATCTCCTATTTATTTATGGCATTTTCGAAATTGCAAAATAAAGGAAAGAGATAATCTTTTTTCTTTTTGTATTTATCTCTATAGATTAATCCTAATGGGATTAGGATTCCTATTTTCCTATAAATAGGAGGGTTGGGTCATTCATAAATCACACAATTCAATTCCTTAGAAATTCGGAATTCTCTCTTCCTCATCTCCTCCCCTATTGCCGATTTTCATAGGCCATTGGGAAGAAAATATTTTTTTCTTCTTCCCAATTTTTCTTAAGTTCGATCCCACAATCGGATTTCGTTTGATCGATCGGGATATAGCATAGAAGATCCGGTGTTGCTGAGGATTTGATGCTGTAAAGAAACCTCCAACCGATTCTCCATTAATCAGTCAATGTAAGTTCCGGTTTTAATTTTCAAAAATAAAGCATGAATCTACATGTTCTTCGTGTTTTTATCATAAATTGCATGATATTAATAGATCCTAAATTAAGTGTTAATTTGTGTTACTCAATAAATTCCGCTAATTTAGTAAATCATCCCTTCAATTGGTATCAGAGCTAATTTTAATTATCATGCAAAATTTGTGATTTTTCGAAAATTTTGGTGGGTTGCATAAAAATCGTTTTATGTATGTTTATATAAATTGTGGTGGTTTGCTAATTGACTGTTTAGGTATTCTTGAGGCACTTAGGATTTTAAATTTTAGTAGAAAATTTGTAAACCCTAATTTTGGGGTATAGGAAAAATTTGTAATTTTCCCATACCAAAGAGGAGCAAAATCGGCTACATCAAAGGGAGAAGAGAAGAAAATTTTTCTCCACCATTGCATGAGGTCCACGCCCAAAGGAGAGAGAAAAGATAAAGATATGGTAAGATATTTTATCATAATTATCTTGTTATCTCAATTTAAAAATTTAAATATTTAAGATAAGGATAAAATCTTTTTAAAGATTATATCCCTATCTTAAATTATGAATTTAGAAATTGATATAAGATTACATGGAAAATATTTTCTTTATTTTTTTCCATATAATTAAAAGATAATTATTTTAAAACAAGTATTTATGGAAATATTAAGGAGATAATATTTGCCCCATAAATACCAATTCTCACGCCTACACCATGGAGGAGAGAGAAAGTTGAAGCCTCAAAATTCTACAATGGAAGATTTAAATTAAGTTGTAATTTTAATTTTCCGTTTTAGAAATAGTGCTAAGAATACCGGTCAATTTAGCTATTTATTATTTAAATTGTTTATATCATGATATAATTGTTTTTAAATAATATTCATGCATAAGAGTATGTCATGTAGAAAATCCCTCCATAGGTTGTATGATTTTAATTAATTATACATACATGCATCATGATATAATATGTGTTATTATATGTTAATGTATGTGAAGCATGCTATAATTTTATTTTATAAATGTTATTATCGAAAATTATATAATTTTATTCTAATTGTTTTAGAATTAAAAGCATGCTTATTTAGTTAAAATTCAAAAGTTAAATCTTGTAACGTCCCGTAAATTTCACGGTAATTTTTTTTTATTTATTCTATTTCATTTTATTTATTTATTTAGTTAATTATTTAGTTCTTATTTACTTTAAGTATAATAGTTTCCATAATTATTTAGTTGTTAATTAAATTAGAATAGAATAGTAGTTTAAATGTTTGGCAAATTAGTTTAGTTAAATTAGATAATTAGTAGTAGTTCAATTAAAATTATTTTCCCTTTAATTATTTAGCAAAACCCTATTTTCAATGACCAAAAGGGGATGAGAGATTGGCCCAGCCCAATATCCTTGTATTGACCCTAAAATCTAGGGTTAATGGACCAATGGGGAATTATAAATATATATATATATAAAAGAAACAATTCATTCCTCTCTCTCGTGCTCACCAACCAGCCGCCGCAACGCTCTCCCTCTCTCCTTCCCTCGTTTTCAGATCTTCCAGCAGCACAATCTCTCTCTCTCTCTCTCTCTCTCGTTTGTTTCCAGCCACCTTGAAGGACTCTAAACTCACCGTCCTTTCCTGCTCGTGAAACCAACGGACCAACCTTCTTAACTGCCATTGGAGGACAGAAATAGAGCTTACCGGAGACCACCTCTAACGAGCTTGAACTACAGCGTTCTGCAGGGTAAGGTTTCAAGTTCTCATTCGGGTTTTCATTCGAGCATTCCGAGAATTTTTCTAGCTAATATTCCTCTTCGTTTCTACGAGCAACAACGGCTGAGGGACTCGCCGGATTCTGGGCAAAGGAACATCGGAAAAGAACTTCAAAACTCGAAGTTTCTTTGATTTTAGAGAGGTAATACTCGAGTTTTTATTATGAGTTTCATTCGAATAGTCTGAGTACTCACCTCTAACCATTTAATTCCTCCCAAATCCGGACAGCTCCTGACCTTACGCTCGCCGGAATCTGGGTAGTTTCAACTCGCCGGAAAGCATCATTTTCGGGTCGAGAGCTCGTGGGAACACTTCCCTTCCGGACTATGCATCTTAGACGAGCTTTCCAAACATTTTCCACCCCGTGAACCCCCTGAACGATGCCGGAAGAGCGAGGTGAGCTGACTACTTCTTTTTCCCTTCGTTGCGTGGCCGTGGCCTGTTCCATTGAAGGAGAAACGGTTCAGTTGAACCGGTTCAGTCTGGTTCAGCTGGGTTTCCTTTAGATTGAGCCTGGTTTTCGTCAATTCGGTCCGGTTCTTTCGCTAATTAATTATAATTAACTATTTTCCAGGTGCCGGGCAACTTTCGGGACTTTGATTTTTGTTTAATTGAAAGCCGGTTCTCGTTATTGATCGTTGCTAATCTCCAAAGGTGAGGATAAATAGAATTTTACAGTAAATTTAGAAATCAAATACTTGAACGATTTGTATGACTCGGGAGTTAAGTTAAAATTGGATATAAGTGAATTAAAGCATGCTAATTTCGTGAATCTATAGGGATCGGGAGTATAGATTTAATACGGGAAACTATGGAATTACAATTCTTGGAAGTTTAAGCATGATTTATTGGACTACTTCGGTTATCGCTTAAAGAATGTTTACTATGTGCTCTTGGATTTTCAATTTAGTTATCGAGCTATCCTTGATTAATTTAATTATTACTGAGACTGGGCCCTCCCAGCATTGGATATATTATGTTCTTAGCAACTATTTACGATACGACGTTTTCCTGATTACACTGAGTTATCACTGAGATAGGGCCTTCCCAGCATTGGTTATATTATGCCTTAGAAATTAGTTATGATATCGATGTTCTCTGATTACACTGAGCTTTTACTAAGACTGGGTATTCCAGCATTGGCTCTATATTACAATTATTCGATTTGCAGGATTATCGTGAAATAATTATATGCATGTGCTTACGAGCCTATTCATGCTACACTCTTAACCAATGACAATCGTTCTTTTCCCGATCTTCTTTACTATTTAGTGGCCCCGACAATGACTCTGCTTAACATTCCGATTCCCGCATTTCGATCCATTACTATCACACTTGTTTGCTTGGTGATGAATAATGAGATAATGCATAGATCGCGTGTGCTTGCTTTTCCCGGTATTATTCATGGTTCCAGGTATATGTATCATGAGGTATGCATTGACTACGTTAGTTGCATTAACGGAGGAGTTGAATAATGAGATAATATTTAGTTGTGTGAGCTAAAATTATCCGGTATTATTCATAATTGCTATGATACATATACTTATAGATCGCATTGACAACGTGAGCTCCGCATGTCATTGGTGAGATAACGGGATCGTGCATTGACTACGTGAGTCGCACCATCGGCGTTATTCACCCAGGAGGTTCTATTCTATGATGCATCGACTACGTGGCGAGCATCGGTTCTTGATGGAAAGTAAAGGCTTTGAGAGCTTTACTTGATATTGGAGGTGAGATAATGGGATCGTGCTGACTACGTGAGCTGCACCATCCGACATTATTCACATGTTCTTTGATCCGTTCTATATTCCTGTTCCTTATTACATGCTCTCTGCTCTATCGCCTAGACTACGTGAGCTAGCTTTTGATCCGATCTATGATGCATCGACCACTTGAGCGAGCATCGGCTACCCCCCCCCCCCTTTGAGAGCTTACTTGATATTGGAGTGAGATAATGAGATCGTGCATAGACTACGTGAGCTGCACCATCTGACATTATCCACAAGTTCTATGTTCTTGCTCTATATCCTACGTTCTTTGTTCTATGCTCCAGTTTTATATACCCTGCTCTATGATCTTGTTCACATTATTAGTTGAGACCTTGGAAGCTCAACCCATGTTAGGTCTTATCCTGAAAATAATAATTTATGATTACATGCTCCGATTATCTAGAGTTGGGAGGTTGACCGCTTATTGATCCTTAATCGTGTTTCTTACCCTTTATCCTCGGGAGAATTACATAACCCTGCTCTCGGAAGTGGGATTGGGTAGTTAAGAGCAGGGATTCGTTGGACACAACCGGATGGGTTTGATGTTCTAAAGTTACTTTCTATTCAATTTATCTTCACCGGGCCCCCGCTCATTATATTACATTTTTCAGTACGAGATCGGTCGTGCTCGTGGGTGATGCGTGATTAGCAGATCGATGATGATGGATGGACTTGAGTCAGTGTAGTCCATGGACTTATTTTCTTTATTTCGTATCATGTCTTATGTGTTTTGTTGAGCTCTTTGAGCATTATTATTACGTTACTCGTTCTTATGCATTTCCTGGATTTATGTATTAACTTACTTTATGGTTTGAACTTAAAAAGGGAAGCGCTTCCCATATTTGAATATTTAAAGATTTGGATTTCATTTGAAATGAAAGGATGTTTTAACGATTTACATGTTTTCTATTCTTATTTCAAGTCTTCCGCTTGCGTTTATTATTTAATTCTATTTTAAAAGAGTCGGGTCTTTACAAATCTAGTTTAAAAGTTGAATAGAAACTAAATGAATTATTTGTAATATGGAATTATTGTTTAAACAATTGGGCCAAAATCCATATAAGATAAACAAATAGAAACTTTTAATTAAGGGTTAATTAAAAATTATTAATTGAGATTAATTAAATTGAATGGATCTCTGGCGAGAAAGCTCTGCCCAAGTGATGAGGTTTCATAAAATTCCCCTAACACGGAGCGCCTCTAACTGGGAGTGATCTGGGAGAAAAGTTCAAATTAATAAATCAAAATTATTAAGACGGCTCATAATGTGATTAGTTTTAATTAGGAAAACTTGAACAATCACTTTATAAAATTAATCTAACCAATTTAAGAGTTAAAGTTGATTAGGTTAATTAAAACTTGGATTAATGAATTAACCTAAATTAGTCTAAGTTATGAAACCCTAACTTAAAATATTAAGTGGGAGAAGGAAACATGTCAATGTATCCTATGGTCTCCACTAATGGGCTCGAAACGTGAGATTTATACATGGCCCTGTAACACTGCTGCAGGTGTTCATTCCCGTAGGAAGGTTTATTGTATAAATCAATATCAAGTTGGGTCTCCCGAAAGGGATAAAGAATTTTAAATGCGGTTGAAGACTGAATCTACACTTCGTAGACACTCTTCAATTTTTATTTAAAAGACTAAATTGGTGGGTCACACTTAAAAAGAAATTTGATAAAGTTTGTTATCGAAATTCTTGACCAAACACACAGTAAACAATGGCATAGGAATATGAGTTATTCTGGAGTTGTCAATTGTTCGAGTGACATCTCGTTTTAATGATGGTAACTGACCTATCATTCGACAGCACTTCACTGGTATCATTAAAATATCGTGACATAGTAACATGTTTTACGGCTTTTCTGTTCATTAATATGTTCGCATTCATGCATCATATTTAATTATATGTCAAAACTTTGAGTATTTGAATGTTGAATGCATGTTAGATTACTAAGATAAGGTTTATTTAAATTTCAGTAATATAGCATCTGCTTTAGTCACTATACTTGGAAATAAACTGAACGATGAGAACTATGTTTCCTAGAAAAGGAAATGAATAATTTAAGTAAAATAGTTTACTTAAATAAACTGATAATATTAATCATTTAAATAATAAGTTTATTTAAATGGAAATTAATATCATTGTTATTAATTATTTAAATAATGTGTTTATTTAAATGGTAATTAATAATAAAATATTATTGATAAATAATTATTAATTATTTAGGTAATGTGTTTATCTGAATGGAAATTAATAATTAACATTTATTATTAATTTTAAATAACAGTGATTATTTAAAAGGATAATAGTAAATAACATATTTATTATTAATTTAAATAATGTCGATTATTTAAATAGAAAATAATAAATATTTTTATTAATAATATACAAAATCGGAATATAATATTTTATTTGAATAATTGATTTATTGAAATAAATATCAAGAGTTAATAAATAAGATTAATTAATAAGGAAGAATCTAGAATTGAATTAGTGAATTCAATAGAATTTTGGTTCAAATTATTTGAATACCAAACTCAGCACATATATGATATTTTAGAAAATAATTATTGAATTATTTTGTCTAAAATAAATATATAAAAGAATGTTTAACCAAAGACAAATTAAAACAAAGAAAAATTAGTTTTTCTTATTGATTTTATACACATAAAATCGGCACGTAAGATAAATAAGGAATAAATTTTGATTTTATTCTTGGCATTTATCTTGTATTTATTTTAATAGTATTTCCTAATTCGATTGGAAAACTGTTTTGCGTATAAATACAAATGTCTTGGTTGTTCATTCAAAAGCTTCTAATTTCAATTTTCGAAATTGAAAACTCTTCTTCTTCTTATTCTCCTCGTAACCGATTTTACAATAGTCTAAAAGGGAAGAAAATATTTTTCTTCCCAAAAGCATAGTTTTCTAATTTAGTTTAGTTATCAATTTTTTTTTTATTTTGAAATATGTAATAACTATTGGTTCTTATTTCGTATGAACCAAGTATGGGAATATTTTAAATAAGAGTTATTTAGGTAGATAGTCCTTTACAATTATATTACAAAGTTTCAAAGTGTGATTGGATGGTTATTCAAAATACTTAGTATAAAACAAATAAATTCCAAATCCAAATTCTAAACTCCGGTATATCTAAATGAGTTATAAGGTTTAAAAATATTTAAATACTTAAGTCTAAAATTACTTAAATAAGTTAGAGGGATTAATGTCTTAAAGATGATTCTCAATGAGTTTGAGATGATAACCATATTAATCCACGAACTTATAGGATAAGTAAAATCAAACATCTTTGATTTATCAAAGATAACTAGACTTGAATATCACTAAAGTTGGACATTTAGATGTTAGAACTTAAGTGATAAGTAAACATAGAATCAATTTCTTGTATTCCAAATATTCAGTTATTTAAAAGGATGTTTTAAAGGAGTGCTAACTGATATGGAATAAACAAAACAGAAATTGAAAATAATTAGTGGATAATTAAATTCACGAATTATTAAAGATAAGTTCAGTAAATCAGTGATGTTGAAAACTTTAAACCTTACTTAAGATAGAAAAGAATCACAATAATTTTATTTCACGACAAAACAAGTAGTTATTTAAAGTTTTAAATGGTTAAACTACTTGTAGAACTTTATTTGAGTGGGAGCGTCATAGAACGAACCAAACGAACTTTTAGAAGTCCAAGTAAAACTCATTGACTTCAAAAATCAATGAATAAAGTTCAAAATAAGTAAAATAAAAATGACATGAATTTTCAATGGTTGAGTTGAAAAGGGTCACTTATACTTATATATTATTTTTTGAAATAATAACAAGTATAAAATTGTAATTATTAAACAAATGAAAGTAATGGAGAATTACTTTGTAGTGGGAGTTTAAGAATTTCGAGAATCATAGAACCAATGTGACTAAAATAAAATTTACAAATAGTATGTTAGTGCATATAGATAAAATGAGAGATTTTATGAGTTGCACGGGCTCAAATTCGAACATGAATTTGCTTCCATGTAAGAATTTGACACAAGACCTTTGCGAATTAAACATTAAATGAGTTAAGTATAAGTAAAATGAGCTTTTACTAACTAAACTCTAAATTCGCGTGATTGCTAAGTCGTTAGTAAATGAAAGGTGTATGAGCATGATGGTTTCAAATCAATAGTTAATAGAGTTTATTTTATGGCGATAAAATATGGAATCTATTACACTTAATGAAACTAACATCAGACAAAAGAAATACATACTAAACAGATGAAAACGTTATTGATAAAGTATTAAAATGACTACCATGGCTAAATAGTTGATAGTCATCCAATTTGATTGGAATTACAAGTCAAATCTCAAAAGATCTAGGACAAGTGGGAGATTGTTAGGAATGGTGTCCTAGAATTTGTAATTATTTAATAATAATAATTTATTAAGAATAAATTAAATAAATAAACATAAGTTCTTTATATTATCTAGATTGATTCAATTAATGATATTAGGAATATATGGAAATATATAAATATCAAACATTCAAATAGTAAAACCATAAGTCACTCTTATGAAATCACGACTTAGTATGTGAGTCATACGAGAGGATTAAAGTCGAGATGAGTAACTTAAACGTGTCTACAGTAAACGGATAACGTTTGGGAACCTTATCCTGGTAACACTGTTGATAGCTTCGCATTTTGTTTATAGACAAATGATCGAATCCTGATCATTCATGTGGGAGACATGAAATGGAAGTATCATATGCAATGTTGATTGTATAAGACAGGACCACGATGTTCGATCAAATTTCTCATTAGTACCGTTTACGAGAAATAATCGAATATCAAACTAAGTTTATCAACCGTGATAGATCTCAATCCTGAGTGAAATACGGACTCCTATTTGTGGAGTTATGTTCTTTGATTCACATAGTTGAGAGCGATCTGTAAGAACGCTCAATACACTCCTGTTTTGGGATCATGACTAGATAAGTAGCTGGGAACTCATTTTCACGAGATGGAATTCATAACTTTCCTATAAATTAACGGTATCAGTCGATACCTAAACATTTTAGGAACTTTAGAAAACTCCCTTGATGTACTTGATTCGAGACATGAACAAGTGACGTCACGACTTCTATTGATCACAAAAGTATCTTATCTCTAGTTCGACTAAAGATAAAGTTCATTGGAGAATCAGTGGGAACACAAGAATAAAGCGGTAATTACAGGGGCAAAACGATAAATTTATCCGCCTGTAATTATGAGGGTTCCACGTGAAGGATATATCACAGATATAAATAAAAGATAAACTAAATGGACATAACTCATCTATAGTGAGGGGAGTTCAGCTATGAATCTATAGTGGAATTATTCATAGTTAGATAATAAGTAATTAACTGATTATGTGTTAATCACTTAATTGACTAATTATTAAGCCCATGATCTATAGGTCCATCGGGTCCCTATGCTAGCCCAAATATCGTAGTCGTGAAATCAAGTACAAGAAATGGAAATTTTAAGTAAAGTGAATTACTTAAAATAGGCAATATTAATTGTTTAAATATTGAGTATATTTAAACGGTAATTAATATAAACATTATTAATTGTTTAAATAATGAGTTTATTTAAACAGGAAATTAATAATGAAATATTATTAATTAGATATTATTAATTATTTCAATATTGAGTATATTTAAATGGTAATTAATAATTTGAAATTAATTAACAATTATTAATTGTTTAAATAATAAATTTTATTTGAACGAAATTAATAATTAAAATTAATTAATTAATAATAAAATGTTATCAATAAAATTATTAATTAAATAATGAGTTTATTTAATGGAAATTAATAATTAAAATATTTATTAGTAATTATTTAAATAATGAAAATTATTTAAATGGAAATTAATAATAAAATATAATTTGATAATATTTAGTCGGGAGAAAATATTAATATTATTAATTGTTTAAATAAAATATTTTATTTAAATGGTAATTAATAAATAAATTAATTAAGTTGGACTTATTAATTTAAGAGAGAATTTCAAGCCCAATTGGATTAATGAACCCAATTGAAATTGGCCCAAAATAATTAATTAAATAAATTAGAATTATTTATTAATTATTAAGCTAATTTTCGGCCATGACATGTATTTTAGGAAGAGATAATTGTTTGAATTATATCCTAAAATAATTACATAGATTTATTTACCCAAGATAAATAAAAATAAAGAAAATAAAATAATCTCCTATTTATTTATGGCATTTTCGAAATTGCAAGATAAAGGAAAGAGATAATCTTTTTTCTTTTTGTATTTATCTCTATAGATTAATCCTAATGGGATTAGGATTCGTATTTTCCTATAAATAGGAGGGTTGGGTCATTCATAAATCACACAATTCAATTCCTTATAAATTCGGAATTCTCTCTTCCTCCTCTCCTCCCCTATTGCCGATTTTCATAGGCCATTGGGAGGAAAAATATTTTTTTCTTCTTCCCAATTTCTTCTTAATTTCGATCCCACAATCGGATTTCGTTTGATCATTCGGGATATAGCATAGAAGATCCGGTGTTGCTGAGGATTTGATGCTGTAAAGAAACCTCCAACCGATTCTCCATTAATCAGTCAATGTAAGTTCCGGTTTTAATTTTCAAAAATAAAGCATGAATCTACATGTTCTTCGTGTTTTTATCATAAATTGCATGATATTAATAGATCCTAAATTAAGTGTTAATTTGTGTTACTAAATAAATTCCGCTAATTTAGTAAATCATCCCTTCATGTATATCATAGAAGAATGTCAAAAACAGTGATTGTGTACTTGCTACTATTATAGATGACATCCTAATTGCCTCTAAGAATTCAAATGAAATCAATCTACCGAAGGAACAACTGAGTTCTGAGTTTGAAATGAAAGATATGGGAGCTGCACAAAAAATCTTAGGCATTGAGATTAGGGATGGAAACGAGGCGAGGTGAGGTTGAGGATGCAATTCTCATCTCCTAACCCTTGAGGATTCCCATACCCTACCCTATCCCTTAATAAATAAATTTAGGGCGAGTTCAGGAAATCCCCATTCGGGGACCGGTTTTCTGCGGGGAAAATTCACCGTTTTATATTTTAATTCGTATTTAAAAGGAATATAAAAATGAAATATATATTTAAAATATACATTTTTAAGACAAAAAAACATAATACTAAATATTTTATAATTTATTAGTTAATATAACCATGTTATATGTTTTTTTCAATAAATAAAAGTAAACAAAATATATAAGATATTATTAAAATATCAGGTTCGGGGTCAGAGGCGGGGCCAGGAATGTATTCCCATCTCTGTATCCTAAAACAAATAGGGGAAACATTTTCCCCCTTACCCTAACCGTATAAGGGCGCGGGGAATTTTGACATCCCTAATTAAGATAAGAAGATATAAAAGAGAAAAGCACATGTACCAAACACAGTCCAGGTATGTGAAGACTGTTCTCAAAAAGTTCAATATGCAGGATTCAAAGGCACCCTGAACCCCTTCTTGTAAGACACTTAAGGTAGTCCTCTGCTCAGCTCCCTAGCAATGCATTAAAAGAAGAAGAAATGATAAATGTTCCCTACTCAAGGGTAGTAGGAAACATTATGTATTCAATGATTTGCACAAGGCCTGATCTTGCCTATGTTATGAGTGTCATTAGCAGATTCATGGAAAAACCAGGTAAGACTCGCTAGGAAGCTGTGAAATGAGTTATGAGATGTGTGAAGGGATTGAAGATGTTGGTTTAAAGTACAAAATATCAAATGCTTACTCTCCTAGCATTATTGGGTATGTGGACAATGATTATGCAGCTGATCTGGATCGCAGAAGATCATTAACAGGTTATGTCAAGCTATTTGGAAATCTGGTAAGCTGGACGTCTTCATTACGGCACATTGTGTAGCTTTGTCAACCACTGAATCAGAATATGTGGTTATAACAGAGGCGATGAAGGATTAGTTATGGCTTAAAGGATTAGTAGAGGAACTTTTGGGAGAGACATGTGAAATTGTTGTGCTAATTAATAGTCAAAGTACCTTGCATTTGTCTAAGAATCCCAATCAGCACGAAAGAACCAAGCACATTGATGTTAGATTATATTTCATCCGTGATGCAACAAATTATGGTGATGTCAAGTTAGAAAAGGTTACCTCAGAAGATAATCCTTCTGATGCACTTACAAAGCCATTGTTTAATGAGAAGTTCAATGGCTTTATGGATATACTGCAAATTGGCTGAGTTACACGAACTCACTGGCAGATGAAAGAAGTTTAAAAGGACTCGTTTATAACTGATAAATTAGAGAAGTTGAGAGTATTGTCATCAAGGTGGAGTTTGTAAATTGTTGATGAAAGAACTCTAGCTTCTAGTATAAGTCACCCACTAGCTTTGTAATTCGGTTATGTTAGTTAGTTTGTTAATGATTGTAGTGTTATCTTTTATAAATAAGCTGTCAAGGTGTGAACTCAAATTGTATTATTGCATTCTACATTTTATGTTATAAGCAATAGAATCTAGCCTTCATTACTTCTTCTTCCTATAAATTAATATCAGGTAGAGTGTAAGTTCCTTATTGAATTCCTCAACACAAAAAAATATCACATTTACATTTTACTCATGAAATTGTTAACAAGTTCATAGAAGGTTAAATTTACAACTTATTGTATAATTTAAGGTTAATATTCATAACTCCATTTAAAATTTAGGGGCAATTACTAAAATAATATATTTTTGCATACTAATTACTGAAATGTCAGAACTTTTCAAAAATTACTCAAATAACATAATTTTAGTTCAATAATAAAAAAAATGATTAAATAGTTCAATAAATTATTGACCTTGAACTTAAAAAACCAAAAAAACAAACAAATTTGTTAAAAATACCTATGAAAAATAGTTCAATAATTAATTGAATTACAGTTTAATATTTATTGAACTATAATTATGCTATTTGAGTAATTTTTAAAAAGTTCAGACATTTTAGTAATTAGTATGCAGATTTATGATATTTGAGACAAATTCTTTAAAATTTAAGGTTTAAATTGATAATATCCTCAAGGTTTAAGGGTAAATATTATTTCCCCCCTAAATATAGTTAATCACTTAATTATGTAAATAACTGATTACATTATTATTTTTTTAATTATAAAAAAAAATCCCAATTCCTCGAACCGGTGTAGCACAAAGGCACTATATGTGGGCCTGGCCCAAACCCAAGGGCTGAATAATCTATCATGGCCCATCTACTTTAATGGATTGGGTTTACCCTTACGTATGAAAAGCATTCGTGGAATCTTTTACCAAAAAGGAATTTGATATTTTTTTTTAACGGAATGATGACCGTGATAAGGGATTTTATCATAAATGCCCTTTATTTAAGGGTGGTTTTCAAAACTACCCTAATAAATAAATTAGTTTCTTTTTTACCCTTAATTGGTAGTTATTACATAGTTGGTTGTAAGATTTCACCAATCAATTATAGCTATTAATTAGTTTTAGGGTAGTTTTGAAAAGTCTAATAATATTAGGGTATTTTTGATAACTTAAACTATAAAACCAGTGATAAAGGCATAGAAGCCCTCACCTTTTTTTTTTCTTTTTCAAACCAATAATTTCTCGAGTTTTTCATACTTTTAGTTATAGATTTCTTTTGTCTTGAACTAAATATAACAATTTGATTCCCTGTTTCGCTTGGCCGCTTGTTGAAAGAAACAAAAACAATGTTTCTTTTTTAAAGAGAGAGATCATAGCATTTTTTTTTTTTAAATTTGAAAAAGAGTTTTCAAAAATTCTAAATTTGTAATTTTTCTATTAAAAAACATTTTTATGTAATATAAATGTAACAACCCGTTACCAATTAAGATAAAAAAAAATGAAATTAATATTATTTTCTCAAATGATATTAATGAGGTTGGATTGATAACTTGGATGTGAACTATCTCGTTTTCTCGTAAGGGCATTTTGGTAATTTCTCAAATATCAACAGTAAAATCACAAGTTTATTTCCATATTTTTAGATGATGTTGATCGTCTCGTTATTACGGTTCCAACGCAACTGACGGATCATCATTCTGAGTCCCGGTGAATGAGTTATGATCGTTTTAATGCAGTGGCATTTTCGTAATTAAATTAATCCGAGATTAAACCCTAAAACCTTCTCCTCCTTCCTCCTTTTTCCGAAAATCAGCCTCCACTTCTCCATTTTTCTCCAATTTTCGCCTAAATGTAACCCATAGAAGTATTTTGGCCATAACTTCCTCATCCGGACTCCGATTTACGCAAGTAAGTAGTGCTTTCTGATCAGTTTTTCGTCCTTTTTCCATTGAGACTAATTTCACAGTAATTTAAAATCTGTAGAAAAAGTTATGGGGTAAAAATGAATTCGGCCCTATTAAGTTTTATCCAAATTTAATTGGTTTTCGATTGTTTCTTCGTCGTAGTAGGTGTATTTTTCGATTGAAAGCATTTGGTGAAAGATTGGTGGAGAATTGAGAAGTTCTTTTCAATTTAGAGTTCAAGGTTTTGAAACTCTTGGATAAAGAAAAGCGAAATCTTGAAATTGAAAAACCTAAGGTGAGTAGAAATTAGTTAAGAACTAAATATTATCAGGCTTGTACTTTTCTTTTTCTTTATGAGTTAACCTCTGAAATTTTAAGCATGATATTGGGTGATTAAAGTATGATAAAGAGGTTTATGGGCTGTTTTAAAGAAGTTATAATTTGGATTCGATGTGTGTTTAAAATTGGTTTAAAGCATGCTATATTTTGCCTATCGATATCGATTTATTGAGAAACCGAAACTCATATTTTCTATAATGTTTTTGGGTGTTTTAAGCATATTTTTGGATGTTTTTAAGATGTTCTAAGTTGCTGTCCATGAATGCCTTATTGATGAATTAGTGCCCACTAAGCCAACAATTAAGCCTAGGTGGATAGATAATTACTATTTACTACGCTCTCTGGATCGTTGGAATCTTATTCTCTATGTTTAGGTACTGTTTTGGGAGGCTTATTATAGGTGTTATGCTGCCAAAATTTAGTTAGAATATTAGAGACTTTAAATTGTCCAAAAAAGGAGCGAAACTACACTAGTTTAGGCTAGTTTCGCTTCTAGACTTGTAAAGTGTTGGGAGTTGTTGGAAGTGGCCCAAGGATGTTTTATTGGGTGATGTTGGGACGTTTTAGAGTGGTTTAAAGGGGGATTTTCCAGAATTTAATTTCAAGGAATTTCTGGCCTAGAATGAGTGATTTTCGAAAAATGTGAGTTTAGACTCTTATGAACATCATAGTAGTGATGTATAGGATCATATTACTTAAATACCTCGAGTAATATGGTAGTAGGTTCGCTTTAAGCAAAGGCCTTGCTTAAAGAAGAATATTTGCCGTTAAGGGAGATTATACGGTTGTGCACGACTTTATAGCACTTAACGAGGTAGGTTCATTCCATATGTACAATGGAAAAGAATATTTTAAAACTCAAAAGGATTTAAATATGTGAAAACAGTTTTTAAATGCCTTGTTGAGTATAGTCTCTCTTTGTTTGCGGACAAAGAGGAGATTAGAGGTATTAGTGAGGATCTTGAATCGAAAAGTTTTAAATTGAGAGAAGAATGTTTAAAACTGTTTCCGAGGGTGTTTTCTTTAAATTTGCGGATTTAGAGACAGTTTGATTTTGATGAGTTAGATTCTGTGTGTTTGGGAGAAAGTGAATTTTTGGAAGTCGGTGAGGCCGATTATGGACTTAAAGTCTTAGAAAAGTCTCTCGTGGCATTATTTTATTTTTAACTCTTTCCTACTCATTGGGCGTAGCCTCATGATGCTACATTTTTTTTTCAGGTAAATGAAAGAAGAAGCTTGGTGGTTGATGACGTTCGAGGCGAGTGGATTGGTTGGAATAGATTTACACGCCGGCGACCTTTTATTCTATTGTTCTTAGATATTTTGGGTTGGGATTTGATTTTTAACAATGATGTTGTTTTACCATTTTTTTTATATGAACTGATTAGTTCATTTACTTTGAAATAAGAAAGTACATTGATTTTAATTTTTGAATAAAGATCGCGATCAATGTTTGAACAAATTTTTCATTGAAATTTTAATGAAAATGAACTGAAGTTGTTTAATTTAAGCTTCCGCTGTTTTGATTTATGATTTCCATGTTTGGGAAAATTTCGGGCTGTTACAATAAAAAAGAAACTATTACTAAACAAATTGTTGATAGATATTGGGCCTCCACAATCTTTAGAATTGTTTAGGGATAACGACACATCTAGACTATTTGTAAGAAATAATTTCTTAGACGTTAAGAATCTAAAATATTTACAATCATAGACTATATATGATGATGTTAGCTAGAGTATTCTTATGAAAATACTCTTTATTTAATTATGTAATTATAGTCCACATTTAATAGAGACATAATGCATTTTTTTCAAAAAATAAACATGGAAAAGAGAGAAATTATACTTAAATATGGAAACATGTATTTATAAAAATAATTTGATATTTAATCTAATTATTTTATATTTTAAAAATAATTTTCCACTATTCTATTACAAAAAAATATATAGGTATTTTACACAAATCAAATACTTCTACTTCGATACAAGATGTTGTAGTACTTTTTATTGCTTATTTATAATAAATATGTATTTTTTATATTTGATTTCTACAAGATGATGTAGTAGATATTTAATGCAACATGTAAATAGAAATATCTCAATAACATATAATTTATACACATTGATTAACTAATTTATTAAATATACACACAAGTTAATTTTTAAGAATGAAACTCAAAACTGATGTAATAGTAAATAGTTAATATACAATGCAAATACAAAACATCACAATATTTTGAAATTTAATATATATGTATATTGATTACCATGTTAATAATTTAATTTAATATATTTGGTAAATAAATAATATACATGCTAATTTTTTAAGACCCAATTCAAAATATAATTTAAAAGAGTTGATAGTAAATAGTTAATATAAAACAAAAAACCACAAACAAATAGGCAATACATATTTTTCATTGTTTGCTTACAATAAATATGTACTATTTGGTTTTTCAAATCCACGATATAAGAAATGAAAGTACTACGAAGTAAATATGAAAATCATAATAATTTGTAATTTATATTGTATTTAATAAAATAATCCAACAAAAAAATGAAATAAGAGGATGAAAAAATTATAAGGAAAGTGGACCTTTGATGTAATATTGATTATCTAAATATATTGAGAGTTAATGCTCAAGCAGTGAATGCACATTAAAATTGTTTACAAACATTTAATTGATTTAAGGGTACAGTGGGGAGAATGTAAATATTAAATATAAAAAATAATAATAAAAAAGTCAAATTTGAAAATATTTACAAAATCTAACATTGAAGAAAATATTTTCTATGAATACATATATATGACAATTTCCGTATTGTCTATTTTAGTTTTAGGGTTCGTTTGGTATAGGATCTCCTAAAAATGTTTTGTATTGAACATTTTAAAAGAAATACTAATGAAGTGTTTCATCTAAAAACACTTGAGTGAATATTTTAAGTGAAATACTTGTTTATAAACATTTTTAAAAGAATCACAAATCAATTATTTTCTCCAAAAACACCTTTTAGTATACTCAAGTGTTTTTAGATTAAACACCTCATTAGTATTTCTTTTAAAATGTTCAACACAAAACATTTTTAGGAGAAATTATACCAAACAGACCCTTAGGCCACATGACTTTTTTATTTCACCCAAAATACCTCATACCAATGAAGATATATTGATCTAACTAATGTGAGACTTGATTTTCTCTAAATACAAACTAATTTTTTATTGAAAAAAGTTAATTTATACCCTTAACTTAGAAGGGTATGTCAATTTAAATCTTTAAATTTTAATTTCATCAGTATAAATCTTCAACGGTAATAAGCGGTTTCATATATCCTCATCGAAACAAGTAATAAAGTTGTCCAAAAACTAATAAGTACTACAAAAAAAATGAAGGTTACTAATGGCCCCTTTGGTAACTTTCCCCATTTCCATTTCTTGTTTATTGTTCATGTTTTTTTAAAAAGAGAAATAGAAACATTGGTAACTGTTTCTTATTTCTGTTTCTGGATATTTCTTGTTTCTGGAAGGAAAAAGAAACAGAAATGTGTTTGGTAACTATTTATTGTTTCTGTTTCTCACTCTAAAAAATAAATATATGTTGAAAATATTACAATTTTAAATGACTTATTTAAAAATATTATATCAATATAATTTTTGGATATTTATAATATATTTTATAATTCAAAAAGGGACAACGTAATAATTTATCAGTGTGTTGAAAATTTTAGAAACAAGAAAGAGAAATAAGAAACTAGAATTTGTTGTTTCTAAAAATTCTACACAATTTTGGGAAATGTTTCTAAAAAATAGAAACAAAAAACAAGAATAATTACTAAACAACTCCATTTTTTTAAAAAATGAGAAAACAAAAATTGGAAAGGTTATCAAACAGGCTCTAAATATCTATAGATAATCATAAAAGCATTCATTAGCAGCAAAAAAAAACATTTAATCACAGGTACAAAATCCATCGATAAAAAAAAAAAAACAAAAACAAAAACTTGACATCAAAATATTACAATATAACCATAAAAAATAATCAACACAAACATAAAAATTAATATATACAAAAAAATACTTCATCCCATTAAAAATAAATACTCACGTCTAACTAAATATCTAACAAAGAGTAATCATAATTTAAATAAGAAAGGGTATTAATTAAACCACTAGCTTAAGTTCAAGATTTAAATTGATGAAATAAAAAATGGGACCAATCATTAACTATTTAACGGTATTAGGAGGAGAGGAGTACAATTTTATAATTTTAAAACCACGAAGGTAGAAAAATCTTTTTGTACCATATAAGACGTGTTTGCATTTGAAAATATTATAAAAATTATTCTCATAATATTAAAAAATTCAATTATTTTTTATGGAATTAAAACATGTAAATACGTCTCAAATTTATTAAAACTAATAGTTAAAGGGATTTGATTATTTTACAAACTATAAAATATTTAAAATCATATTTTTATACGTGTGACTTATAATTCTCTCTTATAATTTTTGTATAACATTTGCTAATAGTAGAACCATATAAAATAAAGAGATAAAACATAAAAATAATTGGATTGGAGACATGACTGTGTGAACGGTATTCCCCATTTGACCGGCGGCCACCGCATCTTATCCACTTCGCCTCCCATAAAGAAAATGACACGGCGACACACAGATGACGAAACAAAACACTCAAACTCCCATCTCCATGAAGCAAAATCTGACCAAAAGTAAATCACACCCCTTATTAATTTTAGGGTAAATTACAAATAAAGCTCATCTGATTTCAGTCAAATTTAAGAATAATCCTGTAATTTAAAAATGTCAAATCACACCCGTACTAATGTTGTAAACTTTTCTTTTAGCTGTAGATATCGTATATTGTCCAAGCCAAATATATCAATTCTCATTTTTAAAATAAAGAAAATTGAAATAAAAAATAAATTTTGATTGTTTAAAAATTGAGATAATTTTATTCTTAAAAATAAAATTGATCCTTATATTTTAAAAAATAATTAGATTTTAATTTGGTTTTAAATTTAAATGATAAAGACGATTTTTATTTTAAAAATAAAATTGGCTTTTAATTTTAAATATAAAATAATTTTCGATTTTATTTATTTTAAAAGTTGTTATTTAATTTTTTTTAAAATTATTGTAGAGATAAGGTAGTTAATTTTAAATTAATTTGAAATGGTAAAAAATAAATATAATTTGGGATAGATTTAAATATATTTTATAGAGATATTATTTGATTTAGATTGAGTTAATCTCTAAGAATTATTTGGTATTATCATAAGTTTCTCTCCATCTATTTTAAAAAGTCTCTAATTTTGGCTATAAATAAGAGCCCTCACTCTTAGAATAGGTCACAGTAGAAACATAGAGAAAAAGGGGAGAGAACCCGAAGAATTCCTTAAAATTCCGTACTTCCTCGGTTCCTTTTCATTTGTTATTTTACGAATTTTGTGCAAAATTCTTTTGCAATATTCAATTCCACGATCAACATTATAAATCCCCTCACGTTCGTGGCCGCTTTCTCTTGAAGGCTATTTGTCGAAAGTATTTTATCATCAATTGTCGTCAGAAGGTACTTTCTACTCTTTGGTTAATTTGATCCATGAAATATTGAATGCATAGAAATTTGTGAATAAGAATATCCATGTATTTATAATTCATGAGATAAGATGTGAAGTTTTACTAAAATATGCCAATCTTTTGTTTTGTATATGATTATAAAATAATAATATTCAACTCTTGATCTTGAAGTCAATTTCATATCCTGACATGTAATTTAAAGAAAATAAATTAAAGAACTTTTCCCCCAACCCAAATTTTGATGTGTTGTGAAATGGAATTTTGAAATTATCAATATAATATAAAATTTGCTTATTCTCATGTTTCATCATTTATAGTTTTCAATAAATTATTTTAAAAATATAAATTAGCTTCAGTTAGTTTTTATTTGTTAGATAATATATTTTCATTGCTTTTTTAAAATATAAATACAAGCCCGATGATGGGATTTTGAGAAGTAAAGACTCTCAATTTTTTTAGGTGAGGAATCCCCAATTCCGATATTGTCATAACCCCGCTCAATTAATCTTTGAACTTACATCATTCTTGATGTTAAGAGAAGATTTGAATGAGACATTTGTTTTTATAAATTAAAATCAATCTTTCACAAATAAGTTTAATTAGGGATCAAGGATTTAAAATCTGATAATATAAGAAAAGAATATAGTAACCATTTTTTTAATGGATATTGTAGGGTGCTAGTACCTTCCTTATGCATAAATGACTCCCGAACCCAATCTGGTTTTCGTAGACTATTTTTATTAATTAGGTGACCAATCACACCTGAATTTGGTTAGTGGTGACTTCAAATTTTTTGCTTTTCAAAGTATCTTGAATCATTTTAAATTGGACGTTGGCGCTCCGCGTCGCAAACACGTTGTGACATTAGCCATAACCTTCTTCGTTTGAACTCCAATTTAAATGATTCAAGATATTTTGAAATCTTCATTTCGATCTCTACATTATGATCACTTCAAAACATCAAAATCATCAATAAATAAAAGAGTTTATTGTCATTGAAATATTAGGTATGATTGAATTCATTAATTCTTTTGTTTAATGATGATTTAGAAGTTTTCAAATGACCATAATGAAGAGCCCGAAATAAAGATTCCAAACATCTTGAATCATCCAAATCAGAGTTCAAACGAAGAAGTTATGGTTAAAAAAAATTATAACGTTGGAGGTGCGGGGTCTTATTGACATAAATTGGAATTACAAGAGTGTGATTTTCTATTTTTAAACTACAGGGATGAATTTTACCAAAACCACAATGGTGTTATTTACAATTTACCCTTTATTTTATTATCGACATATTTTATAATTATTTTAAAATAGTTCAGTAAAAAAAATACTGAAATATGACAGCATGATGATGTCATAAGATCTGATGTTGACTCAATATTGACATAAACAAAATACTAGGGTTGGGCTTATTGGGCTTATGTGCTTTATTCTAGCAACTTCCTATCTTTCTGGGAAGAAAGTAGAGAAAATCTTGGCAAGGATTTTTTATCGAAAAATTCGTCGGAAAACTTGTCGGATTTCGCTTGAAGCTCGTCAGATACTTGTAAGGGCCCGAGGATTTGACGAACGGGTAATTGGAAATTTCATTTTTTGATGTATTTTAAATAGTGATTTAATGTGTGGGAAATTATTACTATGTATATTTTGGTTAATTAGTAATTAAGCATAATTAATTTAACCAAAGGTGGAGGAATTTACTAAAAAAAAATGGTTAACCATAGTTAATAATGATGAAGAGGGTTAGTTAGTAAAAGTTTTAAAGGCAAGGATTTAAAAACAAAAGAGAAGTGTAAAAGGACTTAAAGTAATTGTAGGAGGTGGAGGGACCTTTGATTAAATAGAATTTACTTAATATTTTAATTGTTGGAAAATATGAAGTATATGTATATGAATTTAGAGAAAATAAAATTCCTCTCATCTTTTTCCTCCTCCAAAAACCGTGACCCCCCTATCTTCCTTGTGTTTTTTTTTTTTTTGCTTCTCCATCATTCAAGCTTATGATCCTAAGTAAAATCAAGGTGGGTTTTGGTGGATTTATGCTAGTATCTTCATCCTAGGAAGATTGAAGCAAGGTTCAATTAGATTAAGCAAAACTCAACGTGAGATTTCAAATGAGAAGATTATAGGTTTTTTTTAGTATTGGGGTTTCTCTTGATTTGTTGATTAGAATCACTTTGGGGGTTGTTCTTTTACTTAAATTCGAAATACTTGTTGTATTGATGTGTATAAGCTTAAGGTTATATATATATATATATATATATATATATTGAAAGAGAAAAGCTGGGAACCAATGGGTAGGTGTAAGCTTTTAAGAAACTCTATTAATGGAGGTTTCCCAAGCTTCTAGATTTTTCAATTTTTGAGTTTTCTTGACTTTTACTTGGAAACTCTTAATTCTTGAACTTATAAGTGCCTAAATTTAAATATTTCACATTAAAAACAACTTGGAAGAGTAAGGAAATGATTTTTTGAAGATTATCAAATTTGGCCAAAATACTAATTTTAAACTTAGCTAGTTGTGGGTTTTCTTGATTAATTTTGAAAGGTTATCAATTCTGGAAATTTTGGGTGATTATATGTATATATTATACATGAAAAACACATTAGAAGATCAATCCAATAATTTTTGATAATTTTCCTCATTGGCCGAAAATTACATATTGAAATTGACTAGTTTTGGACTTTTCACCACTAACCGGGTTTGAGTTGTATCTTGTTTATTTTGGGCTGAGTTAATGTGTTACCTTAACTCTAAATATGAGTGGAATATTTCATGTAGGATAAGTAATGTGATATGAATAGTGAAAAACAAGCTGAGGAATAACTACCTCTAACTTGGAGGCAAAGCTCTCATTTATATAAAGATTTCATCAAAAGTTGTGTTGTCTAAAACCCTAAAAATAGCTTAAATAGAGACAACAACCCTAGAAAAGGGCATCTCTCAGCTGGTTAAAAGGAAACAAAGATAAAGGGCCTAACACTTGGCCCAAACAAAGGCCTAACACAAGGCCCAGACAGAAACTAAAAACAAAGACTGAAAATAAAGGACTAATAAAATAAATAGGCCCGGACTACTAGAACGTCTTTAGCATGAAGAAAAGGCCCAAGAGGAGTAGCCCACATCAATTCTTCCCCTCTCATTTAGAACTCGTCTCGAGTTCGTCTAGCATTGAAGGTGCATCATCCGATGGGAAAAATTCTTAGAGATCAAAGATGTTGAATGTTGAGGAAATTTGCAAATCTGGTGGAAGATCAAGGATGTATGCGTTTTCTCCAGCCTTCTTGACAATCTTAAAAGGGCCAATTTTTCTGGCCTTCAACTTGGAGTAAGTCCCTGTTGGGAATCGCTCTCGCCTGCGATGTGCCATGACCAAATCTTCTTCACTGAACTCCTTCTTTCGACGATGAGCATTAGTGTCTTGTTTGTAAACAGCATTAGAGGCCTCTAACCGTCGTCGTATCTCGGCATGCAACTCGTTAAAGTCCTCAGCAAACTCAGTGGCTTTCTTACTCAATGGTTTTGTATAGCTGAATAAATCCATAGACTGATTAGGGATTTTTATGCAAACAATTGAGAAGAGGCATCGCCCAGTTGATCTGTTGGACATTGAATTGAAGGTGAATTCAGCTTGTGTGAGAGCTACGTCCCACTGCTCTGGTTTATCCCCTGCGATGCTGCGGATAATATTTCCTAATGTGCGATTAACAACTTCCATTCGGTCATTCATCTGAGGGTAATAAGCACTACTAAATTATATTTTGGTGTGAATTTTCCCCAAAGGACTCGCCTGAAATGGCTCATAAACTTGACTTCACGATCAGAGGTGATTGTACGAGGGATGCCGTGAAGTCGTACAATTTCGTGAAAAAAAAAAAGACGAGCTATAGCACTAGCATCAAATGTTTTTTTACAGGGTAGGAAGTGAGCCATCTTTGAGAAACGATCAACAACAATGAAAACAGAATCGACACCCCGTTGTATTTTTGGCAAGCCCAAAACAAAATCCATGGACAAATCTTCCCAAATTATTTCAGGAACGGGCAAAGGTGTGTACAGTCCAGTGTTCTAATTTGTTCGTTTAGAGGTTTGACATATGCCACAATGTTTAACAAATGTGAGAACATCCCTTTGCATTTGTGGCCAATAGAATCGGCTTTGAAGAAGTATCAATGTCTTTTCTCTGCCTGTGTGTGCTGCCAAACCACCACTATAGACCTTATGGATAAGTTTTGCTCGTAACGATGTGTTTGGTATGCACAGGTTATTACCTTTGAAAAGAAAGCCAGAGTGAATATGAAAATCACCCCTGCGAACATGAGTAATGCAATCATCCCAAATAGGTTTGAAATCAGGATCATTACTGTATTGTTCCTTCACACAGTCCAACCTAACCACTTCAGTTGATAATGTAACTAGGAGACATGCTTTTCTACTTAAAGCATCATCAACCACATTGTTTTTTCCTGGCTTATGCTTGAAGACAAACTGGAACTTCTGTAAATAAGTTACCTACCGTGCATAGATTCGTTTCAGAGATTTCTAGGAATTGAGAAAACGGAGAGAGTGGTGATCAGAATGGAGAATGAACTCCTTTTGCACGAGATAATGCTCCCAGTGTTAAAGAGTTCTTATAATAGCAAAGAGCTCTTGTTCGTAGGCAGACCATTTTTGCTTTGCTTCATTTAATTTTTCACTAAAAAATTCGATGGGCCTGCCATCTTGCATCAAGACTGCGCCTATCCTGATCATTGAGGCATCCGTTTCCACCTCAAACACCTTGTCAAAATTTGGTAAAACAAGCAATGGAGCCGTTGTTAGTTTTTCCTTAATGAGCTTAAAACTACCTTCTTGTACAGAGCTCTATATGAAATTCCCTTTTTTCAAGCAGTCTGTTATGGGAGCCATGATATTGCTAAAATCCTTAATAAATTGTCTGTAGAATTGTGCCAAACCATGGAAAATTCTCACTTCTGTTACTATAGACGGTGAAGGTCACTTTCTTATAGCTGCAACCTTAGAGGGATCCATTTCTATGCCCTATTTGCCAATGATAAACCCAAGAAACAGAAGTCTATCCGTGCAAAAGTCTCATTTACCCCGATTGAGATAAAGCTTGTGAATACGCAATGTGTTTAAGACTATTCGCAAATGGACCATGTGATCTTCCCAAGTTTTACTATGGACGAGAATGTCATCAAAGTAGACTACTATAAATTTACCCATCAGCGGTTTCAAAATGATGTTCATTAAGCGCATAAAAGTGTTTGGAGCATTGCTCATGCCAAAAGGCATCACCTTCCACTCATAGATTCCTTCCTTTGTTTTAAATGCAGTCTTCCATTCATCTCCTGGCTGTATACGAATTTGATGATACCCACTTCACAAATCAAGAAAAGAGAAAACACATGAGTCGACCAATTGATCAAAGAGATCCTCCAAGCGAGGAATGGGAAAGCAATACTTGATTGTTATCTTATTGATATCTCTACTATCCATGCACATTCTCCAAGATCCATCTTTTTTTGGAACTAACAACGCTGGAACAGCGCAAGGGCTAAAAATGGTTTGGACTAGTTATTTCTCCAGTAGTTCATCAACTTGCTGTTGCAGTATTGCGTGTTCTTTGGGGCTCATTCTGTAATGTGGTAGGTTAGGAAGACTTGTAATTGAAAGTAAGTCTATACAGTGTTGAATATCACGCAAGGGGGGTAGGGTAGCTAGAAGATCTGTGGGAGCAATGTCTTGGTATTCCATTAACAGTATTTCTACCTCAAAATGTAATGGTTAGACGCCAATGTTCATGGTAGAAAGTAATGTTAGAATAGGGACAAGGTGGCTTGGTAGGTAATCACAATGGTAGCCTGTAGTAATTGAGACCAGGATGGGTTTTGCGGAGGAAAGATGGTCTGTGGCTGGTAGCAGTATAATTGTCTTGGCACCCCATTAGAACTTGTAGTTGTTTTCTCTTTCATTATAGTGCACTGATTTATCAAATTTCCAGGGACATCCCAAAAGCACATGGCAAACATCCATGTCAACGACGTCGCATTGGGTGGTGTCTTTATAAAATTTGTCAATGGACAGTGTTAGTTACAGACTTCATTCACGCGGTGCTCACCCCTTTTCTTAATTCAACCAATGCGGTATGGACTCGGGTGTTTTTCAGTTTTTAGCTGAAATGTCTTTACCAGTGCCTTAGCCACTATGTTCTTCGTGCTTCCATTATCAATAATCACGTCGCAGACCTTGGCTTAGACTATGCATCTGGATCAGAATATTTGGCATCTTTGTGAAATAGCAGGCTGCTTGGGAGCTAAAAAGACTCTCTGAATGACACAAGCAATTCTCTCGCCATCATCCCCACAAACCTCTTCCACATCTTCATTATCAGGTGTCTCTTCACCAGAGTCATGATATAAAACGTCCTCCATGTTTTCAGCTAAAGCTACAGCGCGTCGAAGGGGGCATTCATTGGACTTGTGCCCTGATTCATTAAATTTATAGTAACGGGCTGGGCCTGGCTTTGCATATGGGTTATTGGGCTTTAGTGGGCTAGATTTTTATTGAGGTTTTGAAGATTCACCAGCTGGTTTAATAGGGTTTATTATGCTATGGGGGGCTGCTGGGTTCTTGGCTTTTTCAAAGAAATGATGTGTGAAGCTTCGTTTAAGGATATAGGTGCGAGGTGTTGGTTTTGGTTGCAAATCCTCTACATGATGAGCGAGAGTGACGGTCTTTGAAAGGGTTTTAACGGATTTGAGAGCTAGATGTTCATGTATGGAGTTCCTTGGGACCCCCCCCCTATTGTCAAGACCCGCCCGGATCTTCCTATAAACCCGTGACGAGATGCGCCGATAGCCCGAAAGCCAACACTTACCATCAAGGCAAACTAAACATAACTATGCTAATATTAAATCAAACTATAAATGTTTCATGTACTAACTAGACGAGCAAAAAACCGGGGGAAGTTCATTCGTAGATGCTCTCCATCATCTTAACTGAAATCTACCTCGTGGGGGAAAAACATTTGAAAAGAATGAGCTAAAGGCCCAATGAGTGGAATTTTTATTAAACTAATATTTTCTTGAAAACTACATAATATATAGTAGTTTCTAAATTCATAAAACTGTTCAAAACTAATAATCATAATATTCAAAACTAAAACTCGTAAAACTGGATAAAGTCATAATTTAATAAACATAATATTTAGCTGTCGAAACCATATCAATACTTGTACGTAATTATATATATATACAATAGAAAATGTTCATATACTATATCGTAGTGATAAAAACCCACTAAAAATGTACCTAATCGGGTCATCCGCATGTAGAGCGAAATCATCCATGGCCAAACTAATACTAAAACGGCGTCCCTTGCCCCCCAAAAGGGCTAAGCACCCTAACATACGGCCCAAAGCCTATGTGTATGCTAAAGTGGGCCTCCCAAACACCCCCAAAACCCCCCCCCCCCAGAGGGTCTCGTTTCTAAGCCGGTTTGAAAATAGACTACTGAAAATAATATCATAATTTTCAAACCATTATAAAACCGTAATTGAAACTTTCGTAGCTAGCATAAATCATATATACTGAATAATGATTATCTAAAAACTTATTTATATCAAAAAAATAATCGTAACGATAATATAAACTCTAAAACTTTTATATTTCGTTAAACTACTAAAAACTTAATATTATTGATAATTTTAAATGTGAAAATAGAATCCACTCACAAACTTTTGCTGTTAATATTCCAAATCGTAAATCATTTATGCCACGATATCACCTGAAAATATTGATTTAATAAAAACATATCAATCATCTACTTAGTAATTTAAAATGTTAGGAAACCATTTTGAAATTATTTAAAATGGTGGTTATCACCCATGGACAAAGTCAACCTTCAATTCAAAGTTTACTCCTAATCTTACAATTTCTTGTCTTTTCAACATGTTTTTTTTTTTTTTAAACCATATAAAAACAATATTTTCACTTTGCTCCAACCCCCATTTACGTAAATGGATTGATTTCATTCAAGTTCTAACTACTTGCTAAATTCCTAGAGTTCATGATATGCATCAAGTAGCTAGCCATAACTTGCCATGTGACAGCCGGACCCTATGAGGGCGGGGAGTGATCGCCGGTGCAATTAGTAGGCACGGCCGGCCCCCCTCGGCGGCTTCTAGGTGAAGGGCCACATGGATGAACCGACCCCAAACCCAAAAGAAAAGGAGGTTATCGAGACTATCCCGTTGGTAGGGGCCCGTATAGTTGAGGAGAGCTTAATAAGATTAATAGGTACTACCTATACTAACAAGGTTAACCTTCCTTTTCGGTGGCTCAATCGTAAGGAACTCCATAGTTAGCGTGCTTGGCTTGGAGCAATCCTAGGTTGGGTGACCTCCGCTTATGTCGGATGCGTGTGAGTGAGGACAAAACTGCTTGAAAGGACTCGTGTTAGTTTTGGGGAGGCAAGTCGGTTAGGGAATCTTAGGAGCAAATCCCGGTCGTACAGTGGTATCGAGCCGCGATTCCCGAGCGAGGGTTCGGGACCCCCTGCCGAGGGCGGGAGTGATCCCGCGGTGCAATTATAGGCCGGACAAAGACATGCCTGCAGGTGAAGGGCCACATGGATGAACCGACTCCACATCCGAATGAGAGGGATTCCAGACTATCCTGGTATGGGACGGTATAGTTGAGGAGAAGCTTAATAAGATTAATAGGTATACCTATACTAACAAGGTTAACCTTCCTTTTCGGTGGCTCAATCGAAAGGAACTCCATAGTTAAGCGGGTTGGCTTGGAGCAACCTAGGTTGGTGACCTCCGCTGATGTCATGTGTGAGTGAGGACAAAACATGCTGAAAGGACTCGTGTTAGTTTGTGGGGACAGTCGTTAATCTTAAGAGCAAATCCGGGTCGTTACACATATCGAGCCACTTGGATCCTCTCAGACTCATTTAGATCTGTTCTTGCGTTAAGGCGATAAAATTCATTAGTGTAGTCATGGACTGATCTTTCTTTTTACTGACATTGGTGATACTGATTATATAACACTTGGTCATGATCTTCAGGTAAGAACCTTTGTCGCAAACACTTCCTCATTTTTGGCCAAGAACGAATTTTCGTTTTACCTTTCCTCCGGCGAGCATTGACAATTTGATCCCACCACGCAGCAGGGCCATCTTTGAGCTTAAAAGCTACCAAAGTCACACGAGACTCTTCAGGGACTCTCATATATTCAAAAAAACGCTCTACAGTCCGCAACCATTGAAGGAATTATTCAATTCTAAAGTTTCCATGAAAGAACGACATGTCTACCTTGATCTTATAATCCACAACGTCTCTTCCCTGATGACCATACCTTTGAGGTACGTTTCTTTCTTGTCTATTACCACGGAGTAAAATATCCTCTACTACCTCTTCTCCCTCTGAGTTGTCTTTTTCATTTCCATTGTCCGTTGACGAGTTTTCACGCTCACGCTCAATGGTTTGGTTTCCTATCCGTCCATTCCTTCCCCCACGATGTCCTCAACGTCCTTCAAGCACTGGAGCTCTTATGAACTCACGTTGCTCTACTGCCGGATTTCCCCTCTAATTAGCAAAGATCTTGTCTATCCCTGCCAAACTACGTTGGATATCCCTTGAGAATTGTTCTAAACGCTCCTCCAACCGTTGCTTCACATTATCCACGGCCAACTACAAAGCTGGGAGCCCCTGCTCGTCTTCAGCTCTATGTGGTTCCACATCATCACCACCACCTGCGTCTATTTCTTCTCCCAGAAAATTGGAGGCTCTGATACCAATTAATGTGATATGAATAGTGAAAAATAAGCTGAGGAATAACTACCTCTAACTTTGTAACGACCCGCTTTCCGTTAAATTCTTTAAATTCAAATGCATAGCGGAAGACTCGATTTTTAAGGAAAAACGGCATGGGTTCGTTTAAAAATCGAATAACCAAAACCTGTTTTACAACCCAAATTCAGAGAAAGCTATAAATCGGGAATGCGCATTCCAAAGGAGAAATAAATCATAAGACATAGACAAATTTTACACAAATACCCTTCCGGGCTAAAAAAGACACATGTATGTAAAATGAAAATAATTTACAAGCATTTTAACAAATGCTAAACCAAAAGATATCTTTAACATTGTCCATACACCATCTCGACTAGTCACGCGGCTCCACCTCCTCTACCACGCTTCTTAGGACGGGGTTTACCTGAAAATTTGTAAGTGTAGCAACATTAGCATAAAAATGCTAGTGAAAGTAAAATGAAAGCAAGTAATCCTATGAACAAAATCTCATAACTGAAATCGTGTCCAAAGGCCTAAAATGCTCAATACTACCCACATCCACACTTCCAATTTCCATACAATCATACGATAGTCATATATTACCCGTATTCATCATTCAATACCATGAGATAGCTACAAAGACTTAAAGTAAAGTAACATTCACTACTAAGTCTTACTACATAATTCTAAAGAATATGCAAAGGTAACATTAACTATCTTTATTACCAAACAAGTTTCATCGTATCGTGCTATTGTATGGATCGAAATCAACATACCACGTACGGTCGTACCATGTCTCAAGTTACCGTACCATGATACCATATGGACTGAAGTCAACATACTATTATGTACCATATCACAATCATCGGATATCAGGACTTTCACCATATCGGATATCAGGACTTTCACCATATAACAAATCGTCGCACCATGATACATATGGATCCGAATCAACATACTATCATGTGCCATATCACAAACCATAGTACCATAGTACCGTATGGATCCGAATCAACATACTACTATGTACTATTTACGAACCCTCGCACCATGATACGTATGGATCCAAATCAACATACTATCATGTGCCATATCACAAACCATTGTACCATGGTACGTACGGATCCAAATCCACGTACTACTATGTACTATTCACAAACTCTCGAACCATGATACGTATGGATCCGAATCAACATACTATCATGAGCCATATCACAAACCATAGTACCATGGTACGTACAGATTTGAATCCACGTACTACCATGTACTATTCACAAACTCTCGCACCATGATACGTATGGATCCGAATCAACATACTATCATGAGCCATATCACAAACCATAGTACCATGGTACGTACAGATTTGAATCCACGTACTACCATGTACTATTCACAAACTCTCGCACCATGATACGTATGGATCCGAATCAACATACTATCATGAGCCATATCACAAACCATAGTACCATGGTACGTACGGATCCGAATCTACATACTACCATGTACTATTCACAAACTCTCGCACCATGATACTTATGGATCCGAATCAACATACTATCATGAGCCATATCACAAAAGGTTAAGCTTCCTAATAAGTTAGTTAATCTCAAAAAATCCTACTAAATTATTAAGAAACCTAACTAACTAGATTATACGAGTTATCACTCAAGTGTATCTTCTAATTACTTTAATTTCCAAACCGTTCAAAGTAACTCTCATTTCCACTTTCATCTAACATCTCCAAATCGCTTTGCAATACTTCCAAACCACTCCGATGTTTCCTTTTCATCGAACTCATTATAATTCCAAATTCTTTCCACTCACTTCCGAATTAAAGTCTCTAACCAAAACTTAATTCTAAGAAGCTAAATCCCTCTTAACCTCGATAAACAATAACATAACGAAACTCAATTCATAAAACCACTAACTTTCGCTTTAAACTCACCTTAGCTTGTAGACAAGCTCCGATATATAACCGAGGTTGCAATTCCACGAGCAAATCACAATCCTACAAACGAATTACACCTAAAATCATTAATTAATCGAAAATCGAACAAACAACGTCTAAACGCATAAAACAACGAAAATCCCGGATTTCCTCCCTATGGTGCTCTCGGCCATACTAGGAAAATTAGGGTTCGGGTTTGGTTTTCCGGCTTTTATGCACTTTAGAGGTGTTTCGGGTTGGTTTCGGATACTTTGCAGGTTCGCAACTACAATGGGTATCCGTAATTTAGGGTTTTGATCAACAATCAATTTCCGAAAAATTAAGTAAATAGCAAAAACACAATAACCCTAACATCTTAAACATGGCCAAGTGAGGAAAAATCACATCGGACTGGTTTTCGGCTCAAACTCGATTTTAGGGTTTAGGGGAAGTTTCTAAAATTGACCATAACGACTTTCCCGATTGAAACCTTCAAGCTTCGGTGAACGAATTTAAAGATTTCAACTCAAAACCTCCATTAAAACACTATTCACATCAAGTTTTAGAAACTTTGACATACCTTAAGGCCTCGAGAAAACGAGCGAAAATCTCGATCGGTAGGTTGGAAATGATCTACGGGCCAAGGGCTTTCCAACGGGAGTAGAATCGATACGATCCGCCGAGTATTAAACAAAAACCAAAAAAAAGGGAAAGGGTTTGTGGTTCTCGGCCCCAAGGAAGAAGAGAAGAGAAAAATGATGTGTTTTTGCCTTTGGTTTGATATTTAAGAGATGAATGAATAGTGTTTCCTAGATATTTAAGAATTTGGAAAATGACGCCTACGTCCCTCTTTTGTTTTTACTTTAAAAATGAAACCCGAAGCTCTTAAATAAATCTAAAGGTGATTAATAATTATTAATTGGACCGTTAATAATTATTAATGTCACCGAAACAAATTTAAAGTATTAAAACGATTTAAATGAATTTCGGACGAAAATAACTACTAAAATCGAAATTACTACTTTTAAACTAACCTTAAATACTTTAATTAAAATAAAAAAATAAAATATAATAAAATAAAAAAATAATAATAATAAAAAAAAATTTACCCCCAAAAGTAACGGGACGTTACAAACTTGGAGGCAAAGCTCTCATTTCTATAAATATCTCATCAAAAGTTGTTTTGTCTAAAACCCTAAAAATAGCTTAAATAGAGACAACCCTAGAAAATGGCATCTCTTAGCTACTTAAAAGGAAACAAAGATAAAAGGCCTAACACTTGTCCCAAACAAAGGCCTAACACAAGGCCCAGACAGAAACTAAAAACAAAGACTGAAAATAAAGGACTAATAAAATAAATAGGCCTAGACTACTAGAACGTCTTTAGCATGAAGAATAGGCCCAAGAGGAGTAGCCCACATCAATAAAGGGCAAGAACGAGCTATCGAGAGCCTTTTGTAAAGGTGAGAACACAAGAATTGGACCGGTGTTGATAGTTTATTGTGATTTTGGTAATGTTGGTATGGATGCTTGTACATGGTGTGGGATGATATGGAATTGGTCATGGCTGGTAGTAGAGTCCTTTGACGCTTGAATTCGAAGGGAAAATGAATATTGCAAAGGAGACGAAAATAAAGAGTTAGAATTGACCAATTGACCAATTGTCGAAATTATGATAATATCTTGCATCCTTTTGTGACTTGAGCTTTTCTTACGTATTCTAATTGCATTTTCACATGTGTTGAGTTAAAGATCGAGTCATATACTGATTTGGGCTATATTTATGCATACTTGTTATATTTTCGGGCTATGCTTGATGGTTTGTTATGGAAAAGCTTAGAAAGGAAATTGCTTGAAATGTGCACTAAGGGTTATGTGATTTTGAGCCTAACGCGTATAGTGATTGAATTGAATACGACTTGGAGGAAATGTCCTTTTCATGATATTGAATTGAGATTTTGTTATACAATGTTTTCCAAAAGCAAGCATGTCAATCTCATTTCATCTCATAACATATCATTCATGCATATCATGCTATCGGTTTGTGGCCATGGGGTAGTAACCCGTGTAACGGTGTGTTGGTTGTTGGACATTACACGTGGTTACTGTGGCGGATGTGGTGTAGCTCCGAGTCGCTGTGTGGTGGATGGCCTGGATGCTAGAGTGGTTATTACGATAACCTGGAAGATTATGAGGAGTTACGGCTCGAGTGGTGATTGTGTTAGTATGTGTAAAGTGCGTAGTGAGACGCGGAAATGGTAAATGAAAGATTGTGTTATTTGAAAATTTGTGTGAGAAAAGATCATGGAATGGTTATGCTTACGTGATAAGGTTATGAGATTGAAACACTCACGGTTTGTCCAACATACATGTTTAAGTTTTCATTGCACATATTATGCATTCATTGATATTTAACTCCTTGCGTATAGCATCTCGAGCATCACATCTCATAGTTTCAATTATTTGTTTTCACTGAGTGTCATGCTCAAAGGTGCTCTATATCACGTTTCAAGTACTTGGAGAGGACGTGGACGAGGAGCGGCAGATGGTGCTAGTTGATGTTTGAGATGAAGACTTTTAGATAGGCCTCCGGTCACGCGAGCCACGCTTTCTGGGGGTGTTGTTGTTTCTTTTGGGTTGTAGCATCCTTGCTTAGGGTCGTGTCTTAAACTTTTATGTACATATTATGTTTGTATAACGGTTTACTCTGGTGCACCATACTTTGTTTTGATTTTGAACTAATATGATATTTTGATATGGCCGACAAGCCGAGTTAGTTTGATAAACAGGTTTTATGATTTTACGTGTGTTTATTGAATTTATGTATACATCATGTCGAAATTTCAAATGTTTTGTTAAATCATTTGATTTAAGATTTAAGTTCTTCACTTCCGTTTTGCGTACTAGCATCCTAGGCTTGACTCTCGAATCGAGTCGTCACAATACTTCACCAATTAGTCAGAGTAAATTTTAAAGCAAAGAAAGAATGAATAATTTAAGACCTGTAAGACTCTAGTTATAGAGATTTTGGGAATATAATTCATGTTTATCACTGTATCTTTTTATCTCTAAATTAAAGATATGCTAAGGTTAGTTTTAAATCCATAACTTTTTATTCTTGACTCACAATTCAAATCCGTGAATTGCGTTGGAATCGTAACGACGAGACAATTTCAACGAAATAATTAAAATTTGAATGACATGAATTTTGAAAATGGAAAAATTACCAATATGCCCCTTATCTCAAACTCGGGATTTTTTTAACTTCTATTTCTAAGGACTATATTTTCAAGATTCACCCATGATCAAACTTGTGCATGAATCTAGAAAATGGAGCATTTGATGAAGAAGAAAATTCGGTAAATTACGAATTGCTACGTAATAATTCAAGCCAATGACAAATTACATGTCATTAAATAGAGATCAATCCAAATTCGACACATGTCTCTAATTTAACTAAAAGATATTAAATTGGAAAATCAAATAATGTCACTTGTCTTTTTCTTGGTCATTGGATGACATAAATTAGTCCAATGAAAATATGCCACATGGCAAATCAAATGAAGTCCATACCAACAAAAGGTCCATAGAAAACTCTATAAATAGAGTAGACCATTCATTCATTAGAGGGGGTCACCAACGGAGAAGATTCAGAGAAAATACTGAAGACTTTGAAGATCGAAGACCTCGAAGATCGAAGACTTTTCAAAGACCAAAGATCAAAGACCTCGAAATTGAGATTAAAGTTTTTGACAATCGAAGACTTCAAAGATCAATGACTTCTTGAAATTTTCCTCAAGACCAAAGATCTAAGACTCTAAACGTTGACGATTTTGAAGGGATGACTACCTTGAAGACAAATTGTTGAAGACTAAATTATCACAAATTTCAAAGATTTTAGTGTTCAAGCTTCAAGACCGCAACAAATTGAATGATTCTTCACAAGCCCAAAAGCTGAAGATTCAATCCATCGATTTGAAAAATTGTAACATCCCGTAAATTTCAAGGTAAATTTTTTTTTATTTACTTATTTATTTATTATTATTCTATTTATTATTTTATTTAATCATTTAGTTAATTATTTGATTCTTATTTGCTCTAATTATAATAGTATTCATAGTTAGTTAGTTGTTAATTAAAATAGAATAGTTTAGTTAAATTAGTTAATTAGTTAAGAATAGGGTAGATTAGTTTAATTATTAGACCCTAATGGCAATAGTAATTTGAATGGATGAGAAAAAGGGCCCACTAGACCTTATCCAAAGAAATAGGGTTTTGGGACATGATGGGAATTTTTCAAAAAGAATTTTATATAAATTCATTCTCTCTCCTCCCTCGTTTTCAGCAGCCGCCAACCCGTCCATCGCCTCTCTTTTTCTTTCTCGTTTTCACTCCCTTTCCTTCCTCGTTGGCCAGCCACCGTGAATGACCCTATCCCCACCGTCCCAGTCTGCTCGTGAAGCCAAAGCACCCTCCCCGTAGCTGCTCATTGAACCACTCTCAAGCTCACCGAAAATTGGTCCTAAAAGTCACCGGAAAACGCTGAGCATGGACTGAAATTTCATTGATTTTGAAGGGTGATAGTTCGGGCTTTGGTTTGAGTGTTCATTCGGATATTCCAAGAAGATTTTCTATTTAAGTTTCCTCTCCGTTTTCCCGAGAAACAGCCGCTGTAAGACCTCGCCGGATTCTGGGTTCGAGCTCGACGGAAAAGCATTGACAAGTGACTTGCTACAGACTTTTAGAGAGGTGGGTTTTCATTTTCTTTTATAGGATTGGTTAGGGTTGATTTTGGAGCCTAACCATGTTCGTTATACGACATTTAACCAGAGATTCGTGACTCGCCGGATTCTGAAAACTGCGTCGCCGGAAAACCCACGGTGAGCTACTAACTTTCTCTCCTTCGTACGCTGTCCTTGGGCCATTGTCCGATTAAGTTTTGTAAATATTGTTTTAATATATATATATATATATATATATATATATATATATATATATATATATATATATATATATATATATATATATTTTTTTTAAATAAAAGAACTCAGCCCTTACCAGCCGAAATCTTTGACCATTCTTTGTTTAGATTATTTTAATATATATGGGTAAATAGGTTTAATAAAAAAAAGAAGGGGAGTAGGAGACCAAGTTGCAGCCCCCTTGCTCATTTATTTTAATATATATATTTATATAACAAAAGAATGGGAAGGGAACGCTCAGCCTTGTCCACCGCCACTCTTGTTTGTTTGTTTCTTTATTTCTTTTAAATTCGTTTTCTATTTATTTATTATTTATTTATTATTTAACTCTACCTAGCTTAATTTCTTTTTTATTTCCCTAACCAATCTAATCGACCTTTTCTCCCCAAAACAATCTGATTGAACTACCCCTCTTTGAACCGAGCCCTCAACTCTGTGTTAATTATTTAGAGTCGTTTGTTTAGTTAATTGAACGTTAGATATAATTTATTGTAGGTGGTGTTCGATTGTTCGCTTGACGTTTCGCCTGATTGAATATATTTCGTTTGCTAATCGACAAAGGTGAGGATAAATAGAATTTTACAGTAAATTTAGAAATCAAATGCTTGAACGATTTGTATGACTCGGGAGATAAGTTAAAAATTGGATATAAGTGAATTAAGCATGCTAATTTTGTGAAATTATAGGAATCAGGAGTATAGAATTGATACGGAAATTTATGGGTTTAAAATTCTTGGGAGTTTAAGTATGATTTATTGGATTATACATTACCGCTTAAGGAACGTTTACCATGAACTCTTGGATTTTCAATTTAGTTATTGAGCTATCCCTGATTAATTTAATCCTTACTGAGACTGGGCCTCCCAGCATTGGGTCTATATTATAATTATTCGATTTGCAGGATTATCATGAATTAATTATGCATGTGCTTACGAGCTTAATCATGCTACACTCTTAACCAATAGGAATCATTCTCTTTTCCGATTACTGTTACTAATTAGTGGTTTTGAACTCGATTCTCTGATAATATTATGATTCCTGCATTCCTGATTCATTACTATCACACTTGTTTGCTTGGTGATGAATAATGAGATAATGCATAGACTGCGTGTGCTTGCATTTTCTGGTATTATTCATGGTTCAGGTATATGTATCATGAGGTATGCATTGACTACGTGAGTCGCATTAACCGGAGGAGTTGAATAATGAGATAATATTTAGTTGTGTGAGCTAAAATTATCCGGTATTATTCATAATTGCTATGATACATATACATTATAGACTGCATTGACTACATGAGCTTTGCATGTCATTGGTGAGATAACGGGATCGTGCATTGACTACGTGAGCTGCACCATCTGACGTTATTAACCCAGGAGGTTCTATTCTATGATGCATCGACTACGTGAGCGAGCATCGGTTCTTGATAAGAAAGTAAAGGCTTTGAGAGCTTTACTTCATATTGGAGTGAGATAATGGGATCGTGCATAGACTACGTGAGCTTGCACCATCTGGCATTATTCACATGTTTTATGTTCTATGACCTGGTTCCATATTCTATGCTCTGGTTTTACGTATCATGCTCTATGATCTTGTTCATATTATTAGTTAAGACCTTGGAAGCTCAACCCATGTTAGGTCCTATCCGAAAAATATTAGCATATGATTACATGTCCCGATTATTTAGAGTTGGGAGATTGATTACTTATTTGATCCTTAACCGTGTTCCTTACCCCTTTATCCTCGGGAGAATTAAATAACCTTGCTCTCGGAAGTGAATGGGTAGTTAAGAGACAGTAGGATTCGTTGGACACAAATCCGGATGGGATTTGGTGTTCTAAAGTTACTTTCTATTCAATTTATCTTCATTGGGCCCCCCGCTCATTATATTACATTTTCAGGTACGAGGCGTGGTCGCGGTCGTGGCCGTGGAGCTGGTGCAGTGTGATTGCAGATCGATGGTGATGGATGGACTTACGTCAGTATAGTCCATGGACTTGTCTACTTGTTTATTCGTTGCAGTTTCTTTCTTATGGATTTTGTGAGCTCTATGAGCAACGCTATTTATGACTTATTGTCTTTACTGGTTTTCATGAGTTTATGAACTATCACGTTTTATGTTTGAACTTAAAAAGGGAAGCGCTTCCCATTGTTGAACAATATGATTTCAGAATTGATTTTGAAATTAAGTGTGGTCCTTGATTTACAGGTTTTTAACTTTTATTTACAGCCTTCCGCTTGCGTTTATTATTTAATTCTATTTAAAATAGTCAGGTCTTTACAAAAATACACCAACCGGCCTTCACAATCGAAGTTTATATTTTAGAGAAAGAATTAGAGTATCAATTTATTAGAGATTGTAATTACATTCAATTCATTAAATGCAAACTTATATTTATTCCGCATTTTAATTTCATTCTATTTGAAATTTCTGTGTGAACAACATTAAAAAAAATGATAAATGTTCCCTACTCAAGGGCAGTAGGAAACATTATTTATTCAATGATTTGTACAAGGCCTGATCTTGCCTATGCTATGAGTGTCATTAGTAGATTCATGGAAAAACTAGGTAAGACTCACTGAGAAGCTGTGAAATGAGTTCTGAGATATGTGAAGGGATTTGAAGATGTTGGTTTAAAGTACAAAAGATCAGTTGATTACTCTTAGCATTATTGGGTATGTGGACAATGATTATGCAGCTGATCTAGATCGTAGAAGATCATTAACAGGTTATGTCTTATTTGGAATTCTGGTAAGTTGGAAGTCCTCATTATGGCACATTGTGTGGCTTTATCAATCACTGAATCAGAATATGTGTTTATAACAAAGGCGGTGAAGGATTGATTATGGCTTAAACGATTAATAGAGGAACTTTTAGGAGAGGCGTGTGAAATAATTGTACTATGTGATAGTCAAAGTGCCTTACATTTGTCTAAGAATCTCAATCACCACGAAAGAACCAAGCACATTGATGTTAGATTATTTTTCATCTGTGATGTAACAAATTATGGTGATGTCAAGTTAGAAAAGGTTACCTCAAAAGATAATCCTACAGATGCACCCACAAAGCCATTAAGTATTGAGAAGTTCAGTGGCTTTATGGATATGCTGCAAATTGGCATTGGCTGAGTTACACGAACTCACTGGCATATGAATGAAGTTCAAAATGACTAGTTTATAACTGATAAATTAGAGAAGCTGAGAGTATTATCATCAAGGTGGAGTTTGTTAATTGTTTATGAAAGAACTCTAACTTCTACTACACGTCAGCCACTAGCTTTGTAATTCGGTTATGTTAGTTAGTTTGTTAAAGAATGTATTCTTGCATTCTACATTTTATGTTATAAGCAATAGAATCCAGCCTTCATTGCTTCTTCTTCCAATAAGTTAATATCAAGTAGAGTGTAAGTTCCTTATTGAACCCCTCAACACCAAAAAATATCACATTTACATTTTACACATGAAATTGTTAACTAATTCAATAGAAGGTTAAATTTACAACTTATTGTATAATTTAAGGTTAATATTCATAACTCCATTTAAAGTTTAACGTTTAAATTGATAATACCATCAAGGTTTAAGGGTAAAGATTATTTTCCCCCTAAATATATTTAATCACTTAATTATGTAAATAACTGATTAAATTATTTTTTAAAATAAAAAAATTGTCAATTCCTCGAACCAGTGTAGCACACAGGCACTATAACTGGCCTGGCCCAAACCCAAGGGCTGAATAATCTATCATGGCCCATCTACTTTAATGGATTGGGTCTATACCCAAATCCGAATAGGGTTGGTCCACCTTACGTATGAAAAGCATTCGTGGAATCTTTTACCAAAAAAGAATTTGATATATATATTTTTTTTAATGATGGAATGATGACAATGATAAAGGTATAGAAGAACTCTCCTTTCTATTTTTTTTTTTTTTCAAATCAATAATTTCTCGAGTTTTCCTACTTTAGTTATAGCTTTCTTTTGTCTTTAACCTAATATAACAATTTGATTCCCTTTTTCGCTTGGCCTCTTGATGACAGAAACAAAAGCAATGTTTCTTTGTTTAAGAGACAGATCATACCATTTTTTTCAAAATTTTAAAAGTAGTTTCCAAAAGTTCTAGTTTTGTAATTTATCAATTAAAAAAGTTAATTTTATGAAATATAAAAAAAACGGTTGCTAAAAAATTTGTTGATGAATTTTAGGCTCTACAATTTATATGGTATGATATGTCCATTTTAGATTTATGCCCACATGATTTTTTTTTTTATTTCACCCAAAATACCTCATAATAATGAAGATATTTTGATCTAACTAATGTGAGACTTGATTTACTGCAAATACAAATTAATTTTTTTATTGGAAAAAGTTAATTTATACCCTAACTTAGAAGTGTATGTGAATTTTAATTTCATCGGTATAAATCCTCAATATGGTAATAAGTGGTTTCATATATCCTCATTGAAACAAGTAATAAAATTGTCCAAAAACTAATTAGTAAACCACCCAAAAAAAATGAAGGTTACCAAATACCTATAACCTAATCATAAAAGCATTCATTAACAACAACAAAAAACACTTAATCACAGGTACAAAATCTATCGATTAAAAAAAAAAAACTTGACATCAAAACATTACAATATAAACATAAAAAATAGTCATCACAAACATAAAAATTAATTTAGACAAAAAATTACTACATTCCATTAAAAATAAATACTCACGTCTAACTAAATGTCTACAAAAGTAATAATAATTTAAATAAGAAAGGGTATTATTTAAACCACTAGCTTAAGTTCAAATTAAATTGAAGAAATAAAAAAATGGACCCAATCGTTAACTATTTAACGGTATCAGGAGGGGAGGGGTATATTTTTATAATTTTGAAACCACGAATGTAAGATCATACTGTTTGCATTTGAAAATATTATAAAAATTATACTCATAATATTAAAAAAATTCAATTATTTTTTATAGAATTAAAACACGTAAGAGACTTAGAATAAATATACGTCACAAATTTGTTAAAACTAATAATTAGAAGAATATGATTATTTTACAAACTATAAAAATATTTAAAATCATATATTTATATGTGTAATTTATAATTATCTCTTATTATTTTTCTATAATATTTGGTAATTGTAGAACCATATGTGATAATGAGCTAATATATGTAGTAGAATTTATGTGTATGGAAATAATTGGATTGGATACATGAGTGTGTGCAAGGTATTCCCCATTTGACCGACGGCCACCGCATCTTATCCACTTCGCCGCCCATAAAGAAAATGATACGGCTACAAAGAAGAAGACGACACACAGATGACGAAACAAAACACTCCACATACTCCCAGTAAATCACACCCCTTTATTAATTTTAAGATTCCTATGATTTTAGTTAAATACATGAATGGAGTTTCAGAGGACTCTTCTGACCAAAAAAATAATTGTCAGCAAAGTTGTTTCTTTTTTTTTTTTTCAAATCCAAAAAATTTTTCTTACTTTATACAGTTCCTGTAATTTAAAAATATCAAATCACACCCTTGTAAATTCAAATTATGTCAATAAGACCTATTTGTATCAACATTGTAAAAAAAAATTAAGCCATAACTTTTTCGTTTCAACTCCAATTTAAACGTTTCAATATATTTTGAAATCTTCATTTCGAGTTCTACATTATGGACACTTTAAAACCTCAAAATCGTCAATAAATAAAAGAGTTTATTATAATTAAAATCATAGCCAGGTATGATTGAATCTATTAATCCTTTTTGTCTAAAGATGAATTAGAAGTTTTCAAGTAACTGTAACGTAGAGTCCGAAATGAGGATTCCAAAACGTCTTGAATAATCCAAATCAGAGTTCAAACGAAGAAATTATAGTTAAAAAAAAAAGTTTATAACGTTGGAGGGGAGAGGTCTTATTGACATAAATTGAAACTATAGGAGTGTGATTTTTCATTTTTAAACTATAGAGGCTATTCATGAATATAACAAAAACCACAAGGATGTTATTTATAATTTACCCTTAATTTTATTGTCGACACATGTTTACAATTATTTTTAAATAGTTTAGAAATTAGATCAAATTAGAAGAGAAAGATGATGCTATCCAAAATAAGTACGGTAAGAGCATAAATGACTTTTACAAGTAACTGATTTCACTTTTTAATGTGGCCCTACTTTCGGGGGGAAAAATCAACAACGTACTTAAATTCTATTAAAAATTTGAACCGCAATAGTTAAAATTGATTATAAATTTCAAAATATTTTACAAAAAATTAGTAGTACCTAAAACCAGGCTGTATTAGGAGAAAAAAAAATATTTATATCCAAATTAACCTATGGCATTTCGTTACCAAGTTGAGCCAATTGGATTAGGACCCGGATAATGAGACAAGAACCTTTAATTTATCAAAGTTCAAATCAAATGCACTTTACAACCCATCCAAAAAAAAAAAAAACAATATTTTTTAAAAAAAGAAAAAAAAAATGAATTCAATTTACACGTGTGAAAAACAATCCGCACGCTTCTCCTTTAGTCCTCCTGATCTCTGTTTCCCTTTGACCGGCGGCCACCACATCTTATCCACTTCGCCGGCCATGATGATGATGATACGGAGATGACGACGACGATGCCGACGAAACCGAAGAAGCCGATACCGACGACGAAACACTCCCATCTCCATGATCTCCATGAAGCAAATCAGACAAGTAATTCCCCAAATCATCAGGAGCAAATCTCACCTCAGAATCAATCCCATACACATTATCCAATCTCCCTCTATACTTGATATAAAATCCACCATACAAAGTTCCAAGTTTCTTCCCCAATGAAATCTTAATCTGTTCTCGGAGTTTCGAATCACTCACAATCCATGACCCTTGATGCCTATACGCTTCTTCAAATGCTAAATTGAAGTCATGAAAATGCTTCTTTGCTCTCTCAATTGGAATCTCTGCCGTTGGATTTTCGGGCAATGATAAGAACACTCTACTCCATCCCATTCTCTCGTAACTTGACGCGTATTGTTTAACCTTCGATTCATGATTTGATACCCAATCTTCGCCGAGAAGGAATCGGAGATTCGAGCTTCGAACTTTCACCACAATGTATTGGAGATTGTTGGCTAAGAATATGTATGAAAGAGGTGCGTCTTTGTAAATCTCGGCTTTACTATCGAGTTTCGATAGGAGGACGAGTATTAGCCACGCTAATCGAACGGCGATCGGGTTTTCGTCGTTATCGTGGTTTCCGAAGAAAGACTCCGGTAATGGCGAATGTAACATTAACGGCCAATCGGCGACAATTTCCGGTAAAATTGCGGTGTAATCACTGAGGAACGATATGTAATTCATCACGTAGCGAGTTAGCGGATGAACTCCGCCGTTTGGTACCGGAGTTTTGGACGAATCTTTCTGGATATGAGCTTCGAAATCGACTAGCATTGTACGGACATTCTCTCCGAGCTTTAAGAGAGAATTATCGATCAGAGATCGAACCGAGGAGGTCGATTCGAACGAGAACATCGATTGAATCTCCGGTAACAGGTCGTAGATTGCTTCGTAAATGTTAAGAATCAGGAAAATCTTCTCCGGAGACTTCTTCGATTTCGTGACGATTTCGGGGAACCCAAACAGATTCAAAGCACTCTCTTTTGTGATTTCCGTGAAGACTGATTCTCTAATGGTTGAAGAAGCAGAGAAAACTTGATCGGCGAGAAATCGCTCGGAATCGAAGAAGGTTTTAACCGCGATTTTCATCCCATTCAACCAATTCTTAATCTTAACCTCCAAAACATCCCAATCAATCTTATGAAGATGAGAGAAACTCATCTTCCCAACACCAAGATTATAAAGCCCTTCTTCAACAATCGATTTCCGATTCACAGTATAAATCTTAACACACTCTTTACCATAACCAGAAGAGATCATACAATCAGCAATCATCTTCAAATCCGACACCGCGATCTTGGAAACCCGCTCCTCCTCGCTAACAATCTCGTTAGCAAATCGAAGATCATCATCAGACCCATCCTCAACATCAGAGCTAGGGTTCAACACAGACGACCGATTCGATATGGATTCGGGATCAAGAGATCGACGTTGGGCAGTGAGAATGAGATGAAACTCCTTCTGAAGACGTTTCATAGCAGACTGCATCAAAAGCTGAGCACGAACAAGATGTTTAGAACTAGCAAGAGAATCATCAGAAGAGAAATAATGCATAGCGGTTTGCAAATCTCTGATTGATTTAAGATATTGTTTAGCTTCATAACGATCGTCAAAGAAAATAGGAGTTAAATCAGCATAAGAAGAAATAGTTGAATCCCATTTGGTGATCATTGTTTCAGCAGTTTCAATGTTTTCTTCCATTAGAGATTCGGAGAATGCGTGGTGGTGATGGTGATGACGGAGGGGAGAACGAGACGGTGTCGTTCGAGACGGGGAATGCGACGGTGTCGTTCGGGACGGAGAATGAGAGGGTGTGGATCGAGACGGTGAATGAGAGGGAGTTAAGGATTTGAAGAAATTATTCTTCATATTTGTTTTGAGTAATAAGATTTGTGAAATGTAAGATAAAGAAGGGAGAGAGGGAGATTTATAGAGAAAGAAAGGGGAGAGGAGAGTTCTTAGGAAGGATCGTTGGAAGGAGAGTGTCAAGAAAGAAGGTGATTGATTGATTGTTTTGTTTTTTTTTAATTAGAGGATTAAATGGTGTTTGAAATATTAAAGGTTACTTTTAAGAAGGCGCCTGCCGTTTGCGGCTTTTTTCTTTTGATTTCATTACCTTGACTTCAAATGGTTCAAATAGTCAATAACGGAGACAATAGGGAAATAGTCTCTATTATGCTTTTTTTTTTCTTTTCCTTACATTATTTATTATCATATTTATTATTAAAAAGTTGAATTTAGTATATTATATTTTGATTTATTTTAATTCTGTTAATTCTGATTTTTAAATTAGGGTTAAATGCACCAATAACCCCAGCATTTTCGAGTTTTTTTAATTTACACCCCTGGATTATCAATTTAACTTTTTTCACCCATACACTTTAAATTGTCCAATTTCTGTCAAATTAACCATCCAAATCTAACGGACTTTATTTTTTTTAATATTTTTTTATTTCTGAAGGTATGTGAAAAGATATTTTTACCCCCAATTTCTTCCAGCCCTCTTCTCCTCGTCCATCATGTTTGGTTAAAGCTTCTTCTATTTTCATCAATTTCTGTATTTTTGTTCCGATCTAAAGCACGAGTATATCTGAATCAATGGTGTTGCATTGTATCGAAGTCTAACTGTGTAACAATTTTAGAAGCATCGTCTTCAATGCTAACATTTGAAATCAAAGCCTCTGAAGTTGAATCATCATAGTCAGATCTATTAGGAGATTTCTTGTTTAGCTTACATGTCTTCCCTAAAAATTGTATTGCAAAGTGTTGTAATATGCAAGATTCCACCCAAGATCTCTGAACAACTGATACATTGCTCCTTATTATTTTAATTTTCTTTCTCCAATGTTATTATGACACCAAAAATATTATATTCCCAAGGCCAGCAATCTCAGAGACTTGCAAGGAGACTATATTTTTTAAAATTTTATTACTAATTTATATATTTTTTAATTTGTAAATTTTTTTATAATTTTGATAAAATTTTGAAACGAACTGCTTTTAAAAAAAAAAAAAAACGATTTTGGTGTTTATTTTATTTTTCTTTTTAAATACAATTTTTATAGACAATTTATATGCATTACAACTTACTTTTAAAATTGTTTAATTTTAAAATCTAAAATATAGTTTTTAAAAAAAATTGTTTTTAAAATTTAGTTAAGATTTTAAAATAAATTGAAAAATTGAAAAATAGTTATAAAAATTATTGTTGAAAAAATTAATTTTAATACAGAAAAAAAAAATCATTATCGGATGAGTTCTAAAATAGATTTTAACATTTTCTATATTGAATTAAAATTTTCTAAAATATTTTTAAAAACTGAAAAAAAATGGTAAGCTAACTTAAATTTTCTTAAAAAAAAAAAAACTATGATATGGTAATCATTAGGGTAGAATGTAAATAACATCCCTATAATTTTGGTAAAAGACAAATATATTCTGTATTTAAAAAAATGAATATTTATACACTCTAATAAGTTTAAAATTATGCAATTTGACCTCTCTCCACTAACGATGTCTAACTTCTTTTAGTCATAACTTATTCACTTGAACTCAGATTTCGATGATTTAAGATGTTCTGGAATCCTCGTTTCGAGATCTACGTAATGGTCACTTTAAAACTTCTAAACCATTGGTAAATAAAAGATGTTTATGATTTCAATTATACCTGATATTTTGATGATAGCTCTTTCATTTATTAGTGATTTAGAAGTTTTGAAGTGACCATAATATAGAGATCGAAACGTGGGTTCCAGAACATCTTAAATCATTCAAATCAAAGTTCAAACGAATAAATTATGACTAAAAAAAGAGAAGCGCTTTAGGAAGGAGAAGTCAAATTGCAAAATTTTGAAACTATAGTAATATAAATATTCATTTTCTAACTATAAAAGATGCGTTTGTTTTCGACCAAAATCAGGAAGTATTATGTATTATTTATATTTTGCCCTAATCATTAAGGAGGTGTAGAACTATTTTATTACTGTTCGTAGTATTAAACTTTGAAACCACGATACCTGCATCATTTTTTAAACTTATGTATGTTAGTTGAATTATTTACTATTATAATTAATATAATCAACCAATAATATATTTTTAAATGAAAAAAAAAAAAAAAAACCAATATTATATTAATTTCATCTTCGTTGAAAGAGAATATAAATTAAGGTTATTGCGACGCGTGGACCTCGTGAAAGGTTGAAAAGGATTAAATAAAAACATGGTGGGGCTATTAGAATGGTTTTGGAGAGAGATAAGACATGGAATCTTAAAATGAGTGGTTTTGGTCTTCCCGTTGCCTTTCTTATAATGTTTTTTTTTCAATGTAGGTCTTCCAATTGATTTTGTCTTTTCTTCTAAGGGCGTGCCCTATAATTTATTGGGTCGTTATAACTTTTTGCTTAAATTATATGATTTAAACATGTGTAATAATTTGTTATTGTATTTTATAAAATTAAAATTATAATAAAATTTTATCAATAATTTTTATGTTTATTATTGAATAGTGTTAATTTTGACTAGATAATAATATTTAAGAATTTAATTAAAATTGTTTATACTAAAACTTTTAAAATCATAAGGGCACCAAACATGCAATTTAATATCCTCAACATAGCTAAAATAGTTAAACGTAAATATTCTCTTTTATAATTAAAAGATATTTTAACAAGTAACATTTTTTTATGAATAATTTTAAAAATAGTAAATGTTTTGAAATATTTAAAAAATGATATTTCTCAGACTCAGATTCAATCTCAGTATGAGATTGGTAGGTCTAAAAATGTCATTTTTGTAAATTTTTAAAACGTTTGCTATTTTTTAGAGTGGCAGTTACAAATTTACCAGATTTTTTTAGTAATATTTGTAAAAATAACAACTCTAAAAAATATTTGTAAATATAGTAAATTTTGATCGGGTGAATCAGTAATAAAAATTAAATTACATATTTTTATGCTAAGATTAACATAGTAAAAATTGCTATATTTGCAAATAGTTTTAGAGTTGCTATTTTTATAAATTTTACATCAAAACCTACTACTCAACTTATTAGGGGACACCGGGCCTCCACAACTTCACATTGGTATGATATTATCCACTTGAGGCTTAGGCCCGCATGTCTTTGCTTTTCGTTTCACCCAAAATGAATCATACCAATAGAGATGTATCATTTCCCTCATACACCCATGATTGTCCCCTTCTTAAACCGATGTAAGATTTTGTTTGCACCCCAACACAATAAAATTTCCCTTTTTTTAAATATCAATTCTTATAATATCATTTAAGAGTTTCCAAACAACTCTATTTCTTAAAAAATGAGAAAGAGAAACAAGAAAAAGAAATTGGGAAGGTTACAAAACGATCCCTAAATTACTACTATTTTATAATGACGAAAAAAATAAATTTTATCAAATTTTCACGATTTCATCTTTCATTTCTTTGTCAATCAAAAAACAATTCAAAACGTCAAATTTATTTCTTAACAAATATAAAATATATAATTTATATATAATAAAATAAGTTAAATAATTTATAAACACAAATTTACATGGATGATAATTTAAGCTTTGACCTTTCGTCGAAAATTGGATCATCGGAAATTCGAATTTCTCATTGGAAAATACCCCATGCAAAATAATTGTTGTAGTATAAAGTGTATATATATATTAAATAAATACAATTTAACATAAAGTAATTCATACGATTTACCTCTCTGATTATACATGTCTCATCCTAATTGACGCTTCGTTTTTTCGACTTTAATAACCTTACGATCATCTCCACAATCTGCATAAAGTGTGTATATGGAAGATATATACAATACTGAATTCAATATAACGTATATAAGCCATCTATACAAATTAATAAACGAGTATAATATTTATAAAATTTACATACCTATAAAAATCATTTTCTTTTCGACGAGCTCTACTTCAATGGCATTACGAACAATTTTTTCTTCTTTTTGTCAAAGTGGTATAAAGTTTATATTTGTACTTTATACCAAATTTGTATATAACAAAAAAAATCGTATAATGAATGCAAACAAAAAAAATTTAAGCCATAATTTAAGGGATTACAAATCTGATTCAAAGAAAATTAAAAACTTAAAAACAAATAAAAAAGCTCAAATGCACATTCACCATAATTTCCAGATTTAAATCTCATCTTTTATAAAAATGTGTAACAACCTGTTACCAAGTAGGACAATTTTTTTCTATTTAATACTATTTTCTCAAATAATATTAATAAGGATGAATGATTGATTGATTGAAACTTTGACTACTTGATCTTTCAGTAAGGACAGTCTGGTAACTTTTCATCTTCTGATGATCGTCTCGTTACGACGTTTCCAACGCAACTGACGGCTCGTCGTTCTGAGTTCTGTAGAGTAAGTTATAAGCGTTTTAAGTCAGTGGCAGTTTTGTAATACCATTTTTTCTTCTTTTCGCCGAAGTGGTAAAAAGTTTATATTTGTACTTTATACCAAATTTGTATATAACAAAAAAATAGTATAATGAATGCAGACAAAAAAATTTAAGCCATAATTTAAGGGATTATAAATCTGATTCAAAGAAAATTAAAAACTTAAAAACAAATAAAAAAAGCTCAAATGCATATTCACCATAATTTCCAGATTTAAAGCTCATCTTTTATAAAAATGTGTAACAACCTATTACCAAGTAGGACAATTTTTTTTATTTAATACTATTTTCTCAAATAATATTAATAAGGATGAATGATTGATTGATTGAAACTTTGACTACTTGATCTTTCAGTAAGGACAGTTTGGTAACTTTTCATCTGATGTTGATCGTCTTGTTACGATGTTTCCAACGCAACTGACGGCTCGTTGTTCTGAGGTTCGTAGAAAAAGTTATAAGCGTTTTAAATCAGTGGCAGTTTCGTAATTACGAGGTTACTGGATTTTAACCTAAGAACCTCTCCTCCTCATTATTTTTGGAGATTTTTTGGGACATTTTCTCCTCCATGGAAACCGCTCCATTGGTGAGAAATTGACGGTTCTTCATCAATCTCGATTGTAGGGAGACAATTCGTAGAGTGATCGAGTTTAGGTGTCGTTCTCGTTGGGAGCTGGATTTACAATCGAAAGGCAATGTTTTGTTCTCTTCTTTGGACCCTCACGTAGCCACCCCCCCAGGGTTTGAATTGATGTGTTTTTCATCAATCTTGATTGATAGGTGATCGAAACGAAGTGTATAGTTGAGACTAGGTGAAGATCGGAGGCCGTTGCTTCACTTTTTCTATCATTTTGGGTAAGATTCGAATTGATTTTGATATTATTTAAATTATGAAATTTATTTGAATTAATGAGTTCTTGATTTTCAAGAACCCATTTGTGAAACCAATTCCTTTGATCTCAAATCCTAACTCAAAACCTAAGCCTCTAATCGATTTTCATCCTCGGACTTTAACCCACGACCAAATCGAGATTGAAGGCCCCAATTCAGCTGCGACAAGGATGGCAGCGTTGTGGCTGTTGTCCTCTTCAAACGGCGAACCTTTTTCGTCGTTTGGTTAGTTGACTTGTTGAACCCCAATCCTTTTGGTATCATTAGGTACTGTTTTAGAAAGGCTTTTAATTTTATTAGAACATCGTTTCGGGTCTGATTCGTGGCAGAAATTATTTTGGATTTATTGCGTATTCGAGATGAGTTAACTGTTTAATTAACGGTAGAGTTTTAAAGAAATCTAAAGCTCAAACCGTAGCTATTTTGATTCAATATATTATTTAATATAATTCTGGAACATTTGGATGAATTTGGACTTTAGGAGATATCGATTTTAATTTGGGAGTATGAATTTTTGGTTAGAGCCAAAATATATAATTTTTGGTAAAAAGTGCTTTTCTTTAGATCGATTTGTTTCTGTTTGATATGGATGTTAATTCTGGAATTTTTGGGAGTTTAAGATGATCATTTTTTAAGAGAATAGTTTTAGAAGCGTAAAAGTAAATTTTTGGGTTTTCGACAGTTTTTACTCGTTTATGCAGAAAGTCAGTTTTGAGTGATTTGATTGGTGTGAAACTTAGGTTGTTGTGTTTTTAACTTATAATTGATATTATATTGCATTTGTTATGTGTTTTTGATGAAGGAAAGGTTGTGGTTTGAGACCGGTCGATTGTGAGAATTAGTGTTAAGGAAACGAGCTTAACAACTAATGATATTTCAGCTATGGATGAGTCCATAACTAGCGCTAATATACATTGCTCGTAAGAATGTATTATTAGAGGTTTCAGTTATAGATGCGTCTATAACCAGGTACTAGAAAGTGTTAGTAGTCTCGAGGGATCGCATTTCTAGTGTTGCATGTTTATTCTTGTTTATTGTTATTAGTATTGATTATGCGTTTTAGATTGGGTTTATGCATGAGACGAAGATTGTAAGAATTGTATATTACTTCAAATATAAATAAATTATTCAATGGTTTACTTTAATATTTGTAATATTACTTTTTTTAACTTAATAATTGTCATCAAAATGAATTTTTTGGAACTAAAACCCTCATTTTATCATAAGTTTAATTGCCAATTTAATTTTAATATCTATTTCTATTTTTAATAATTTATTATTTTGATTTTAATCAATTATTCAAAATATATATATATCCACTATTTAAGTTTAAAAAAATGGTAAAATATCATTTTGATCATTGAACTTTCACTTCGGTTTTCTTTTCGTCCATAAACTTTCAAAGGTTATATTTTTTATCCCTGAACTTTACGATTCGTTCCATTTTAGTCATTTCATCTGTGTTTGTTTTTTTTCCCCATTTAGGACACTATTGGAGGGTTTATGTGACATGTAATTGATGGATGTGACATTATAGAAATATGCAGTGAGGTTAAATGACATGACAAAACGAATATACAATGAAGTTAATCTCATCATTTTCTGCTTAATTCAGTCTCAAACCTCACTGTATATTCGTTTTTCTATGTCATTTAATCTCACTGTATATATGTCATATCATCAACTACTTGCCACATAAATCCTCTGTTAGTGTATTGAACGGAAAAAAAAGACGGAAGGACTAAAAAGGAACAAATCGTAAAGTTTAGGGACGAAAAATATCACGTTTGAAAGTTTAGGGACGAAAATGAAAAATGAGTGAAAATTCAGGGAGTAAAATAGTATTTTACCTAGAAAAAAAAACTAAGAATAATGACATAAATGGAAATACATATCTAATATACTATTTGAGATAATTTATGAATTAAATATTTATTCATTCTTAGTTATCATTTCCTTCGAACATTAAAAGTTTTTTTTTAAATATTAAAATCGTCCATAAGAACAGTTCAAATAATAGGAGTGAGAAGATAACACAAACAAATGGGCATGGATTGGAATGGAATGAAATGAAGGTAATATAATTAAGAGGGGCTCTTAAACCAAATGGCTCAAAGTTGAAAAGCAAAACGTGAAGTTGGTCAATTCACAGCTTTTTTATTATTGGCTGCATTTGGAGACTTTACAGCTAAGTACTATATTGGACCACATAACTCATTTATTTCATTTTTTGACCAAATTAATTCAACCAATTTGGCTTGTTTTGAGAGATCTGCCCACACAAATCAATTAGATAATTTCTATACATGATTTTTTTTAAAAATATTATATTAAATTAGGTTGGAAAACTTAAAATAATATTGTGGGTCCCACCTCTATTAATGTGATTAATGGATCCAGATTTATTACTTGATGCAAAGTTTTAAGTAATGGTTAATATCATATTTGAGTTTATTGGAAAGGGAGTCTAAATTGCCTATTTTCAAACGATAATACTTGTTTCTAAATTAATTAAGAGGATTTTTTACATCTTTTAATTTTTATTGGTCAATTTCTATTAAATATTATCATATTTAATAAATATGTGGGTCACACTAGTTTTTTTTTTCCTTATGGATATTGGGTCACACTAGTTTTTATAATCAAATAGGAATAAAACATATATGAAAATATGGACCAACTCCTCCAAATTAGTTTGGAGGCAAGTATATATTTTCCTTTTCAAACTCCACTACATGAGAATAAATTATTGATATCTAACCACTTAAGGTATGTTAAGGATTGTCATGAGATAAATTTTAAAGAAATATATCATATAGCAAATTTTAGATAGATATTTTTATTTATGTTATTACTTTTAGAATTATCTCACAAAACAAGTTAGTTATTGTAGAGGTAAAATCTTACTCCAAATAAAAGGCCCAAGCCAAAACCCAAGTCTTGACTTGTTTGGCCCAACTATAAAGAAATCACATGAAGCCCAGCATGGCCGAACCCAGTTATAAAGTCCAGAACGCAGCAAGCACGGTCCATATATTGAACTCGTGGAGAATTGAACCAACTCGGACATAGCGAGGCGGTTCATTCGGCCTAAGACAGTGTGGTAACCTTCCTCATCAAATGATATGAGAATATCTCCCCAAATATCATGGGATAGAGAGATATTATCTCTTCCTAATATTATTGGAAACAACATATTGGATCCCAAAAACCGCCTATATAAAGCACTCTATAAAACCTTAAGCTTAAATACTCATATCATCTTCCTCCAAATTACTTCTTGTTCTTGTATTACAGATGTTCAAGATCGAGGGAACAAATCGCACGTAGAACACATGTGATCGACCGTAGCGGAAATCATCCTTTATAGTAGTCGTTATTGTTATTGTTATTATTATTATTATTATTATTATTTCTATTTCCATGTAAGAGCTAATTCTTATTCGGTTTTCAAACGTAAGTATCAATCATTCCCTTAACCCTATACTCTACAAATTCTTAAAAGAGAAAGGAAAGAAATGCAAAAATCAAGAAGAAAATTACAAATTTTTTTGTTATTGTGTTTTCCTCGTGATAATTAATTATTATTTATAAAACTAGATAAAATATATAGCAAGATAGTGGGGATATCACAACCTTTGATCAAAATACAAAATAAACAAAGAAGGGAAGATAAAACAAGGACAAATGAAATAATAAAAAATAATAACACCACCTGAACTTCATAAGTGGACTAGGTGGAAAAACTTGAACAACGTGAATAGGAGACAAAAGAGTAAAAAAAAACATAAACATTAGAGGAGTAGTAAAACTTAAGTCATTATTTATTTTCCAATCATAATATTGATTTAAATAGTTTATATTTTAAAATCAATAAATTTAGGATTAAAAAAATATCCCAAACAGTTTTTTATTTATTTAAAAAATGATTTAGATTATATTTCAGTCTTAAAACTTTTATGTTTATTCTATTCTAGTCCATAAACTTTCAAATATTATATTTTAGTGCCTACACTTATAAATATTTTACTTTAATCCTTAAATTGTGCATAAAAATCATTTTAATTCTTATTTTTTTCCAATAATTTAATATCGCATGCCTTTTATTAACATGTATATATGTTTGTAGTTTAAAACTTTAAAGTTAGATGTATATAGTAGTCCAAATTTTGCTAGAGGTATAGTTAATTTTTTTAATGATTAATTTATTAAAAAAAGTGAAGAGGACTTGCATAATTTTTTAAAATAGTTTAAAGATCAAAATGTATTAGAAAAGCTAATGACCACTTACAATTTTCTTATTTATAATAAAGAGGGTAGAGAAAAGATAATAATTACATAACTAACCTTCATAAAAAACTAACTAATATTATGAGTTTGTCTTAATAAGAAGAGGTTAGTTAATGAGCTTCCTTTAATAGAATGAACTATTTAAAAATTGAAAGATCAAAATGAATATGGTTGGCCCTGAATATGTTCAATATGTGTGAAGGAACAGAGCCCCTAAATATTGAGGGCCTAAAATTAGGTTTAAAATTATTACCTTTTTTAAATATATTTAAAAAGAAGAGTTTATTACAACAAATTGCTAATGGCGTAATAACAGTCATTACTCCTTACTTTAGAATCCCTATTCCCTTGTTGGAACTCTGTTGAAGGAAAGGATATATTCTTTTGTGTTTTTTTAATGCTATTTATTTTTTTGTTTGTTATATAATAGTTATTTATAGATTTTAAAAAATAAAATTTTAAATATGATTAAAGAATTTATCACTCACTTTATTTATTTAAAATTTACCACAATATATAAAGAAAAATATCACCCAATACATTTTTAACCTTAATTTATAATATAGCTAAAGTTTGATTTTAAAAAAACAATTTTTTTTTCTTATTGCAGATTTATGTATCACATCGTTGATATGTTTTGAAATCGAATTCACTATTGTTTTAAGCTGTTAGTTTGATATGTTGTTATAAATATATTTATTTAATATTTTTCTTTCATTTATTGAACGTTCGAAAAATTAAATATCATTTTACAACCTTCTACAATATTATTTTAATATTTGAAATATATTTTGAAAAAATTATCATTTAAATTGTCATTATTATAGTTATAATTTAATATGTTATGTAGATCGTTCATCAATTGTGCTCTTGAACCTAAATCATATACCTGTTAATGCCAGTAGAGTTTTATTGAATAGATTAAAAAAAATTATATATATTTAAAAAAAATCATTTTTTATTTATGTGGACTATGAAAATATATTTCTAAAATTCAATTTTTTAAAATCTTTATACTCTATAATTTTATCGTTAATGCATTTTAATAAAAGTTATTTTTATGTTTTTATTTTTGTAATTTTTTTATATTTAAAATTATATATGATAGAGGGTCTAAAACTATATTGTCGCACTGGGCCCTTATTTTCTCAGGACCGGCCTTGAAAATGAAAATAAAGTAATGAAATATAAAACCAAAATGAAATTTAAATAACATTATTTTAAAATTTAAATACCAAAATAAAATATAAGTTAAGAAACTAAAATAAGATTTAAATCTAAAAAATAATAATTAGAGAAAAAGTATATAATATAATTTTTTAAGGGGGAATAACCAATATAGTAGGAAAAAGGGGCATTTGCAAATCTAGCAAATTTTTTAGTGATATTTGTAAAAATAAATGCTCAAAAAAATATTTGTAAATACAACAAATTTTGATTGGGTTTATCAGTGATAAACATTGAATTACATATTTTTACACTATGTTTATATCACTGGTAAACACATAAATCATTGTTAATCACTGATAAACATGATTAAAATTGCTATATTTACAAATATTTTTTGAGTTTATATTTTTACAAATATTGCATAAAAATTTGCCACCCAATGAAATTTCTCTAGAAAAAAATGTAATTACTTAAATAAAACAACTTTTAAAAATTTACCAAAATAACATACTCTGTTTCTAATTCAATAAATTATTAAAAATAAATGTCGACTTAAAAAAACTATATATATTTTTCTTGTATAGATTTTGCTTTCCTATTTTTATATTCAAAAGATTTTTTTTAACTAATTCATTTTTCAGCCTTTTGTTTTTTTTTTTTTTTAAAAAAAAACTACATAAGTTAGGAAAAAAAAACATTTTTTAAATTAACAAAACTGAATCGATTGGTTTTCAAATAATTTGTTTTTTTAAAATTAACACTAAAAACCAGAAATAAAATATTATCAAACGAGACCTAAACAACTCTTAAAACCTAATAGATTTTTTGAAAAAATATATATAAACATGGGAATTAATTTATGAGTTGATATTAATTATTATTATTATCGAATCATGATAATGACACCAGGTTGAATATCAAAATCATAGACGTTACGTAACTTTCAAATGAAGTCATTTAGCTTTATGGCAATTATTTAACAAATATACTATAATTTAAAAAAAAAAAAAATCGATGATGATGTTAAGTTTCTGCATTCTTACAGGGATTGAGACGCGTCTAAATTTTTTTGAAATGAAACTTGACCGACTTAACACGGCCCCCGTCTTGGATGTGATGTGATTGATTCATAATCAATGGGTTAAGCAAAATGAAAAAAGGATAAATAATTCGTTTGGTTTTAAAAATAGGATTAATTAAGGAATTTTTTAACAAAAATAGCCTGTTTTTAGGCCTTAATTTTATAAATGTATACGATGCCAATTGTATTACAAAAGTGGTCATTTAATGCCTTATGCGGTGGAGATATTTTAGCCTTCTCCCAGATATGCACTTACACACTCACATAGTTTGATGACAAGCAAATCCCTCTAATCATGCTACATTAATTTGAAATTTCATATCTATTACGTAGGAAGTAAGATATAATCTAATAGAGTGAAAATGTGATTAATTGATTTAATTAACTAATTTAATTAATATATATGATAACTCGTAATTTACAGCGTATTAATTAGTGTTAATATCTCCAAAATAATTAAAATATGAGTGTCAATTGATTCAAATGTCCAAAATATTGTTAATCAATGAATTTTATGAACGTAGGCGAAAACGATGCTCAGATCGAACTTAAAACGAAGAGGTTATGCCCATTTTAGTATCCATAACAGTTCAAGGTGCAGCCGCACAATCCGTCGTCGCGGCCTGCAGAAATCGCACAACCAACCAAACTCAAGGAAAAATACAAAATAAACAAAAGGAAAGAACACCATGCCCACAAAGAGGAGTGTTGTGGTGTGAAGCCAAATCAAAGAGGATAGGCAGCAGCTCACGTGATTGACAATCTTTGAGAGGCGGTGACTTCAACTTGGGGAAGATTGGGCTTCAAGTGTACTTGGGCTCCAAGTTTGGTTTTTCCTTACACATCAAGTTTGGTTGCTATATATATATTTGAAGTGGTGGTCTTCAACAGATGCGGAGAGTGCCGAGAGCCAAGTGGTGAGATCAAGGCAATCCGGGTGGTGAGGGCTTTGGTGAGAGTGTGAGAAATATTGTGAAAGAAAGAGTTTTCTTTCTTGAGAGCTTTTGAGCGTAATACACGGTTTAGTGTATTGGATAATTTTCACTGTAACTCTTGTTTCATCATAGTGAAATTTGCAGCGGTAACAACTGGACGTAGCCAATTGGGATGAACCAGTATAAATTCTTGTGTCTCTTTGATTGTGTTTATTTATATAATTTCTCGTTTATCTCTTTTTATTCCTAGCTGTGAATGTGGGAAGGGGTGTTTTTCCCAACAACTAGTATCAGAGCTTTAGGTTATAACTGTCCGCTGATCAAGCTAGGAGTGAGAAGCAAGTATATCAAATTTTATGAGTCTGGTGAAGTTTGATGTGGAGAAATTTGATGGAATGATCAATTTTGGCTTGTGGCAAATGCAAGTCAAGGATGTATTGATACAATCTGGGTTACACAAGGCTTTGAAAGGAAGACCGAGCTGTGGTGCTCTCAAACAGTTAAGCGGTGATGGTGGTTCAACGAATTCAGATGGCAGTGGTTCCAGTGGAGGTTCTAAGAAGTCCAGTACGAATGATGAAGATTAGGAGGAGATGGATTTGAGGGCGGCGAGCGTGATAAGACTGTGTTTGGCTAAAAATGTTCTTGCAAATGTGCACAAAATTTTGACAGCTAAAGAGTTTTGGGAGAAACTCGAAGCCTTGTATCAAGCTAAGGACATCTCAAATCGATTGTAGCTAAAGGAGCGGTTTCACGCACTGTGAATGGAGGAAGGTACAAAAATCTCAGATCAATTAAGTGTTCTCAATGGTATCATTTCAGAGCTGGAGGCAATCGAAGTGAATGTAGATGAGAAGGATAAGGCACCTAGGCTCATTTTGTCTCTTCCAACTTCTTATGAACACATGAAGACGGTTCTAATGTATGGAAAAGATTCCTTGGATTTTGCAGAAACTACAAGTAAACTAGAGGAGGTTGAAGAGTGAAGGTTGTGATTCACATAACAACTCTGTGTTGGTAGTTAGCAATGGGAAAAAGAAGAATTTCGTACAAAAGAAAGGCTGCTAGGAATGTGGATTATCTGGTCACTTGAACAGAGATTGTCCAAACAGAGAAGGTTCGACAAAGAGCTCTGGGTCGGAAGCTAACATTGTCTCTCTTGTCACAGGAGACGACGACTTCATTTGAAGAGAGAAGAAATTCATCCTCATGGTATGACCGCTTTACCATGATATAGGATGTGCCGTTAGCGGATGCACACGAGCATTGATTGGCAGTTATGCAAGGCGTGTGGTGGAAAAGATATCGATGGATGGAGAACTTCCGGGGAAGCCAAGTAGGTGGAAGTTGCACCATAATTTCAGCAAGGTTTATCGACATGTGCTGAAAAAGGAAAATCTTGAAAGGTAATATTTAAGTGGTCTACTTTTATGCTGGAGTAGGATAGCTCTCTAGTTTGAGAACTATGATTGTCGGTGAAGACAATGATTATAGCAGAAGCTATGAATTCTTCTAAGGTGGAATTAGAGGAGTCGCTCTACCGTTGCAGTGAAGACATGGTGTTTTGATGTTGTCTTCAAGGTGGAATTTGTTGTGGTGTGAAGCCAAATCAAAGAGGATAGGTAGCAGCTCACGTGATTGGCAATCTTTGAGAGGCGGTGACTTCAACTTGGGGAAGCTTGGGCTTCAAGTGTACTTGGGCTCCAAGTTTGGTTTTTCCTTGCACATCAAGTTGGTTGCTATATATATTTGAAGTGGTGGTCTTCAACAGATGCGGAGAGTGTCGAGAGCCAAGTGGTGAGATCAAGGCAATCCGGGTGGTGAGGGCTTTGGTGAGAGTGTAAGAAATATTGTAAAAGAAAGAGTTTTATTTCTTGAGAGCTTTTGAGCGTAATACACGGTTTAGTGTATTAGATATTTTTCACTGTAACTCTTGTTTCATCATAGTGAAATCCGCAGCGGTAGCAATTGGACGTAGCCAATTGGGGTGAACCTGTATAAATTTTTGTGTCTCTTTGATTGTGTTATTTCTATAATTTCTTGTTTATCTCTTTTTATTCATAGCAGTGAATGTGGGAAGGGGTGTTTTTTCTAACAAGAAGAGGGAGGAGAAAAACCTGTCCCTTGGAAATGGGGGCGGCGGTGCAAGGAGGAGGAGATGGAGCGAAGTTTTTGTGTTTAGATTTTCAAATGAGGAATATGAAGTGAGGCCTAGGTTTTTGGATGAAGAAGAAATATTTGCAAAAAGGCCCTTTCATTTCCCTTTCACTTAAACCTCATGCCTCTTAAACTTAAGCCTTGCCTTATTAACTAACTACACTTAGATTAAGCTAGAAGATGGTTAAATATTATTAAATGGATGATTAATAATATTTATCACATCTAGTTTCTAAACAATACTTTTAAAATATGAATTACCAAGTACTTGAATTAAGCTTCCAAATCCTTAAATAAGTAAATTAAATTATTTAAACTCTAGAAATTAAATTAATTAATACTTTAAAATAAAAAAATATACCTGTAAAATAACGGGACGTTACAGTCAGTGTTTCAACAAGAAGGCACCCGTGTCTCGCATGCAATAGAGACCTCTCGAGGAGTTCCATACTAAGGAATGGAAGCACCAAATTAAAACTCTTAAACTACCTACCAATACAACGAATAAAATAAAGGAACTCTAAAACTACTTATCTGACAACATCGAATATGTCGAGAAGTCGTTGATCGTCCAAATCACAGTAGCTAGTAGTAAGAAATTTTGTTTTTTCGATACATCGTACGTACACATCGAGCCTTTGTATACAACTTTTCGAACGAGGGATGATAACTGTTAAGAAAATCACACGATCTTTCATACACATCGATGGAGTCAAGTTATATGGCGTCAACATAACCAGCCACAACTAATGTTGTGCTCTAGAGGCTCCGAACGGGTTAAATCCGTTAGTGTATAACCCTAATCTAACATTTCTAATCTCCAGGCAAACATCAGATGAAAACAATTGAAATGCTTCCACGCCTCATTATCAAAAAGATGTTTCATAAGCCTATCCTCCTACGAGTGCTCGTGATGCCATCTCATGTGAGAAGTCATGACTTTTGATTTATACCGTCGTTGAAGACGCGGTTTGATTGACGAATAAAACATATGAGTATGTGAAATAAGACTGCGTTTACCTTATATATAACTCGGATAGAAGTAAATTTTACAATTATGAAGGCTCACATCAACATCCCCCCAAAATATCATACATGTGTTTGCCCAACAATCTATCTTCTCTATAGGCAAGCCGAGACCATCGACTAATTTTTTCGTGTCGTGCAAATTCTCGGATAACGTGTTGTTTGCTAGAGCACAATGATGAAACAATTGCGAAATCGAATTGAACCATCTTTTCTGGGATGTGATATTTAGTCTTTGTATTCAGAAGTTCTATTGCAGCAATGAGTTGACTCACATCACAACTGGGGTACAATGGCCTACTTGCTGATTCGAGCATCTCATACATTCTTCTTGCTTCTGGATTTATTTCCTCTTGAACATAAGTTTGGCCCTCGTCAAACGTATTCACTACAAAAAAACTGTCAAAATGCGACCATAAATTTGCGACAAAAAAAAGTGGTAGTTTTAAAGTGACCACTTGGTCACTTTCTTTGAAGGTTGACTTTAAGTGACCATCTGGTCACTTTTTTTGCGACCGGATTGCGACCAAAAGTAGATGTAGTCATAAAAAATGGCGCGAAATTATGGCGCAAAAGAAGCGACCACTTGGTCACCTATAAAAACGACCATTTGGTCGCATTTTTGTGACTAAAATATGCTTTGGTAGCAAAAAATGGCGCGTAATTTTGGAGTGAAAAAAGCTACCAAGTGTTCACAATTAAAAGTGACCACCTGGTCGCAATTTTTGTGACTAAAATATGCCTTGGTAGCAAAAAATGGCGCGTAATTTTGAAGGGAAAAAAGTTACCAAGTGGTCACAATTAAAAGTGACCACCTGGTCGCAATTTTTGTGACATTTTTTGGGGAGTGGTAGCTTAAAATTGGAGGGAAGATAGCTACCAAGTGGTCACAATTAAAAGTGACCACCTGGTCGCAATTTTTGTGACTAAAATATGTCTTGGTAGCAAAAAATGGCGCGTAATTTTGGAGGGAAAAAAGCTACCAAGTGGTCACAATTGAAAGTGACCACCTGGTCGCAATTTTTGTGACCTTTATTGGGCAGTGGTAGCTTAAAATTTTGGCGGGAATTAAGCTACCATATGGTCACATTAGAAAGTGACTGGGATGGTCGCAAATTATGTGATTTTATATGACCAATAATTTATAAATAACTATTTTTTAACACGTGCGATGCACGTGGAATTTTTTGTCTTATTTTACAATTCAATAATTGTATACTTAAGAGTTTTATGTGTATTAGTTAAAATGTTTGTTAATCAATTTTTAAATTATATTTATTTTATGAACAAATAAAATATTTAATATTTGTTGATTTTTTCCCACTGTATTTATGGGGTAATTTCCTTTTACTTTATCTATTTTACCCCATAAATACAGTAGGAAAAAATCAAGAAATATTAAATATTTTATTTGTTCATAAAATAAAATTACATTATAAGCTTAGAAAGAAAAAATAAAAATAAAAATAAGAATAGATGATTGAAAAAATTACCAATAATTCCAAAATTTCAAGATGTGGTTAATTTTATTGATTACATTTCTTAACAATAATAATAATGTCAATTAAATAAAAATTATTCACTTTCAATTAATATAAAAACTCTTCAAGATCAATAAGCTATCTAAACGCCTTTAGATTTTTCTAAAATTTGTGTAGAGTAAAATTTGACTCTTTTTTGTTCAAGAAAAGCATTTACAATTATGAATAAAGCAATAGACCAAACTTAAAATCAAAAGATGATGAAATACGATGAAAATGAAATTAACTTTTTTTTTTATTATAAGAAAGATTCCTCTTGATTTCAACTTTGACATGTTGTAGACACTCATTTTTGTCCGATACTATTCAAAGTTAACTATTTTGTTTCAATTAAAAATAATAATTTTTAATTTTGTTCCAATAATAAAAAAAAAATAGTTTTAAAGAAAGGCTTTAAAAATGATTCTTGAAATAATTCAATTTTTGAAACTTGGCATAAATTTGGTGAAAACATTAGGAGATTTGATTTGGTGTAATTAAAAACCAATTTTGGAAGAAAATGATGACCACTAATTTTTAGCACAAATTTGAGAAAATTGATTTGATTGATTTGACTGATTTAATTTGATAACAAAATTGGAATGAATGGTCACTGATTTTGGGTTAATTGGAGTAAATTTGGGTAAGGTTTAATTTCATTCCTCCTAGCCTATAAATTAGACCTCAATTTTCAGTGATAGGGGAGGATTTTTTTTTTTTTTACGTAGGGAACTTCTAAATAAAAACCCTAGAAATCTCTCATAAACGTTTTTTTCTCCCCATTTCTTTTGACGGCAAGGCCATTCCAAAGCTTCCTCTATCCTTCTAAAAAAATTCACACAAAACCAAAATACCCATATTCGATTGATAACCATTCCTTACTGTCGAGTCTAATCAAAAACTCAAAATCACGAGTTGTTAATTTCTAGTCCAATCAATTCTCTTCGTTCTAAGTATTACCACCGTGGAAGACTAAAGCTCTTACTCATTCACGCAATTCCCTTATTGTGAGTTTTTGTTTTCATTATTATTATTATTATTTATTTTTTGTCTGATCTGATCTGTTTGTATATATGTATTTTTATAAATCATATATAGTTTTAAAGTCATATTATCTTTGAAATAAAATTTGAAATATGCAAACACATCATCCATATATCTGTTTAAAATATAAAAATATGTAGAAACCACTTGAAATCAATTTTATCAAAAACAAACATTTGAATTTAATGACCATACACGTTTTACTATACTATTTTAAATATTTTTTTTAGGTGCAGCTATATTTTAAACTTGAATAATATATATTTTATCTTACTAACATTAGATACTGTTTAATTAATTTTTTTTTTAAAATAGCAGTATGATTCGTTACTCTGAACATTTATTTTAAAAAAATAAATAATAATAAGGTTTTTTTCTTGTTCATAATTAATCTTTGAATAAAATGAGGATCGAATGATATGCTTTTGAGATCCCGAATAAGTACGTGGAAATCATCACGTTTGTGAAGACTGCGTAATGTGCTTATCGGGGTTCTCATATAAAAAAAAAAAACCTAAAAAATATAGAATAGGAACACTTTTAAAAAAAATTACTACATGTATTATTTCAAAAATAAAATAAAATAAAAGGAAAATGTTTTAAATAAAAATAATAAATATGTTTTAAAATATAAATACAATTCCTATGATGAGATTTTGGGACGTAAAAACTCTCAATTTCTTTAGGTGAGGAATTTTCTAATTCCAATATTGTTCAATTAATGGCCATAACCCCGCCCATTGTAATCTCAATTCTTACTTTATTCTTAAAGTCAAGAAATGATTAAATGAGATATTTGTTTTCATAAATTAAAATTAATATTTTTAAATCGTTTAAATAAGGACCATTTACTAATTAGGATAATATAAAATAAAATATGGTAACCGTTTTTAACGGGTGTTGTAGGGTGCTAATACCTTCCCTACACACAATTGACTCCCGAACCTAATCTTGTTTTCGTAGACCGTTTTCATTTTAAGTCAATTTGGTGATCAATCACACCCTAATATGGTTGATGGCGACTTCCACTTCATTTTATATAAGAAACCTCTCACCATTAGGATGTCGGCCGCTCCGCGTCGCAAACACGTTGTGACACATGTTATCGAGTTCTGCGGTTGGAATTGCTTCAAATGAATATGTGGATGCAAATTAATTATATATAAATATGTACATCTTCAATAGTCTATTTGGTTCCATTCTAGCACTTTCTATCTTGAAAAACAAGAATAAAATTATCTATATCTATTAAAAAAAACTCTTAAATAGAATCAAATAGTTCCAAATCAAGAATTACAAAAATTTATCTCGAAAATCATGAAGAAACATATCAATGAATATAACAACATGGAAACAAGAGTTCCCGTCATATGTAAATATCAGAAAGTAACCCAATATACAAAAAAAAAGTATATACATATTAATATTTGCGACCAAGTGATCGCAATTTCACAAAAAAGGTGACCACATGGTAGTAATTTAGAAGGAAAAGCGACCAAATGGTCGCATTTTAGGTTTAGGGTTTAGGATTTAGGGTTTAGGGTTTTTTAGGGTTTAGGGTTTTGGAGAGAAAGGCGACCAAATGGTCGCATTTTTGCAAAAGTATAATAATATTTTTTAAAAATACAAGTGGAATTGCGACCATATGGTCGGAATTATGGGCGGTAACTTTAAATTTTCATGAAATTTATGGCAGTGAATTTAAGTAATGCGACCATATGGTCGCAATATTTGGCGGTGAATCTCATAATTGCGACCTGGATGATCGCAATGGTTGATGGGACTCGTGAAATGACAAGTGTCCTTGGTAATGGTAATTGGGCGACCGGTTGGTCGCTTTTTTAAATAAATGCGACCAAATGGTCGCATATGTATCTGAAAATGCGACCATATGGTCGCATTTTCCCCAAAGACGCATGATTGTTCATTTCCTGTCATAATTACATATTTACGACCGTTGGTCGCAAATTATGATTTAAATTCTCATCCCTTTCCTTTCCCCGTTTCTTTTTCTTTTCTCGTTTCTTCTTTCTCTTCTTTTCCCTTTTCTCTTCTTTCTTCGCCCTTCTCTTTTTCTTCCTCTCTTTTTGTTCTTTTCTCTCTTTCCCCTATCCCGTCCCCGTTATTTCTTCCCTGTTCCGTTCCCATTCTTACTCTAAACCGAAAACCCTCAACCCCCAATCCCGGTTTCGATTACACGAGGTTAGTTTTCTTAACAAATTGAAGTTTAGTTTAAGAATTTAGTTTACTTAGTTTTAGTTTTTAGTTTTTAGTTTTTAATTATGTAGTTTAGTTTAGTTTTGTTAATTTAATTAGTTTTAGTTTAATTTAGTTTTGTTAATTTAATTAGTTTTAGTTTAGTTTAGTTTTGTTTTGTTAATTTAATTAGTTTTAGTTTAGTTTAGTTCTGTTAATTTAATTAGTTTTAGTTTAGTTTAGTTTTGTTAATTTAATTAGTTTTAGTTTTAGTTTAAGTAGTTTAATTTAATTAGTTTAGTTTACATTAACTAATTAATTAGTTTACTTTAATTTTATTACTTTAAGTAATTTTAGTTTAATTAATCTATAGTTTAATTAATCTAACTTAGTTTACTTTAATTCAATTTAAGTAGTAATTAATTTAATTACTTAATCTAATTTAGTTTAATTACTTATTTAGTTTATTTAAGATAGTTTACTTTAATTTAATAAAATTAAACTAAATTAATTTATAATTACACTAGTTTAACTTTTAATTTTAGTTTAATTGATGTAATTTAGATTACTTTAATTAAATCAATTAATTTAAAGTAGGGTAATTAATTCAAATAGTTTAACTTCAATTATACTTAAGTAGTTTGAATTAATGAGTTACACTAATTTAATTAATTAATTTTAGTTTAATTATTAAATAAAAATTGTTTAATTACTTAATTTTAGTTACATTTGATTAAAGTAAAGTACAATTAGGTTAATTGAACTAAAATTAATTCAATTAAACTTAAGATTAATTAATTAAAACTAAAATTAACTAATCAATTAATTTGAATTAAAGTAAATTAAAATTAGGTTAATTGAACTAAAATTAATTCAATTAAACTTAAGATTAATTAATTAAAACTAAAATTAACTAATCAATTACTTGGAATTAAAGTAAAGTACAATTAGGTTAATTGAACTAAAATTAATTCAATTAAACTTAAGATTAATTAATTAAAACTAAAATTAACTAATCAATTAATTTGAATTAAAGTAAATTAAAATTAGGTTAATTGAACTAAAATTAATTCAATTAAACTTAAGATTAATTAATTAAAACTAAAATTAACTAATCAATTACTTGGAATTAAAGTAAAGTACAATTAGGTTAATTGAACTAAAATTAATTCAATTAAACTTAAGATTAATTAATTAAAACTAAAATTAACTAATCAATTAATTTGAATTAAAGTAAATTAAAATTAGGTTAATTGAACTAAAATTAATTCAATTAAACTTAAGATTAATTAATTAAAACTAAAATTAACTAATCAATTACTTGGAATTAAAGTAAATATAAATTAGCTTAATTGAACTAAAATTAATTCAATTAAACTTAAGATTAATTAATTAAAACTAAAATTAACTAATCAATTAATTTGAATTAAAGTAAATTAAAATTAGGTTAATTGAACTAAAATTAATTCAATTAAACTTAAGATTAATTAATTAAAACTAAAATTAACTAATCAATTACTTGGAATTAAAGTAAATATAAATTAGCTTAATTGAACTAAAATTAATTCAATTAAACTTAAGATTAATTAATTAAAACTAAAATTAACTAATCAATTAATTTGAATGTGCCCCGGCCTCAGCGGAGCGGAGCGAGCACTAGCTCCTGCCTTCTCCTGGCCGGGAAACAAAAGGCAGCGCGGACATGGAGGCTATGCGCGAGGACTTCATTACTCGAGTCGCTACTATTGAGGCCAGCATGCAGGCATGAGTCGACGCCCAGGTCGCATCCGCTTTGGCCGCGCACTTCAGATCTCTAGGCGGCGGCCCTTCGTCATCGATGCCTCCTCCCCCACCCCCCGCCCCTCCGCAGTAGTTCTAGGATTCTTTCGATTGTATAAAACGTTTTTTTAATATTTGATATATATATTTTTTATTTTAATTCCAATTTTTTTTTATGAAATTTTAATATTAATTAAATAAAAATTAATAATATTATAATAATAATTAATTAATAATTAATTAACTAATTATTGAAATTTAAATTTTTAAAAAAAATTCTTAAATGCGACCTGGATGGTCATTTTTTTAGCGACCATCCTGGTCGCATTTTAATCGAGGCTAAAAGTGACCATTTGGTCGCATAAAATGCGACCATTTGGTCACTTTTTTATGTGACCAATCGGTCACTTATCTTTCACATATATTACGACCCGGATGGTCGCTTTTTAGGCGACCATCCGGTCGTATTTTTAATCGAGCCAATAAGTGACCATTTGGTCACAAAAATTACGACCATTTGGTCACTTTTTATGTGACCAAATGGTCACTTCTATTGAAGATAAAATGCGACCATATGGTCCCTTTTAATGCGACCATATGGTCGCATTTTTAAAAGTTTGACTTTTTTGCGACCAAAAATTTGTGGTCGTATATTTGTGACCATCCAGTCGCACAAATTCAAAACCGACCAGCTTTTTAGCAACCACTCAGTTGGTCGCATTTTTTGTCGCATTTTAGGTAAAAAAACGACCATTTGGTCGCAATTTCGTGGTCGCAAATTGGTAGTTTTTTTGTAGTGATTGTACCCGACACTATCATAAACCATCTGCTGCATATGTCCATAATGATTTGCATATACAGCCTTACAATCCACATGTAAATTCGTCTCGAAATTCGAACTACTTACTTCATCCCGTAATGACTTCTTCAGGGAAACATTAAACATTTCATCAGTTTCCCCTGAATAATTGTCAACAAAACCACGACTATACAAGTGCGTTTTTTCTTTTTATACGAAAATATTTTTTTTATCGCACTTTTTGCATGAACATCATACTTTTTGTCCATAATATTCGAAAAACATAGTAGATTGACAGAACTCAACGAGCTGTTCCACCCCCTTCTACAAATTGAGTATTCAGATATCCGTCTACCAAATGACGTACATCCACTCACATTTTTTCACTCATTTTTTTTAAAATAATATTTTTTAAAAATTAAAATAATAAACCATCTCTTCTAATACTATTTTTATAAATCAATAGCCTTTTTTTATATCTAAACAACCCATAATGTTTTAATTTAAGATTCAAATATAACTCTTTAGAAATTAAAATAATTAGTCATCTCTTCTAATACTATTTTTATACATTATATTTTTTCTCATAAACATACCTTAGGGTCGACACTACTTCATCCTAAATTGTGTTTATGAGAAAAGAGAACTCCACAAAACTTTCAGGCACATGTCAAATGCAAAAACACTTTTTGTAGTAAAAATATGAATATTTAATGATGTTAAAGGAGAGGGGTGGTAATTAATAAATTTAAAACTACAAGTTATATAAATATATATATTTTGTCAAACACGGTGTATTTATATTTGAAAAAGTTTACAAAGATATTATATGCAGTTTCCCTTTTAAAAATTAAAAAAAACTTTTAAAAGTTAAAGAACATATTCTAGATCAAAACTATATTATAACCTAAAATTAGTTATTATTTTAACAAAAAATTCGAGTATGCTGAACTGACTGAAATATTTATGTACATAAATCAACCTTTGAAGACTCGATTGCAGAAGAATACTAGTATTTTAAGTCTAAACGAAAAAAGATTCTCCAAGCATATGGTCATAAATTAATCTCAAAATTTTGGTGCTTTTCTAAACTTCATCCACCATAGCCATGACATCGAATTGATCAAAAACCTCTTCATGTCAAATATTTAATATTCTACAATTTTTTTGCACCAACGTGTCATTATTTTTCCTTATAAAAAAAAATCTTACAATTTAGACTTTCCAATATTTGATTTTTCTCGGAGGTCTTTTTTGGTGGAAGAAGTATCTAAATCTTTAGACAATTCCTAACAAAATGGAAAAAAGTCCATGTTCCTATTGAATTAAAAAAATTACTTACAATGTATCCCTTTTTCTTGGATGACAGCTTACATAAACATATTTAAATTACATTTTAAAAAATTATTATTTTATATTATGATGCAGCCAATATTTTAAACATAATAATTGTAGGGTTATTTTAAAAAATGACATTTTTTTAATTGTAAATTTTAAAAATAACAAAATTTTCAGAAATAGCGCTTTCATTAAAATGACGAGAACTTTCATTATTTTAATAAAGGTTTCAAAATCATAAAAAAAAATGTCAATTTTGAAAAATGTCATATGGTGGAATTCTTGTAATGGTCCATCACTTTGACAGTCAAGTTTAGAGAGAAATTCTTCGAGAATACTTAAGTTTATTCAAAGTTGTTCAAATTATAAAATACAATAACTTAATCTCCTATTTATAGAACTAAACTAATGACTCAAATGACAAAACTAACCTTAATACTACATCAGATCCCTCCCCGTTAAAAAAATAAATTCGTCCACGACCAAAAGGAAAGAATAAAAAAATTATATGTTACCTTTACACACGGCAAGTAGGAGAAATCCAACTTCGCAAGAGTGTTAAGTTTTTTGATGGATCTAAATCAAATAATAAATCAAAAAGAAAAGTTGGTTATTTATGAAAAGCCCAATTATACATTAAGCCCAAAATGAAAGGAAATCATATTGAATTTTGGCTGTCCATTATGACATGTGGCGTGTATTGGAAATTTATTAGGGTTAATTTTTGTTTTATATATAAGACAAAAAGTGGCGCCTTTCAATTTGGTTTTTTAGTCGTAAGAATTCAATTTCAATCAGTGGCTCTGGTTGGCTATTACGAAGACTGAAATCCTAATTGTGGGCAGTAGTGATTTTGAGAATAAATCCAATTCGGGTTTATTTGGGGTTATTCATTATTGAGAGAAAATAGAGAGTTCGTGATCGATTGTTAAACTTCTATTATTCATCTCAATTGTAATCTTCATCTTCATCATAGTGGAACCTGCAATATTTGCATAAGACAGGACGTACCAATTGGGAACCTGTATAAAAATTCTCGTGTCGTTTTCTCTTTCGCTTTTATTTTATTCTTGTGTTGCTTTTATCGTTCTTGAATTAGAGAATTTAGGGAGTTGCAAATCCTTCAAATTCCCAACAACTGGTATCAGAGCATCAGGTTCAAGGGACTTGTGTTAGAGATCGATGGATAGCACAAAGGATATTGGGATCGGAAAATTTGATGGTTCAGATTTTTCATTCTGGATGATGCAGATTGAAGACTACTTGTTTAACAGGAAGTTGCATCTTCCATTGAGAGAGAAGCTAGAGGGTATGAAGGATGAAGAGTGGAAGCTATTAGACAGACAAGTGCTGGGAGTTGTGAGATTGACTTTGTCAAAGAATGTTGCCCATAATGTGGCAAAAGAGACAACTACAGTGGGATTGATCAAGACCTTGTCTGATATGTATGAACAGCCCACCGTCAACAACAAGATATATATGTCTACACTCAACTCGTGCATATGAAGATGGTTGATGATGAACCATTAGCAGATCATCTGAATAAATTCAACATTCTCATAAATCAGTTAATTGCTTCAGAGTTTCAAATGACTGATGATATGGTTGTTGTTGCATTCTTGGCATCTTTACTTGATAGTTGGTCTACTATGAAAACCGCTATTGCTAATTCTCAGGGAAGAGGGAAGATTTGTTTTGCAAATATCAGAGATGCTGCTCTAGCAGAAGAAATTCGCTTGAAGAGTTCTGGTATGGCCTCTAACAATGGTACTGTTTTGTATACCGGTAGAGGAAAAGGCAATCAAAGTAACAACAGTAAGGGTAAAGGTACATGGAACGAGGGGATTGAGTGTTACTACTGCCACATAAAGGGTCACAAAAAATCAGACTGTAGAAAACTGAAACAAGATCAGAAAGATAACGGCAACAACTCAGAGGCTAATATGGTCACACATGCTCTTTGTTGTGTTGATGAGAGTTTTAATGTCAATGAGCCGATGACAGACTGGGTTGTGGATAGTGCTTCTTCTTTTCATATTACTTCAAACAAACAATTGTTCTCATCTTTTACTTCCAGCGATTTTGGCTTAGTGAAAATGAGGAACAGAAATATCTCTAAAGCAGCTGGCATTGGAGATGTAAGTTTGAAGACTGATACAAGATACAGGCTACTATTGAGGAATGTCAGGTATGTTCCTAATTACAAGTTGATTATTATTTCTGCTGGTCAACTTGATAATGCTGCTTATTGAAGTGAGTTTAGTAGAGGGATATGGAAACTCACTAGAGGATCTTTAATTGGTGGCGAGAGGCTACAAATGTTCTACTCTGTATGTGACACGTTTGAACGTTGTCAAAGTTAAGGGTGCTACACGTAAAGTGCAAATTTTGAGAGCTGTTGATGTTCCTTCAAATGGGAGGGGTAAGCCGACAGCTCGGAAAAGATAGTTAGATCCTACTCCATCAGTTCATGTGGAAGTATAGTTGGGAGAATCTGGAAGTGCTCAGAAAATAGCCTCAACTGACAGACAAGATAACGAACTGGTGAAGTTGCTTGAGGGCAATAGGGCACTTTTGGCTAGTTTCAGAGTCAAAGAGGGTGTAAGCATCAGAGATGGAATCTGTAATCTGGCAAATGGCTTGAATTTTAATGTCAGGCATATTATGAAATATTTCTTTACTAATGTTCGTTGGAGGCAGATAGTTGGTAAAGTGGTTGATCCCGCCACATAGATGGAGTGAGAGTGGCTGGAGTATCTTTTCATGTCTGGGAGATAGCTCGCAGCGGTGGTCTTGCAGGGGCCAATTATGTTAGTGGATTCTAACAGGTATATGGTTTTACAAATCGGTTTGAGTTTGCAAGTTGAATGTTTGGTGTTCCAAGCAAGTGATGAGCTGTTAATGCAGTGAGAGTTGAAGATGTTTGATTTATCTCCAAGTGGGAGATTGTTAAGTTTTTTGATGGATCTAAATCAAATAATAAATCAAAAAGAAAAGTTGGTTATTTATGAAAAGCCCAATTATACATTAAGCCCAAAATGAAAGGAAATCATATTGAATTTTGGCTGTCCATTATGACATGTGGCGTGTATTGGAAATTTATTAGGGTTAATTTTTGTTTTATATATAAGACAAAAAGTGGCGCCTTTCAATTTGGTTTTTTAGTCGTAAGAATTCAATTTCAATCAGTGGCTGTGGTTGGCTATTACGAAGACTGAAATCCTAATTGTGGGCAGTAGTGATTTTGAGAATAAATCCAATTCGGGTTTATTTGGGGTTATTCATTATTGAGAGAAAATAGAGAGTTCGTGATCGATTGTTAAACTTCTATTATTCATCTCAATTGTAATCTTCATCTTCATCATAGTGGAACCTGCAATATTTGCATAAGACAGGACGTACCAATTGGGAACCTGTATAAAAATTCTCGTGTCGTTTTCTCTTTCGCTTTTATTTTATTCTTGTGTTGCTTTTATCGTTCTTGAATTAGAGAATTTAGGGAGTTGCAAATCCTTCAAATTCCCAACAACTGGTATCAGAGCATCAGGTTCAAGGGACTTGTGTTAGAGATCGATGGATAGCACAAAGGATATTGGGATCGGAAAATTTGATGGTTCAGATTTTTCATTCTGGATGATGCAGATTGAAGACTACTTGTTTAACAGGAAGTTGCATCTTCCATTGAGAGAGAAGCTAGAGGGTATGAAGGATGAAGAGTGGAAGCTATTAGACAGACAAGTGCTGGGAGTTGTGAGATTGACTTTGTCAAAGAATGTTGCCCATAATGTGGCAAAAGAGACAACTACAGTGGGATTGATCAAGACCTTGTCTGATATGTATGAACAGCCCACCGTCAACAACAAGATATATATGTCTACACTCAACTCGTGCATATGAAGATGGTTGATGATGAACCATTAGCAGATCATCTGAATAAATTCAACATTCTCATAAATCAGTTAATTGCTTCACAGAGTTTCAAATGACTGATGATATGGTTGTTGTTGCATTCTTGGCATCTTTACTTGATAGTTGGTCTACTATGAAAACCGCTATTGCTAATTCTCAGGGAAGAGGGAAGATTTGTTTTGCAAATATCAGAGATGCTGCTCTAGCAGAAGAAATTCGCTTGAAGAGTTCTGGTATGGCCTTTAACAATGGTACTGTTTTGTATACCGGTAGAGGAAAAGGCAATCAAAGTAACAACAGTAAGGGTAAAGGTACATGGAACGAGGGGATTGAGTGTTACTACTGCCACATAAAGGGTCACAAAAAATCAGACTGTAGAAAACTGAAACAAGATCAGAAAGATAACGGCAACAACTCAGAGGCTAATATGGTCACACATGCTCTTTGTTGTGTTGATGAGAGTTTTAATGTCGATGAGCCGATGACAGACTGGGTTGTGGATAGTGCTTCTTCTTTTCATATTACTTCAAACAAACAATTGTTCTCATCTTTTACTTCCAGCGATTTTGGCTTAGTGAAAATGAGGAACAGAAATATCTCTAAAGCAGCTGGCATTGGAGATGTAAGTTTGAAGACTGATACAAGATACAGGCTACTATTGAGGAATGTCAGGTATGTTCCTAATTACAAGTTGAATATTATTTCTGCTGATCAACTTGATAATGCTGGTTATTGAAGTGAGTTTAGTAGAGGGATATGGAAACTCACTAGAGGATCTTTAATTGGTGGCGAGAGGCTACAAATGTTCTACTATGTATGTGACACGTTTGAACGTTGTCAAAGTTAAGGGTGCTACACGTAAAGTGCAAATTTTGAGAGCTGTTGATGTTCCTTCAAATGGGAGGGGTAAGCCGACAGCTCGAAAAAGATAGTTAGATCCTACTCCATCAGTTCATGTGGAAGTATAGTTGGGAGAATCTGGAAGTGCTCAGAAAATAGCCTCAACTGACAGACAAGATAACGAACTGGTGAAGTTGCTTGAGGGCAATAGGGCACTTTTGGCTAGTTTCAGAGTCAAAGAGGGTGTAAGCATCAGAGATGGAATCTGTAATCTGGCAAATGGCTTGAATTTTAATGTCAGGCATATTATGAAATATTTCTTTACTAATGTTCGTTGGAGGCAGATAGTTGGTAAAGTGGTTGATCCCGCCACATAGATGGAGTGAGAGTGGCTGGAGTATCTTTTCATGTCTGGGAGATAGCTCGCAGCGGTGGTCTTGCAGGGGCCAATTATGTTAGTGGATTCTAACAGGTATATGGTTTTACAAATCGGTTTGAGTTTGCAAGTTGAATGTTTGGTGTTCCAAGCAAGTGATGAGCTGTTAATGCAGTGAGAGTTGAAGATGTTTGATTTATCTCCAAGTGGGAGATTGTTAAGTTTTTTGATGGATCTAAATCAAATAATAAATCAAAAAGAAAAGTTGGTTATTTATGAAAAGCCCAATTATTCTTTAAGCCCAAAATGAAAGGAAATCATATTGAATTTTGGCTGTCCATTATGACATGTGGCGTGTGTTGGAAATTAATTAGGGTTATTTTTTGTTTTATATATAAGACAAAAAGTGGCGCCTTCAATTTGGTTTTTTAGTCGTGAGAATTCAATTCCAATCAGTGGCGGTGGTTGGCTATTACGAAGACTGAAATCCTAATTGTGGGCAGTAGTGATTTTGAGAATAAATCCAATTCGGGTTTATTTGGGACTATTCATTATTGAGAGAAAATAGAGAGTTCGTGATCGATTGTTAAACTTCTATTATTCGTCTCAATTGTAATCTTCATCTTCATCATAGTGGAACCTACAAAATTTGCAGAAGACAGGACGTACCAATTGGGAACCTGTATAAAAATTCTGTTATTGTTTTCTCTCTCGCTTTTATTTTATTCTTGTGTTGCTTTTATCGTTTTTGAATTAGAGAATTTAGGGAGTTGCAAATCCTTCAAATTCCCAACAAAGAGGATAAAGCTATTGATCCAACTCCTTGAGCTCTTAGATTTTCCCCTTAACTCTTTTCTTACTCAATTTAGTTTAGTTTTGGGTTGTTGCTAGATTATTTTTAATGAATTCAAATTTTGAGCTATTAATTTAACTCAATGTGTTATGTTTTATTTACTTATGAATAGCTAAATTGATAAGGGATCTATGTGGTGTGAAAAGGGGCAAACCCATAGACTTGTGCATTTTTTGTTTTATTGAAGTAAAGTTCAAGTGCTTTAGATTTTCAAATTTTATCTCTCTATAAAACTAATTATGACAACCATCTTAAGTTTTGAGAAGCTATAAAAATAAAAGATAGAAAATGAGAAGTCTAAACTAATGTTTAAGGAAATAGGTCATTAGAGATAATTGAGTATGAACTTAAATTATGGTTATTTAATCATTTTGAACTTAGCGACAATTTGGAATAACTTTTATCAAAGTGTTTTGTTGAAATACTTTTATCAATGCATTTTGAATTAAAACACTTAATTTGTTTGGTCATATTTTTTAAAAGTGTTTTTAATGTATACTTTTGGTTGTTTTGTATCATTAAAATTGGAAAAAAAAACTTCTAATAATATCAAATTACCATAAAAGGAAAATTTACACTTTATATATATATATATATATATATATATATATATATATATATATATATATATATATATATATATTTATAATTCCCAAACAATTCTAGTGAATATTTATATTTATTAATTTAAAATTAAAACCTTAAATTACTTACTTTTAAAAAACTATAACTCAAATGAAATTGAAAAATATAAACCTAAAAGAACAATTAAATCATATGATCTCAAAGAAATAACCATGATGAATTATCTACTACAAGAATTTTATTAAAGTATTCATACAAAGGTTTTAAATAAATATTCATGAAAACGGCCATAAACTAACTTGAAAACCTCTTTCAAAGCAAAATTTAAGGTTATTTTCGGTATTTTGAAAATTTTATAAAAAAAAGTGTTTCTCGGATAAACACTTCAAAACATCATTTTTTTTAAAACATCTCTCAAGTGTTTTCCGGAAAATTACTTTGAAGGTGTTTCTGGTTTTTTCAAAAACGTTTTCTTACTATAGCCGAACACTTCATATAAAAAACAATTAGTTTATTAGTCACTACACTTGTCTTGAACTACAATCTCGCAGCGATTCCACACTGACTCACCATACAAACAAACTATTAAATATGTTAAATCACCACTAGACCTATAAGTTTAAGTTAATGGATAGGATAAATTTAGTCATATATCTCACCCCCCCCCCCCCTCATTTGTGGTTTTGAATATTTTCACAAGACCCAAATATGTGAAATTTTTAATAAATGGGGAGAAAATGTCATCACATAGGTTTGAATTCAGGATTTCCTGCTCTGATACCTTATTAAATATGTTAAATCACCACTAAACGTAAGTTAATGGGCAAGAACAAATTTACCCAAATTACTTATTGATTGTGTTTACTTGCATACCAAAGTAATTTAGGGGATGTATTGGTAGATAGCCCACCAACTAAAAAATAAAGTTTATGAGCCCTTCTAAAAAATAAAACAAAATAACCTATTTGATATACCACCCTTACTAAAATTAAGGGAAAAGTAAAGAAGAAAGAGAATTAAGATTTGAAGATGCTTAAATCAAGGAAACATTAAAAATTAAAAAATCATAAAATAAAACAAGAGAGAAAATAAAAAATTTAAAAAAATCTAAACTTTTCAAAACCGATAACCATTTTTTCTAGAGAATCTCCAGAAAGTTTTTTGATTGTACATTATATTATATACAGTGATACTGCACGCACATCCAATACTATATTGTAATATAATATAATATATTTATGTACAATATGAAAAAAAATGTAATAAAGTAAAAAATATATATTGTACAATATTTATTACATGAAACATATAATGATTTACCAAACTAAAAGTAAGTAATACTAATAAACACTATAATGTACGCTATAAACATATAATAAAATAGTACATTATAGTAATTTTTCCCTTTAAAAAATAAATAATAATAATAAACACCATATTGTATGTATAAACATAGAATAAAACATTACAATATAGTCTCGTTTAAAAAGTAAGTAATAATAATAAACGTTATACTGTACGTTATAAACATAAAATAAAAAAAGTACAAAAAAGTACAAAAAAGTAAATAATTATAACGTAGAATCATATTCATGTACAGTACAATAAAAAAAACTTATACTGTACATCGAACGCAGAAGAAAAAAAAATCTTTGATATTTTCTGAGAATAAACCCTTGTCCATCATCGAAAAATGCAGATCTAAGGAATCGTAAATAAAAAAAAAGTCACCACAAACCCTAGCTCAACAATGACGATAAAACTATGAATGCAGATTTCAATATAAAAAGAAAAGAAAAGAAGGAATGACAAAAACATTATGTTAGGGTATGGAGGGCGGCACTGGTAAGAAAATAAACTAAGAAGATGAAGTAGGCAATTTTTGTTTGTTCTCATGTCATGGAATATTATAAAAAAAAGAGAGAGAAAAGAGAGATGAGGGAGGAAGAACACAGGGGAACATGTTTTTAATGGTAATTATTAATAAAAATAAATAAAACGAGGGAATCAAGGAACAAGATAGGTAAAAAAATCAAAGAGTATTTCACTAATAATAAAAAAAAAGGGATATATCAAATATACCGGACATTTTTTTATTAAATATCAAACTACCCAAAATCGCGCCGGCCAAATTAAATTACATTGTGAAAAGACAAAACATACCCCCGATTTAATTTCTCCTTAAATTTGTGCAAAATCTAAGGAAATTAATAAAAAATCCCTTAAATTTTACAAAATTAATGGAAAAATGAAATCTAAACAGAAATAAAACTATAACAAAAAATAAAAGAAAAATCTTCAAACTTCTGACTTTTTCTTTCAAGAAAATTTGAATGTCTTTCTTGTTTATCCTCCTACAAAATACAGAGATAAAAAGTAAACAGTTTATTAATGTGCACTTAAAATTGATACCGGACACAAATTGAGGAAACAGTTTTGAAAATATATGTAGATAGTCTTCTAAAATAAATATTGAATATAAATAAACATTTGATTAAAAGTAACTTATTCTACAAAATACAGAGAAAGCGAGTTCGCCGGAGAATTGAAAGGTAAATTTTTTTATAAACTGTTTACTTTTAGTAAACATTTATTTGTGTTTACTTAAAATTGATAGAAGGCACAAAATTGAAGATGAAAAAGAGGTAACAGTTTCTAAAGATATGTAAATAGAAAATTAAAATAAATATTGAATAAAAATAAACATTTGATTAAAAGTACCCCATTCTATAATCACCAAATAGTGTTCAGTTCATATAGGTATGAAATCTTTCCAATTTCCAATCAATCAAAACTACAAAAAAATTCAGTTTTTTCTCAAATGATGATTATATATCACTACAAAAAAAAGACTAATTGCGACCAGACGGTCGTTTTAAAGGTAAATGCGACCAAAAAAGTGACCAAACCTGGCGTGGCAAAAAAGCTGATCGTCCAGGACAATTGTGCGTCCACGTGGTCACCAAAATACAACCAAACGTATTTGGTCGCAAAAAAGTCAACATTTGGAAAAACGACCAGACAGTCGCGTAAAATAGTGACCATCTGATCGTAATTTAAGTTGTAGACAAGTGACCAGTTGGTCCATAAAAAGTGTGACCACATGGTCGTTTATATTGGTGACCAAATGGTCACCTTCTTAAGTGACCATTTGGTAGTTTGAGCATCAGCCCAAGGCGACCATCTGGTCGTATAAATTGTGACCAGATGGTTGTTTTATATTTTGAAAAATGCGACCATGTGGTCGCAAATGTAATTAATAATTTAATTGTTTAAATTAAATTATTTAATTTGTAAATATTATTATTTTTATTTAATTGTTTAAATTAAATTATTTAATTTGTAAATATTATTTTTATTTTATTTTATTTTATTTATTTATTTTAATTAAATAATTATTTATTTAAATTAAATAATAAAAAAATGGAATTAAAATAAAAAAATATATAAATAAATTTCCAAAAGAATGTACTATACAAGAAAAGAAATCTAAACTACTGCGGAGGAGCAGGGGGTGGTGGAAGCGGCACCGAAGAAGATGAACCGGGATCTCGGGATCCGAAGAACGCGGCCAATGCAGCTGCGTCCTGTGCCTCCACCTGGGCCTGCACCTGAGCATGAACATCCGGCCGAATCACAACGACTCGAACATCGAAGTTGCTGCGCATATCATCCAGCTCGGTGTGCAGCTGTTGAACCTCATCTTGCAGCTGCTGCTCAGTCGGTGAAGGACCCGAACTCGTGCTCGCTCCACTGCGCTGAGGCCGAGGCACGTCGGCGTATAGTTGTCGCCCGTACAAGTCGAAACCTGGAACTGATCCATCAGGATGAACCCCTCTAGCAGCCTCCAAGAACGCCTCTCTACGGTCGTCCTGAGTCGGTTTCGAGTCTGGTGTGGGCAACCGCTGACTCGACGACTCCTTGAAACATTCCTAAACATTTAAAATTCAGAAAATAAAATAGTTAATATATAAGTTAGAAAAAATTATAAAGAAAAAATAATAAATGAAAAAATTATTAAACACTTGAACTTATTTTGCCTTCCCATCGACGATCGTCTCGTCCTTCTTCGTGTGAAGAACGAGGTGCAGCTCATCGGGCGGGACAGAGCGACCGTGCTTTGCTTCCTAAAAATATTAGAGATTGACAAAGAAAAAATAATAAATTAATAACTAATTGAAAAAAGAAAACAAGAAAAAAGTACGTAAAAAATAAAAACAAAAAACTTACCAATCGACGATGGTGCTCGTCGTGGGTCCAGGCCCGGCCTGTGTGTTTAGTGGGATTCTTTTCGTAGTTGGTCTTATTCCTCCTTGACACTTCCTTGCCCTCGGGAGTGTTCAAGCTCGCGATAAGCTGCACGTGATCCTCTTCACTCATCCACACGGGGCGGTTTGCTGCTTGCTTTCTGCGCGCCCGGTAAATGAGGTCCTTGAGTCGATCCTGGATGTGATTGTCCCATAGGGGGAACAATCTACCGTCCGTGATATCGGGATCGATAACAGGAAACTTGCCCTGAAAAAATTGAAATAAAAAAATGTTAAAGTAATAAAGTAATAAAGTAATAAATTTATTTTTAAAAATTTCAAAATTAATTAATTATAAAAATAAATGATGTTTTTTACCTTCCAATTGTCGTACATCTGACGTTTCTCCGTCGTTGGAATCTTCTGCCAGCGAAGCTCGCTGGGTAGAGGCATGCTCTAGAGGACCTCGCGAAACCGTTTTGAAATGGTTGTATGCTGCTGTACTCTGCAAAAACATAAAAAATATTGTGATATTAGAAACTATTAGTTTAAAAAAATCACTTTTAAAAATGTTTGAAGATTTAAAAATTAAGTAATTAAAACAATAAACAAAATTACTTATGTATTCCCTTCAATCTGAAGGGTAGAGTCTGTGGCCCGAGGAGGCTGCGTGCCTGAAGTGGAGGGTCCCGCTGGATCGGGCTGTGATGCAGACCCTGATGCTCCCGCGGAAGTCGTGGCCTGGGAGTCTTGCGCCAATCGTGGTGTCGCAGGCTGGGTCTCAGAGACGGCATCATCGAGAGTGCCAGCAACTCCCGTCTCTGAACAAGAGGGAGGCCGCCCAACTCCTCTCGTAGTCAGTCCGCATCGGTGGCGATGGCGGGCGCCAATGAGTCGCCTCGTCAATCTCGTTGTCAGGCTCGTCTGACTGGGGAGGACGTCGTCTGCCCGTCATAATCCTACAACTAAACTAAACTAATTTAATACTAAATAATTAAAATAATGAAATAAATTAAATTAATTAATTAATGAAATAATATGAATTAAATTAATTAATGAAACAATCTAAATGAAATTGATTAAATAATGTAAATTAAACTAACATAAATTAATTAACTAATTTAAACTAAACTCATTAATTAAATTGAATTAAAGTAAATTAAAATTAGATTAATTGAACTAAAATGAATTAATTAAAGTAAACTAAGTACTGAAGAATTAAACTATTAGATTAATTAAACTAAAATTAATTAAAGTAAAGTAAATTAAGTAATGAAGAATTAAACTAAATTAGATTAATTGAACTAAAATTAATTAAATTAAACTAACATTAATTAATTAAAACTAAAATAAACTAACCTAATTAATTAAATTAAAGTAAATTAAAATTAGATTAAGTGAACTAAAATTTATTAATTAGTTAATTAACATAAATTAAGTAATGAAGAATTAAACTAAGTTAGATTAATTGAACTAAAATTAATTAAATTAAACTAACATTAATTAATTAAAACTAAAATAAATTAAACTAATTAATTAAATTAAAGTAAATTAAAATTAGATTAAGTGAACTAAGTAATTAATTAAAGAAAACTAAGTAATGAAGATTTCAACTATTAGATTAATTTAAACTAAAATTAATTAAATTTAACTAACATTAATTAATAAAAACAAACTAAACTAAACTAAACTAATTAATTAAATTAAACTAAATTAAAATTAGATTAATTGAACTAAAATTTATTAATTAATTAAAGTAAACGAAATTAGATTAATTAACCTTTAGGAAACTAAGTACTTAATTAAACTAAATTACATTAATTAAACTAAAATTAATTAAATTAACAAAATTAAACTAAACTAATTAATTAATTAAAGTAAACTAAAATTAGATGAATTAAACTAATGTAAACTAAGTAATTAATTACAATAAATTAGATTCATTAAACTAAAATTAATTAAATTAACAAAATTAAACTAAACTAATTAATTAAAACTAAAAACTAAAACTAAGTAAACTAAATTTAAACTTAAACTAAAAACTAGACTAAAAACTAAAAACTAAAACTAACTTAAAACTTAAAATCTATACTAAAACTAACCTCGTAATAGAAATCGGGATTGGGGTTTAGGGTTTTTAGGTTTAGAGTAGGAATGGGGAATGGGAACGGGGGAAAGAGAGAAAAGAAAGAAAAATAGAAAGAAAAAAAGAAGAAACGGGGGAAAGGAAAACGGATATGCATTTAAATAAGATTTTGTGACCAACTGGTCGCAAATATGTAATCATGACTAGAAACGAAAGGTCGCGCGTGCTGGGGAAATTACGACCACCTGGTCGTATTTTTACACATATTTGCGACCACCTGGTCGCATTTATTGAAAAACTGACCACCTGGTCGCCAGTTTGCGATTATCCACAACATCTGTCATATCACGTGTCCCATAAAAAATTGCGACCACCTGGTCGCAATAATGAAATTCACCGCCAAGGATTGCAACCAGATGGTCGTAATCTTTAAATTCACAGCCATAAATTTCATGAAAATTTAAATTTACTGCTCAGATTTGTGACCAGATGGTTGCACTTATGAAATTAACCGCCAAAAATTTCATGAACATTTTAGAATACCCTTTGAGTTTTGCGACCAACTGGTCGTAATTTAACTTATATTTTTTGAAAAATATAATTCTACTTTTCCACAAATGCGACCAACTGGTCGCATTTCACTTCTAAATTACTACCATGTGGTCACCTTTTATGTTAAATTGCGACCATATGGTTGCAAATATTAAATATATATATATATATATATATATATATATTTTATCATTCATTAAAGAAATAGTTTTAATAAAACATACACAGTGAATCATAAAGTTACAAAATGTCTCATTCATCATCCTCAGTTTCTTCGGTCGTCGCTTCTTCTTCTTCTTCTTCTATTTCTTTGTCGGATTCATTGTCTCAAAGAAGTCCCTCACATAAAGTCTTCTTCTTCTTCTTCTTCTTCTTCTTCTTCTGTTTCTTCATCGGATTCATCGTCTCGAATAAATTCAGCATCAATGTCACGTGCGTGAGAAGTGGAAGCATTTGTATCATCATCATGCAATGATATCGTTCCATCGTTCAAAGGACAAACAGTACTTGCATTCTGACCATCGTTGATTGCACGACATCTTATCTCATCTTCTTGAAAAGCAACAGCTTCCTCTGCATGGTCATCTTTCTCAGACAAGTTTTCTTCTACCTGGCGTGGTTTAACTTTACAAACAACTAACCAATCTGTCAGATCTCGTCTTTTAATCGAATAGTTCAGGTAATAAACTTGAATCACCTGTGAAGCCAGGACAAATCTATCAGCGGTGCGCATATGCTTAGACTTGTTTAGCTCAACGATTTGTAAATGATCAATCTTACGGACTCCGCCTCGTCTGGTTGTCTCGAACCAAGTGCAGTTGAACAGAACAATGCGTTTTAGCGTCGGACTTGCGTATTGAATCTCAAGAATCTCATCGATTACTCAGAAGTAATCGTCTTCGTTTGTGACGAACCAAGACCTTTTATGCAAACACCATTGTTGTTTGTTGCCCTGTTAACTGAATGCGCCTTCGTTTGAAATCTGTAACCGTTATCGACGTATCCAGTATACGACCTTGCAATCCGTCTAGGTCCCTTTGCCAAAAAAATAATGCTAGGATCATCTACCGGTAATGTAAGGGAGTCAACCTGTCATTGTTCACATACAGTAATGTTAGGAAGATATTAATTTTTTTTAACAAATTGCCACGGTTTTTTGGACAATTTAAAATAACTCACGTATGCACTGAACCAAGAACGAAACTCTTTGTCGATTATTGACCCCTCCTCAGCGGCTGTAAGACCAACTCGTGTCATTCGAACGTATAAGTTTAGAAATAATCTGTATGTTACAAAAATAGTTAGCAAATAGTTTGTAATTGTTTATGCGATGAAATAATGTTAAGTTACGAACTCACTCTATGTAAGGCTCGATCTCTGCGCAGTTGCATAACACGTATGTCTGCATTATGTGATACTCAGAATCGGTCAACGACCTACGCACTGATCTTCCAACTGTCATGTCAGGTTCCGTAAAAATCGGCAAGTCGTTTATGTCAACACCTTCAAGTAAATTTTCGACAATGTTTCGTTTCGCTGGTTGAAACTACTCTGCAATGTGTTGATCAAAGTAGTATGAACAAAATGTGGTAGTCTCTTGCGTCAGGTACGCACTACAGATAGATCCTTCTACTCTTGCTTTATTTTCGACCGTCTTTTTCAACCGACGTAAGTACATGTGGGTAGGTAGAATGTGTAGAAAACATTTACATTCGATCACTGTACTTTATACATGTAGATTACAAATTAACTGTGCTTACCTTTCAAATGGGTACATCCAGCGGTAATGTACCGGACCCTCTAAGAATGCCTCGTATAGAAGATGCACTGAAAGATGTTCCATGGAGTCAATAAAGCCAGATGGGAACAATCGCTCCAACTTACAAATAATAACAGCGATCTCTGAACTCATTGAAGCGACAGTAGCTTCAGTCAGCTCTGTACATGTCAAGTCCGTGAAAAAAATACTTAACTGTGCAAGCGGCTCCCAATGTCTATTCTCTAGGAACGGTCTAAACGCGACAGGTATCAATCGTTGCATGAATACATGACAGTCGTGGATTTTCATCCCGAACATGATATATTTTTTACTGTCTATACACCGACTCAAATTCGAAACGTATCCGTCCGGGAATTTGATGGATTTGATCCACTCAAATAATGTTTTCTTTTCATCCGTCGTCAACATGTACTTTACTTTTGCGTAATTATCATTATCGTCAGGCTCCAACTCAGGACGGTGACATATCTCCCGTATATCATAACGTGCCTTCAGATTGTCCTTCGTTTTTCCCGGAACGTTCAAAATCGTATTGAAAATGTTGTTGAAGAAATTCTTCTCGATATGCATTACATCCAGAATGTGTCTAATCAGTAGATCTTCCCAATACGGTAGATCCCAAAAAATACTCTATTTCTTCCAACCCATGTTTTTCCCAGCCGCATTGTTTGCACTCTCTGCACCGTCCACTGTAATCTTCTACATCCCAATAGCATTTATACAATGAAGAATCTGCCTTCCACTATACATTGTCGGGGGTTTCTTTTCTTACTCGTCGACCCTTCTTTCAGTCACTGCCGTTTGAAAGGAAAGTATGATTCAACAGTAAAAATCGACGTTGACAATCAAACCAACAAGTTTTCCGATCGTTTCTGAGATAAAATGCATTTGTGTCTAGCATGTAATGTGGACATGCGTATTTTCCCGCCGTACTCTATCCTTTAAGAGGAGGAGATTAAGGTTCACACAATTAACTACACTGACTAAGGAAAGAAATAACAAAAGCTAAACACATACTCAAAAATGTATATGAAAGCAATTAAAGATCAACATACCTGACAACATTGAATACGCAGGGAAGTCACTGATCGTCCAGATTAACGCGGCGCGCATCAAGAAATTTCTTTTCTTCGAAATATCGTACGTCATAACACCGTTAGTCCACAACTTTTTCAACTCTACAATAAGTGGTTGCAAATACACATCCAGTTTTGTTTTGGACTTTTCGGCCCAGGTACGATCACTGTTAGAAAAATCACCAGGTCTCGCATGCACATCGAGGGAGGCAAGTTATACGGGGTTACCATGACTGGCCAAACTGAATATTGTGCCCTAGATGCCCCGAACGGGTTAAAGCCATCCGTGCATAAGCTCAATCTGACGTTTCTCGGATCTTGTGCAAAATCCGGATGACAATTATTTAAATGCTTCCATGCCGCAACATCTGAGGGATGTCTCATAACACCTTCATCCTGTGAATGCTCCTGATGCCATCTCATGTGTGAGGCTGTCAAATCCGATGCATACAACTGTTGCAGACGTGGGTCAACGGTAAATAGAACATGCGGGCATACAGAATGAGGTTGCGTTTCCCTTGTTTATATCTTGGAAGAAAACAGAATTTGCAGTGATGCAGGTCCTCATCCACATCCCAGTAAAGCATGCATCCGTTCCGACACGAATCTATTTTCTCCACGGGTAATCTAAGTCCCTCCATTATCTTTTTCGTATCGTACAAACTGTTGGGGATAATATTTTCTTCTGGAGCGCATCGACGAAACCAAATGCAATCGAATCAAATCCTCTAGCAGGTATGTTGTACTACGCCTTTATATTTAAAAGTTCTGTAGCAGCAGCAAGTCGACTTACCTGACACCAGTCGTATAATGGTCGGCTGACTGTCTTTAGCATCTCGTGCATCTTACGTGCTTCCAGATTCATTTCCTCTTCAACAACCCATTCATCTTCGTCTACGTTTAAACATTCACTGAAATTTTCATTGCCCTATACCCCGTACAATCAAGTATCATTTGTTGCATCTGACTATACTGTCGTTCATCATTCCGTTCTTCGGCAACAACCTCTACATTCGGGCTGCTACCTTTGTATCGTCTCGATTCATGTAATGCAGCGTCGAACATTTCCTTTGTTTCCCCCTGAAACACCAAATGGTAATAATTCTACACAAATCCCCGACTATAAAGATGAACCTTCAAATCTGTAATCGGTATGATTCTCCTATTGTCGCATTTCCTGCACGAGCAACGTAGCTTTCCACCATACTTTTCATAATAGACAGTTTTCATGCAAAACTCAACAAACTGTTCAACCCTGGCCACGAACTCATCGTTCAAATACCCGTCTATCAAACGAACATACATCCACTCTCTCATTTTCTTTTTTCTTAATGCTAACAAACAATGGGAGGAGGGGATTTTATAATGGACTCCTCCGCTCATTTGTTACCAGATGGTAGTATTTTTGCTACCAACTGGTCGCATTTTCCCGCCAAAATTTCCCGCCATTTTACTCACTACCCCGGGTCACATCAAGTTCACAACATTTACGACCACATGGTCACTTATTTTGGTGACCATTTGGTAGCTTTTCTCCCACCAAATTGTTTATCTACCACTAGTCACTTAAAATCACAACATTTGCGACCATCTGGTCACTTAACAATATGACCACTTAGTAGCTTATTTCCTGCCAAATTTCTAAGCTACCACTGGTCACTAAAGGTCACCAAAAGTGCGACCATGTGGTCACTTCAAAATGTGACCACATGGCATCTTATTTCCCGTCAAATGTTTAAGCTACCACTGGTCACTAAAGGTCACCAAAATTGCGACCATAGTAACTTTGAATTGTGACCACTTGGTAGCCTTTCTCCCGCCAAATTTACGAGCCTTTTTTTTCTACTAAATGATAACTTGTGTCACAAAATTGCGACCATATGGTCGTAATTTTGTAGTGACCATATGGTCACTTTCTTTGTGCCAAAAATTTGCGCCATTTTTTATGTCTAACTCTTTACTTGGTCGCAATTTGGTCGTAAAAAGTGACCATATGGTCGTTTTAAGTCAAACTTCATATTTACTACCAGAGTGGTCACCAAAAAAACTACCCAATACTTTGGTCGCAAATTTATGGTCGCAATTTAACTGTTTTTTTTTTTGTAGTGTATTGCCATAAATAGGTAACTTACAAATCTAAAAAACATTTTTTTTTCTTCTAATTCATTGCATACCCAAATGGAAAAAAAAAACCATATAAGGAAAAAAGAATGCAATAAATAGTTCTTACCACTAAACCAAAACGACGATGATCTCCACGGTCCATTATCCAAAAAAAAAATTTCAAAATCCCAATTGCTTTTTCCCAAAACAAGAAGGCAGAGATTTGAATGAAACAAAAAAAAAACTAAACAGAGAGAAATCTGAATTTAGGGTTTTCAAAAATGCAAAGAAGGAAAAAAAAAAGGGTGAGAGAAATCTAAACAACGTTCAATCATTTTCTTCTTCTTCTTAGATCTCAAAAGCTAAGAAGAAATTGAAATCGGAATCAATGGCGGAATTAAGGTCTCGATCTGAAAGAGAAAGAGAAAAGGAATTCGTCGGTGGAAGAAAAGGAAGATCGACAATTGTGATGTGATAATGAAGAAAGCGCTTGTTTATGAGGAGAAAATGGCTCGTAAGAAGAAGAAAACCTTGATAAGAAGGGAAAGAGAGAAGATAATTGTCTAAAAATAAACCTAGGTTTTCCTTAAATAAAGATTCATCAAATCAATTAAGATTATTAGGAGAGATAAAAGGGTAAAATAGACAACATTAAAAACGAAAACAACTATATCACCACAAAAAATGGTGTTTTATGGGTAAAAATGATAAAAGATCATAACAACTAGCATTATTGTAATTGGGTGAATTAAACTGGTTATTGCTGTAATTAATTAATAATCAAAATAAGATAAAATGAATTATTAAAGTCAAAATAATAAATGATAAAAGGAGGGCAAATCAGGTATATTAAAAAATGTCATATTAAAAATAGGCAAAAAAAAATCTTTAAAAAAATTGATTGGTTATAAAAACTTAGTATTTTATGTTGGGTTTTGTTATGGACCCAAATCAAACTAATAAGTCAATAAAAGTGAAATCAATGTTGGCCCATTAATTGAATAAAAAAGCCTAAACTTATTTCCTATTTGCTTAAGGATTTGTGGTGTCGTGTAAGCCAATTCTTTTAACCTATTTTTGGTGGCTGTGATATATATATGCATCAATTGAAGATTAGTGGGTGTGGTGGCTTTGCCTCCCACCGTGAGTGGTATTAGGGTTTTGGCAAAAGAAAACTCTTAGTTTTTCTTTTGAGGCTTAGTTCATATCGAGAGAAAATAGATAGAGGGCAACCATCAAAGTGATTCTCGGGGTTATGTATAATTGTGAGCAATTATACACTCTTTATTGTTTTCTCATTGATGTAATCTTCAACTTCATAGTGGAACCTGCAGAGTCTGCAGAAGACAGGACATACCAATTGGGAACCTGTATAAATCTCTGGTGTCATTATTTTTCTCTCTCGCTTTTATTATATTCTTTGTTGCATTATAATATTCATCGTTCTTGTGTTAGTGGGAGTTTAAGATTTAGCAAACCCTTCAAATTCCCAACAATTGGTATTAGAGCGTCAGGTTCAAGGGACTTGTGGAAAAGATCGATGAATTGCAAAGAGAATATTGGGATCGAAAAATTTGACCATTCATATTTTTCATTCCGGATGATGCAGATTGAGGATTACTTTTGTAAGAAATTGTATCTTCTGTCGTTGGGAGAGAAGCCAGATAATTTGAAGCATGAATATTGAAACAAACCGGTGAGGTCGTTGATCTTGTTAATTATTGTTGTCAATTATGTTGGTTCTACACAAAGTGCAAAATCGGAGAGTTGTTGATGTTCCCTCGGATCAGAGGGGTGAGCCAACAACGCAGGAAAGGACAGTTAGCTCCTAATCCATCAGTTCATGTGAAGGAACAATTGGGAGAATCTGGAAGCGCTCAGAAAATAGCCTCAACTGACAGGCAACATAGCGAACTGGTGAAGTTGTTCGAGGGCAATCGTGCACTTTTGACTGGGTTCAGAGTCAATGTGGGTGTAGATGTTGGAGATGAAGTCTCTATTTTGACAACCGACTTGAATGCACACATGTCAAGTCATTGGTGGAAAATTCCTTTCTCAAGATTCGTTGCAGGCGGAAAATAGGTAAGATGGTAGATCCCGCCACATAGCTGGAGTGGGAGTTGGTGGAGTATCTTCTCATGCCTGGAAGATAGCTCACATCGGGAAACCTTGCAGGGGTTTAGTGGATTCTAACATGTTTTGGTTTTGCAAATCGGTTTGAGTTTGCAAGTTGTAGCCTTGGTGCTCCAAGCAGGTGGTAAGCTGCTCGTGCAGTGGGAGTTGAAGATGTTTGATTTGTCTCCAAGTGGGAGATTGTTGGGTTTTGTTATGGACCCAAATCAAACTAATAAGTCAATAAAATTGAAATCAATGTTGGCCCATTAATTGAATAAAAAAGCCCAAACTTATTTCCTATTTGCTTAAGGATTTGTGGTGTCGTGTAAGCCAATTCTTTTAACCTATTTTTGGTGGCTGTGATATATATAGGCATCGATTGAAGATTAGTGGGTGTGGTGCTTTGCCTCCCACCGTGGGTGGTATTAGGGTTTTGGCAAAAGAAAACTCTTAGTTTTTCTTTTGAGGCTTAGTTCATATCGAGAGAAAATAGAGAGGGGGCAACCGTCAGAGTGATTCTCAGGGTTATGTATAATTGTGAGCAATTATACACTCTTTATTGTTTTCTCATTGATGTAATCTTCAACTTCATAGTGGAACCTGCAGAGTCTGCAGAAGACAGGACATACCAATTGGGAACCTGTATAAATCTCTGGTGTCGTTATTTTTTCTCTCTCGCTTTTATTATATTCTTTGTTGCATTATAATATTCATCGTTCTTGTGTTAGTGGCAGTTTAGGGTTTAGCAAACCCTTCAAATTCCCAACATTTTATCAAAGTAGGCTATATATTCGATTATCCCAAAGTATTTTGAAGTCGTTTTCCCAGCAACCGAAACATGATTCTAGTCAAATAATTCTTCATATTTAATAATCTTATATCAAACACTAAATTTTAACTTTACTGACTTGATCGTCAGAGACAGTTTGGAAGGCACCAACGACGTCTTCTCATCTTTGTTTTGCAGACATTTGAAGAGCGAAGAAGAAGATAACACGTGAAACGTACGTGATTGACCGTAGTGAAAATCACCTCTACAGATGTCAACTGATCATGTTATTTCTTTCAATAATACACCCACCCATCAAATTAATGATGAAATGAAAAATCTTCTGAATATTTTTCACTAACATTTCATATTTAAAAATTGTGGAGTAATAAAAGCAAACAAAAATCAAAGGTGAGTCAGAAAATGACAGTGATTTTCCTGTAAAAGGAGAAGTTTGGTTTTCCACAAAGATTAAAGTGCCATTAGATTAATTATATAAGGAAAGATAAAAAAAAAGGGGCCAGCTTTGATGATAATTCTTTACACTAATCAAATAAACATCTTTAATGGCGTGATTATAAAATAATTGCAGGTCCAAATGAAAGCTGACATGATCCCGCTGCACCAATGGAGTTTGGATCAAATCTGAGAAAAAAAAGGAAGTTTTTGTTTGTTTGATTAGTTGTTTTTGACACTGTTTTGATTTGATTTTTTTTATAATTTTCATAGATCGTAATAAAATAAAATAAAATAAGTAATTGTGTTTTTTAATATAGGGATATCATGTAAACTTAATCTTGAAAAATTATACTTTTGGATGTAGTTTTTATTAGGTCCATACGTTTAAGTAAGTTATAATATAGAGATAATTACTAAAATAATGTATTTTAACATACTAATTATTAAAATATTAAAACTCTTTAAAAATTACTCAAAAATAGTAGTTCAACAAATTATTTAACTAGTTATATAATTTATTGAACTAAAAAAGAAAAATAAACAATAACTTTATTAAAAGAATAATAACGAAAATTATCAAATATTTTAATAAATTATATAGATAATAGAAAATTTACAGAAATTTGAGTGGTGGCCTCAATTTATTTTAGAAATAATACTTATAAATATATAAGTTTATAAAGTAATTAATCTCCTTAAAAAAACTTATTAATCACATGATAGCTTGATCTACAATAGCATATATTATTTTATTTTATTTTACTCTTATGATAATCATTAATTAATTTACATTATACTGATTAATGAGTTAAATGTAAAATACAACTCTACACTTTAGATTATTGTTAAATCATACCTCTACATTTTTTGTTTTGTTTTAAAATACCTTTGCTCTTTAGTAAAATTGCAAATCACACCCTTCTATCGATTAGTTTTAACGAAATTGAGATACATTCATATTTTACATATACAGTCTATTCTCATTTCGTGAAAAATAACAACAATAACAAAAAAACAGATGTGTAGAACTTTAGAATAAACTGTTTTGATAATAAAATATAAAATCTATAAATGACACTCAAATGTTCAAAATTTTTGTTATTTTTAACGTTTTTGAAACACGTGGTATGCATACGATATAAATGTGTCTCAATTTCGTTAAAACTAACCGATAGAAGGGTGTGATTTACAATTTTATAAAAGTACAGAGATATTTTAAAACGAAAAATAAAGTGTAGGAGTATGATTTAACAATAATCCATAATGCAAGAGTATATTTTACATTTAACTCATGATTTTTTTTTTTTTTTGAAAACCAACGTACATAAAACCAAAAGCGAAAGACAAAAACCCAAAACAAAAGCAAGAAAACATCAGCTACAAAGAGCCAGTGACATCTCCATGGATGAGCCTCTCAATCCACGATGGAGCTTCGTCGATCCAAATTTCCAACGAGTTATAGTTGCGAGCGTTAACAGCTAACGCATGAGCAGCTTGATTACCAGATCTAGGGGTATGGAGGAAACCACAGACATTAATTTCAAGCCCTAGATCAAGAATATCCTGGATAACAACACTAATATCAGAGAAGTTCTTCATAGGGTCTTTGAGAATTTTGATGACCACCTCAAAGTCAGATTCAACCCATAAACTCGAAATTCCCAGATCTTTTGCTAGCAACAGCCCTTCCCTGATAGCCAAAGCTTCTGCAATAGCCACTGAACCCGAATAGGGGATGGATTTTGACATGGCAGCCATCACAAGCCCTTCCGAATTTCGAATGATAACACCAGTGCCAAGGAAAGGGGAGTTTTGACTAATTGCAGCATCGACATTTAGCTTGAGGGAGCTTTGAGGCCGGATCCATCCCGAGGTAGGAGAAATTTGCTGGTTGATGACAGGTTGGGCCAGTGTGAGATTAGCACGATCGTATTCCTCCAGGTAGTTAAAAGCCCAATCTATCACTCCCATACTATCTGTTGTTACTTGGTTCTTTAACTTTAAATTTCTTCTATGCCAAATACTCCAAGAAACAAGCAAAAGGATTCTGAACTCTTCCCCTGAAAGTTTTGACCACGAGAAGAAAAGCCAGTCAAAACCACTTAGGAGTTTAATTTTCCTGAAATGATGAGAGGGGTCCCAGTTTTTCCACTCCTTAGCAGCCATTTTACATTCCCAAAGGGCATGAGGGATAGTTTCTTCCTTTGTATCACACATAATGCATCTACTATTATCAACAATCTTCCTCTTATGCAAATTTGTCTTGACTGGTAAAATGTTTAGACACAGACGCCAACCAAACATTTTAAATTTAGTAGGAACATTAACCTTCCAGAACTTTTTCCACCAATCTTTGGAAATATTAGAAGAAGACTCAATTCGAAGATGATCATTAGATGCCAACCGGTAGCCACTTTTAACGGAGTAGATTCCACTGTTTTCATAATGCCAGATTAAACAATCCTCCCTTCTTGAAACACTAAGTGGTATATTTAGAATGGATTCAGCATCTACATCAAGGAAATTATCTCTGATCAAACTCACATTCCACTTTTGGCCTTCTCCAATTAACTCATGATTAATCTTAGATATTGATTGCTAAATAACCATATAGTACTCACTTATGAATATGGTTAATCAACATTTTAGGGGCAGTGCTAAATATAGTAATTTTTTCAATAATATTTATAAAAATAGCAACTCTTAAATATACTTGTAAATATAGCAAATTTTTATTAGGTGGATCAATGATTATTATTGAATTACATATTATTAACTAAATTAATCAGTGTTTCACACATTTTTTATTGTTAATCATCGATCAACACAGTAAAAATTACTTATATATTGAAAAATAGTTTTAAGTGATGATATATTTACAAATATTGCATCAAAATCTGCCACAGAGTGAAATTTCCCAATATTTTATCATATCTTAATTTTTTTAATTACCATATTTTATCACATGTCACTCTAAATATTTAATGGGTATCATTTTAAATTTAACAAACATTATCTTTAACCTCATCACTTCATTACCTAACACTTGAAAATTAAAGTAAGGCCAGATAATTACCCATTTAAAAGTCATCATATGATTAGTAATATATTGAATCCATACATGTTTTGAAATTTTCAACAACAAGATAAAATATAAATAGTAATCCAATTGAAGATATAAAATAAACTATTATGATTTTGTTTTTCAACTTTAGTAAACCAAAATGATGAGCAAATAATAAGAGTAGTTATTGAGAAATAATAACCAAAGAAAGGAAATAACTTTTCTTGTCTTTGTTTGTTAAGCTCCTTTATAGTGGTAGTCATCATTGCACCACCAATTTGAGGCTAAAATTGTCAAACTGAAACTCTCACAAATCAACCAAAGATTCTCAAATATATTTACCAATTAAGTGGGAAAGACATACCTTTCAATTTTGTCTCCATCATTTACATTTTTTTTCCTTCTATGTCATCATTACTATTTTGCTTTTTGTTCTACAAGTGCTCCCACCTCTTTATAGTTATTCATCTACCAATACTAAATTTCCCCTTTTATTTTTATTTTTATTTATTTAATGTCGTATTATATATTTATGAACTTTTATTTCAAGCATACATAAATGTCTACTGAAAATAATGATCAATGAATGTATTAATTTTTTTTAGAACAACTGTAAAATTTGTTTTATAGTGTCGTGTATTGATGACTTTGTAAGTATATATGGGATGATATTATGTACTTCAGAATATTTATCATAAATCCTCTTAAAAAAACTTCAATTATTCAAAAAAAAAATAATGATAAAGATAATCTAAATATTTTTTTATATGAATTATTACTAACAAAGTACAATAATATAAAGAAGTTATCCCAAATAACATATTTCTACATATTAATTACTGAAATGTCAGAATTTTTTAAAATCATCAGTTTAATAAATTAATGAAATTATTGAATTGTTTGTTATTTTTCATTGTCATTTTTAATGAATTTTTTGGTTTTCGACCTTTTTTTAGTTCAATAAATATTATCAATAATATACTAAAATATTTTGTTCCTTTTAATTGTTATTTTCAATAAATTTATTCTTTTTTTAGTTCAATATAGTTCAATAATTTATTGAATTGTGTTTGAGTAATTTTAAAAAAATTCTATCGACATTTCATTAATTAGTATGTAAACATATGATATTTCACTAGTTACCCCAATATATTTCAAACAAATATTGGATTAAAATAGATTTAAAGAAAAACCATTGTGTGTAATTTTTTCAATTCATTCACTTTATTAGCAATTTTTGCAAATAAAAAATTGACCCATGTCCAAGACCTTATCTGGTCAAGTGATTCAAAGCAACACTACCATGATTTTAGTCTTTAGATGATACCCAAAATATTTTTTAACATGAAATTTCAATAAAGAAAAAGGTATATATATATATATATAATACTTCTTTTTTAGATAAAATAACTTTTTATTTACACAAAAGAAATAGAAGAGTGAATATATAAAAATTATTGACTAAGGAAGATTTTTCATTCTCACTTTCTTTCCTTTTCTTCCCTCTCTCAAACCATGAAAAGAATGGATCTTCTCTGTTCATCTCCTTCTTCCACAGCCACATGCTCCAGCCTCAGCCACCGGTCCGTCATCCGCAACGCACACCGGACAGTCGTCGAACACCACCACCGCAACCCTTTTCTGAATGATCGAGGATGGAAGAAAACTCACCTTCTCGACATCGTTCCATGTTCTTCAAGTGAATTTCCCTTTAATCCCAAAGCTCACTATCACTATGAAAAGATGCCGACGATGAAGAAGAAGACTCATTCGGTTGAGAAAACCGATGTTCGGCGAAAAAGCTCGGCCGATGTAAGTGATTTAAAGGGTTTGTTTGGTACCTCAAATACAAATAGCTTCACTATCGACAGAAACTCAACAAAGGAAATGAAGAATTATGGAGTTGTGAAATTGACTTCTTCAAAGGAACAGTCTCGGAGCATTGATGAATCCGCTGCCATGAAATCTTCTTGCTTAACCGGCCAAAGCCATGATCAGTCTTTAAATGTAAGCCATATTTTTAAATAAAGTTCCTTAGATTTTCATATCTTTAGACCAGTCTCGTTTCATTGTTTGTTTAACAATTGGAAAATACTTACTTCTCCTCCCTTTAATTTCCAATTTTTTATTTATTTATATTATATATTAGCATATTTAAGAATATATACATCCGACTAATTTTAATGAGGAAAAAAAATCCCGAATGAGGATGTGGCTAAATTACAGCTTATGAAATCTAGGTATGGAGCTGGTGAGGTTTTTGTTTTTGTTTTTTTTAATACCATAGAAATAAAAGACAAGAAAGTAAGGAGGAACTCCTCGTTATTGATGGGGAGGTATGTATGTTCCTTAACAAGTTCTTTTTTGGGATAATACTTAACAATATACTTTTTTACTCCTCCTTAATTACTTTTATATTTGTTATATTTTTATTTGATTATTTATATTTATGGATAAGAAAAACATTGATGTTACTAATATATTTGATCCAATTTATAAAACAAGTCATATAGAAAAAAAGAGCTCATCCCCTTATAAGGAGGCAAGTATTTTCTTTAATTTTTCTGATGAATAAATCATACATTAATTTATAATTTACCTACTTTGCTTATTATATACTTTATATTTCAAAATAGTTTTGTTTTGACACTTATAAAATCTTCAAATCACATATTAAATTTTATGGTTAAGAGTTTGTATGTCTATATGCATATCAATTTTATTAAAACTAACTAATACTAGGATATAATTTATCAGTTCATAAACCATTGATGATGCTTCAAACTATTTTTTTTTTTAAATATAAGGGTATGGTGATAAAATAGGTCATCTTAATTTTCTTTTATTTCTTTTGTTTATTTATTATTATAAATTAATTGATTTCTCTAAAATTATTAAAATCAAGAATTTTGGATGTATTTTATAATTCAGGAAGTGGTTCTTTATGTGTCACTTCACTGCAGAGGCTGTGAAGAAAAAGTAAGGAAACACATCTCAAAAATGGAAGGTAATCAATTTGGCTTCAAGTTACTAAATTCGACATGTCGTTTAGCACATTCCTGATTTTATTTTATTTTATTTAAAAAAATAAATAAATAACTGTGCAGGAGTGAAATCATATACTACAGATTTGGGAACAAAGAAAGTGACAATAATTGGAGATGTGAGCCCTTTGAATGTTCTTGCCAGTATCTCCAAAGTGAAAAGAGCTCAGCTTTGGCCATCTCTTCCTCCTTCAACATCGCCACTTCCATTTTCTCAATGGTGAATCTTGTTTTTAATTTGTGATAATTTAATATAGCTGACTCTCGACGTGACTCACTCACTCGTAATCATTAGATGTATATCACTCGTTTTTCCTATTTTGATTTCTCATGTCTACTTCACAGTTAAAGTGATTTGGAATATCTTTCTAATGCTTTTTATCCACTGATTTTCTCTTTATTTGATCGTGATTTTGATGAAATTTTGTCATTTCTTCAAGTCAAGATAGTTAAAGTAAATCACTTGATATATATATATATATATATATATATATATTAGAGAAATATATTGTTTGTGTGTGGATATGATTGATGGTTTAGTGCAAAATACATTTTGTTGATTTATAAATTATATCTATTTCTGTGACTCGAAAGTTTGATTTATAATTTAGTTATATGTTGCTAAGGTACTATGAAACAAATATCCCAAAATGAATATTTCAATTGACTGATGTAAGTGAACTCTAGATTCTTTTTTAGTTTTATTCTTATTATTTTCAAACTTTCAGTTTCATCGTTAAGATATCAATGTTTTTCAATCAAATTTCAATCCAACAACGTCGTTAAAATTTTGTATTAGATTTATGACCTATGTAAATTAAGAAGGCATACTAATTACTGTAATATCTAAATATTTTAAAAATTACCCAAATAGCAATACAATAATGAATGAACTATAGTTTAATGATTCTTGAACTGCTATTTGGATAATCTTTAAAATATTGTGACATTTTAGTAATTAGTATGCCGAAATGTGTTATTTGAGATAATTTCTTAATTTATATAGTTGAAAACACAAAAAATAAATGTTTACCCTCGAGATTTAGAATTTCTGTAGTAGTGGTGAGTAAGATCGATCTCTACAGGGAAAAATGAATTAAATTAAAGTTAACAAAAAAACGGGGGTTTTGAGTTTTGAAAATATAAAGAAAACAAAATTAAAAAATAATAAATCAAATAGAGAATGTTAAGACAATTAGTTTGTTATTTGTTAATTGTAAATAACAAATTCTCTTTTGATATAGTTGGGCTTTATTAGTTGCCATATTGTAGTATAAATAGTTCTTTGTAAATATTCATTAATTATAATGGAATATTACTTGCATCTTTTATTTCTGAGGTGTAATGTTTACATGGTATCAGTTAATCTTTTTGGACACACGTCCTTATGATCCTTTTCTCTCGACTTTCGCACTTTTTCTTTCTCACATTCTCTAGAACATTCGTGAGCTTTCTCATCGTTTTCTCTTTGATTTCTTGATGAATTTTCTCAGGAAAATTCTGCTTCGTTGAAAGAAAGTCTCGATTCTTTTTCCTTTTATGCTTTTCTTTTCTTTCTCTTGATTCGTTGAAGTAATTTTCAGTAATTCTTCTAAATTTGATCTTGATTCTCTACCCTAACTTTGTGATTTTGACATTTTCATCTCTTCTTGATCTTTTGTTGTTTTTTGTTAATCAATCTTCAAATCAACTATGACTACCTCTGAAGAAAGCTCTCTTCCTTTCTCTGCTGTCACCATGTCTGCCGAGAAGGAGAAATCGCCTCTTTTTCTTCTATCTAACATCTATAATCTGATTTCAATCAAGCTTGATTCTACAAATTTTGTTTTATGGCATTATCAGATTACTTCTCTCCTTGAGGCTCACAAGCTGTTTGGATACGTTAATGGTGAAAATTTGCCTCCTCTTCGTTTTCTACCAACATCCTCTTCCACTACTCCACAAATTAATCCTAAATTTGTTGATTGGCATGCTAAAGATCAAGGATTGAAAACTCTACTTAATGCGACGCTTTCTACGAAAGCTTTATCTTATGTTGTTGGAAGCAAGACTTCACGACAGGGTTGGCAAAATATTGTGCGTCGTTTTTCCTCTATGTCTCGAAATCATATCATAAGTTTGAAGCTTGATATGCATGAGATCAAGAAACTTCCGTCTGAATCTGTTGATAGTTACATTCAGCGTATAAAAGACATATGTGATCGGTTGGAGAATGTTGCAATTCATATTAGTGATGATGATATGATAATTCACATTCTCAATGGTCTTCCTGCTGAGTTCAATACATTTAAAACATCTTTGCGTACTCGTTCTGATCCAATATCTCCTGAGGATTTACATGTTATGTTGAATATTGAGGAACGCGAACTTCAGAAACAAAGTTCTCAATCTGAGATTTTCTCCTTACCAACAGCTATGGCAACATCTTTTGGTAATCAAGGTCATGGTTTTATTATCAATCAGAGTCAAGGGCGAAATAACAACAACAATCGAAATAACAACAGTCGTAATAACAACTCTAGCTGAAGTAATAGCAATAATCGAAAATCAAAATCATAATGCTAAGGGCAAAGGTCTTCTTCCTATTCCCATTGTCTTTAATGGCCCAAATAATCAGACTGCTTCTTCATCTAATGGCCAGAATAGTCAGCCTCAAACTGGTCGAATTTGGTGCCAAATTTGTTCAAAATCAGGACATAGTGGACTCGACTGTTATAAACATATGGATTTCTCATACCAAGGTAGACATCCACCTGCTCAGCTAGCTGCTATGGCTGCAGCAGCTAATCAGACTCTTGCTTCTTCTCCTGTGTCTGCAAATCCAGCTATTTGGTTGACTGATTCTGGTGCTAATGCTCACCTTATATCTGACTTGGCTCATCTTAATCTGTCTAATGACTATAATGGTGAAGAGCAGATCTCTGTTGGAAATGGTCAAGCACTTTCTGTGTCTCACACAGGTTCTGGTTCCTTAAACACTCACTCAAAATCTTTCAATCTTTCCAAATTACTTTGTGTTCATGATATTGCATCTAATCTTCTTTCTGTTCATCAATTCTGTAGATAAAAATATTTCTCTTATTCTATTTTACAAAGAATGATACACACTTTATATAGAGTACAAAGAAAACATTAATCCCTAATTTTATGTTATACTTAAAAACCTATGATTTACTTTCCAAACATATATACACAATAATTCCATAATTTATGGAATATTATTTCTATAACTCACGTCAACAAATTCTGTGTTGACAATAACTGTTTTTTTGGTTTCACTTCTGATTCCTTCTTTATTTAGGACCATACATCGGGTAAAATCCTTCATCAAGGTCCCTGTGTCAATGGTCTATATCCCATATTATCTTCCACGGTTCAAGACAATAATAACTCTTTACGTGCTTGCCTGGGTAACAAGGTATCACAATCACTGTGGCATGATAGGTTAGGTCACCCAAATAATGCTTCTTTTTCTGTTTTACACAAGTTACTAAAATTCCCTTCATCTATTATAGTTTCTAACTATTGTTCTTGTGTTCATTGTATTCATGGGAAAATAAGCAAATTGCCTTTTTCCCTTTCTCGCACTATTACTTTTTCTCCTTTAGAACTTGTTCATATCGATGTATGGGGCCCTGCTCCTGAACTTTCCTTAAATAAATATCACTATTATGTTTCATTTATGGATGATTTATCTCGATATACTTGGTTTTCCCTTTAACATGCAAGTCTGAAACCTTTTGTTGAGAATCCTCTTTCTTCTAAACTCAAAATATTTAGGAGTTATAGGGGTGGTGAGTATACTGGCCATAATCTTCGGGGCTTACTTGAATCTCATGGTGTTTTACATAAAAAGTCATGTGCCTATACTCCCAAACAAAATGGAGTAGCCGAACGTAAGCATCGTCATATTATAGAAACTGCATTAGCTTTGCTTTCTAAATCCTCTGTTCCTCTCTCATATTGGCATTTTGCTTTTGCTACTGCTGTTTTTCTTATTAATCATCTTCCTACTCCAACTCTTGATATTTCTCCATTTGAAAAGCTGTTTTCAAAACTTCCTGACTATTCTCATCTTTGTAGCTTTGGGTGTGCTTGTTATCCATTGATCAAACCCTATAATAGTCACAGACTACAACCAAAAACAACCCAATGTGTGTTTCTTCGTTACCCTCTAGAGTATAAAGGTTATATTTGTCTTGAACCCAACTCCAGAAAACTTTTTACTACTCGACATGTTCTTTTTTATGAAAATATTTTTCCTTTTTCTAAAACTGATAATTCTTGTTCTTGTTCTTCAACTTCTACACAATCACACTTTGATCAACACATTCCTTTATCCTTTCTACTCCCAACTTCTCATCCTGTTCCTTTAACCAACACTACTTCACATATTCAAACTTCTACTTCCTAAAATTCAAGTGTTTTAGTTCCTGCACCTTGTGTGACCACCTAATATTATTGTGCTTGATCATTAACCCACTTGTTCTGTTTCTATAATACTTGCTGCTTTACCCACTGGTTCTGGTAATAATATGGTTCTGCCTCATGTTTCAGAATTGTCCAGTAATACCATTGTGAGTACTAATTCTCATCCTATCCAAACACGGCTTAAGTCTGGAATTGTTAAGCGAAAGGCTTTTATGGCTACTTCTTTCAACTTTAATCAAGTTGAACCAACTTCTTTTTCCCAAGCTTCAAATTCCTCCAAATGGCAGCAAGAAATGTTAGAAGAATATAATGCTTTGTTAGCCCAAAATACATGGAGTTTAGCATCTTTACCAATTGGGAAAACTGCTATTGGGTATAAGTGGGTTTACAGGATTAAGCGACATTCGAATGGAACTATTGCTCGATTTAAAGCTCGCTTAGTGGCCAAAGGTTATCATCAAGCTGAGGGTATTGATTATGATGAAACCTTTAGTCCTATTGTAAAGAAACCAATCGTTCGAATAGTCTTGTCTCTTGCAGCCACTTATGAATGGACTCTTCGACAACTTGATGTTAAGAATGTGTTTCTTCATGGTGATCTCACTGAGGAGGTATATATGCAACAACCTCAAGGTTTTGTTGACAAGTCTAGTTCACATCTTGTTTGTAACTTCAAAAGTCTTTATATGGTTTAAAGCAAGCGCCGTGAGCATGGTTTGAATGTTTCACATCTCACTTACAGACTTTTGATTTTCAACCTTCACATGTTGATCCTTCTTTGTTCATTTAATGTTTGGGTGGTTCTGTTACATACTTACTTTTGTATGTTGATGATATTATTCTTACTGGTAATGACTCTTCATTCATTGACTTTCTTATATCTCAACTGCGTGATCGCTTTGATATGACTGATTTAGGGCAATTAAAGTATTTTTTGGGACTTGAGGTTACTACATTGCAGTCTGGTTTGTTTGTTTCCCAAACAAAATATACTCGTGATATTTTGCATCATTTTGGAATGGCAAGTGCAAAACCATATGTAACACCATATGTTGTTAAAAGTCCTCTTGATTCTTCTGTTGAGCTATGTAGTGTTGATGATGCAAAGATCTATCGAAGCATGGTTAGGGCTCTACAGTACTTAACGTTCACCCGTCCAGATATTTCATTTGTTGTAAATAAGGTTTGCCAATATATGCATTCCCCTACCTTGTCTCATTTAGCTGCTGTAAAACGAATTTTTCGTTATCTTTGCGGTTCCCTGTCATTGAGAATGATGTTTAAGGCTAGAACGTGTGATTTAGTAGCTTTTTCTGACTTTGATTGGGCCTATGATTGTATTGATAGACGGTCTACGACTGGTTTTATTGTTTATTTTGGTTCAAATGCTATTTCTTGGTTTGCAAAGAAGCAGCCTACTGTTTCACGCAGCTCGACTGAAGCTGAATATCAGGCTCTTGTTCTACTGCTACAGAGTTAGCTTGGATTTGATAGCTACTTTGTGATTTGTGTATCACTCTTGTTAATCCTTCTACTATATATTATGATAATATGTCCTCCATTCAGCTAGCACATAATCCAGTTTTTCATGGTCGTACGAAGCATGTAGAGATAGACTACCATTTTGTTCAAGAATGTGTTGTTCGCAAGGATATTTCTCTCCAGTTTATTCCTACTGCTTCTCAACCTGCTGATATGTTGACAAAGCCCATACATTTGGATCGGTTATTACATTTTCAAGACAAACTCTTGGCTTTTCCTCCCTAGGAAGCTGTCGTTTGAGGGGGGACGTTAAGATAATGAGTTTGTTATTTGTTAATTGTAAATAACATATTCTGTTTTGATATAGTTGGGCTTTATTAGTCGTTGTATTGTAGTATAAATAGTTCTTTGTAAACATTCATGAATTATAATGGAATATTACTTACATCTTTTATTTCTGAGGTGTAATGTTTACAGAGAAAAGCTTCCAACTAAAGGTTTAATCTCGGTTATGGTTCATGAATTTGATCATCGATTACTAAACATGCATTTCTAAATTTTTCTCTAAATTAGTTGGCAGTCACCAGAACAAGTGTTCTTCCTTAGTTTCTCGATAGCCATGATACAATCTAATGACTACTTCCTTAATTAACAGATAACCTTTGAATATGATTATAAGATTTAACCTATTAAAAGCATTAAGATGAGAAGAACCTAATTCTAACTAACAAACACCGTACAACCGATTCATTTAAGTTAGATCATAAATTCCCGTAACATAAATTAAAAAGTGTCCTTAATCAGTTTATGCTATTATGCTACTTGTATTAGAACAATTAAACAATTACGGATTTAAACGTTCTAACTAGTAATATGAAAAATTAATAATTGAACATATGGCCACTACGCACAAGAATTAATCAACAATAAAATATGCAAAGAGAAATCATGAATAAAGAGAAGATAGGAATAAAATTAAGAGCAAAACCTCACAAATTCATGAACCAAACCTCGAAAAATCCTCTAGTTGGAATAAAGAAATTAGCTAGAAAAACATACTAAAAACTATCAAAGAGTCCTAAGAAAAATAGGGGAAGAAGAGATTTTTTGAAATTGGGAGTGAATGAGGCTTTAAAGAGGCAAAAATAAGTGAAAATCGTCTAAAAATTTGCTATCTAATCTCCATATTTGCTCAAGCCGAGCCGCAAGCCATCCGGAGCCAGCAAGTCGTCCGCCTACAGGTCCGTCTGTGAGGGAAGCCACACGCGAGCCGTTCCCTGGAGCCGTCCGCATCTGTCCCTTGAAATGCTGAGCGATGTGTCGCATAGATAGCAACGACACGTCGCTCTTCTCATCAATTGCGCGCTGACGTCATCATGACGTCAACGCTCACTAACTTCTTTTTACACTGACATCATCTGCAAGATTTATTATTATGAAGAAGTGTGTGGTTCAAATGTAGAAAGTAATTTAGGATTACATGTCATATGATTAGTTGCACCATAATCTATGACCCTTTTGGAGAAAGAAGAAACAAGACATGATGTCGATTTACCTGATTGAGTAAGAGAAGTACCGGAGGCAGGCTAATGATTCACTCTTTCAGCCATCAAATTAGTAGAAACTTGTAATTGGAAAAAAGAAACAAACAACAAACAAAAATAGTCCAACAAACGGCTAAAGAGTTAGCCACAAATATGTAGAAAACAAATGGTAAAGGTAGGCCGCAAAAACAAAACTGGACATCAAGTAAAAACCCTAAAAAAACATATTTAAACCAAAATAGAGTCAAAAGCAAATCTGAACAGCACACAAAACACCCGATTTTTTTACAACGAAACACGATTTGCACCCAAAAACACCACAGAACAACCGCATATATGATTCTGATCAGACCCAAATAAATGGCGGTGAAAACAGACCTCTTGCAGGCCCTCCCGCGCCGAGACGTAAGGAATGAGATGGAGAAAGTGGCGGCGTGTGAGCTTCAAGCGCGACGTTTTATGGCGGACGGCGACTGTGTCGTGGTGTTCCGGAGGCTTGCGGCTCTTCTGATGGGGGTGGTGTCGACAAACGATCACTTCGATTAAAGACACAAACTCGAACCCTAACCCTCTTGCATAAGAATTAACTCTACCAACTCTCAAACAAATCAAAGAACCTTTAGGCTCTGATATCATATTAAATATGTTAAATTACCAATGACCTAAAAGGTTAAACCAATGGGCAAAGGCAAATTTAATCATATATCTCAACACTCCTCCTCACATGTGGGCTTGGATATTTTCACAAGACCCAAACATGTCGAATATAAATGGGAAGGAAACATCATTACAGGGGTACAAACTCAAGACATCCTGCTCTGATACCATGTAAACTATTAACTAGAGAGTTGAAAAGAATGTAAATATATATTGATTCACTAAGCACATACACGTATATATACACATTAGAGTCTAACCTAGCTGGCTTATTAGTAATAGGCCTTGGGCCTCTATCTATAAAACTATACAATATAACAAACCCTAATAATATTTCTAACAGGAACATAACGACATTGTAGCTGGGAACACATTTACACGAGATGGAACTCATAACTTTCGTATAAATTAATGGTATTAGTGTGATACCTAAATGTTTTAGGAACTTTAGGAAACTCCCTCGATGTACTGATTCGAGACATGAATAAGTGGCGCACAATTTTTTTGATCACATAAGTACTTTATCTCTAGTTCGACTATAGATAATGTTCATTGGAAACTCAGCGAGAACACATTGATAAAATGATAGTTACAGAGGTAAAACGATAAACATAATATGTCTATAATTATGAGGGTTCCACGTGTAAGATATATCACAGATATAAATAAAAGATAAACTAATTAATGAACATAACTCATCTATAGTGAGGGGAATTCAACTACGAATCTATAGTGGAATTACTCATAGTTAGATAATAAGTAATTAACTGATTATGAGTTAATCACTTAATTGACTAATTACTAAGCCTATGATCTATAGCTTCATTGGGTCCCTATGCTCCAAATATCGTAGTCGCTAAATCACTTGAAGAAATGAATATAATTTAAGTATGCTAAGTTACTTAAATAGGCAATATTAATTGTTTAAATATTGAGTATATTTAAATAGTAATTAATATAAACATTATTAATTTTTTAAATAATGAGTTTATTTAAAAAGGAAATTAATAATGAAATATTACTAATTGTTTAAATATTGAGTATATTTAAATGGTAATTAATAATTTGAAATTAATTGACAAATATTAATTGTTTAAATAATTAATTTAAATGAAAATTAATAATTAAATTAATTAATTAATAATAAAATATTGTCAGTTAGAATTATTAAATAATTAAATAATGAGTTTATTTAATGGAAATTAACAATTAAAATATTTATTGTTAACTGTTTAAATAATGAAAATTATTTAAATGAAAATCAATAATTAAATATCATTTGGTAATATTTAGTCGGGAGAAAATATTAATATTAATAATTTTTTAAATATAATATTTTATTTAAAATGATAATTAATATGAGTTGATTAAGTTGGACTTATTTAATTTAGGAGAGTTTCTACCCTAATTGTATTAATGAACCAATTGAAATTGGCCCAAAATAATTAATTATATAAATTAGATCAATTTATTAATTATTATACAATTTTTGGCTATATATGCTAATTTTAGGAAGATAATTGTTTGAATTATATCCTAAAATAATTACATAGATTTATTTACCCAAGATAAAGCAAATCAAATAAAAGAAAAATAAGATATTTTCCTATTTATCTAGGCATTTTCGGCCATACGAGATAAAGGGAATGAAAATCTTTTTAACTTTATATTTATCTTCATGGAATATTCCAAATGTGATTAGATTTTCCATTAGCCTATAAATAGGAGGCTTGGGTCATTCATAAACATACAACTCAATTCCTAAGAAATTGAAATTCTCTCTTCTCCTCTCTCCTAGTGGTTACCGATTTTTAGAGTTAAAATAGGAAGAACAAATTCTTTTTCTTCTTCCAAATTTCTTCTATAATTCGATCCCACAATCGTATTTTGCTTGTTCAATCAGGATATAGCATAGAAGATCTGGTGTTGAAGGGTTTGATGTTGTAAAGAAACCTCCAACCAAATCTCCATAAAATACTCAATGTAAGTAAAGGGTTTTAATTTTCGAAAAACGAGCATAAATTTATATGTTCTTGACTATTTTGCATGATATTAAAGTAGATCAGTCTCTTCCATTTTAATTAATTAGATTTATTAAATCAAACTTCCATTGCATTAACGTAACATCCTTTAGTCCATGCAAAAAATGTAGAATTAAGAAGATATTACCGACAGATGATGTGAAGTAACACTTGTACAATCGTGGTTTCGTAGATCATTGGGTGCATCAGGGAAAATCTAAAGAAATGTTCAATGCAGCAAGAGATGATGCATATTGAAATGAAGGAAGCACCTCGCAATTCAATTAGAATGTGAATGAGAATTCGGATAACTTACAACATCAGTACGGTCAGTTAGAACAGATGATTTTTTATGGTTACGGTTATAATGTATTCAATCGAGGAGATGATCCTCAAACTTTTGTTAATAAAGATTTAAACCCTGATGCATAAAGAATGTTTCAGATGATAGATCAGTGACTAGGCCGTTGTACGCAGGTTGTGATGTCTCTCAACTCGCAGCTGCAACTGAACTATTGAATATCAAGGCAGAGTTTCACATCCCAGAAAGAGGATTCAACTCTATTGCACAATGATTTCATATGTGCGCTCCTGTAGACAACACATTGTCATAGAGTTTCTATGGCACGAAGAAATTAGTAGAGGGTCTCGGTTTACCAGTGGAGAAAATTGATTGTTGCCTAAACGGATGCATGATATATTGAGGTGCAAATGCAAGTCTTCATCAGTGCAAAATCTGTAATCATACGAGATACAAAAAAGGTAAAAAAAAAAAGTCTTATTCCACATATCCGCGTGTTTTATTTATTCATTACACAACAACTGCAACAGTTGTACACATCAGAAGTTATAGATTCTCAGATGCAGTGGCATCACGTGCACTCTTAGGATGATGGAGTAATGATTTATCCTTCTGATTATGAGACGTGGAAACATTTAAATCGTTGTCATCAAGAATTTATGCAAGAAATCAGAAGCGTTAGATTGCGTTTATGTACTGACAGGTTAAACTCTTTCGGGGCATCGGGAGCTCAATTCTCATTGTAGCCAGTTATGTTAACGCCGTATAACTTGCCTCCATCAATGTGCAAGAAAGATATTATGACTTTCTTAATGGTAATTGTAACAGGTATGAAAAGTAACAAAATATGGATGTGTACCTTCAACCATTAATTGTTGAGCTCTGTGGTTTAAGGAACGAATGAGTAGTGTTGTATGATGTTTCACATAAATAGAATTTCGTGATGTGAGCAACAATTATTTGGACGATAAGCTACTTCCCGACATATTTAATTTTTTCAGGTATGTTTGTTAATTAATTCGTATGAAATGTATATTTTTCGTACTTTTATAAGTTATAGTTTTCACGGTTTAGATTAAAGTTTATGGTATTACCCAACGTAACGAATTTTATTCACTAAATTCATTAGGGTGGAGTACTTCGGGAAAGTTTACATGACCTCATTGCATGGACGATACCGGTGCCTTCTCATTGGTGCATCGTCAAAAAACATATTGGTTTGACTGCCATAGAAGGGTCTTACCACTAAATCATTCATTTCGAACGACCAAGATCGACTGGTATGAAGTACGGAGTTTAAGAAACAAAGGCTCTCCTGAAGTTATCATTGGATACCAAATACTGCAACATTCATTTCGAACGACCAAAATCGATTGGTATGAAGTACGGAGTGTAAAAAACAAAGGCTCTCCTGAAGTTATCAATGGATACCAAATACTGCAATGGTTAGATGTGTTTGACATGCGAAGTGTTATAGAGATTGGTAGTGAGGCTTGGAATAAGACGGTAAGGAAAAATACAGGTTGGAAGCATATAAGTATTTTCTGGGAGCTACAGAGAGATATTAAGAAGAGAGAATCGTTGGTTTTTTTAGTCATTTCTCTTTCCTATTGTGACAACTCTTGTTCCCCCACCTTTTTAGCGTTCTGGGGCCCTATTAATGATCAGGTATAACTTAGATGTCTTGCATATTGAGAAGAACGTTTTTGACAATATTTTCAACATGGTTCTAAATGTACCAAAAAAACAAAAAACAATATGAAATCACGTTACAAAATTCTAGATATTTGTCATCGACTCGAATTAGAGTTGGACAACACTGGAAAAAAATACGCGAAGGCAAAGTACATGTTAACTTCGGACCAGAAGAAAATATTGTTCGAGTGGTGCGATCGATTGAATTTCCTGACAGTTATGTATCAAATCTGAGCAGGTGCATTGACGTGCAGAGCTATACTGTGTTTGGGATGAAAAGTCATGATTGTTACGTATTTATGCAACGACTTATGCAAGCTACATTCAGACCATTCCTCGAGTAGACACATTGGGAACCGTTGGCACAATTGAGTGTTTTCCTCAGAGAGTTAACATGTGCAAAGCTGTCCCAAGCCACTGTCGAGTCATTGAGTAGGGAGATTACCCTCATAATTTTCAAGTTAGAGATAATGTTTCCACCATCCTTTTTTGACTCGATAGAGCATCTACCAGTGCATCTACCATATGAGGCAAATCTAGGAGGCCCAATTCAATACTGATGGGTGTATCCATTTGAAAGGTAAATAATTTTACTGCTTCTACTGTTATATCCTAGATTACTGGTTCCAATTGATACATTTTCATGTTCAAATATTTGCATAGGCTAAAGAGAACTATCGAAAATAAGGCTAGAGTTGAATGATCTATATGCAATGCATACCAAATACATGAGACGGCCAATTTTTTTTCATATTACTTTGATCAACGAATTAAAGAACAATACAAAATAATAAAGCGTAATTTTGTTCAAGATACACTTCCTCTGGGAGTCAATCCAAATGATTTGTCCATTTTTGCAGTATTAGGAAGACCTCTTAGAAAGTTCGTGAAAAGGGCGTTAAATGAGGACGAGTGTCACATCGAACAGACGTACATGTTATGTAATTGTCCAGAGGTGGAACCATATATCGAGTAATGATTAACTAAATTAACACATCAAACTATTATATTAATTGTCTTTCACAATATACTATTTTCAATTATAGGTTATTCGTTGAGTTATTCATACGACCAGCTCATCCTGGAATTAGCACAGCCGGAGAGGTGATCATAATTGACAGAGACTTTAGTTCACGGTTTTATGCTTATGTGAGTATGCTTACGTGTTAAAGTTTTTCATATTAACTAAAATGATGTAATTTCTCAATCCACGTTCATTGTCATACAGGTTGATTCCCCCACGATCCCAATTACCAACAAACACATAGTCCTATTGGCAAAAGGTCCTGCAAGAATTTCCAAATCATACTCTAGGTATCTAAGGAATGGATACATATTTCAAAAAAAAACTCATGCACTGAACAGAGCAATAAATAACAGTGGCATATGCATAAAGGGTTAAGTGTTCGGAAACAGTGAATAGGATTTCTTTGAAGTTATTGATAACAATTTAGAGCTTGAATATGCAGGGGGTAGTGTAAAGTATACTTTATTGTTTAATTGCACATGGTTTGAGATAATACGGCGAGATGGGATGCAAAAGCTACCACATTTACATATTATAGAGGTAAATCAGATAAAGCACATACGCACAAAAGATCGATCGATTTGTATTTACACAACAAGCGATTCAAACGTATTTTCTGCATTATCCGTTTTCTAGACAATTTAATGATTGGTTAATGGTTTACAAAGTGAGGCCATATCACACAGATGAAAGTCTTCCAGATAAAGATAGCGAGGATTTTGTTGCTTTCTAAGAAGATGAGGTGTAGACTCGTGAAATCGATGAAGGAATAAACTCTGAATCTGTCCCACCATTAAATGACATAGAGTAAACATTGTTTTATCCCGACAGTTTATATATTAATCTTCCTATTATTGAAGAATCATCCCCTACTATTCTGAGGAAGAAGAAGACATTGAGGACAACATTTCTAGATCTAACACCAATGAGTTTGAAGATGAAGAATAAAATAACAAGGAAATAGAAAAACAAGTAAAAAAATTTAAAAAAAAGAAGGATATAAGCGACTAAATGAATCGTTATAAACATTTTAGCGATGTTTTGTATCGACTAACAGGGATAGAAATATTGAATACTTTATCACTCTCACCAACCTATGTCATCGTTAATTCCAATATAACTGACGCATTCAATCGCTAAGTTCCTCGTAAAGAAATACTTCCACATGGCTTTTAGAACGTTCACTTTTGAGTGACACATTGCGTAGCTGAAATAAAATGTGCAATATTAATTTTTCAACGGATATTTTCAATTTAGCGACACATTTCATAGCTAAAGTGAAAATAAATGGTGGTTGTTTAAAAAATTTCAACGGTTATTTTTATTTCAGCGACACAATTCTTCGCTAAAGTTAAAATTAATGTTGTGTGGCGTAAAAATTTGTGCAACAGCTGGCACCTTTTCCAATCTCTTAACAATGAACTTTGTCACTAATAAATATATATTGAAGTACGGCAGACCCCTCCTCCCTCACACTTTCATTTCCTCTCTTCTCTTCTCTTTTCCTTTCTCTTCTCTTCTCTTTTTGTTTCTCTTTTTTTTTTTTCAATTTCTCGTCAAAGCATCGATGAATGGTAATTTCTTTTCCTCTTTCTTTTTTTTTTATGTAAGTAGGTAAATTCAAATAATTAGCATGTTAATTAGTTAATTTGAATGTTACATAGTTATTTTAAATTAATTAGTTAATTAAAATTAAATAGCATGTTAATTAGTATGTATTTAGTATATTTTGATTGATTATAATGTTATTTAATTAATTTGTATGCTATTTATTTAATTTAAATTCATAAGTATGTTAGTATGTTATTTATTTAATTTTAATTCATCGGTATGACTTTATGAGCAAATAAATGTGTCACTACTTAAACGACTAATTGCGTCGCTAACTTGAGCTCCATTTAGCGACGCATTGCGCGTCTAATAGAGTGACACAGTGAATGACTATATCGCTTGCTTCAGAGATCGATTGTGTTGCTAAACTAATCAACATTTATTTGAGACTCATTATTTTTCTTTCGCTGGTACTGATACAATTCGTCGCTAAAATTAGCGAGCAATGACTTTTTTTTTTTGCGATCATCCAAAACATCGCATTTTCATTGCTAAGTTAAATTAGCGACGAAAACAAAGTGATTACGTCAATAATACTGCGTCTCTAATTCCTGCATTTCTTGTAGTAAAATTTGGGTCGTCATAGTGGCAAATTTGCCCCTGCCTTATGAACAGATTGATACAACTATACTTAATTATTTGTTTTCATTTTAAATGTTAAGTTATGTTCTTAGTCTTGTAATTTTTTCAAGTGTTTTAAAATCGGGCCAAAGGTTAAAATTTGAAATGTTAGCTCGATCAATTAAAAAGTTTAGATTGGATGTGAATTTCTCTTTATTTATAGATTTGAGCAAACTTGTTTTGAACATTTGTAGACAAATCCAACTGCCTATCGGCATCAGTATAACTAGATAAAAGATGTGAGGATTAAAAAAATCAATGAAAGGGAAATATCCCTAGTGCGGCATCAAAGACATTAAAGTTTGGATCGAATATGGAATATCTCTTACAGAGATTTGAGCTGACTCGTTTGAACCATTTTTAGACAGATCTAAAGGCCGAAAATTTAATCTATTTCTGGTTCACGGTTGAATTTATATATATATAGATTACCCTCTATTTTGAAATTGTTTGTGAATGTGTCTTTCTATAATTTTTAAATCATAAACTTTAATAAATAAATAAAATATATGAAAGAAATCAACTAAACAATTTTATTTATAATTAAAATAAAATAAAATATCAAAAAACAAATTTAAAGGAAATATTATTGTCTTTCTCTTTCTATCTTTTTTTTTCACTTTTTGAAATTTTGAAATGTTATTTTCAATTAAAAGTGAAGATTTTTTTTTATTCCAGGTCCTTATGAAGGATATCTTTGGACAATAATAGTTGTGACTTAAAACAATTACTCTTATAATCCTCATTCATCAAATTCAAAGAAACCATTTTACATCCTAATATAAATGTAAGTTACTCTTTTAATTTTAATGTTAAGAAAACTACCACGAAATCTATGAACAAGAAAGCTATAAACGTAGGAAGATGAACAAATAAAGGATAGAAAGAGAATGTATTCATTATTGAAAGAAATGAGAGCTTAGGTGTACAAGTTTACGAGCTTAACTAACTCTCCTAACCACCTGCTATAATGAGCTGAAGAGTAGTCACTAACTTGAGCATACAATAGCTAAAATGAGCTAACTAATTTGTCCATATCTAACATTTAAATTAATTTGTTTATTATCATGTTGATATATATTATTCATTCTTCCATTTTTACATTTGATAGCCATATACAGGGCTTTGTATGAACGTCCTTTTTTAAGGATTGTACTCCAATCTTAGATCTATTTTATTTCCTACAATATTTATATATATTCTTTTTAGTATTTTTATCAATGTTATATTCATATTTCATCAATATTTTTGATATATACATTCCCCTTTTACTCAAGGAACCAAATTCATAAGACCCTGCAAATAGGAAGGTTACAGATTCCTTAATTGCTGATAAACATGCTTATGAACAAGAAGTTAGAGGTAAATTAATTATTAACTAATCAATTACTTTAATTTTATTTTATTACTTTTTTTAATACATAAAAATCTAGAAAACATTGTGAAAAAAAATGAGAAGGCAAAGTCAAAGATGTTGAATCTATGATGATTAAGTGAGTGGTGAGTCCGATTGATCCAATGGATCCAATTTTTGGTATTATGTTTATAGTAAAAAAAATCAAACAGTAATAAATATCTCTAAAAGTTTTTTTTTTTTTTTTTAAGAATCCCATTAATTTTCAATACATGTAAATCTCTAATCTTTTTTTAATATATAGTTGTATTTCTTAATTGCCTGTTGTTGGACAGGTTACACTTATTTGACCAATTAACCAAGAAATATTCTAGTAAAAATGGGGATTGAAATTTCAATTTAAAGTTATAAATAACTGCATACTCAACTCAATGTACAAATCTACCCACCATGGAAATAAACAAGCGTTCCAAATTAGAACAAGGTTAATCAATATCTAAATAAGGACATGAAAATTGACAATACTAAGTAGTTGGTAGGGCCGGCCTAGGCAATATTCCTTCGGTGTGACGAAACAGGGTCACTGAACATTGGGCCCAAATCTAGGATGACTCTATATAATATTTGGAAAATATATTTTAAAAATAAGAAAGAAGGTTTCAAGATCTAAACACTAAAAATAGAAACTAAACCAAAATATTTTAATCAAGTCTTTGAGCCCAAAAGCAACAAGTTTATTTAGTTCAGTTTTGATGGGTTATGTCTTTTGTCTTCGACAGTGTTATGTGTATTTTAAATTCATTGATAAAGTTGTGTCATCATAGTGGCGAATTTTCCTCTGCCTCATGAATTGGTTGCTACAATTTAACTTAATTATTTGTTCTTATTCTAAATGTTATGTTAAGTTCTTAGTCTTGTAATTTGTCCAAATGTTTAAAAATCGGGCCACAAGTTAAAATTTGAAAGGTTAGCCCAACCAAATTAAAAAGTTTAGATCGGTTGCCTTCAGTCAACTTAGTTGTTTATAATGAAGGGAGTTAACATAATTTTGGCAATAATAACAATAATGGGAATAACTATAAGAAAAATAAAAATGCTAATCGAACCAAAGGTAATGGGAAAAAAAGGAAGACCATGGAAAAATAAATCGAGGCTACAATGCCAATAATGTGAAAGAATTGGACATAAAGTGTTATCAGAGGTATGATCTCAATTTTCATGGCTAAAGAAGGAGATAGATGTATAGATTAGAAAAATTGAATTAAGTTTAGGTTAATAAAGGAGTTTTAAAATTTGATTTGACAAAATTATGAAAATTTCTCGGAGTGTGGTTCTGTCATAAGCATTGGAATATTTTCGAAAAGACAGACATTAATAACCAATGGGTAGTTACAAATACACTTTATTAATTTTTTATTCTAAATTATTACATTAAGTTCTTACCCTCACCATCTGTCTCAGGGTTCAAAAATCAGGCTAAAATCTAAACTTCGATAAGTCGACCCAACCTATTAAAAGTGTAGATCAAATATGGAATCTCCCTTATAGATATTTCAGCGGACTCGTTTGAGCCTTTTTTAGACAGATCCCGAAAATTTAATCTATTGGTTGTTCACGATTGAATTTATATATATAAGATTAGGCCCTCTATTTTGAAATTGTTTGTGAATGTATCCATATATATATATATATATATATATATATATATATATATATATATATATATATTTAAATATAAACATTAATAAAAAAAAATATATGAAAGAAATCAACTAAAAAAATTATTTATAAATAAAATATCTATTAATAAATTTAAAGAAAATATTAGTGTATTTCTCTTTCTATCACTTTTTTCCATTTCTTGAAATTTTGAAAGGGTATTTTTAATTAAAAGTGAAGATTTTTTTTATTCTAGATCCTTATGAAAGATATCTTGGGACAGTAATAGTTGTAACTTCAAACAATTACCCTTACGATCCCCCATTCATTAAATTCAAAGAACCTATATTACATCCAAATATAAATATAAGTTCACTACAACAAAATATAGTATTTTTTACCCTTGTTATTTATAAATTCTGGACCCTTTAATAAAAAAAGAGTCAAGAAAATGATTTTTTAAGACTAAAAAGGTCAACAATATTATTGATCTGGTTTAAGAGTCAAATATAACGATTTATATTATAAACAAAAATTTTCTTTTCTTTTCATAATGTTGTATCGACCCTTTTAAAGAGTCAAAATAAATGGAATTTGAAATTTCAACCATTGACCATTTCAAACCGTCAAATTTAATAAATTTTAATATTAAAAAATAATAAATAAAGGAATCCAAATCCAAATCACGCCCTAACCCCTTTTCTCCTTTTCCAATTCTTAATCACGCCCGTAGCCTTTTCTCTGTCAAAAGCTCGAGAACGCACCATGATTTCCTTCATCATGCACCGTCTATCAAAACTCTCAAGAAAGCGATTTCATCACCCTGTCCTTGTTGCTCGTCTATTGAATAACTCAAGAACGGCGCTCGTCTTTCTTTCATGATCTCTGGAACGTCGGAGGTTTCATTTTATATTAATTTGTTTATTATCATCTTAATATACATAATTAATTCTTTAATTTTAACATTTGGTAGCCATATACACGGCTTTGTATGAACATTCTTTTTTAGGACTGGACTCCAATCTTAGGTATATTTTATTTCCTACAGGGAGGCTGCGGGTTTTATAATTGCTGACACTACAAAAAATCCGGCCAAAGGCGGCGAAATTCAAATAGCTGCCATTGATGGAGAAATGCCGGCGAAATTGACATTAAATCCGGCCATTAAGGTAACTTTGTTACTTTGTTTTCTTTCATTTCTTAGTTATAAATCAATATTTCATAGTTTTACTTGGTTTAGATGAGTTTTTTTTTTTAAGATTAATGCCCAAAATCCATATTAGGGTTTTATTTTTTCTTAAAAATTGGGCATTTGTGATTTGTGATAGTTCTTTAATAAATTGATGATTTTAGTTATAAATGAAGTAGTTGTATATGTTGTTGAAGTTTTATTTGTTTATTGAGAGATTTGTTTGTTGATAGAGAGAATTTACTTAAATTTAGGGCTTGAAACAATTGGGGGTTTTCATATTTGTCATTGTTAGGAGTTAAATTTGATTGTTCTTAGGTGTTTTATATGTTTAATTTGAGTTTTTTTGTGGATTTTTCATAATTGTAATTGTTAGGAGAATTGAAAAACTATATGTTTAATTTGAGTTTTTTGGTGGACGTTCTTAGGTGTTTCATAGTTGGTGGTTTATTTAAATTTACCATAGTCACTTAGTCAATTCAATTTTTTTATTATTTTGGTTTATAAACTAATTTATTTCATATGTTGAATTTGTAGGGACCGTTAATTGAAGTCGTCATTAGCATGGAAAACGCTAATAGGTATTTATTATATTATTCATTTCAATATTTTTACATAAGTCGTAGCATGCTTTGGGTGTAGCTATCCTGCAGCAAAATTAGCCACACAATATAAATTGTCATCTTATATTTTGCTAATTCATGCTTATTTAGTCTAACACAATGTATTATCCTCTTTTTTTTATCATATAATGAAGATTAATTTGTATGTAATATTTGATGTATTGAACAGGAAATTCGGGAAACATTCGTAAGGAATAGATTTAATAAAATGAGAATTTTGTAAAAAAAAAACTTCCAGTGGCTATGCCGGCGAAATTCGCCGGCATAGCCTTTCTAATGATAAAAATAAAAAATGGGCTAAGGCGGCGAAATTCGCCGCCATAGCCTTTGCCAGCGAATTTCGCCGCCTTAGCCTATGTCGGTGGAAATAAATTTTTGCCAGTTTATCCTTTCTCGACGGTCCTTTTACTGCGAAATGTCCTGACGAAAAAATTTCGCTGGCCAAAAAAAAGGCAAAGGCGACGTTGCCCAATTTTCTTGTAGTGATAAACAGGCTTATGAGCAAGACATTAGAAGTAAGTTAACTATTAACTAATCAATTACTATATTCTATTTTATTAGAGCAGGCCAAAGTCAAAGATGCTGAATCTAGTGATGATGATCAGGTGAGTGGTACCAAGTCCTATTGATCCAATTTGTCTAATTTTTGGTATTATGTTTTTAGTGTTTTTTTTCAAATAGTAATAAATATCTCTGAAAGTAATAGAGAAATTTAAATCGAGGCCACAGTGCCAATAATGTGGAAGAATTGAACATACCAGTCCAAAGTGTTATCAGAGGTATGGTCTCAGTTTTCATGGCTGAAGAAGAAGGAGATGTATAGATTAGAAAATTTGAATTAAGTTTAGGTTGAGAAATGAGTATTAAAATTTGAGTTGACCAAATTATGAAAATTCATTTTTAGACAAATCTCCAATCCATTATCAGTTCTTAGTTTCTTCACCTTTTTGCCAATCTGAGTCTCCACCATTTTCTTCCATTCTCTGCACTTTTGAAAATCTTGATCTTTGGTTTCAGTAAATAGACCTATACTTTTCTTGAGTGATCATCAATTAGAGTCATAAAGTAGCTATTTCCTCCATTGGATTCTACCTTTGCTAGTCCCCAAAGGTCAGAATGAACATATGCAATGATTTCTTTTGTTCGGTTTGCTGATTGAGGAAATGGCAATCTGGTTGACTTGCCATATATGGAGTGTTCACCAGACTCAAGCTTTTCCATGGTTACATTTCCCAGCAGCTTCTGTTTAGGTAATTCAGATAGGCGCCTTTCAACAATGTGTCTTAATCTTCTATGTCAGGTGATTGTATTGATAGCATCACTCTTCTTGACAGTAGCAGCAGCCATAGTAACCTGTGTTTCCAAGTAGAGAATACAGATTGTTTTCCCTAATTGCCTTCATGACAACCTTATCTTCATTTTTGATAAACAAGATGCCATTTTTACTGAATATTCACAACCATTTCCTTCAAAAGTTCTTAGGGATACTAAATTTCTCCTTAGTTCAGGGACATGCCTCACCTCAGGAAGGATTCTTTCATCTCCATTATGATGCATTTGCTGGAGTTTCAGCTATAAATCTTATGTGATCCAATTAAACTATAAATAAATAAAACAATTATTAATTAGTAATACTTACATTGTCATTTATTATTGTTTAATAAATGTAATCCATAATAAGATCCAGAGTTACTTATGATAACTTAAAGTGAGCATGTGATGCGGGAAGATTCACTTAAGTTGTAACTCAAATAGTTTGTGGTATATGTATAAAAGTTGGGTGCCTTAATTCTGATAAGGCCATTAACACGGCCCACTTGTGAATTGGAACAAATGATCTCATCTGAATCGCTCATGTAGAGACATGTGAGTGGGGGTGTTGCTACAATAGAGATTGTAGTAGACTAAACTAAGATATACTTACTGTCTTCTGGTAAATTCGTTACAGAAAAACACTTCGTATATCAATCGGTTGATCATGTACAATTGATCTTAATCCTGAGTGGATTACGAACTCATGTTCACAAGAGACAAACCTTTAATTTGCATAGGTGAAAGTGACTCAATATAGTTCGCTCAATATGCCTCTCACTTTGGGGATTGCATCTTACTTATAGCTGGGAACATAATTTCACAAGATTGGAATTCACTCTTTTCCATATAGGAAAATAGATAAGTAATTCCCTTATGAACTGCTTCAGTGCTTGAACATCGGGGCCCCATATTCCTATGATCAAGGAAAAAGAAAAAACGCATAATGGAGATTATGTAAGGTTGTTCATTAGAGAATCAGTTGGACTTAAGGAACAAGATGTATCGTGGAGGTTAATACGGTAAAATTACCTAGCCATGGATATGAACTACTTGTGAAGGATCAAAGTGTAGTTAAGGATTTTAACCAATGGGCGTAACTAGTCTATAGTACTAAGAGTGCAACTCTATATATTTAGTGGAGTTATCTAGGAGTTAGTGAATAAGAATTAATTAAAGGAGTGTAATCAATGTAATTCTAGATCATTGGAGCCCTATAGGTCCATTAAGTCCTCCGAGCTAACGCATGTAAATGAGAACATATTAACATAGATTAATTTCTTTGAAAAAATGGTTTCAAGTATTTAATTCGAAGTTGTCAAATTAATTAAGGCAAATACAAATAGAGGAGTCTATTTGATTAATTAAAAGAAATTAAACAAAGAAGTCTATTTAATTATTTAATTAGTGGTGAAATTAAATAGAGGAGTCTATTTAATTATTTTAATTGAGAGATTAAATAGATGAGTCTATTTAATTAAATTAATTTTGTAGTTGTCCAAAATTAATGGGAGATTAAATAGATGAGTCTATTTAATTATTTAATTTGAGGTAGTCAAATTAAAGAAGAATTAAATAAATAAATGGAGTTTTATTTATTTAAATATTTAATGGAATTGTTCTATTAAATAAAGAGGAAAATTAAAATGCCCAATATTATCATGGAGATGAAGGTATGGCCCATGGGTGGGTCGCAAGCCACTTTGGTTTTTATTTAACCAAAAATATGAATTTTATTTTATTTAAAATATATGGAATATCTTAATTTAAATGAGTAAGATATGGAATAATCAATTCAAATTAATGGATTAATTAGAATTGTGATATGGGAATATCTTTTTATGGAATAAGATATTATATCTTAATTATTCAAAATATATTTTATAATATATTTATTTAATTATTTGATAGTTAAAAGATATTCAAATATTTTCTAAAAGCTTAGTTTTCCTATAAATAGGAACCTTGGGATGACCCCAAAACACACAACTAAGAGAGCAAAAGAAAAGACTCAGGAAAAATTTCTCCTCCTTTCTCTGCCGCTGCCGACCCCCTGTGGTCTTAAAGAAGAATTTTTTCTTCCCTTTTCCTTTTTCCTAAGAGGATAGTGCCCACACACTGATTCACTTTTGTACTTAGTGAGGAACAACTTTTTGGTGGTTCCAAGATCGTAACCAAGAAAGACGAGAAAGAGTCAGACACTTCTCTACAAAGGTTAGTCTTCTATTTATGCTTAGTTCTTAGAATAATACTATACTGTAAGGAAAAATCCATAGGAATTTTGCTTGAGAACTCTTTATAGAGGTCTTAATCCCAACAGCATTAAGATTCTTACTCTTCCAAAGCCTATATCACCTTACAAGGACTAACATTCTCAAGCAGAACCTGGCCACCATCATAATCTTCAAAGGTTTCAAACCAGTAACTATTGGATGTCATGTGGTAGGTGCATCCTGAATCCATTATCCATTTCTCAATTGATGGATTCTTGGACATTACAAGAACTTCAGCATTATCTTTTTCAAGTTGATCGACCAAAGAGGCTTTTGCCTCCTTGGCTTTCTTTTGTTCTCTTTGCAAGACTTTCCATTCTAAACAATTCCTCCTGATATGCTCCTCTCTTTTACAGTGATAACAGTAGAAAGGTTTTGAACTTCCTTTCTTCTTGTTTTTCCCTTTTCTATTTTTCTCTCTCTTTTCTGATTTTGCTTTAACAAACAGTGAATCTACATTGTTTTTCCCTCTTCTTTCAATATGAATCTCTAGATCCTTGGATCTCAATGCATCCATGATTTCTTCCATGTTTAGCACTGTTTTGCTATACTTCAGGATATTCTTCACATCTTTAAAGGTTTCAGGTAAAGAATTCAGAAGAATGATGCATTGATCTATTTCTTGCACCTTTACTCCAGAATTTGATAAGGCAACAATAAGCTTCTTGAATTTGTCCAGACTATCATCAAGGGACTTTGAGCTTTCCATCTTAAAACTGAATAGTCTTTCCTTTAGGTGAATTGTATTAGTAAGAGATTTTGAAAGATAGAGGCTATCAAGCTTGGCCCAGAGTTTTGCAACAGACTCTTCTTTTTCAACCATCCGAAGTACATTATCTGTCAAATGCAATATGAGGATTCTGCAAGCAACTTCTTGCATTTCCTTTTTCACAAGTTTCTTCAATCCTTCTAGCATGTCTTCTAGATCTTGAAGTGCGGCTAAAACCTTTTGTTGAACCAATAGTGCCCTAATCTTTCGTTTCCATAAGAAGAAATCACCCTTACCATCAAACTTCTCCACCTCATATCGAGTATAACTCATTTTCTCGATTTCTTAAAGAGTTGTCTTCTTCCACAGCCCTTTCTTGAATACGGTCAAGCTCTGATACAAGTTTTCTTGTTAGAGAGACAATCACTTAGCAAGAAACACGAAACAATACTCAAAGTAGAATGAAAAGCAAATCTAAAGCAAGAACTATCAAAGAAAGAAACTCAAGAATTATAGTGGTTCGGAAAGATGTCCTACGTCACTCTCACAAAGTAGCCACTCTCTTTATTGATCACAAGTAAAATTCAACAATCAACAAACAATAGAGTTTGCCTTTCCCTTTTATAGACAATTCAATTGCTAACAAACTTGCAATTTTATGTAACCAAAATATCAATAAATCAGTTACAAAGATGTCTACAACTTGCACTGTCTCTGAGAAAGACTGAAAAGGAACTAAAAAGTTAAGACTCAATTTTACGCTATACAAGTAATTACCTTGGTTTTTCCTGCTACTTTAGTAATTCCCCCTAGTTGTTATAATTACTATAAATAATTACTAAATTTATTGATATTGTTATGTCAATATGTTAAATTAAGTAATATTTTAGTAATATTATTAAAAAAAAAAAGATCATTATTAATTTTTTTTTTAAAAAAAACATAATTAATGATGAGATAAAAGGACTGGTTTTGATCTATTGTTAGATGCCACAATAAAAATCCAACATTCATAAATCCTTCAAATTTCTCTATTTAAATGGCATCAATTTGTTATGTGGTGGACAAAGCACCACTACAAAAATACCTTGCTTAATCTCACGAGAGATAAAACAAAACAAAAAAAATAATTTGACCATGATAGAGGAGAATTTGTTAAAAAAAACACAATACCACCAACAAGAATTTAAGAACAAAACACAAGTTTCAAAAACAAAATCCCAATTCGTACAATGGAGATCTTATGGAATTTAAGATAGATTTGAAGAGGAGAAAGCGTTGGAGAAGAAAAGTGTTATATCCAAATTTTGGGCTAAAAAAGAAAAAAGTATCCAAATTTTATTTTATTTAGATGGTAAACCAAACACAAAATCAATTCAATCTTTTTTATTCATTGAATATTTCAGATTCACAAAAATAGATCTGGATTGCAAATTAAACAAGGCGACTAACTCCTCTCAAACCCTAAGTCAAATCATTCTATAAAAATTCATTCTTTCCCTATAGAAACCTTGGTCGAAGTAAAAACAAAAAATCAAGTGAAAAGGCAATGAGAAAATGTTTAATATATGGAAAATGTTCCAAAAAATATAAAATGACGGTAGCCACATACAATTAATAGATAAATGAAAATATCCCAATTTCAATATTTTTTACATGTCTTTTGTAAGACTTTTTATTTAAGGACATACATTCTAACATAACAAAGCTTTTAAAGTTCAACATAAAAATAATATATAACGTAAAATTTAGTATACTAAAAAATAAAAATAAAAAGTAAAAACATGTTGGAAAGCATATTCAATTCAAATAATAAAAAAAAATTCATTCTTGGTCGTAATATAGAGTGAAAACTAAACAACTTATCAACACATGGTTCCTCCATTTCTTTAAGATTAAAGGTTCGAGTCTCCCTTCTCCCAATTTAATGTAATATCTAAAAAAATCCTGTACCTTGAAGAACATAAGCGACTTTGGAAGAATCAGAATAATGAGGAATAGCAAATCCATGGCCGCTCTGATATTCACTTGTTTTAGCATAGGAAGCTCTGAAGGAGACCATGAAGAATACGAACACTTTCTTAGCCAAACAAGGACTCAAATCGATTTCCATATTCTCTCTTTCTTAATCTTAAGAATTCTTTCAACTAATTAATAGAGTTTCTGTGCGTCCAAATAATGAACACGGGCTCAACTATTTATATTTTAGGTTTAAACCAATTTTTGGTCCTTGATGTTTCATTTTAGTTTCTAAAATTAGACATTATGTTTTAGTCCCTAAATTTTGCATCAAAATTATTTACAATTTTTTTTTAAATGCTATTTTTTTTTATAAATATTTCATAAAATATGTGCAGGGAAGTTATTCGAACCTCTAACTTTATATTAAAGAAGCAATTGCAAATCTAGCAAAACATTTAATAATATTTGTAAAAATATCAACTCTTAAAAATATTTATAAATATAACACATTTTGATCAGGTCAACAGGTGATAAACATAGAATTACATATTTTTACACAAAATTTATGGAATATTTGCAAATCTAGCAATTTTTTAATAATATTTGTAAAAATAACCGCTCTAAAAAATATTTGTAAATATAGCAAATTTTGATAGGGTGAATCAATGATAAACATGGAATTACATATTTTAAACTAAGTTTATCACTGATATACACGTTAACCACTGTTAATCACTGATTAACATAGTAAAATGTTATATTTACAAATAGTTTTTAAAGATGCTATTTTTATAAACATTACATCAAAATCAGTTACCCAATGAAATTTCTCTAAATTTTTATCACTAATTAATATGGTAAAAATTACTATATTTACAAATATTATTATAAGTAATCATATATTTACAAATATTACATTAAAATTTACTACCTAGTGAAATTTCCTTTACTTTAAAGGGATACATCGTCCTTCTATCACTAGATACCTTATTTGTAGACTAGTATGATCTTTTAATAGAGAATTTGAAAGTTAAAACAAAATATTTAAAAATTGAAGATTAAAATACAATATTTGAAAATTTTGTTATCCAATGAAATTTATCTAAATTTTTATCTTTAATTCACACATTAGTTACTTATTGACAAAGTAAAAATTGTTATATTTTTAAATAGTTTTAAATGATGATATATTTATAAATATATTGTAAGCGGCTTTTTTTAACAATTCAGCCACTCTTCTCTCCATTCACTTTATGTCACTCCTCCTTCCTCCCACAAATCAAAAATCTTGTAAGTGAAACCGAAACCGACTATTCAGCCGGTTGACGTTTGCTCCCTTTATCTGCTACTCAGTCAGCGCGGTGGTCTTTTTTTTTTAATCTAAAACCAACCGTCTTTGATCAATTTACACCCCTAACAGAGACATTATATCAATGCAACTAAGCCATTAAGTAGATATGCCATAAGAAAGAGGTTCTTTAATTGCAAATAATATTGAAAGGTAGGTTCCAATGAGAAAAAAACAAACTTCTTAAGTAATTTATCTTATTTTTCTTACTTTTAGGGATCGTTTGGTTGCCAGGTTTGGGTGTTGTTAAGCGGGATTGTTAAACCGGATGTTGTTAACACTGTTTTAGGTCATACAAAATAATTAGTTTGTTAAGTATAAAATGTGTGGATATTATGAAAATGAATAGGGGGGTTAATACACTCGTCATATTGGGTTTCAAAACTGGTAAACAAACTCATTACCCAAACCTGGTAACCAAACGGCTCAAAATCTTGGCAAAAAAATCTAAAAGCCTAATTCTTAAAAACTACTTTTTAACCCAAAAAAATAGAATTTTACATTTTTAAAAATATATTGTAATATCAAAAATTAGTTAATAAATAACTGTATTTTTTTAAAATAAAAAATAAAATCATTATCAAACGACATAAACAAACAGAGACACCACTATTCCTACCTTCATCCTAGCTTAGAGTCTGGAACCGTATTTTTTTCAAGTGACACGAGGTAGGCAGGTTCGGATTTGTCAAATTTATCTATTAAACAAAATTAATATTATACACAACAGAATATCCTAAACTAAATCCAACATTAATCTATGCTAAAAAAAATTGTCAAATCAATATTTAAACTATAGAATTAACAGCTTGCAGGAGACCAAAAATACTTTCCTGCTGCAGGATTTCTATTCTATCTAGGTTTTTAGTTACCTTCATTGTGACTGCAACATGAAAATTTTGTTAGAATCCCACAACACTCTCATAATACCAATCTTTATTTCCGCCTCGTGAAACGACGAGCCGGTCGCATCAGATGGGTATGGAAGTATCGTATTTTTCTCGGCCTTTAGTTCATCAACATCAACAACAAATGTTTCCAGTTCATCCAAGTTTTTCCCATACCATTTACCATGAACTTGATGTACTTTTCCTCTTGCCACCTCCTCTCCAAGCACATCTACAAGAACAACATACTGGCCAGGCTTGCAGTGAACAAATTCTGTTGGACCAACGTCACCAAATTCTGTGGTTGAACTCTTCGAATTATTAGCAGTACCAGTTCTTGATGTGACTCTCCGATCTCTTGCTGTACTAGGCGTGTGTTTGTCTTCACCTGGACTATCATGCGAGTCGCATGATCCAGTAGCCGGGCCCCCTTGCTTATCTGAATTTACATTGTCAGCTTCTAAATTTACACGAACATCTCTAGCCGTGCGCGCAAGCCTAGCTTTCCTATTGTTCAGCCTGTCAAGTCAGAAAGCAAAAACAGCTCAAAACAAAGGCATACTCTCTGAAACGTGTGCTTGTTTTTTGTGTGTGAGAGATTTCTCACCAATTTTTCAGTTGGGATGATGTAACCTCAGAACCCTGGAAACACAACACAAAAACATCTTAAGCCAGAAAAATGTTGTTTGAAGTAAGAGAACTAAAATATGTATTATTCAGAGTGTATTAGGTGAATCTCTTTTTTTTTTAATAATAGAATTAGGTGAAACTGACATACATAAGAAACTAATTTATCAGCCCAGTATTGAATTGAAGCTGCATTTCGCTGCATTTCAGGTTCATCCAACAGTGCTTTCTCAATAACTGTGACCTGTTTATCATTCATTACAGTACGCTTTCGTTTTCTTCGTTGCTTCTCTTCACTATGAATAATTTCAACCTTCTCTTCCTCTTGATTCCCACCTTGTTCAGTCTCTTTGGCATGCTCATTTGACTTCGAAAAATGAACAGTGTCTGTTTGCTCAGTAATATTCCTTCCTTTAGCAGAGTTTGTATCAGAGCCACTAGTTTCAACATTCTGCATTTCTGTATCATCCTCTTTCAAACCTTCAGATGCCTTTATACCACATTCATCCTCATCTTTACTTTCAAGCTGCTTCAAAACAGCATCACCCTGATCACCTTGTTCAGTCTTTACACAAATTTCCATTTCTTGAAAAGCGGAAGTCTCAGACATTCCTTCCTTCAAATTACCATTTCCATTGTCAATATTTGGGAGTTCTTTAGCTAAAGATGACAAACAACCGTCTGTGCTCTGGGCATCCTACAAAAGATCAAATTTGAACTTAAGCAATTATATTTTATAGAAAGATTAACTTCCGTGAACCGAAAGGAAAATAATAGAGCACATAAAAAGTTCACTAATATAGAAAATTATAAAAAATAATTCAACCGAGTACATGGAATAAAAAGGAAGCCCAAAATCTGAAGAGTTCATCTTAGCCCAAGGGAAAGTATGAAACAGAACAAAATCCCAAACATAATCCAAAAAATTAAACCTATCCTAAAAAATGTGCCTGTTTCACTCAACCCAATTAACAAGATGGATCCCTATCCCTTCATCAACATCTACTCAAAGAAAGTCACAAAAAAAAATTTCCAAAATGGATGCAACTTCAAACTAAAGTTAACCAACTATTGATGTTTTGAGAAAAAAGGTACGACTCTTTATGTCATCTTCAAACTAAAGTTAAGAAAATTCCAACTTATACTTGCTTGCCAATATAGAAACCTTCAAAAATATTGAAAGTAATAGCTTTGTCCACCAATCTCATCACTCACAATATTAAAAAGGAATGGAGAAAGAGGTACAAACTTGCCTAAGCACTGAGAAGCTTTAACAAAACCTTTTGGATTGACTTTGACAAATTTGATGTTTTGAGATTACTCGATATACAACTTCTCCACTTGGACCCACACTCATATTTTCAAGAGCCAGATATAAGAATGATCATTCCACATGATCAAAAGTCTTTTCGAAATTGTTTTCAAAAATCAAACCTTCTTCTCTTCTTCCTCAAATTTTCATCAATGGCTTTGTTTGCTATAATGATCGCATCAAGTATTTGTCTACCATTAACAATTGGCTTTTGAAGATGGTATCATCCATTACTGATTTTAGTCAAGAAGCAAGAACTTTGGCAAGAATTTAATAAAGATTAGTTACAAGACTTATAGGTCTGAAATCAAACAAATTTGATCCACTAGACCACTTAGGAATGAGGCAAATGTGAGTGGCATTAGTATGAAGATTGACATCATTCATGTGAAATTTTGGAATAACATCAAGAAGATCAACCTTGATAAAATCTCCAACATTTGTAGAAAAATTCCAGAGAAACCATCAAGACCAGGAGATCTATTAACATTACAGTCAAAAACAACTTTCATTATTTTCTACGGGATTAACGCTTCTCTTCTCTACTCCAGCGACTGAAGGTATGGCGCTTCTTGTTTTTTACTTCTCCGAAGACGTCTGAAGGTAGAAATTCTCTCTCTGTGTTCATGCATTTTGTTTGTCTGAAGAGGCCAACTTTTTTATGTCTGCATGTTTGATCAAGGCGGAGGCGGAGGTGACTGAAATTTTTTTTAATTCAAAATTGGGTGTCATTTATTAAGATGATAGGAGCGTGTTCCGACGTATCCCACAAGAATCCCAATATATATATATATAATAATAATAATTTGGATACTTAAAATGTTGTATCAGACATGTGTCTGAACAAATACGTGTACGTGTTCCTAGGCTATCGATTTCTCCTCGTGTACTGGTTCTCATCATTTAAAGAACTTACCACTTTAAATTTATAAGCTTCCTCTTTATTGAAAATCAAAATTCAGTACAAAATGAATGAAAAAGAAACATGAAATGAGAAATGGATAATGGAGAAGAATTGTAATTTTGGCAGAAAAATAAATTGTGGGTGAAGCAAGAGTCAAACAAGATAAATAAGGGGTTCATCAAGCATGTATAAGATGCATACCATTCAACCAAAGTCCAAACAGTTTGATCACATAGGAGAAGTAAAACTAATGTATGGCATTTACCTGATCAATTTTGCTGATGTTGAGTTTAGAAAACTTATCCCATGACATTGACTCTTCAACTGTATCATCCTTTGTATTTGTTCCATAAGCACAAGTTAAATAAGTAAATAATAGTAAATATTAACTGATGAATACAGAGTCAAGTGGAAATATTGTTATTAACTTCTATCAATTACAATAGTAAGATCAATTAAAAAAAATGCAATAGTAAGATGAACAATGCAAATAACAAAAGTACTCATGGGCTGAATTAATCTGTTTTACCTGAACTTTATTTCCTTCAAACTCAGAAGAAGTAATTGCTTTTTGTAATTGGTCATAAAACACTCTGCAAAAGAAAGACATTAAAGCAAAGTGCAAATTGAAATGAAAGAGGACACGAAAAAGTAAATCAAAATATTTTATATGGAGAAGAAGTCAATCAAAATATTAGTAATGATTCAGAAATCTAAGGGAATAGTAATAAAGCTTAGACAGTCAATGCATAGTAACAAAGAAGTGAAAGCACGGAATATTGAGAATGATTGACATTAGCAATGAAATCTAGGAGCCCTAGAGCAAAACTGCATCATCAACTTGAAAGAGCAAAAACAGAAAAGGAGGGAAAAGCTGAGTACAAAAGAGGGTTAAAAAAAAACAAGTCGAGGATGGTACAAAAATGCACTCCAACAGGCCAAAAGGAAAAGGTGATTAATTGAAAGGCATACAAAGAGATCAGAGGCAAAAAAGGAACAAAATGAATGACCAGATGAATAAAGATCCATTACAGAGTGCGTACTGTTGAAGCATGCTACTGTATGGCCAAGTATTAACTTGTGATCATATTAAATTCAATAGATAATTTTTCGCAAACATTTAATGAAACTTTTTAAAAGAAATACTTTTTATTTAAAAATATTAGAAATATTTCATACAGAAGGATAATGTGGAGGAGGTTAAATCACCTTAACCACTGAACATCCTCTTCATTCAAAAAATTAGGAATCAAAGATTCTGCCTGACTCAACAGTGAACCTACACATATAAAGGCACTCAAAAGCATGCAGCCATAATTGTAAATTGGGTAGGCTCCAGATAGATATATAAACAAAATAAAAATCAGTAGAGTAGTAATTACGTAGATTCCTGCAAACATTGGCAGCTTTTGGACCATCAGAGGTAACTGAAAATCCTGGTAATGTTTTGATAAAATCTGACTTTAAGCAATCAACAAATCCATGAAGGAATAGATTTCTTTCCTGCTCTGTGGATAAAATAACAAATTCAATTAGTATAATTAATATGCTGATCATTCATAGAATATTCCGTGACCAATGAACAAAGAAAATAAAGGACTCACCATCACAAATGGTTGGAACGAAACAGTGGAGATTTGCAATCACTTTGACAAATAATGATGTTCTCTGATGTGCATAGGAAGATGGGGCCATGACAGTGGGAATTAAGACAAAGTCCAAATTTTTTGGATGTGGGATGCCAGATGAAGAAAAAATATCCAAAACCCAGCCAGCTGCTGCAAAATAATCATATTCAAGAGTGGCATCTTCTTCCTTAACAGGGAGATCAGAAGAACACCAACTAGATAGAAAATCTCCGTGAGAGAGTGAAAATACTGCTGTCAAAACCTTAGTCTGGAGCAACACGCCAAAACCACAGTTACCTAATTGATCAATGGATATGCTTCCAGGCACATAAATACAACTACATGCACTACTTGTACTAATTCATGATACGTTGGAAAGCTCAACAATGCTTATCCATAAGAGTATTGAAGTTCATATTATAATGGCAGATCATAATGATTATATATAGCATTAAATTATTTCTAGCATGAATCTTGAAACCATAAGTCTAAAGATCACCCACTTAGAATAATACTCTGAAATTGGAATACCCAGTTAATACACAAGACTTACAAAGTTAACTGTGATGTATGATCGAAAATTGGAATCATCTGAGAAGATATCAGCCAGGCGCATGGCATTGAGTTGCAAAAAGCCAGTAGGGAACCTCTTGTCTGAACATGCACTTAAACAACTTGGTGAATCCTTAGTGAGTGCGTTCTTCAGTAATTCAAGAATCTGCAAAATAAGAACTATATTACAGCCTACATGATAGTTTTGTCATTGAAAATTGCCTCAAAGTCCTGAACTATGTAAAGTTTACAGTAAAAATCATCTACATAATGATGCATCCTTGAGAAAGTTAGGTTTGAAAAAATTACATGTAAAATAAGTTTCTATAAAAACTAACAAAAAAACATTTTGCACTGAGGAAGACTTAATAGGGGAAATATCATTCAATTGCGACTGTTTTGCAACAATGAAGGTGGGTTTTATGAGGTGGAAAAGGCTAATGGATCTATGTTGAGAATACTGAATACCTTATAAAGTTACGTTTTTCTTAACCTAATAGCTTAAGCTTTTGATGGTGATTTACCATGGTATCCAATGTTTTAAAAGGCCCTAAGCACACTAAAGCGCTAAGGTCATCTAGCGGCCCCAAGGCTTAAGCAGAAAGTGTAGAAAAGTGAGAGCTTTTATTTTATGGAGTGCATAAAAGATGAGGTGAGACAACCAACATGGGTTGGCCTAGTGGTAGTGGTCAAGGGGATTTCCTTAAAGCCTTGAAGTCATCGGTTCAAACCATGTGTGGCCACCTACATAGGATATTATCCAACGAGTTTCCGACATCAAGTGTTTGTAGGGGGTTGTCCTGTGAGATTAGTTGAGGTGCAGTTAAGCTCGCCCCGACACTCATGGATATCAACAACAACAACAAAAGATAAGCCGCAAGCTAGACAAGGCATTCCCTTGAGCTTAAGCCATGAAGTGCCTAAACACAAGTTTCAGGGTGCTTTTTAAAACATTGATGGTATTAGAACATGATGCAATAGAAATAAATAATTTTTATTAAACTTCAATCGAACCTCCATTTTACAAAAGAATAGCCTTTTTTAGGCTTTTATTCCCCTTCAACTAACAGTAAATAACAGTAACCCAAAAGTAAGAGAATAAAACTAAAGCCAACAAGCCTAATATAGAAATATGACCCAAAGAATAAAATACGTAAGCCCACATATAATACTTCAAAACACGAGGTCAAGAGTTGAAACCTATGTTATGTTATGTTATTTTCTCTTGTTAAATCACTATTAGACTCAAAAGCTTAAGATGTTAGGCCAAGGAAAATTTTTATCTTTTAAGGTATTCCAAACCTTCCCCCTCACATGACTTGGTTATTAACAAAGACCCAACATGTAAACAAATAATACGAAATAGGAGCTAATGATATGACATAATAGAGGTTTAAACCTAGGACTTCTTACTCTGATACCATGTTAAATCACCACTAGACCCCAAAAAAAAAACTTGCATTGTCATTTCCTCCATGTTTTTTCACATATTGGGATTTTGTTATTTAACCGAGCACTTATCTGAAGGGGAGAGTTGGGAATAACTTCAAAATTTATAAATTTGTCCTACTCTAATAGCTTAAACTTTTGGTTTTAATAGTAATTTAACAGCTCCCATCGTATTAATAATTCAAAATAAAGCATTTTTTTTAATATTCAATCCCGAGGGGGAGTGTTTGGAATGCACCTTGGTTTAGCCTAATAGCTTAAGCATTTGGATCTAGTGATGATTTACAGTCCACATTGGCAGAATGAACCTAGAAGTAGTTGTACTGGCAAATCTCCATCAAAAAATAACCCTTTCCAAGAATCTAACAGAAAACTGACCTGTAATGCAACAGACTTTGCCAAGTCCAAGCTTTTTGGAGTGCTGGCAACTTCATCGAGATATGAAATGCTTTCTGCTTCACATAGACTCAAGAGCTGCAAAAGGATACTGAATAGAACTAATACATACTTATCCACCGAGCCATTATTGGAATGGAAAAGGAGGCTCAAATTGATACTGAAGTAATTACAATTTCAAGCAAGTATTGGATGTAGATGATTATTTGTAAGACTCACAATGGAAAGAACCTTGGCTTTCAGTCTAGATATAGTCGCCACAACTCTAAAAGACTGAAGAAGAGGTGGTGTAGCGTTCAATTTCAAGACGACTCTAGCAAGAAACAGAACACCACCTTTGCTACAAAGTTCCTGAAATAATACGAAACGCGCAGTCAATTCAACGGTAAGCAGGATGTTACTTGATCAACTATATTGCATGACTGCACCAAACAATTAGCATACTATTTTGAAATCAAGCTATGTTAAGTATTGGTGAACAATGGATTGGTTTGGTTTGGTTTGGTTTTTTTATTGAACTCCAAGATCCGATGGATTTTATTCTTTAAACAATAAAAATTGAACCGAACCAATCAATGTGAAGAAACAAAACCAACAATCCAAATGGATTGGTTAGGTCCTTATACTTTTTTCTTTTTTTTCCCTCAATTATACTTAAATATTCAATTTACACCATAGTTACATGGCAAGTTCAATAAAATCTTAAAATTAACTTCCAAAAAAAGTCAGACATATTTCAATTTATCTAAAAGTCTAATATAACAAATAAAATATAAATTACAAAAATAAACATATTAAAGTTCATAAAGTCTTGTTATAATTATAGGGTTGGAGATTCTTCCTTCTTTTTTTCATTTTATTATACTTTAATTAATTTTTAAAAATTCAAATATATTATATATTGGTTTGGATCACTACAAAAATTTGTTGAACAGAACCAAATCATTATTAATTAGTTTGGACAGATAGAGGTTGAAAAAACTGACCCAACCCAGCTTGGATGATTGTTTGGTTTGGATTTGTTCAGCCCTAATGTTTAGGGAGTAGAAGCATGATTTTGAAACAATTATTCTGTGACTCTGTCCAAGAGATATTTTGAGTTTAAATTCTAGAACTCAAGGACACAGTTGTACAACCTATAGAACAGATCCTGTTCAAGTAAGGTCCAAATAAAATGCCTAGCCTAGCACCATGTTGAATTTCAAAAATGTAGAAGTAGTTAATTGGCATAACAGCAAAGGAGCTCTTTTTTCCATTTCTTGTTATGATCTTTTTTTAATTTGACTTGTAATGTATGTAACTGACCGCATCATATTTTAACGTTAATGATATAATAAGTATCATCCTGACTAGTCAGTTCCTGCGACATAGAAAAAGGAAAATATGCAACCTTATTCTTCAATAGATGCTCCCGGAATCCTTTTTGCTGGCAGAGTGTCTGAAGAAACTGTAGAGAAGCTTCACACTGAAGGCAGAGATAGTTAACTAATAATTCTGCAGTTGACATTGTGCCAAAGCAATTAGAATTTTGAGTCGATATCATGATGCCCAAAAGTCTAATGGTCTGGGAAACTGCAGCAAAGGCTGCATCCATAAACATGTCCACCTGTCAAGAAGCCACATGATCAGCCCAAGGCATAAATCAGCCTGACTTTTGAATCCTTGTATAGGACAAATACAGATGATAGATGGATTTATATATGGTGGAAAAAATATACCACTTCAAAAATTCCATGAACACGAAAATTAGAACACTTTTCAAAGGAGACTGTTTCACTGCATAAAGGAATCCTATGCTATGTGTAACATCAAATATTTGTACCTTAGGATGTGCAATCAAGACATGGACAAGATCTTGCCACTGAGTTGAGATGCATCCTGTTAATAGATAGAGACTACATGTAACCAGAGCAGAATGTACACCAGACATGCCATCAGATTTATGATTTTCCTGTTGAAGAGCAAATCAGAAAGATGAACTACTGTAGCATTCAAATCAGAATAGAAGAAGATCTAGTCTCTATCTAACCTGTTTGTAACCTCCAAGAACAATAAGCAAATAAAACACCAGGTCAAGCAGTTGCTCTGACATTTTCACATCATCTAGCAAAATCTACAAATAATTCAAATTTGTAATGAGAGAGCATGGCATCCTCTCATAACCTCTTAAAACAATCACCCTTATAAATAAATTAATAAAGAGATCTAAGATAATCATACATCAGTTTAAAACAGCATAAAAGTGAGAGATCAGTAGTCTACCGAATAAAAAAACCCAACAATATTCAGCAAGTCTGTATATGAATAGTTTCATAACACAGATAGATAGCTAAGGCAAGGCCACAACATAAGAGACTGAAAGTTTATTATTAAGTATAAAAAGAAGTATGAAGGAGATAAGGTATCAGTTCAATAATAGCTGCTAGCTTACAAGAAAAAATCCTTCCAGTTCCGGTTAAAAAGAATCATGTGAAGAATTTGGAAAAGAAGCTCTGTATGGATTAAGGATGATTTCTTTTTAAACAAAGAAACCACTTTCATTAGACAAGTTTGTTATATGGTTTGTGGCACTTGGTAAAATAAATACCTTGAGTTTCTTCAGCGATCTTCCTTCTACCTTCTTAACCCTCACTGGTGTAGTTTGTCCAACCTTGATGCATAAGATCATAATCACATCATGTGGAAGTGCAAGTTCTTGAGGCTTATTTGGTCAAAAAAAAAAATCAAACATTTGGTGTGACTTGGGTTGACAACGATACTTTCGTCAATCAATGGAAGTCTTACTAAATCCTCCTTTTAACAATAAGGGGAAGCAACTATGGGTTCCAGATTAGTGTTTCTTATCAAAAAAAACTATGGGTTGCAAGTTTTTAAGCAATTACAGGGGGATATGGTTGGAAAGAAATAAAAGAGTCTTTAAGGATGAAAAAAGATCGTGGGAGTATGTTTGGGAGTTGGTGCATGTAAACGCTTCCTTTTGGATGTCAATTACCATACTCTTTCGTAATTATCCTTTGAGTTTGATTATAAATTGTTGGCCTGCATACTTGTAATTAGGTGGCGGTATGGGCTTTTTGGATATAGAGAATACAACTTCTATTGCTTTTTCGTGGCTTTTGGTATGTTTGCCACTTTATTTGTATTGTTCTTTCTTATCTTTCTTTCAGTATATCAATGAGATGGCCTTGTGAGGTGTCTTTTTCAAAAAAAATTAAAAAAAAAAACCACTTTCATTAAGAACAAAAGAATACAAACCCGGCCTACAAAATCAAGGTCAAAGCAACCAAGGGAGTCACCAATTTACAAAAAAGGGCTCCAGAGTCATTCAGATTTTATTTATTTATTGTGAAGGAGGCGGGGGGATAAAGACAAAATATTTAGAAAAACACACCCAAAGTGTTAAAGTGAACCAAACTCCAACCCTCCTCTCAAGCACCCTCCACACCACACTTGAAAACCCTCATGTTCCTCTCTATCCAAGCATTCTGAATCACAGCCAAAAAACATGCATGCCATTAGGCCCTCTCCTTACCACGAAAGGGAGAAGGAGAGTAGCCTCATCTAATATTCAAACTAGGAGTTGAAGAAATCCCAAACACCCTAGAAAAACCAACCCAAAAGCATTGCCGGGTAATCGCACCCCTTACCACGAAAGGGAGAAGGAGAGTAACCTCATCTAACATCTGAACTAAGAGCCGAAGAAATCCCAAACACCAAGAAAAACCGACACAAAGTCATTGCTAGGAAATGGCACACCTTCGTAATAAATATTCAGTGTTCCCAAATGCCTGCTCACAAAGGACAGTATTTTTTTCAGTGCAAAATAAAAAAGCAAGGGTTTTTTAGCCCACGGTAGAAAAATAAATATAAAAACTTTATATATGGAAAAAAATAGGTGTTATGAGTAATGATATAATAAAAAATTAAAGATGTCAGAGATTTATAAGAAATTGTTCAAATATATATGATTTTATACAACTTTCTTCCTATCCTAATTTTTTAAAAAAAGAAAAAAATAAGCCTTTAGGAACACTAAGGGACGTGCCTCTTGTGCCAAGGCACATACGATGAGGCGCTCTTAGCTTGCCGAACACTAAGGCCCGCTTAAATCACTGAAATGATGCACCAATGAGGCCCAAAACAAACAAGGTCGAATTTTGGATAAAAATCCATGGTATTAAGCCCAAGTGTCACCAACCATGATAAGAGCTTCACTTTATTCGAGATGGAGGCTTTCTATAGCTTAGAAAAGAAAGAGGTTGATTGATATGGGGGCAGGAAGTGAGGTAGGAAACAATACCACGAGTCAAAGTAGCAAGATCCTTTTAATAGAAAGATACATTTCAAAAGCCCATTTCATTAAGATATTGAATGAAAACAAGATAAGGTCGCCACCTAATTAGTAAGATCCTCAATTTCCCTATCAAGCAGTGGTCTATTGAAGTGAAAGTCAAAGTAATCAGATTGCCCAACACTTGTAACTACGGAGGCTATGGGAATGTTTTTACAAAATTTAGATTAAAAAGGTGAGAGAAAAGAGGCATAAAAAATTCTCCATGGCACAAGAACATGGGTTACTGAGAGTGCCCAAAGCTGCAGAAATTAAACCTCACCCATTAAACTGACGCCCATATTTGCTCACTATGATTTTGAGCCATAAAGCATCAAACTCAAAAGGAAACCACCAGAACCAGCCAGGAGAGCACTGTTCAGAAACGTATTTGCTCACTATGATTTTGTGCCACATTCTATTCTTGAAAGCCTAGTTCTCAATAGCAAGGCCACGAACCCCACCTCACCCCCCCAACCCCTTGAAAAAAAACTCTCTAACTAGCAGGATCCTACTCAAGACTGACTCATAAAGGTGAGTCTGCCTCCGTTGGAAAAACAAGCCTTGTTCCAAGAACATAGGCACTTTTGGATATCTTCAACAACCGGATCCCTAAAAGGGAGAGACCCTGGATTATGCATGAAAAGAAGTTCAGGGTCACAAAAGGGGATAGAGCAGACGTCACAACACACTAGATGAGCCCTCCTGCTCATTTAAGAATAAAGTGAAAATATGTACAGAGGCTATATGACTCCAAATAGGAGTTTACAAAACAGCTCCTCAATTTAAGAAATCCAAACTTCAGTCTCCCTTTATTTCTATTCAGTATTCACTTGTATATTGGGGGGAAGATAGATCTTGAGATTACGTTTGGGAGTTGGCACACATAAATGCATCCTTTTGGGTGTCAACTTCCAAAGCTTTTTGTAAGTATTCGGTAGGATAATTATTAATAGATGGCCCGCATACTTGTAATTAGGTGGCGGTATGGGTTTTTTGGTTTCAGCTATACGGTGTACCTTGCTCTCGTGGCTTTTGGTTTGATCTGCCACTTTTATATTGTACTTTATTTTCCTTGTTTCTTTCATTTTATCAATGAAATGGCCGTGTGAGGTGTCTTATTAAAAAAAAACTTGTATATTGAAAGTACAGCACATCGATGACCAAATAAATTAGTTAATGCACTGTACATGTCTTCTATATTTAACCCATCCAGGTTATTTTGAATTAAAATGAGGAGAGTTAGTTCACACTACATTTATATGATTCAGCCTCCTTACAATACTTTCCATAAATTCTTTCCTCATTATTTCCTGCATCAACTTTTGCATCTCCTTCAATGTTTTTAATTCAAAATCATGCCAGAATTGAATGCTCCGATACCAATTGATAAGAACCAGATTGGAAATTGTATTTAACACTCAAAATAACAAGTAAAACACAATAAGATAACCATGTAATTCGAGGAACTTGAATACCTCCCACAATTCCCAAACTTTTGAGGGGATGGGTTTCTCCTTCACTAAAGATAAAGCCTCAAGTTTACACCAAAATACTTCATAATCCCTTACCCTCTTCCCACATACTTATTTATAGACAAATAACTAACTCACACAAACTACTTCCTTTTATCCACAAAAAGCTAACTCATATAACTACTTCTTATCCATATAATATATAACTCACACAAACTACTTCCTCTGATCCACAAATGACTAACTCACATAACTACTTCCTCTTATACACAAATGACTAACTCACATGACATAACATATTACAATTTCACCCCTAATAACTTTCCTATCAGTTATATGACTCCAAATAGAAGTTTACAAGAAAGGCACCTCAATTTAAGAAATCCGCACATCAATGACCAAATAAATTAGTGAATGCACTGTACGCATCATATTTAACCCATCCAAGTTATTTTGAATTAAAAAAAAAAAACAAAATCTTGCAAGAAACTACCAAAGATTAAGGAATACTGATATAACCAACCTGCTCAAGTTTAGCATGTCGAGGTGCTAAATCACACAAAGAATGCAAGAGTCGCACACCACATAACAGATAGCTGAACAACGCCTCATCTCTCTCAGACGACATAAGAACGGCCATAAGGTGCAAAGGAAGTAAACCCGCAAGCTTTTCTATATCAATCTGAAACCAACATGATGCAAAACGTTGCAAATGAATGAGAAAAGTACAACTACTAATTAGAAATATAACAACTCAAAAACATAAAAACTACGTCACCTTTATCTGTATGTTGTTTTCAGAAGTGTAGTGTATTGCAAAATTCTCAGAATCCCTTAATAGTTTACTAAGTTCCTGTGAACTTAATTTATTCAACTCCTTCACCGCTGACATTAGGTCGATGGCCTGTCGTCGAAAGGAAAACCCATTTCAATTACAGCCCGTGAGCAAGTTAAAATTATTTTGCAATCCTCTTAACTAAAAAATAAAATGTCATAAGTTATAATTCAGTTCAGAATGCTTACTTGGGTGGCATTGCAATATGAATCTTCCTTAAGTTGCCTCATCCTCAAAAAATTTAGGTCTATAATTCAAAAACAGATAGAGCATAAAACAAGAAAAATTAAGACAGAATAGAAAACAAGAATTACAGATAAAGTAAACACTGCCAGCTTGAAAAATCAGCTGAAATAACACAATTAGAATATAAATCCCACAAAATTTTGTTTACTGAATTTCTTTGCTTTGAAAAGAAGTTGAGAAAAAAGGAATGAGCATTATCTTGGATGCATGAGCCAGAAACGAAAAAGAAACTAGCATTCAAAATCGGCAGTAATTGCATCTAATATTCAATCAATTACGCAATAGCTGAGAGAGAGAGAGAGAGAGAGAGAGAGAGAGAGAGAGAATACCGTGGCCTGGATTTGATTCGCCAGAAGGAAGCAGAGAGCGTTTGAAATGGGTCTGTGAGAGAGAACCAGAGAGAGAGAGAGAGGGAGACGACGAAGGAATTTGATCCTCTGGGTTTTGACTCCTCTTCAATTCATCTCCGCCGTTAAATATCGATAATTACATACATACATTACATCCTTAAACTTCTAATTACGTAGTTTACCTGGTTTACAAATCGTATTTATATAGTTTAAAAATATTTATTTTTAAACACGTTTATGGTTTGATAAGATTATAAATCACACCCCTTCTCTCAGTTAGTCTATCAAAATTATAGATATGTATTTATTTTACGTCTATCACGTGTTTCAATTATATTAAAAACAACTTAAATTTTTTAATAACTTAGTGTAATTTATAGAATATGTTAATGTCAACAAAATGTAAAGTCTAAAATTCACACACATTTATTAAAAGTTTATGATTATTTGAAGGGAATTGAAACACGTGACAGGCATAAAATAAGTATGTCTCCGAAATTTTAATAAACTAACCATTAAAAGGGTGTGATTTGCAGTTTTACCAAATCACAAGGGTGTTTAAAAGCATTTTTAAAACATAGAGGTACGAATTGCAAATCAAGAAAGAAAATCACACGGGTGTAATTTTCAATTATCTCTTATAACAATTTTGACCCTCCAAATTTGATGAAGTGTTAAATTAAGACCCTCAAATTTTTAATCAATAAATTACTCCCTAAAATTGTTCAAATTTAATCTACGAACATTTTATTATTTATTAGCTTAAACTTGAATTTATAAGAATATATATTATATTTTATCAATAAATAAAAAGAAAAGGGTCTAAAAAGGCCCTGTTTTGATAACCATTTTGTCAATAATTTGTCATATTGAAAATTTGAAAATTAGGCCTCATTTAATAACAATTTCGTTTTCTCTTTTTTGTTTTTGTGTTTATTTTATATTCGAAAATCATAATCATTTGATAATCTTTAATTTTTATATCTTTTCGTTTTTTGGATTTTTAGTTGAAAAGAATAAAAAACCAGAAAGATAAAAATAAAAAAAAAAAAAAAAAAACCCCTTAAAACTTGAAATTTAAAACCGACATTGTTTTATTTAAAAAAAAAATTAATTCAAAAAACAAGAAATCAATAAGTTTTTTAATCATTTTGTATTTCAAAGATTAAAAACCACAAAAAGAAAATGAAACGGTCATCACACAAGGCTTAAAAAATTTGTTCGTTCAGTAATAAAAAAATAAAATAAAAAACTAAGAATAATTTTTTTTAAATTATACTCACAAATTTAGGAGTATTTTGCGGATCTAAAAAACTAAATTATAAACACACAAATCATGCAAAATTTTATCCGGAAATAATTATAAACACGTAGTAGTGGAGTGGATAAGATAGAAAAAGTGTTGGCTGGTAGAAAATGACTACATAAAATGATTCGAAAAACATACATAAACAAGCTAGAGGAAATTATAAAAGGACACGTCATAGAAGGGTGAGTTGTCACGTGCTCTGCGAGAGAAGTTTTTCATCAAGGTCTAAAAAGACAAACCATGATTGATAAAAATAAATAAACCAATCATGGAGTTGACCTAATGATAAGGACTTTCTTTAAACTGTAAATTCATGAGTTTAAATTCATGCGGCGTTACGACCTATAAGAGATTAACCGAAGATTCGTTGAATTGCGCGTAAATTAATCTAGACATTCACAGATATAAAAATATAATAAAGATATATAAAGCACAAATATTTTTAAAAAAATATATATATCTGAACATGAAATCCAACCGAGGCTTAAGAAAAATAATGTGTATACGTAATAACCAAAAGTTGGAGGGAAATGCATATTAAAAAGAAAACAAAAACAGATACATACACTACAAAACACCATGCTCGCTTGTTTGCTATATAAGTAGAAAAGTAAATGAGTTCCTCACAGCTGCTATAATATACAACGCACATCACTGTGCTAAGACCAATATTCTTTATATGGTAACATAGAAAGTTAATGATTCAAGGTTCACAAATACTCAGATAGATCAGCCTGGCTCTCCAAGTCCCAAATTACTACTTTTCCATCTAATCCTGAAACGTCGTTAAAAGCAGCTTCTCATAAGTTAAAAGCGATCATTTTCCAGACATACTAAAAATACATGAAGTAATGAAGAAGAAGACGAGCGATTTCTCTTTCTTCTGACTAACCTGAAGTGCTGAATCGCTTTACCGTGGAAACCCCCGGCTCTCTGAGAGGCACAATACAACTACAGTTGAAAAAAAAAAAAAAACTATTACATCATTGTACATTTATTAGTGTAAAGGCCACCCGAAGTCCATCGATATGGGGCATCACTAGCTGGAAATCAAATTAATACACACAGAAGAAGTGAACAAAAGCAGAAGAATGTACTTTATGCAGTTCTCATGGATGCATCCACGCAATCTTGAAGATTCAACTGCATCATTGCTAACACCATGCTTTGGTTGACCATATAATTTCCCAAATGCTTCTGAAAACTGACAGACAAAAAAAGAATTTCTCAAAATCCATGTACTACTAAAAGCAGCTATCAATGTAATACACATAATGTGGATAGTAGCTAAGAAATTTTAAACTGAAACCAAACATTTAGGTTGACCTGAAACCAACTAGTTCGCTTTCATTTTTAGTCCTTGACCTTTTGAAATTTTATTCCAAACCCTAAAACTTTTGTGCCCATTTCATGTTTGTAGAATTGTTGAAGTAGTTAAATGATATTAGGTTGGGGCAATGGGGAAGACAAGAAACGGTGGAGGTTTTCTCCGTCAGATGCGTTTCAGTAGAATCCATGTTCAAGGAGATATGGTTGATTGGAGTGGAAGACTTTGCTCAGTTTAAAAAGGAGCTTTGGGAAGTAAAGGAACTTGAAAAAAATAAGTTCTTGGGTGGTTGCTGTGGCAGGAAGGACTCAATACAAATTGTAGGCTAAAAAAGGCCTCATTTTCGCTCAAGCCAAATGGATGTCTTTTGTGTCTAAAGGAAGATTGAACTCAGGATAACTTATTATCTCATTGCTCTTTGGCTCTTTTTTCTTAATTGGTTTGGATGCTCTCAACTAAGGACAATTTTTGCTAGATTCTCGGTGGATTGAATCTTAAGATGAAACTAGAAAGCTAAAATGCTATGGAAAATTGGAGTCTCAAAGCTCAAATGTTATGGAGAGTCTGGATGGACAAAAATCGGAGAATTTTCGAGAAAATTGGGTTGGGAAGATGTGGTAGATTTTGCCAAGTACCATGGGTCTCATTGGAGTATTCTCTCTAAACTATTTTGAATTATACTCCCATTGCAATGTAATTAGTTGAAATCGGGTTATCTTTTTGTAACCCATTGGGGTGCTACAACCTATATTTTGTTGTTCCTTTCATAAATTAATGAAAAGTTGTCCCTTTTTAAAAAAAAGAAAAAAAAAAAAAAAAGCTTATTTCTTCTGACTAACTGATGGTTTCCACGTTCGCTTGCTGACAGATATATCTTTTCAAAATTATAACATAAAACAAGTGATGTGATACCTGTGATCCATATGTTGATCCTGGAGTTGTTTTCCTCTCACCGAGAAATCTTATAAAGCTCCTTCAATGTTGGGGAGGAGGGCACAGAAATCACTTCAAATATCACTCAGAAATATTATAAAATCTTATAAATACAATACTTAATTCAAATTTTCAGCTCACCAGATCCCTCTTTCATCAGCAGCAAAAGCCATAGGATTGCAATCAAATCCAACGCCTATGACCATTTTCTCAGAAACAAATAGTATCTGAAAGAGTGTTATATTGATCCCAAAAAAATTGAGATTAGAAATTGCACGAGGATGTTGAATCAAAAAAATGACGATAGATACTCAAAGGGTTACGAAAAATGGATGCTGACCCACATCACGGAGAGGCAAATCTCGGAATGCAACATTTTGGGCTAGAGGAGATGGGCCAACCTCATCCACAAAGTAAATCATAGAATTGTGACCTATAACATATGAATAAAAGGAAAATTAGAAGAAAACAAATAAACCGATGTCCAGACTGAAGCATAATCAACTAGGCTTTCATAGAGTCCCATAAATTATTTTTAACGCCCAAATAACAAAGTTGTCAAAAGAATGAGTGAAATTTCACGTTTACAATTCTAACAGAAAATTATCTAAGGGACACATCTACAGAAACAGTCAGAGGCAGAAAAAATCTATATAGATGACTATGAATAAGTGAAATTTAAAGTTGTTAATTCTGCTTCTGCACATGCTGTAGCTATAAGCTTGACTCCGTGAAGAATATGTAAAGAAGAGATATTTCTGACCTGCATAAGCTAAGGTATTGCCACTTGGTGACCACTTCACACCGAATGCCCAAGAGAATGAGAGATCGAGCTGAACAATTAACTATTCACCAAATGAAATTATTAATTACTAACTGTACTACTTTGCTAGTTTTTTTTTTTTTTTATAACATCATCTCAAAAGGTCATTTCATTAAAATAATGAAAGAGAGAGAAAAAACACTAGAATAAAATAAAGTGGCAAAACAAACCAAAAGCCATAAAATAATGGTATACCATATACCCCTCTACCTAATCACCCCTCGCCGCCACCTAATTACAAGAATGTGGGCCAACTATTTATAATTAAATCTAAAAGGTAATTACAAAATAATTTTGAAGTTGACCCCAAAAGAATGCATTTACACATGTGCCAACTCCCAAACATAGTCCCATTATCTCATTTCCTCCCTGAAAATCCTTTTATTCCTTTCCAACCAAATGCCCCATGTTATAGCAAAAAAAATGGCTATCCATTCAAATGTACTTCCCCCTATCTTTGAAATGGGGGAATAATAGTAACTCCTCCAATGTTTGGCGAAAATATGCATTATCCACCCAAGTTATCCCAAAAAGTGTAGAATTTTTTTTGCCATATTCGCCTTGAAAATTTGCACTTCCACATGATATGGTTCAAATCCTCTTAGTCTTGATTACATAAACTACACCAATTAAGATTACGGATGTAGGAAGAAGATCGCTGAAAAAACTCAAAAGTGTTAATTTTACCCAATGCCACCGACCAGATAAAGAACCTGACTTTCTTCGGGATCTTCACCTACCATAACTTAGAAAAAAAAAGGGTGGATGGACTCAAAGAAGGTGTTTGACTAAACTCGATAAATGATTTGCAAGTAAAATTGTTAGAAGAGTTTAGGGACCACAACCTAGTATCACATAAGCCCTCTCTCACAGAACACCCTCAAGATTTGAGATGATGGAAGATAACCCTCTCATGTCCCTATCTCGGATTAATCTTTGAAACTGGAAATCAATTTTCACTCTTAATCCCTCATTTTGAATAAAGGTTGAAATTGGTGCCTTTTTTGCTAGGGTTAAGAAATACAACAATGGATATACATCTTGAAAAGCAATTTCCCCAAGCCAAGCGTCCTCCCAAAAGCATATTCGTTTTCCGTCTCCAACCTTCCATTTGACACAGTTAAGGAAGAGTGGGTAACATTTGGCAAAGTGATTGTATTCCTAGCAATACCTCTGATCACTACGTTCATATCTCATCCATTTGGCTGACAACCATATTTACTCACAATCACTTTGTGCCATAGACTAAGGGGTTCAGTAGGGAATCTCCACAACCATGTTATAAGTAGAGCCAAATTCCTTTCGTCCAAGTTTCCAATTCCAAGTCCCCCTCATTAAAGCACATGAAACTTGCTTCCAATTGACTAGGTGAGGCCCCTTGCCTTCACCTGAACCCTCCCATAGGAAATTTCTCATGAGCTTTTCCAAATCCTCTCTGATACTTGCCGGAATTCGGAAATGGACAAGTAATAAGTCGGGATTCCTGAAAGAACTGATTGAATGATTGTGAGCTTCCCACCCTTGTATACTACTTTGCTAGTAAAAAAAAGAGAGATAAGATTGTGATAAAGATCCAAATCACATCTTTTTCCGGCGGAAATTTCAAAGAAGTTTAAATTGGATTAAAAATTGACTATCATGAAACACGTTATGTAAGGAAATAATTGTCAAAAAACTTCGGTATAGGGTTTAAAGCTGTAAACGGAAAGACTAATGATATGTTGAATTAGGTTGAATTGTATGGAGGTTACATCGATTTATATAGAAAAGTAAATCAAGCTAGACTAGGAAACTAACTTAAACAAGGAAACTAAAAGATAAGGAAAATATCCCTAATCTAAATAAGGAATATCATAAATATATATTCTAAAATCCCCTCAAACTTAAGATTACATAACATACACCAACATGAGTTTGCTAAACACGTGACCCGAATATAACTTCGGGAATCAATGTCTTTGTTGAGCGGAAGCTATGAGAGGTACCACGAGAAACCATCATCAACACAGAGCGGAAACAACTATCAGCCGAAACTGATTTCGGGCAGAACCGACATCGAAAGCAAAGCGGACCATGAAACAAAACTAACGTCGAACAAAGATGTCAGATGGAACCTATCAAAGGAACCAACTTCTAATGATCGACTTTTGGATAGGCTGTTTCTCTTCTCTCCTGTGAAGAAGTGTCAACAAATAACCCCAACATAATGTTAACCCAAAATTCAAACCCTAGATTTATCTAGGTATAATGGAGGAAGAAACCCTAACAACACAACAAGGTCCACAATACCCAAACGCTACTAACAGCCCTCAAAGCTCGTATTGTATACGCATGTTCCACCACCAAAGACGATGTCCAACTAAAGTTATCAAAACTCAACAAACGACTAACAAAGCGCCCTAAATTAGCAAACGGATAGGAAAAATCGGACACAAAACCTGATCCAGAGAGCAAACAAAATAAAACCACTAAAAATCAGATTTTGACAATATGGCAAAGAAGCAAATATTGAAAGCAAGTAAAAAACTCTTTTATGCCCCAACCGTGCACGGTTTTCTTCCAAAACCACCACAGAACAACCGAAAATCAAATTCCGATCAAAACCAAAAAAACGACGGCGAGTTGCGGCGGATCACACACCGGCACGTGAGCGAGGTGGAGAACTTGACGGCGGCGCGTGGAACCCACGCGTGGCTGTTTTCAACGGGCGGTGGTTGCGAAGCGACTTGACTCTCCGGCGGCCGGTTCTTCCTACGGGGGTGGTGTTGACAAATGGCCCCTCAAAGATTGATGACTTAATGTCAAACCCTAGCCCTAATTAGGAGAGAAGTTTTAAACAGTCCCAACAACCCAAAATTGAGGGGGCTTATCGAAAGTTTAGAAGGGTTTTTAGAAGATCAAATGAAGGTGGTCCCTCGCCGAAATAAGCTTACACCGGCGAGGGAACAAAACGAGATCAATAGAGGCGGCAAGAAAATTTAAAAACAAGACTCTGATACCATGTTAGTGGAAAGGCTACATTGCATTGAATTGTGTAAATCTTGAGAATATTACATTGGTTTATATAGGAGAACTAACCTAGATAAATAAGGTAAAATAGCTAATTAAGGAAACGAGAGACAATCACTCAAATAAATATGGCAAATACAAATTACCATAATTCTAGCCATACTTTAGCATTGTTAGCGGAAAGGCTACATTGCATTGAAGTGTGTAAATATTGAGAGTATAAACATACAGGAAAGCTAACCTAGTTAAATAAGGTTAACGAGATAATTAAGGAAACGAGAGACAATCACTCAAATAAATATAGCAAATATAAATCACCATAATTCTAGGATAATATACTTTAACACCCCCTCTCAAACTCAAGTTGGTCAACTTGAGTTTGCTAAAGCTAGTGTGAAGACGATCAATCATCGAACATAACCGACATTTGAAAAGAGACATTGAGGATTCCCCTGAGTTGCAAACAGAAATATTAGATGGAGCCAATATCGAAACAGAGATATCGGACACGCAACAACTGAAGCATGATAGATCACCACAAATGTGCTGGCAAAGGCAACTAAAAGCGAACGTAAACAAATCCACATCAGATAATTCGGTCAACGAAATTGACGAATGAGCCGAGAACAAATGATGATCAATGAACAAAAAAGAGCAAAACACAAAAAACAAAACGGAATAATAATGCATAATTCTTGATACGATGCTAAAGACGAATAAACTATGAAGAAAAGCAATTGAAAATGGCTGAGGTTTGGAACAGCCTCGGGCAGGGGGGTTTGGCAGGGGCAAGATCAGGCAATTTCGTGATCAGAGGGCATGGGGGCTTTGATTTCGTGATCTGTTGGGCCTGAATGGAGAGCGGATCTGATGGTGAGTTTTAGGATTTGGGGTGAATCTGAGGCCTATGGGCACATTGAAATAGAAGTTGCAGGATCAAATATGGGCAGTGTTGGTGAGTGGGTTGTTAGCGGCGGTGAGACTGAACATTGAGGAAGGAACAGACGAACTCTTGATGGCTATAACATCACTGTTAATGAAGCTGAGGCCAGATGCGGCGATGGAGATGATGAAGTTGTTGGCTAGGATGGTCTGAATCCGACGAGGTTGCAGGATAGATCAAATCAGATTAGAAAGGGAGATGGGCTTGCAATTTGGTGCCTGAAGCAGTGAAATCTTGGAAGTGTTAGGGTTCAGATGAGAAGCGTTAAGGGGCGGAGCTAGGGTTTAGGCGGGAGGCTGGCAAAATAATAAGAACAAAGAAGGGAAAAAAGAAATTTTGAAAGAAAACAGGGCTGATACCATGTGAACGGAAAGGCTAATGATTATATTGGGTTAGGTTAAATTGTATGGAGGTTACATCGACTTATATAAAAAAGTAAACCTAGCTAGACTAGGAAACTAACTTAAACAAGGAAACTAAAAGATAAGGAAAATATCCCTAATCTAAATAAGGAATATCATAAATATATATATTCTAACAAAAGCATTTTCACCAAATTAGTAAGGCAATCAATCTTCTGCTCTAAGTTAAATAAATTTTATCCATTTTACTTTATGAATTGAAAACTGAAAAGAGTGGTTTGAGAAACAAAATTACATAACAAAAAATTTAAGCATCCTACAATTCATAACACACGAAAAAATTTAACTGCAAATAAAAGAATAAATATTAAACCTCTCCAAACTTTGAATCTGACAATGTGCCTGTTCTTGAATCCCTGAGACATTCCAATTAAGCATCAGTAACTTCTAAATCGGATCCAAAATATTTCAAGAGATGACTTAAGTATAAACTATTCTCTACGTACTTTGTGTCAACGCCTTTAATAAAGGTGGAGAAGATTCGACATTTGCCATCTGTTGACGTCGTTGCAAGAAGTAGCTGTAAAAAAATGGCAAAAACAGTTCTTCATTGAATAGGCAATTGTTATGTTGGGTATATAGGGGCATATTAGTGAATAAGGAAAGAGTTAGTTAGAGCCAGTGAGAGTGAGTTCTTTATCCATTATCATGAGAATTGTAGTCTTTAGGCTATTGTAAGGGAGAGTTCTAAGCCTATTGTAGTCTTTATCCATTATCATGAGAATTGTAGTCTTTAGACTATTGTAAGGGAGAGTTCTAAGCCTCTCGAATGCTTAGTAGTTTCGTTGATTTACCATTTTAATATTAATATCATTTTGAATCCTATCAGCAACCATAAATTTACTAAAGAAATCAATGTTAGAAGCAATCATTAAAATAAGTTCAATAGGAAATCCCCCTGAAAAAACTTAAAAACGTATCCATATAAATATACATATAAGAGTAGATAGAAGGATAAGACAAACATTATTGGGATGCCAGGCAACATTAGTCACAGAAGAATCATGTCTTTTCCTGATAAGTTTACTGACCCACCTGTTGAAAGTAAACAACAAAAATGTCAAATATTGGAAACTAAAGAATAAACTAAGTGAAACTATTATAATAAGAGTCTATCCCATAAGAACCAAGAATATAATATCATGAAAAGAGAATACACAATAGCACACGGTTATAAAGTCATTATAACACAAATTTACAAATCACAACAAGCTGCCCATATATAAAGAGAAAAAGATTAATAGATATAGACATGGATGAATAACAACCAACTGAAAGAGCAAGTCACCAAATAGATACCTCCTATTTGGTATACACTAATCATAGCATCTTACTTAGGTAAAGAGAAAAAAAAATGGTATACTAAGCAATTAAACATAAAATAGAAATATCTACATCTAGATAGGACTATAGACTGTGACTATGAGAGAGTAGAATAGGAACTTCTATTAATCCTGGAAATTGAATTACAAAGACACCAGATACTTCGAGTGGTCTAGTATGTGGTAACTCATCTAATCAATTCTCTCCGCAGACTCCTCACGCCCTCCCCCCTTTCTCCTCTTATCCCAGCCCTTAACAGCCAATGGCAATTCTGTTTTGACTGTTAGACTCCTAACAACCAAACCACTAAACTATCTTTCATTTTTTCAATGAAATGGCCTTTTGAGGCGTTCTATTCACACAAAAAAAAACAACCAAACCACTAAACACTAACTAAATATTTTTACCGACAACCAACCGACTCACACCCGACCCTACCCACGCTACCTAGCATATAAAACCGAATTTGCAGCTTAGCTTATCTATCAGTCTAAAATTGAATATATGTTCACATCAAAGATAAATATGGATTCTAGCTATTAAATTTAATCACGCATATAAATAGGTCAAAGGCTTTTAACATGTTTAATAAACAAACCGTAGAAGCATGCCACTATTGCAGATATGGAGTACATTAAAAAGAAAAGTAAATAAAAATATTGAGGAAACCAGCAGAACAATTTGGCTTTCACCAATAATTTTTTTATTAAAAAAAAAAACTTCAGACCGATAGCTAAAGCTTTAAGAGTAATGTTGAATTTCACAAACATTAAACTAATGATTTGGAATAAAACTCTCAGTTAAACTTATGCACGTCAAAGCCCTCAAAAAGAAGAAACCTTCTTAAAAAACATAAAAAAAATAGCTTCTTCATTTGTGAAAAATTAAACAACTTCGTGAAAAATTAAAGTAATTAGCACAACAGTTTGAACAAAAAGGTACAGAAAAAGCCATACCAGTTATTTTCTTGCTCATAGTAACATATGCAAACAGTTTTTGCCCCACTTCCAACAGCAAACTTGTTTTCTGGGAGTAAGGAGGAAAATCAATCAATTAATGATAAAAATGTAAGACTCAAAGTTTACAAAAGTCGTATTTTCTTCAGGATATTATAAATATAATAAGTTGTGTAAGGAAATTAATTGGTGTAGACAAATGCAGGAGAAAAAGGTGTTGGGTAATCAAAGAAGGGAAAAGCACAGTGAGAAACCACGTATAGAATTATTTTTATCATTTTATATTTGCAAAAACTTATGTAAGCCTCTACTGATTAAGAAAACTAGTTTAGCCAGGTCTACTTGATATCATATCACATTTCATAAATAAGACAAATCCTTCAATTTTAGTTACTTCTTAGACTGCATTCAGGTATTCACAAATCACAATGTGAATAGGGCATTGAGTGAAACGTACATAAGCTGATTAACAAATCTAAGAATGACATGAACAACAAAATAAGCAAAGAGCAAGAGTAGGGTCGGGAGTCTTGCATTACCTTTTGGACTCCACTGAACACAAAGTGCAGCACGGTTTAGCCTAAGAATAACAAGCGTTGGTACCCACTCTGATCCTTCAAGGTTCCAGACATATCTAGAAAGAAAAGAATGGGTAGGCCACTATGATATGAGTGAGACCAGTTTAGGGGGCGTGGGGGTGATATCGGGAGAAAGAGGGAAAAAAGAAAATAGCTAAACATAAACACCACTAGAAAAAAAGTATAGATATTTCTTGAGACGACACTTACGAATTTCGATCATGGGATGCAGTGACAATCTTGTTTGAATTTACACTCCAGTCTATCCCAGATATTATTTGATCATGCTGACATGGAAAAAAGTTGTATGGCTCCATTAAAAAGTTATTAATGCAAACTAATTACACATGACTAGAATAAGAACAGAAAAAATCACCAGCCACAAATAGAAACAAACAAAAGTTATCATTGATTAATTTAAAGTGATGTGTAAAAAAGATCCCGAAGGGGAATTACAAAAAAAAAGCCTCCCCAATTTCCAATAACCCGTGACAAAGAGCACCAAAAGGGAAATTGAATTTAGCCCGGTCAATTATTTCTTCCCAATTTGTTTCAATATCATAATCTCCTATCATTCTTTTCCAACCAAATACCCAATATTAGAGCTTTAATCACATTAATCCACAAGGTTTTTGCCGCTCCCTCCAAATTATGGCCGCAAAGTAGTTAGTTGGTGGATGATCTCTTTAGCAGATTTGCCCCAAACCCAAGACAAATGAAAAGGCTTAAACAGAGAATTCTAGCAATTTCTAGCAAAAGAGCAGTGAAACAGAAAAGGGTGAAAGTGTACCTTCTGAAGAACATGTACCCTCTCCCAGTTGTCTTGTAATAACTTGTAGATGTGAACTTCATTATTATTTGGACAAAATGCAACCACTATAAAATATAGCAAAAACATTAATATCAAAGGAGTAATCTTATTAAAAAATTAATACAATAGGAGTGAGATGATAAATCTACACATATTTTTTAATTGAGAATATATCTACACATAAATAGCATATAATCGTCATTTTCATCATTAGACAATGCAAAGTAACAACGAAACACCCACCCCCACCACCTTCCTCCCTGAGGCAAGCCAACGCAAATTAGCAGACTAAACTGATGACTGCCCAACTTCCCCAACAATTTTTCCATCAATTACAAGAAAATTACTTATCAGAAGTAATCAGAAATACAAACAAACAGTATGCATACTACCTCCAAAAAAACCCGTTATTTTACTAATGCTCTGTTTATCTCTGGGATTTTTAAGAGAATTCAAATTATAAGAGATTTGAAATGAATTCCTTAGTTTGATAATCTACCCTAGCATCCCGCCCGTTATTCCTCACTGAAATAAGATAAAACCCGGATCGCTGAAGCTGAATTAATGTCATTTGCCCTCTATCAAATTAACTTTTAACAACAAGGGGTGGAAGATTTGAACCATGAATGAATTCTTCAGGCTAACTAAACTGTTTGATTGCTGAGAAAAAATATACAAAATCATTCAATTAAAAACAGGAAAGGAAAGTAAAAGGCTAATTACTAGAGTGATCGGGGCTCCAAGCATGGCAAGTAATGCACTGAGCGAACTGGTGAACTGCAATTGCCGCCATTGTTTCGGAGCTTCAGTAGAGGAGAAGGTAATAAAATCGAGGAGAAATGAAATGAAAACCTCGAAATTCGGAAAAATGCGATGAGTATCTTTTCAATAATAGCTAGGGATTCAGAATCCCTAGAGATTGAGAAATGCAGGCAGTCCCAATTTAGATCTAAGAACAGACACGAATGAGATCCATGGCGAATAACAGCAAGTGTGTGTACTAAGAAAATTTATGTCTACTCCCACGTATAATCATTATTTTTTTATAATTATATTAGAACCTTAAAAACTAAGTCATTAAAAAATGGTTTTTTAGGTATATATATTGTAACGACCTGAATTTTCAAGAAAAATGATGTTTTGGTAATTTTTATACTCTTTTTGAAATTTTGTGTTATTTAAATTTTAGATAGTTTAATGCAATCGTCTCACTATCACGATTTCAACGCCACTAACGGATTTAAATTCTGAGTTTGGGATAAAAAGTTATCTTGAACTCATTCGTAAATAAAAAGTTTTATGGCTTCAATCATGCATAATATTTTGATGATGATAAAAAAAAATTATTCACTGGCAGTTTCGCAGTTTTTAAGTGACCATAGCGTAGAGCTCGAAACAATAATTTTAAAACATTTTGAATCATCAAAATCGGAGTTCAAACGAACAAGTTACGATTAAAAGAAAGTTAGTGGCGATAGTGGGACGAGGTCAAATTACATAATTTTAAAACCATAAAGTTATACGTTTCCGTTTTTTACCATAGGGGGTGTTTGCATATTAGCTCAATCACCGTAATCTTATTTACATTTTACCCTACATTAAATACATTTGCATTAAATAACTCATTCTTAAAATATTTGTAAAATTAAGTAACTATTAAGCCACTATCTCAAAAGTAACTCACTAAATTTAAATTTTATTTTTTTTTAATTATAAACAAGTCGTTTCATTGATGAATGAAAGAGCCAAAAAGGCTAAAAAGAATTACAAGAAAGCTTTCCAATTGGAAGCAATGATAGAGGGACCATAGTTATCAAAAGTATTATAATTAGCACTCTACATGGAGGCATTAAGAACACAAACGTCTCAAACTTCAAACCAAGGTCTAGTTTTTCCTTCAAAGATTCTTCTATTTCTCTCAAGCCAAATGTTCCATAGAATCGCTCGCACCCCGTTATCCCAAAAGATCCTGCCCTTTTTTTTACGAAGAAGAGACGAACTTCCAAGAAACGCCAAGAAATTAGCCTCGTGATTGGTGTGAAAGATCCATTCCATACAAAAAAAACTTAAAAAAAACAATCCCCCGCGAGAAAGCTGCAATCAAACAAAAGATGACTAGTTGTCCCCGAGCTGTTCTTGCAAAGGCTACACTAACTAGGCTAGAGAGAGATGCAAGGGTTTCTTGATTGAAACTTCTGACTCGAGTTGATGCCATCATTAATCACCAACCAAATAAACACTTTAGTTTTCATAGGGATGCCTTTCCAAACCAAACAAATATCGCTATCATGGGCCACAGAGATACCTTTCCACAGAGTTTTAAGAGCGGAATTGCAAGAAAAGCCATTAGTTTTGTTCGGGATCCATAATCTACTGTCATCTCTGTCACCGAGTTTAGAAGGTTCCAACATACTATGGAAGTTGAGCCATTCAACCACCTCATCATCTTTGAGATTTCTTCTAAACTCAACCACCCAAAACTTATGCTCCTCATGCCAAAAGCTATTAATCGGGTGCTTCTTGAGAACATCAATACGATAAAGTTTAGGGAAAGGAAGAGCTAGAGGAGCCTCACCAAGCCAAATCTGCTCCCAAAACAGAACAGATATGCCTCTGCCCACAGAAAATATGCAATTAACCACCATGAACTCTTTTAGCTTGTAAATTTGTTTTCAATGAGACCTGTTGCTACAACTAGGATTAAACCCACTGCACCAACCCGAGGTATCCAGCCCATGAATCCCTTTGATAACTTGATGCCAAAGAAGGTTTTGGTCCAAGGGAAAACGACATAGCCATTTTAGGAGGAGGGCTATGTTTTTGTGATTCAAACCACCAAACGCCAGCCCCCCATTGGCAATAGGGGAGGGATCTTTTCCCATTTGACAAGATGACAACCAGCCTTGTCTTCAGCCCCTTTCGAAAAAAAAGATCTTAGGAGTTTATCAATGGCTTTAGTGACAACAATAGAGGCTTTGAAAACAGAGAAAAAATACGTAGGGATGCTATTAAGAATAAAAGAAAGGATAGTCAGTCTACCTCCTCTAGATAACCAAAAATCTTCTTCCATTTAGCAATGCGTTTATGGATCTTGTCTAACACCGGGTCCCAAAACGCTTTAGAAGAAAGATTACCCCCAAGGAGGAGGCCGAGATAAATAAAAGGAAGCTCCCCCACCATAAATCTACCATTGACCCGTAGCCACTGTATCTCCTCATCCTCAAGGTTAATTCAAACAGCTAGAGACTTAAAGAGATTAACATTCAGCCATGATCCTTCTTCAAAGAGAACGACTGACTTGATGAAGTTGTTGATGTTGTCTTTATTAAAATGGGAGAATAGAAAAGTATCATCAGCAAATTGGAGATGTGAGACCTCTGTTAGGAATGGTGTCCTAGAACTTGTAATTATTTAATAAAGATAATTTATTTTGAATAAATTAAATAAATAAACATAAGTTCTTTATATTATCTAGATTGATTCAATGAATGATATTAGGAATGTATGGAAATATATTAATATCAAACATTCAAATAGTAAAACCCTAAGTTACTCTTATGAAATCATGACTTAGTATGTGAGTCATACGAGAGGATTAAAGTCGAGATGAGTAACTTAAAAGTGTCTATGGTAAATGGATAACGTTTGAGAACCTTACCTTGGTAACACTGCTAATAGCTTCGTATTTTGTTTATAGACAAATGATCTAATCCTGATCATTCATGTGGGTGACATGAAATGGAAGTATCATATGCAATGTTGATTGTATAAGACAGGACTAGGGGTGAAAGCAAACCCCCCCCCCCCCGCCCCGCTTCCCCGCCCCTACTCCGCCAAACCCGCTTCGTAAATGGTGGCAGGGGTAGGGGCGGGGGTGGGGTAGGGGAAAAAAAATTCCCCCATTTACTAAATAGGGCGGGGGAATGGGAATGGGAATGGCCCCAGCGGGGCCCCACCCCACCCCGTTTAGCACTAATATTTTTTCTTTAAATTACATACATTATGTTTGAATTTGGATTACTTATGTTTATTGAGACTCTTGAAATACCAAATTTGAATTTGGATTGATTTGATAATATTATAATAAAATGAAAATTGATTATGTATGTTTACGAAAATTGTCTTTGAATTGTTACTTAAGACTTTATAATGAAAATATATATTATGTTTGAGACTTTTAGTTTATTGTTAAATACACTGTATATGGAATGGAAAGAAATAAAAATGTGTATATCATATAATATTTATATTTGAAAATATTATAATTTATAACAAAATTTTAAAAAAAGTCATGCATTTTCTTTTAAATATTGCCTCTGCCCCGCCCCTACCCCTCCTTACCCCGCCCCACCCCACCCCATTTTTCCCACGCCTTGCCCCGCCCTTGTTCCATAAACGGGGAGGGGGAAATGTTAACAGAGGCAGGGGTAGGGGTGAGGTTTTTTTTCATTAAACGGGGCGGGGGATAAACGAGGGACCCCACCCCGCCCCGCCCCTTTTACACCCCTAGAAAGGACTACGATGTTTGATCAAATTTCTCATTAGTACCGTGTACGAGAAATGATCGAATATCAAACTAAGTATATCAACCGTGATAGATCTCAATCCTGAGTGAAATGTGGACTCCTATTTGTAGAGTTATGTTCTTTGATTCAAATGATTAAGAGGGATGTGTAAGAACGCTCAATACACTCCTGTTTTGGGAACATAATTAGATAAGTAGCTGGGAACGCATTTTTACGAGATGAAATTTATAACTTTCCTATAAATTAACGGTATCAGTATGATACTTAAACATTTTAGCAACTTTAGGAAACTCCCTTGATGTACTGACTAAAGACATGAACAAGTGACGCCATGACTTCTATTGATCACAGAAGTATATTATCTCTTGTTCGACTAAGGATAATGTTCATTGGAGAGTCAGCGGGAACACAAAGATAAAAGCGGTAATTACAGGGGCAAAACGCTAAATTTAATCCACCTGTAATTATGAGGGTTCTACGTGAAAGATATATCACAGATATAAATAAAGATAAACTAAATGGACATAACTCATCTATAGTGAGGGGAGTTCAGCTATAAATCTATAGTGGAATTATTCATAGTTAGATAATAAGTAATTAACTGATTATGAGTTAATCACTTAATTGACTAATTATTAAGCTCATGATTTATAGGTTCATCGGGTCTCTATGCTAGCCCAAATATCGTAGTCGCGAAATCAAGTAAAAGAAATAGAAATAAATTATTTAAATAGGCAATATTAATTGTTTAAATATTGAGTATATTTAAATGGTAATTAATATAAACATTATTAAATGTTTAAATAATGAATTTATCTAAACAGGAAATTAATAATGAAATATGATCAATTAGACATTATTAATTATTTAAATATTGAGTATATTTAAATGATAATTAATAATTTGAAATTAATTGATAATTATTAATTGTTTAAATAATTAATTTTATTTGAACAAAAATTAATTAATTAATAATAAAATATTGTCAATTAATTAAATAATAAGCTTATTTAATGGAAATTAAGAATTAAAATATTTATTATTAATTGTTTAAATAATGAAAATTATTTAAATGAAAATTAATAATTAAATATCATTTGATAATATTTAGTCGGGAGAAAAAATTTACATTATTAATTATTTAAATGGTAATTAATAAATTAATTAATTAAGTTGGACTTATTAATTTAAGAGAGAGTTTCAAGCCCAACTGAATTAATGAACCCAGTTGAAATTGGCCCAAAATAATTAATTAAATAAATTTGATTTATTAATTATTTATCATCAAATTTCCGGCCATCATATATAATTTGTAGGAGATAATTGTTTGAATTATATCCTAAAATAATTATATAGATTTATTTACCCAAGATAAATAAAAAAAAAAGAAAAGAAAATATCTTCTTATTTATCTATGGTATTTTTGAAAATACCAAGATAATGAAAAGACAATATCTTTTTCTTTTTGTATTTATCTCTATGGAATATCTTAATGAGATTAGATTTTCATTTAGCCTATAAATAGAAGGCTTGAGTCATTCATAAATCACACAACTCAATTCACAAGAAATTGAAATTTTTTCATCCTCTCCTCCCTTGCCTTTACCGATTTTGACATCATATTTTAGGAAGAAAATTTCTTCTAAAGTTCGATTCCAAAATCGGGTTTCGTTTGATCGATTGAGATATAGCGTAGAAGATCCGGTGTTGCTGAGGATTTGATGTTGTAAAGAAACCTCCAACAAATTCTCCATTTATTACTCAATGTAAGTGAATAACCTTTTATTTTCGAAAACGAGCATGAATCTACATGTTTTTATCACAAACTGCATGATATTAATAGATTCGTAATTAAATGTTAATTAGATTACTAAATGATATTTCGCTAATTTAGTAGATCAATCCCTTCAACCGCCACATTACCAACCTTGAATCTCTGAATCAACCCTCTAGTTTGATTTCTAAGGAGAAGTCTGCTTAGACTATCAGCCACCAAAAGGAATAAAAAGGGGGATAAAGAGTCACCTTGTTTCACACCTCTAGAAGCACCAAATTTTCCTTTAGCTCTACCATTAATAAGAACAGAAAAGTTAACATTTTTTAGGCAGCCTTTCATCTCTCAGCAAGCACTTTAGCTATAATATTGTATAGGCTGGTAGACTAATAGGGCGAAAGTCTTTCACAATAATAGCATCCACTTTTTTGGGGATAAGGGTGATAAAGGTAGCATTAACACTAGTATTGATGATTCCCTTCTCAAAAAACTCACAGAACACCTTCATAACATCTCTCTTGATGATGTTCCATGTTTTTTTTAAAAGAATTCAATAGAAAAACCATCTGGACCAGGAGCTTTATTTAAACCTAACATAGAAATGGCGTTGTGAACTTCTTCCTCAGTGAAAGGAATTGTGAGCCAAGCACTGTCCCTAGTGGAAATAGGATTCCACTCAATCTCATCCCAAAAAAACCTACTGTCCACTTTTTTGGAAAACAATTAAGAGAAATAGTCAACAAAATCCCCTTCCACAGCATCAATATTCAGTAGAAGATCACCTGAATGCGCCATAACTTGATTGATATACCTTTTCTTTCTCCTCCTTTTTATGAAACTATGAAAAACTTTAGAATTTTCATCCCCCCCCCCTTTGCAACGAAATGGATTTGCTTTTCTGCCTCATGTAGATGCTTTCTTGCCTTATAAGATCCAAAATCTCTCTTCTCAATCTGCTTTCTTCTTCTCTTTGATTTGGACTTAACACCCCATTTTCATCCCTCAAATCCAGAATTTCAATAGCCGATTTCACCTTATCTTTTTTAGAGAAAAAATTCCCAAAGACCTTCTTATTCCAGACCTTTAAATGGCTTTTTAACAATTTCAGTTTTCTTATGAATGAATGCCCTAGCCAGTGACTGTCTTGCATAGAGAACCACCAAGACTCCATTTGACCTATGAACAACTTGTGATCAAGCCATATATTTTCAAATCTTAAGGGTGGGGGACCCCAATTAAAGTTGCCAATAGTTAAAAGTAGGGGAAAGTGGTTTGATGTTATCTCTTGAGCCTGTCGAGCCTAACATTCGGATAAAGATTGAGCCAATCCTGGGTAACGAAAAAACAATCTATTCTTGAGTGAATAGGGGCTCCTCTGCAATCAGACCAAGTGAACCTCCCATTTCTCAAGGGAATATCTTTCAGATAAAGATCATCCACCAACTGATTGAAATCACGCATGCTCTTGGTAATCCTCCCACCAATAGACTTCTCAGCCACCTAACGAATAACATTGAAATCACTAGCCAAAGTCCATTTGCCCGAACAGAGACCACCAAGGGCAGCCAACTCCTGCCAAAAAGAAGGTCTATCTCTCTTATGATTTGCACCATACACTCCTATGCACCAAAAAACGGAGAGATCAGACAACTAAATTTTAACAGTGAGGGTAAAAGCTCCTTCATGCGCTTCTAAAATAGTCAGATCCGGATCAAACCACATAATAATTATACCACCTCTAGAACTAAGGGAATCAAGAGTCAACCACCGAACAGAATTGCTACTCCAAATAGATTTAACCAAACTCCTATAAAAAACAAGTTTAGTCTCTTGTAAAATGACTAAATAAGGATCACAGCTACAAATCACATCTCTCACCAGACTTCTTTTGGAGGCAGCCCCAAGACCTCTAACATTCTAACTAAGAATCCTCATTCACAAAATTAGTGTCCCTTTGGAGAATCAAATATCTTGATCTCTCATACTTGATGTTATTTCTTAAGTTTTGTAACTCTCTATTACCTTTGACAGCTCTTCTATGAATCTTATTAGCATTCAAGGGATTTTTCTTTTTAAGAGGCAGAATGTACGCACCCTTGCTACGAAGGCAATTTTCTAAGGACACTCTTCTTTCCTACACCAATCAACAATTGCTATAAAAGTACCATCTCTACCATCATCATCTTCTTAAATATCTTCCATGGAATCATCAGCTTCATACATAGCACACAAGTTTTTAGCTTTGCCCTTAGATTTCTTTTTCCGCAAGGGAGCAATAGTGGTTTCTGTAACTTGTAGCCATTCATCAAGTTTTATTCTTTTTTCACCAAAGCCATCCACAAAGAGGATAAAAGTACCCATCACCTGACCAACTATGTTAGTCTTCTCCCCAACAATTGGAAAATGATATGGAAAAGCCACATTGATGCATTCTTGAGGTTCTGGAACCACCGCTAACTCTCTACTCAAATTAGAAAAGAGCAAATCTTTGGGGCTATCAAGAAAGAAAAATATTGCTCCCAGATCATACACTGGCCCTTCTAAAATCTCAACATCATCATCCTCAACTGCCCTCTGAATGAATCTGACTTCAGGAGTTTCATCGTTCTTCTGACTCGTTGCATCCTCACAAGGACTTGAGTTATAGAAATCAAGATCAGAATCCGTAACCAGATTGCTGTCTAAAGGGGTGGTATGATGAATTTCTTTTTGTTTGAAAGAAACCTGAACGTGATTTTTCTTTTTAAGAAGCTCTGAAGTCTTCACACTTGTAAAGCTTGGAACAATTTCTTTTTTTCCTTTTCCCTTATCAACTTTTCTCCAAACTTCCTTCTTATGCCCAACTTTCAACATGCTACAGGGCCTATGACTGATACAATAGGAACCGTAATTTAGCAAAGCGTCTTCTGACTCATTTAAATAATAAGCTTCTTTTCTTAAATTGCCCTTAAACTTCCCCTCAGCAATAGTAACTGGAGCTAAAACAGTGCTACATCCACCAAGCTAAAAAAAGCTCTCTTTTCCCAAAGACAAATCAGAAAAGCTGTTTTTCAAAGGGATATTAGGTACCGTGTTGACAGCCTGTACAGAGGGAAGTTGACAATTTTTAAGGTCCGAGTGTACCTTTTTGACAGAGGGATGACGTTCGTTAACCAAACCTTCACACAAAAACTAGGTTTGGGTAATACCCAGGGGATTAAGACCCTTTGCAACTTTGTCTCCCAATACCATTCCATCTAAGATTCTGGGCACCTCACCGTAATATTTCAAAGATCTTTGTTTCAACCATTTCCAATCCTGGAAGGCAACCACATTAGCCACAAAAGCTTGACCAAGGGAGTTAAAGACTATTATTTCTACAGGGATGAAGCCATTAACATTCTTCTTAACTTGGATGACAGCTTCAAAACAACCAATTCAACTTTGGGTCTTCTTTGAGCATTTAATATACCCCCGCATTTATCACCAATCACCTTAAAGACTTCAACATTCCAGTACACCAGGGGAATGTTGTGAATCTTAAGCGATCCCCCATAGGTGAAGGGAGTGTTTTACTAAATTAGCGGACTATCATTTTGTTAATTACTTATTATCTAACTATGAATAATTCCACTATAAATTCATAGCTGAACTCCCCTCACTATAGATGAGTTATGTCCATTTAGTTTATGTTTTATTTATATCTGTGATATATCCTTCATGTGGAACCCTCATAATTACAACTGGATTAAATTTATCATTTTGCCACTGTAATTACCGCTTTATCCTTGTGTTCCCGCTGATTCTCCAATGAACATCATCCTTAGTCGAACTAGAGATAATATACTTCTGTGATCAGTAGAAATCGTGGCGCCACTTGTTGATCTCTCGAATCAGTACATCAAGGGATTTTCCTAAAGTTCCTAAAATGTTTAGGTATCGCACTGATACCGTTAATTTATAGGAAAGTTATTGATTACATCTCGTGTAAATGTGTTCTCAACCACTTATCTAGTTATGTTCCCAAAACAGGAGTGTATTGAGCGTTCATATCATATCGCTCTCAACCATGTGAATCAAAGAACCTAACTCCATGAATAGGAGTCCACATTTCACTTATCACGGTTGATAAACTTAGTTTGATATTCGATCATTTCTCGTAAATGGTACTAATGAGAAATTTGATCAAACATCGTGGTCGTGTCTTATACAATCAGTATTGCATATGATACTTCCATTTTATGTCACCCACATGAATGATCAGGATTAGATCATTTGTCTATAAACAAAATGTGAAGCTATCAACAATGTTACCAGGATAAGGTTCCCAAATGTTACCCATTTACTGTAGATACTTTTAAGTTACTCATCTCGACTTTAATCCTCTCGTATGACTCACATACTAAGTCGTGATTTCATAAGAGTAACTTAGGGTTTTACTATTTGAATGTTAGATATTAATATATTTCCATATATTCCTAATATCATTCATTGAATCAATCTAGATAATATAAAGAATTTATGTTTATTTATTTAATTTATTCAAAATAAATTATCTTTATTAAATAATTACAAGTTCTAGGACACCACTCTTAACAATAGGATGGTAGGAGATCCATTTTCCCATGCTTGACAGTATTCCTGTAGTCAAACTTCAATAACACCTCTTCCTAATTACACCAATGTTGACTAGAGCATAACTTATTAGCAATCAATTTGTTAGGACATAAGAGCAATGCTTTATCTAGATGGAAAGGGTTAATTTCAAACATTTCTTCCCAGTGGAGAATTTAATAATTTTTCAGAATTTTCCCCTAAGTATCGTGAAACTGTCTCCTCAACACCACAATCGTGATGTTAAGATTAAGATTACAGACCACTTCCTCCATCTGAGGGTCATCTCCCACTTAATCTCTGTGGGTGTTACCCAAAGAAAGAGAATCCACCTGAGGCCTTGAAGAAACGTCCATCACATTATCAGCCATAGCCTTAGTAGTCGAAGGAACTCCATTAACACCAAACGAAGTAGAAATCTCCCTGGAATTAGCTTTCTTGGTAACTTCCACAAAAGATGTGGAGTGTCTAACAAATGTGTCACTTCTCAACTTCGCATCAACCACCAGAACTTCAAACTTACCTTCAATCAGGTGAATGAATTTCTTCCATCCATCATTATCTACACCAGAAGGTATGAAGATGTTCGACTTCTCCCCGTTTTTCAGAACCTTGTAGACATCCGCAAAGGTACCTCTCCTATTAGTAACTTTTTGTACCCAACAAGTTTAATTATCACAATCCTTCCTCATGAAGAATTTTTGGTTTTTTGGCCTACGGATTATCATCTCAAAACATCCCTTACCCAAGCCACTATTTGATGCTCTAGAGACAAGGCATATCAACTGTTCTTCTCCCTAAATAAAGCTCTACCATTCTTTTTGGATTGATCAGATCCAAGGAAAAAGGATCTTGTTATCGATCTTGACTACTCTCTATATTAAAAGTCATTCATGCAATCTTACAGCTCTACTAAAGGATCCATGTGTAGTGAATTAAAGGAAATGAGGGGGGAACTTAGAGAGGAGCCACCGTAGAAGACGGTGGGAGAAAAGAGAGAACCCCACCGGCGAAGGCACCGGGAGGGTTGAAAGGGAAGTCTTCGGAAGAGTGTCAGAGAGAGTTTTTAGTGAGACTAGATTCTTACCACGTGCATCGCACGTTATATTCTATCTAATATAGAATAATTTAAAGGTTTAACATATTTTTTATTCTATAAATCTTTTTTGAAATAACTTTTCTTTTATTAATTTTTTTAATTATTAAACGTATTATTATTTTCTATTTAGGATTTAAATTATTGTATACTTTACTAATTCAATGAATTATATGTAGTTGATTTTCTTTTTATTTAAGACATTTTTTTTCTTCATACTACAAAAAAACTGTCAAAATGCGACCAGAAATTTGCGACCAAACAAAACGGGTAGTTTTTTGGTGACCACCTGGTCACTTTTTTTGAAGGTTGACTCTAAGTGACCATCTGGTCACTTTTTTTGCGACCGGATCGCGACCAAAAGCAGAAGTAGTCATAAAAAATGGCACGAAATTATGGCGCGAAAGAAGCGACTAATTGGTCACCTAAAAAACGACCATCTGGTCGCATTTTTGTGACTAAAATATGACTTGGTAGCAAAAAATGGCGCGTAATTTTGGAGGGAAGAAAGCTACCAAGTGGTCACAATTATAAGTGACTAAATGGTCGCAATTTTTGTGACCATTAGTGAGCAGTGGTAGCTTAAAATTGGAGGGAAAAAAGCTACCAAGTGGTCACAATTATAAGTGACCAAATGGTCGCAATTTTTGTGACCTTTATTGAGCAGTGGTAGCTTAAAATTGGAGGGAAGAAAGCTACCAAGTGGTCACAATTATAAGTGACCAAATGGTCGCAATTTTTGTGACCTTTATTGAGCGATGGTAGCTTAAAAATTTGGCAGAATTAAGCTACCACGTGGTCACATTAAGAAGTGACCAGGATGGTCGCAAATCTTGTGATTTTATGTGGCGATAATATATAAATAATTTGGTGGGATAAAAGCTACCAAGTGGTCACCAAAAAAAGTGACCATGTGGTCGTAAATTCGACTTGATGTGACCCTGGGCAGTGACACAGGTTGACTCCCCTACATTACCAGGTGGATGATCCTCGCATCATTTCTTTGGCAAAGGGACCTGGACGGATAGCAAGGTCGTATGGTGGATACGTCGGTAACGGTTACAGATTTCAAACGAAGGCCCATTCAGTGAACAGGGCAACAAACAACAGTGGTGTTTGCATCAAAGGTCACGTGTTCGGCAAAAACGAAGACGATTACTTCGGAGTAATCGATGAGATTCTTGAGATTCAATACGCAAGTTCAACGCTAAAACGCATTGTTCTGTTCAACTGCACTTGGTTCGAGACAACCAGACGAGGTGGAGTCCGTAAGATTGATCATTTACAAATCGTTGAGGTAAACAAGTCTAAGCATATGCGCACCGCTGATAGGTTTGTCCTGGCTTCACCAGGCGATTCAAGTTTATTACCCGAACTATCCGATTAATAGACGAGATCCGGCCAGATTGGTTAGTTGTTTGTAAAGTTAAACCACGCCAGGTAGAAGAAAACTTGTCCGAGAAAGACGACCATGCAGAGGAAGCTGTTGCTTTTCAAGAAGATGAGATAAGATGTCGTGCAATCGACGATGGTCAGAATGCAAGTACTCTTCGTCCTTTGAACGATGGAACGATAACATTGCATGATGATGATGATACAAATGCTTCCACTTCTCACGCACGTGACATTGATGCTAAATTTATTCGAGACGATGAATCCGATGAAGAAAAAGAAGAAGACTTTATGTGACGGACTTCTTGGAGACGATGATGAATGAGACATTTCGTAACTTGATTATTCACTGTGTATGTGTTTATTAAAACTATTTCTTTAATTAATGATTAAAAAAATATATATATTAATATTTGTGACCATGTGGTCGCAATTTAACACAAAAGGTGACCACATGGTAGTAATTTAGAAGGGAAAGGCGACCAGTTGGTCGCATTTGTGGAAAAGTATAATTATATTTTTCAAAAAATATAAGTGAAATTACGACCATATGGTCGCAAATCTGAGCGGTAAATTTAAATTTTTCATGAAATTTATGGCAGTGAATTTAAAAATTACGACCATATGGTCGCAAATCTGAGCGATAAATTTAAATTTTCATGAAATTTATGGCGGTGAATTTAAAAATTACGACTGTCTGGTCGCAATTGTTGATGGGACTCGTGATATGACAGCTGTTCTGGGTAATGGTAAATGGGCGACCAAATGGTCGGTTTTTCAATAAATGCTACCAGATGGTCGCAAATATCTCTAAAAATGCGACCATGTGGTCGTAATTTCCCAAAGACGCGCGAGTTTTCGCTTTCTGGTTATGATTACATATTTGCGACCATTTGGTAGCAAAATCGATTTAAATTCAGGATCGCCTTCCTTCCCCCGTTTCCTTTTCCTTTCCTTTCTCTTTTTCTTTCTCTTTTTTCTTTCTTTTCTCTCTTTCCCCGCCCGTTCCCGTTGTTTTTTCCCCGTTCCCATTCCCCGTTCCTACTCTAAACCTAAAAAATCCTAAACCTCCAATCCCGGTTTCTATTACGAGGTTAGTTTTCGTATACATTTTAAGTTTTAAGTTAGTTTTAGTTTATGTTTAAATTTAGTTTTACTTAGTTTTAATTAATTAGTTTAGTTTAATTTTGTTAATTTCATTAATTGTAGTATAATGAATTTAATTTAGTGTAATTAATTACTTAGTTTACTTTAGTTTAATTCATCTAATTTTAGTTTACTTTAATTAATTAATTAGTTTAGTTTAATGTTGTTAATTTCATTAATTTTAGTTTAATTAATGTAATTTAGTTTAATTAAGTACTTAGTTTACTTAAGGTTAATTAATCTAATTTCGTTTACTTTAATTAATTAATAAATTTTAGTTCAATTAATCTAATTTTAATTTAGTTTAATTTAATTAATTAGTTTAGTTAAGTTTAGTTTTTATTAATTAATGTTAGTTTACTTTAATTAATTACTTAGTTCACTTAAGCTAATTTTAGTTTACTTTAATTTAATTAATTAGTTTAGTTTATTTTAGTTTTAATTAATTAATGTTAGTTGAATTTAATTAATTTTAGTTCAATTAGTCTAATTTAGTTTAATTCTTCATTACTTAATTTACTTTACTTTAATTAATTTTAGTTTAATTGTTCACTACTTAGTTTACTTTAATTACTTCATTTTAGTTCAAGTAATCTAATTTTAATTTACTTTAATTCAAATTAATTAGTTAGTTTATTTTAAATTATTTACTTAATTTATGTTAGTTTCATTTACATTATTTAATCAATTTAATTTAGATTATTTCATTAATTAATTAATTTAATTTATTTCAATATTTTAATTACGTAATTAGTATTAAATTAGTTTAGTTTGGTTGTAGGATTATGACGGGTAGACAATGTCCTCCCCAGTCAGACGAGCCTGACGACGTGAGTGACGAGGCGTCTCCTGCCCGCCACCGCGCCGCCCGATGTGGACGACTACAGAGGAGTTGGACGACCCTCCTCCTCGATTCGAGCCGGGACTTGCTGCGGACTTGGATCCCAGGCGGCGGCCATTTATCATCGACGCCTCCTCCGCCACCCCGCCCCTCATGATAGTTCTAGGATGCTTTAAGTCGTATAAAACGTTTTTTGAATATTTGATATATATATTTTTTATTCTAATTCCAATTTTTTGTTATTAAATTTTAATATTAATTAAATAAATAATTAATAATTAATTAACTAATTATTGAAATTTAAATTTAAAAAAAAATTCTCAAATGCGATCATATGGTCGCATTTTATGTGACCAACTGGTCACTTATCTTCAACATAAATTGCGACCAGATGGTCACTTTTTAAGCGACCATCTGGTCGTATTTTGACTGAGTCCAAAAGTGACCATTTGGTCACATAAAATACGACCATTTGGTCACTTTTTTATGTGACCAACCTGGTCACTTATCTTCAACATAAATTACGACCAGGATGGTCACTTTTTAGCGACCATCTGGTCGTATTTTTGATCGAGTCAAAAGTGACCATTTGGTCACATAAAATACGACCATTTGGTCACTTTTTTATGTGACCAACTGGTCACTTATCTTCAACATAAATTACGACCATATGGTCACTTTTTAGCGACCATCCTGGTCATTTTTTCAAAAGGTTGACTTTTTTGCGACCAAACTTTTCTCTGGTCGTATATTTGTGACTATCCAGTCGACAAATTCTGACCGACCAGGCTTTTTGGCCACCACCATTTTGGTCGCGTTTTTGGTCGCATTATACACTAAAAACGACCATTTGGTCGCAATTTTCTGGTCGCAAATTGACAGTTTTTTTGTAGTGATATACTACCAAATAAAAATAAACCGTTTGTTCTAAATATATATACTTCTTTTTTAAGTTAATTTATTCATTTCTATTTTTAATCATAATTCAAGAAATTATATTAGTTTTTTAAGGTTTATTTTAAATTTATAAATATTTCTTATGAAAAAATATAAAGTTTATTTTAATATTATAAAATATTATACCCTTACAAATTCAATAAATTAGATTTTGTTGTAATTTTTTTTTATATTAACTTAAAAAAACAATTTATTTTTTTAGTTATTTTAAAATTAAATCACCATCACCTATATTAAATCATTTAATATTTAAATACTTAAATATAATTTTTTTTTATAAATGTGTGATAAATCTAAATAAATAATAGTTATTCTAATATCACATTCAATTTCACATGTTGTACTTTATTTTTCAACTATTTTGTAATTTGATGTCGTGAAAGCAATAAAAAGCCATTGAATTTATTAAAAAAATTGACAATTTCTTATTAATTGATTGATAAATATTTTAATATTATAAAGAAAAAAAATCAAATTAGGTTAATATATGAGAAAAGTAAAAGTATGAAGAGGAAAAAAAAGTATCATCATAATGCAAAAAAATGTCACTTTATAATGTAAATCTATTATTTTTTACATCTCCAAAATTTATTTTTCTAAAATTATATGAAGTGTGGCATGCAATGGAAGATAAAAGGTGGGCATAATAATATAAAAATGTGATATTTAATAGAAAGTGGAGTATTAATAGCAATGACATATTTAGTAATTTTGAAATTTTAAAAGGGTATTTATAATGGCATTGTAGTAATTTCAAGATTTTAAAAAGGATATAATTGTCCAAAAATGTTTCTCAATAGAGATAAAGCAATATTATCATGATAAAATTATAAATTAAGTGAGCTGCAAAATCAATTAAATAGATCAATTACTAATCTAAAATAATAACTTTAATAATTTAAAAACAGGATCCTAACATTCTCATTCCAAAGTCATTGATTCCCATTTCCATGTTGAGACATCTCCATAAGAGGTGAAATTTATTTTTCAATAATGGTAGATTTATGAATCCATTTTTTTTAATTGATGAATCCAAACCAAACGTTTGAAACGTTTTATTCAGTCAAACATTTTAATTAATTTATATTATAGTTTTTACCAATAAATTCATTAAAAAAAATGATGGGGCTCATTCTTTTACTTCTTAACACTAGCATTGAACACTTTGATGCTCACATTAACTAATTTCACGAGACAACTATACGAACCTATAGCACTAAGCGTCAAAAAACTCGTAAATAATATTTTAAATATATTAGCCTCCTATGCTCTAAAAGGTTTAAAGAAAGCCCCTTAACCACTATTGTACCAAAAAAAAAAAAAAACGTTTACTACCTGAACTATTCAAAAAAGAAAAAAAACAAAAATTATTTCTCCTCGATAACTCTAGTAACTGTTTAACTTTTTTTTTTCTCTAAAACAAAATGAGTATGATATTCTTAGTACCATCATAGTGATTAATGTCCATCCGAAGCAACAAGAAAACTCATTGTATCATAGCAGAACATAAGGGACTATATTAAAACTTTTAGAAACATAAGGGACTAATTATATTTTTTTTTAAAACATGGGATTAAATTAGAATTTTATAAACGATAAAGACTAAATTAAAAATTGCCACAAATATTCGAGACCAAGTGTATATTTTAACTTAAAATTAATAAAAGCCATCACATAGACTTGCCACATCAACTTTCAATTAATTTTTAGGGTAAAATACCATTTTGATCTCGGAAGTTTCGCTTAGGTTTCATTTTCGTCCTTAAACTTTCAAAATTACATTTTCGCCCCTGAACTTTACGATTCGTTCCGTTTTGGTCTTTCAGTCTTTGTTTTTCTATCTAGAACACTAATGGAGGGCTTATGAGGCATGCAATTTTTTATAAGCATATGAGGCATGTAGTTGATGATGTGACATTATAAAAATATATCGTGAGGTTAGATACCATGAAAAAGTGAATATAGAGTGAGATTATTCTTATTTTTTTCTCCTTAATTTCAATCTTAAAACTCATTATATATTTGTTTTTCTAAATCATTTAACCTCATTGTATATTTATATAATGTCACATCATCAATTACATACCACATAAACCCCCCGGTAGTGTCTTAAAGGAAAAAACACACATAAAATGACTAAAACGGAACAAATCGTAAAGTTCAGGGACGAAAAGTGTAACTTTTGAAAGTTTAGGGACAAAATGAAACCTGAGTGAAAGTTCACAGACCAAAATAGTATTTTACCCTAATTTTTAATATAAAGACTACTCTAAATAAAATTCTTAGCTGGAAATTTTTTCAACAACTTATTGTAATATAAATTCGGAAGATAAAAATGGCTACAAAGTAATTTTCACCCAATCATAATTAATAATTGAAAAGGTACAGAGCCAGGAAACTGGGACCGTGCCTAAACAAAATCAACTTTGCTTTTATATGGCAATGCAAATGCATTTGAGCTTAGCTAGCTTGCAATGTCTTGTGCTATTATTGGTGGAACAAATCTGCAGTTTTGAAGAGTTTGCTCAAAGATATGGCCTACTTTGAGAAGTTTACCCTGCACACATCATAGAAATTGTTCAGATTACAAACCAATAGTTTGAAGGTCTCCATAATGCATTCATTCCTGTGGAATCATGTTACAATCAATTTGGGGCCGGTGTGGGGGGCAACAATCAGGCAAAGAACCAGAAGGAGTCATCGTCAATCTCGGTAGTAGTTTCAATTTCAAAACCAATAGAGATTAAACAATACCTCATCAAATGCTGCACCGATCATTTGAAGACCAACCGGGAGGTCAGACGAGCCGTCTCGAACAAATCCACAAGGCAACACCAATGCAGGTAGCCCAGCTAAGTTAACATTGACCTGTCAAGAGTATGAAACAATTAAAAAGAAGTCATATAGAGCTTTAACATGTCATTAATCATCATATTATCACTTTCATGGCATTGTAAATTCAGACTATTCAAAGTTCAATACAATTTGCAGATTTTATACAAATTCCTAGAATTTAGTTTACATCACTATAGATATATGTAACTATTAACATCTATTTTTTGTAAATGCCTACCTAATCATCATATTATCAACTCGTAACTATTAACATCTATTTTTCGTAAATGCCTACTTAATCATCATCTCATCAACTCGTAACCATTAACATTTATTCATAAATGCCTACTTAATCATCATATTATCAACTCGTCATAATTTGACCTTTGACTGACTTTTCTTTACATACATGTCAGCCATGGTATCATTTTCTTAATTAATTCTCGTCTTTCTCCCTCTACTATCAAGAAAATGCTAACCTTCGAAGCAGTCTCAAAAGGAGAGGTTTATGTGTATACCTTTAATTGATTATCTATTTATTGATTTTTTTGTTCATTAATTCTTATAGAATCTGAAGAGAGTAGAGGAGAGAGTAGGGAGATGCGAGAGTGTGAAATAAACTTTGATATCTCTGTTAAAAAAAACTGAATGATCCTAGTTCTCAATATGATTTAGTCCTATCAGTTTATGGGGGTATTAGAAATACTTACGGTCATGATGTCACCGGCATACATTGCCAAAGGATCGTTCACCTTTTCACCTATCAAAAAAAGACAAATCGATCACAAAAGTCCTGTACAAACAAATTGAAAGACACAATATGTTAAAAGACATACCAATTCTATAAGCGGCAGACGGAGCAGCAGGTGAAATTAAGATGTCATTTTCATCTAATGCTGCTCTGAAGCTTTTCTGGATAATGGTTCTAACCTGAAACACTATTGCAATCATAAAAAAACCCCTTGAACTCATCTGACATTTTAGTAGGTATCATAACAAAAAGAATTATAATAGTTAATAATCATATTCGTCCCCTGAAACTACACCAACTGTTCAATAATTACAGTGCTAACTGCTAACTGTTCTTTACGATTCAATACGACTTATTTTGCCGGGAGTTGTTAAGAATTGAGGAAGTTAATAAGAAGCTTCTAGTTTTTTTAACTGTAAAACATGGATGACAATCATGAACACCATCAGATGCTGCTTTGCCTTCTATAATAGAGCTAACCCCTTAGAAATAAAACACGAGCATAAAATGTGGCACCTGCTGGGCACGCTTGTAGTAAGCATCATAATAACCAGCTGAGAGAGCATATGTTCCCATCAAAATTCTCATTTTAACCTGCAATGTGAAAATGGGTCGATCTAAGTTAAACGGACGAGGTTAAATTCAATTAATATATTTCTCAACTTAACTCTGTATGTTCTAGAAAAGGAAAAGACCCTTTGAATGAATAATAAAATCGACAATCTTCAACATCAATGCTTTCATAAAAAAAATAAACAATAATAATTGAAAAAAAAATCAACATCAATGCAATTCAAGAGAAAAGTTAATACCTCAGGACCAAATCCTTTTGCTCTAGAATTTCCATATAGAGCAGTTAGCTCATCTGCAACAACTTGATTTCCATACCTACAAGTCGGTAGTCAAATTAATCAGAATAAATTATATCCCACCAAAGGAAACACTTGAAAATAATGTTTGAAGTCTTCAAATGGTTTTTCAAACCTGGAAGAACCAAACAACTTCTTATAGAATAAAAAATCAATAATTAGTCTTGTTCCGGCAGCTACTCAAGTCTATGAAAGAAACATTTTTTTAAAACATCATTTTTTTTATACCGTGAGTGTCCGGGCCAGCTTACGCGCACCACGACTAATCTCAAGGGACAACCTCATGACCCTACAACACTTGGCGTCGGTTTAATCGTAGGATAATATCCTAGGTAGGTGGCCAACATGGTTTGAACCCATGACCTCAAGATTGGAAAGCAACCCCTTCACCACTAGGCCAACCCATGATTTTTTTTTTAAACATCATCAATTTTAACTCTACTTCTATTCTTGAATAAAGAATATTAACTTCTTTTAATTTCAACTACAAATTAAATATTTCTTAAACAATGTAGCCCAGCAGCAAGTTACCTGACTCCATCATAACGTGCTAAGTTTGAAGACGATTCAGATGATGCAAGAATGTAATAGGCAGGCAGCCCAAGGGAGAATGATTGGAGTGATACCTACAAGTGACAAAAATAAAGAAGAATGGCATGAATAATAAAGAACTAAAGCAAGTCAACTATAGAAATCGAAGCACCAAAAGCCGTAAATTAAGACAATACAAACCTCATTAATGGAGCATCCTAGTTCTTCAAGATGTGAAGCAGCAGCACGTACAGCAGAATTGACTCTGCTGTCAACACCATCATCAAGAGTTTCACGAATCAGACCGACCTTCAGTCCCTTTAAGGGTTTAGATCCCAAAAGATCAACAGCAGTAAATTGTGTTGTGAAGTCAGGAACCTCCTGAAAGAATTTTACAAAAATAAAATTTTAAAAATGTCATAAGAATGTACTTTTATCAATAAACTATGCAAATGACGATAAAATTGCAAGCACAGAATTCATTATCTGATTCTACAATTTTCAATTTCGAATATGTCGTCTTTCCCAAGTGCAAGAACAAAAATCATATGCCCTCATCAGTAAAAGCAAACTGAGACTATAGAAGTCACTTAACTGCTAAACAAAAAATCACGAGACAACGGTATTTATTTACCACCAAACCTTCCGAGAAAATTGGGCATAGACTAACCTTTCTTTCACATGCTCAATTCTTTTAACTCACTCATTTTCAACCACAAAAATAATTGCAAACAACACTGAAAAACATAATTACAGCACATTACGAATTTTATTTTTGAACAAGGCAAAAGATATTTACTCGCTTACTACTAGTGGCATCAAGTGTGTCATGACCCGAAATTGCATGTAGAAGAATCCCAGCATCAGCAACTGTTGTACCCAAGCAGCCAATAACATCAAGTGATGAAGCATAGGCCATGAGTCCAAATCTTGAAACACGACCATATGTCGGTTTCAACCCAACAACACCACAAAAAGATGCTGGTTGCCGCACACTTCCACCGGTATCACTTCCTAGAGAAACCACACATTGCCTAGCAGAAACAGCTGAAGCAGAACCTCCCGATGATCCTCCCGGTACCCTAGTCAAATCCCACGGATTTGCAGTCACCTAATGAATGAACATATGCACCACCTGAGTAAACCAACCCATGTTACCAAATGGGAAGTAACTCCAAAGTTTCATTTTTAACATATACATTCTTAAGTCTACACATGAGGACTGAATGAAGTAATGATACAATGATATACATACTCACCATTGAAGTTTCCCCCTTTTTACTAACTTCATAACAAAAGAAATGTTGAATTTGAAAAAAGAACAGAGAACCATACATTCAAACTTTGTAAAAAATAAAACTTATATATATTTTTTGGCAGCAAATTTAAAACTTAAATTAAAGAGAACCCAATTGTATAACTTAAACTAAAAATCGAAAAAACAATTGAATATTAAACAATTCTGTTTTTCAAAAATCAAAAAGTGAAAACAGAAAACAAAAAGGTCATCAAAAGGGAACTTAAACTTAAACTAAAGAAAACCCAATTGTACAATTTTAAACTTTTATAAGTTCTTATTCTTATAAACAACAAAAACAAGAATGCCACAAACCTTAAAAGCAGATCCTTCAGTAGAACTACCCATACCAAATTCATCCAAATTAGTTTTCCCAACCACAATTCCATCCAATTCCTTAACTCTCTTAACAGCAGTAGCATCAAATGGAGGAACATAGCCTTCAAGAATCCGAGATCCAGCGGTAGAAGGCAAACCCATAGTACAAATATTATCCTTAACGCCAACAAGAACTCCAGCCAAAGGACCCAGTTGTTCATTTCTCTGAATTTTGTCATCAATGAGACGAGCTTCACTCAAAACTTTATCAGAAACATGGAGAAAGGAATTGATGTGAGGCTCTAAAGAAATAAGACGGGTAAGATAGGATTCAGCTAATTGAGTAGCAGTAAATTGTCGGGAAAGAAGTGAATGACGAATGGAGAGAATTTGAGAGTTAAGGGGAAGGGGAAGGGAAGAAGTGGGAATTGGAATTGGAATTTGGTCAGTGAGAGTGGAATTGGTAATGGGGTGGGTTTGTTTGTGGGAGTGAAAGAAGAATGGTTTGGAATGGAGATTTAGAGGAAATCGAACAAGGGTACGAGGTTGTTGAAGAGTGGATAGCATCATTGTAAAGCCTGTCGGAGAAGAGATAGAGAGCAGGGAAGCTGCTGACTTTAAGCTTGGTTTTTAATTTTTATCAGTGAGGAGATAAGAAAGGGGATGGGATGGACATTGTGTAGGTCATAAGCATAACTAACTTTAAGCTTGGTTTTTTTTTAAAAAAAAAAAAAAAAAAAAAAAAAAACTTTTAGTCCCTATAGTTTATATTAATTACCATTTAAATATTATTGCATATTTAAGTAAATTATCTTACTTAAATTACATTCATTTTTCAAGTGATTTCACAAATACGATATTTGGACTAGCATAGGGACCCGATGGACCTATAAATCATGAGTTTAATAATTAGTCATTTAAATGATTAACTCATAATCAGTTAATTACTTATTATCTAACTATGAATAATTCCATTGTAGATTCATAGATGAACTCCCCTCACTATAGATGAGTTATGTCCATTTAGTTTATTCTTTATGTATATCTGTGATATATCCTTCACATGGAACACTCATAATTATGTTAGGAATGGTATCCTAGAACTTGTAATTATTTAATCATAATAATTTATTAAGAATAAATTAAATAACTAAACATAAGTTCTTTATATTATTTAGATTGATTCAATTAATGATATTAGGAATATATGGAAATATATAAATATCAAACATTCAAATAGTAAAACCCTAAGTCACTCTTATGAAATCACAACTTAGTATGTCATACGAGAGGATTAAAGTCGAGATGAGTAACTTAAACGTGTCTACAGTAAACGGATAACGTTTGGGAACCTTATCCTGGGAACCTTATCCTGGTAACACTATTAATAGCTTCGTATTTTGTTTATAGACAAATGATCGAATCCTGATCATTCATGTGGGAGACATGAAATGGAAGTATCATATGCAATGTTGATTGTATAAGACAGGACCACGATGTTCGATCAAATTTCTCATTAGTATCGTTTACGAGAAATAATCGAATATCAAACTAAGTTTATCAACCGTGATAGATCTCAATCCTGAGTGAAATGCGGACTCCTATTTGTGGAGTTATTTCTTTGATTCACATAGTTGAGAAGCGTCTGTAAGAACGCTCAATACACTCTGTTTTGGGAACATGACTAGATAAGTAGTTGGGAACTCATTTTCACGAGATGGAATTCATAACTTTCCTATAAATTAACGGTATCAGTGCGATACCTAAACATTTTAGGAACTTTAGGAAACTCCTTGATGTCTCGATTCGAGACATGAACAAGTGACGTCACGACTTCTATTGATCACGAAGTATCTTATCTATAGTTCGACTAAAGATAAAGTTCATTGGAGAATCAGCGGGAACACAAGGATAAAGCGGTAATTACAGGGGCAAAACGGTAAATTTATCCACTTGTAATTATGAGGGTTCCACGTGAAGGATATATCACGAGATATAAATAAAAGATAAACTAAATGGACATAACTCATCTATAGTGAGGGGAGTTCAGCTATGTATTTATAGTGGAATTATTCATAGTTAGATAATAAGTAATTAACTGATTATGTGTTAATCACTTAATTGACTAATTATTAAGCCCATGATCTATAGGTCCATCGGGTCCCTATGCTAGCCCAAATATCGTAGTCGCGAAATCAAGTAGAAGAAATGGAAATTTTAAGTAAAGTGAATAACTTAAAATAGACAATATTAATTGTTTAAATATTGAGTATATTTAAACGGTAATTAATATAAACATTATTAATTATTTAAATAATGAGTTTATTTAAACATGAAATTAATAATGAAATATTATTAATTAGATATTATTAATTATTTAAATATTGAGTATATTTAAATGGTAATTAATAATTTGAAATTAATTAACAATTATTAATTGTTTAAATAATAAATTTTATTTGAACGGAATTAATAATTAAAAATTAATTAATTAATAATAAAATGTTATCAATAAAATTATTAATTAAATAATGAGTTTATTTAATGGAAATTAATAATTAAAATATTTATTATTAATTATTTAAATAATGAAAATTATTTAAATGAAATTAATAATTAAATATAATTTGATAATAGTTAGTCGGGAGAAAATATTAATATTATTAATTGTTTAAATAAAATATTTTATTTAAATGGTAATTAATAAATAAATTAATTAAGTTGGACTTATTAATTTAAGAGAGAATTTCAAGCCCAATTGGATTAATGAACCCAATTGAAATTGGCCCAAAATAATTAATTAAATAAATTAGAATTATTTATTAATTATTAAGCCAATTTTCGGGCATGACATGTATTTTAGGAAGAGATAATTGTTTGAATTATATCCTAAAATAATTACATAGATTTATTTACCCAAGATAAATAAAAATAAAGAAAATAAAATAATCTCCTTTTATCTATGACATTTTCGAAATTGCAAGATAAAGAAAAGAGATAATCTTTTTTCTTTTTGTATTTATCTCTATAGATTAATCCTAATGGGATTAGGATTCTTATTTTCCTATAAATAGGAGGGTTGGGTCATTCATAAATCATACAATTCAATTCCTTAGAAATTCGGAATTCTCTCTTCCTCCCTTCTCCCCCTTTGGCCGATTTTCCCTTGGTATAATTGGGAAGAAAATATTTTTCTTCTTCCCAATTTCTTCTTAAGTTCGATCCCACAATCGGATTTCGTTTGATCGATCGGGATATAGTGTAGAAGATCCGGTGTTGCTGAGGATTTGATGTTGTAAAAAAACCTCCAACCGATTCTCCATTAATCAGTCAATGTAAGTTCCGGTTTTAATTTTCGAAAATATAAGCATGTTCTTCGTGTTTTTATCACAAATTGCATGATATTAATAGATCCTAAATTAAGTGTTAATTTGTGTTACTAAATAAATTCCACTAATTTAGTAAATCATCCCTTCAAATTACAGGTGGATTAAATTTACTATTTTACCCCTGTAATTACCGTTTTATCCTTGTGTTCCCGCTGATTATCCGATGAACATTATATATAGTCGAACTAGAGATAAAGTACTTCTATGATCAATAGAAGTCGTGGCACCACTTGTTCATGTATTGAATTAGTACATCAAAAGAGTTTTCTAAAGTTCTTAAAATGTTTAGGTATCACACTAATACCGTTAATTTATAGGAAATTTATGAATTCCATCTCGTGCAATTGTGTTCCCAGCTACTATCTCGTTATGTTTCCAAAACAGAAATGTATTGAGCATTCATATCAGATCGCTTTCAACCATGTGAATCAAAGAACACATAACTCTATGAATATGAGTTCACATTTCACTTAGCATTGAGATTTATCACATTTGATAAACTTAGTTTGATATTCGATCATTTCTCGTAAACGGTACAATTGAGAAATTTGATCAAATATAGTGGTCACGTCTTATACAATCAACATTGCATATGATTCTTCAATTTTATGTCACCCACATGAATGATCAAGATTAGATCATTTGTCTACTATACAAAATAGACAGCGATCAACAATGTTAACATGATAAGATTCCCAAACGTTATCCATTCACTGCAGACATTTTAAGTTACTCATCTCGATTTTAATCCTCTCTTATGACTCACATACTTGGTTGTAATTTTATAAAAGTTTAGAGTTTTACTATTTGAATGTTTGATATTAATATATTCACATATATTCCCAATATCGTCATTGAATCAATATAGATAAAAGAAAGAACTTATGTTTATTTATTTAATTTATTCAAAATAAATTATCTTTATTCAACAATTACAAGTTTTAGGACACCAATCCTAACATGCATATACCATGACTCGCATTCAAGAAGGCATTCACAATGACCTTCTCGATGCTCTTATGTTTATCTGAAACGAACACTAGATCTGCAACGTCTCTAATTACAGACTTGAGTTTATCCAAAAACCAAGACCATGATTCATCAGTCTCTCTGTCCACAATCTCAAACCCTACTAGATAAATTTGGTTGTTTCCATCTAAATATGTGCTCGAATGAACTATTTACTAAATTAGTGGAATTTCTTTAGTAAATTTATCAACTATTAATTACGTATCCGTTAATAGCATGCAATTGTGATCAAACCTTAAACTGAAAATTTGAGGTTTTTGAAAACTTACATTGTAGATTTAATGGAGAATATGGTTGGAGTTTTCTTTCCAGCATCAAGCCTTCTACACTATGTAGAGGTGTAAATGGGGCGGGGTCCCCCGTTTATCCCCCACCCAGTTTATGGAAGAAAGCCCCACCCCGCCCCTATTAATCCATTACCCCGCCACGTTTATGGGGCGGGGTGGAGCAATTAAAAAAAAAAAAAAAAACTTAATTCCAAAATTTGTTTATACTTTAATATTTTATGGTATACATATTTCCATTTCATTCCATTCCATATACAATACATTTAACAATAAATTAAAAGTCTCACTCAAACACATAAATAATCCATATTTCTATTTTAAAGTCTTAGGTAATAATTTAAACACAATTTTTTCATAAACATAATCAATTTCATTTCATTACAATATTATCAAATCAATCCCAATTCAAAATTGGAATTTCAAAATCACAACAAACATAATTAATACAAGTTCCAAGTTCAAAGTTCAAACATAAGTCACAAATAAATATAGTCAATCCAAGTTCAAAGTTACAAATACAATTACAACAAACAAAATGATAAAAACTCAAACTTAATCCAATCCAAAGTTTTAACTTTAAAACATAAAGTCTCAAACAAACATAATTACTTCAACTCAAACATTATTTCGATTTCTATTTGCCTTTGCCTTTGGTATGAGCATGGTACTAGATGATCCAACGCCTTGAGATTGACTTTCACTTTGAAGAGGAGGGCCTCCACTTTTCATCCATACATGTTGCAAAATCTACATAATAAAAAAGAAATGTATAAGAATGACTAATAACATGACTAACAAGTAAACAACAAATAGATTTAGAAAGCTAATAGAAGATTTACCTTATTCGATTCGAACAACTTCATCCATGTACTCTTTAAGATCGATACTAACTGGATTACTATCAAATCAATTTTGAGTACATTTCAATGCCTCAATTATTGCTGGAGTTAATAAAGAGCGAAATGGATCAATAATCCTCCTACCTGTGCTAAAAGCAGACTCGAAAGCTACCGTGGAAATCGGTATGGCCAATAAATCCCTAGCAACCTTACTAAGAACTGTGAATCTAGGTGCAGTGCATTTCCACCAATGAAGTACATCAAATTTGTCGTCGTCTTTCACTCGTTTCTCCATAAGGTAGATATCCACTTCTATTTCCATACTAGAAATGTCGTTATCATCCATTCCATCTAAGAAAGAAAATGTATCTTATTCTGCAATAGGAGCCATTTTTCTTGTTGAGGTCGAAGTTGTCTTCCAATTTGAAGTGTTATAATTATAAGACTTAAATGAAGAATTATATTCATCAACTAGTTTCCTCAAAACCCCCTCAACCATCTACATATCCTTATAGCAACCTCGAGATAAAAAAACCTATGGAACCAATATGATAGAATCTTCATTTTGAGTCGTGGGTCCATAAGAGTTGCAACATATATCAAGAAGTTTGTCTTATCCATATTACCCTAATACTTGTCAAACTTTCCTCGCATTTTAGTTGCAATCATCATAAAGGTCTCCTCGTATTCAGCGTGCAATACTGTTTAATGGTATTTTAAACCAAGCTAATCTACTTATAAATATGACTGGAGGTAACATAAAGAGGCCCAGAAGTCCTCGCAACTCCAAAAAAGATGGTAAAAAATTTGACATAAACTTTAGCAATCTCCCAATCAATAAAGCTAGGCCTATCCTCATTCAAATATGTTATGTCATGATCCTCTACCCTATCAAACGCCTTCTGAAACTTCACAGCCGCATCAAGTATCAAATACGCAGAATTCCATCTAGTAGCCACATCATAACACACAAAGCTTTTATTCTCTATTTTTTCATCCTCTTATTGCAATTCTAATCCTTGAAATAGAATCATCAATATCTATCAAACCATCCTGTACAATTAAGTTCAAGATGTGAACGCAACACCTCACATGAAAATATTTCTCATTCAAGATAAGATTGTTCATATAACGCTTCACAATATAAGCGACTGTCGTATCATTAGATGAAGCATTGTCAACTGTCAAAGTTAGAATATTTTCTATCCCCCACTCTTTCAGACATCTCTCGACCGCTTTTCCTATGGTTTCCCCTTTATGAGTTTCAATTGGACAAAAATTGAGGATTCTTTTATGAATCTTCCAATCATTGTCAATGAAATGTCTCATGAAAACCATGTAATTCATGTTTTGAACCCATGTCCAAGTGTCGGTGGTAAGGGACACTCTAAAGCCTTGTGTTTTAAACATTTCTATCATCACTCGTTTTTCAAATTTGAAAATCTCCATACATTCTTTTGCAATTGTGATATGAGAAGGAATAACAAACTTTGGTTCAAATAAACATACGGTACCTTTCATTAACCATTTAAACCCTCTATTCTCCATAAAAGAAAACGGTAACTCATCGATGATAATCATTTCGACGATGAGCCTTATTACGTTTCCTATACTAAATTATTAACAATTGAGAACTGATTCTCCTCCACCATCTCCTAAACTCATTTTCTTTTGTGTGAACACTAATTTTTGTTGAGAATCCTCTTTGTTTTTCTTATTGATGACTCTAAGAGGATCTTTAGGACACGTGCAAAGATGACCCAACATAGATTGAGTTCCATTCTTATTTGTCCATACTTTATATACAGCGCCACAATGCTTACATTTAGCATGTCCCTCTTCCTCACTATAACCAGACACATCCTCAAAAGTCAAAATGATCCCATGCTACTAAAGTTCTTCTTCTCTTTCTCTTATTACTCCTAACTTCTACTTCCACTACATTGGACTCCACTTGAGCCTTAGTATTTTCATAATCTAAAGTTTTGGTTATGGGAGTCTCGTCATCACTCATGGCATCTCCTTCTTGGTCTTCTTAATCATTCATTCTTATGTCAACTCAAGACTCAAATCCTATTCAATGGTAACAAAACTAACGTAAGCATAGATTACTCAAGCATACATTACTCAAGTATTCAATTGTCATAACTACCATAACTGCAGGATAGAGTACAAGAGATTAGGATTTAGTTTCAGGGGAAAATATAAAACAAAAAGAAACAGGATTTTTTTTCCAATAAATCCTAAATGAATGATGGACTGCCAGCTAGGCTTGTTCATGAGGTGGTGAGGTCCCTGGGGTGGGTAAATCAAAATGAATGATGTGTTAGGAATGATGTCCTAGAACTTGTAATCATTTAATAATAATAATTTATTAACAATAAATTAAATAAATAAACATAAGTTCTTTATATTATCTAGATTGATTCAATTAATGATATTAGGAATATATGGAAATATATAAATATCAAACATTCAAATAGTAAACCCTAAGTTACTCTTATGAAATCACGACTTAGTATGTGAGTCATACGAGAGGATTAAAGTCGAGATGAGTAACTTAAACGTGTCTACAGTAAACGGATAACGTTTGGGAACCTTATCCTGGTAACACTGTTGATAGCTTCGCATTTTATTTATAGACAAATGATCAAATCCTGATCATTCATGTGGGAGACATGAAATGGAAGTATCATATGCAATGTTGATTGTATAAGACAGGACCACGATGTTAGATCAAATTTCTCCTTAGTACCGTTTACGAGAAATAATCGAATATCAAACTAAGTTTATCAACCGTGATAGATCTCAATCCTGAGTGAAATGCGGACTCCTATTCGTGGAGTTATGTTCTTTGATTCACATAGTTGAGAGCGATCTGTAAGAACGCTCAATACACTCCTGTTTTGGGAACATGACTAGATAAGTAGCTGGGAACTCATTTTCACGAGATGAAATTCATAACTTTCCTATAAATTAACGGTATCAGTGCGATACCTAAACATTTTAGGAACTTTAGGAAACTCCCTTGATGTACTGATTCGAGACATGAACAAGTGACGTCACGACTTCTATTGATCACAGAAGTATCTTATCTATAGTTCGACTAAAGATAAAGTTCATTGGAGAATCAGCGGGAACACAAGGATAAAGCGGTAATTACAGGGGGAAAACAGTAAATTTATCCGCCTGTAATTATGAGGGTTCCACGTGAAGGATAATATCACAGATATAAATAATGATAAACTAAATGGACATAACTCATCTATAGTGAGGGGAGTTCAGCTATGAATCTATAGTGGAATTATTCATAGTTAGATAATAAATAATTAACTGATTATGTGTTAATCACTTAATTGACTAATTATTAAGCCCACGATCTATAGGTCCATCGGGTCTCTATGCTAGCCCAAATATCGTAGTCGCGAAATCAAGTAGAAGAAATGGAAATTTTAAGTAAAGTGAATTACTTAAAATAGGCAATATTAATTGTTTAAATATTGAGTATATTTAAACGGTAATTAATATAAACATTATTAATTGTTTAAATAATGAGTTTATTTAAACATGAAATTAATAATGAAATATTATTAATTATACATTATTAATTATTTAAATATTGAGTATATTTAAATGGTAATTAATAATTTGGAATTAATTAACAATTATTAATTGTTTAAATAATTATATTTAAACGGAAATTAATAATTAAAATTAATTAAATTAATAATAAAATATTGTCAATAAAATTATTATGGAAATTAACAATTATAATATTTATTATTAATTATTTAAATAATGAAAATTATTTAAATGGAAATTGATAATTAAATATAAATTGGATAATATTTAGTCGGGAGAAAATATTAATATTATTAATTGTTTAAATAAAATATTTTATTTAAATGGTAATTAATAAATAAATTAATTAAGTTGGACTTATTAATTTAAGAGAGAATTTCAAGCCCAATTGGATTAATGAACCCAATTGGAATTGGCCCAAAATAATTAATTAAATAAATTGTATTTATTTATTATTTTATGATGATAAAATCGGCCATGACATGTATTTTGAGGAGATAATTGTTTGAATTATATCCTAAAATAATTACATAGATTTATTTACCCAAGATAAATAAAAATAAAGAAAATAAAATAATCTCCTATTTATCCATGGCATTTTCGAAATTGCTAGATAAAGGAAAGAGATTATCTTTCTTCTTTTTGTATTTATCTCTATAGATTAATCCTAATGTGATTAGGATTCCTATTTTTCTATAAATAGGAGGGTTGGGTCATTCATAAATCACACAATTTAATTCTTTGGAAATTGAAAAATCTCTCTTCTTCCTTTTCTCTCCCTTTGCCGATTTTGCTATTCAAAATTGGGAAGAAAATATTTTTCTTCTTCCCAATTTCTTCTTAAGTTCGATCCCACAATCGGATTTCGTTTGATCGATCGGGATATAGCGTAGAAGATTCGGTGTTGCTGAGGATTTGATGCTGTAAAGAAACCTCCAACCGATTCTCCATATTTTACTCAATGTAAGTAAAGGGTTTTAATTTTTCGAAAAACAAGCATGAATCTACATGTTTTTATCACAAATTGCATGATATTAATAGATCCTAAATTAAGTGTTAATTTGTGTTACTAAATAAATTCCGCTAATTTAGTAAATCATCCCTTCATGATGTATGTATGTTATTAAAAAAAACTTAATGGCCCGGACCCTGCCCCAAATAATAAACGGGGGGGGATTTTCCCCCTTGCCCCACCCCTGCCCCATTTACAAAGCGAGTGTAGCGAGGTTAGGGCGAGGTAGCGGGGCAGGGGGTTTTCTTTCACCCCTAACGTTATGACCTGATCATAAACCAACCCAACTTGTGAGAATCGAATCAGAAGAACAAAAGAAGAAGAAATTTTTTTCTTATTTTAAGAACCCAAAAATCGGCAATAGGGAGGATAAAAGATAGAGTTTTATGATAAAATATCCAAGTTTAAAATATGAGCACTCAATGGTCATATTTATAGGAAAAGTTCAATTGGTTTTCTAATCAAATTAGTATTCTTATTTCTTTAATTTAAATAATCAAAATGAACCCAAGTTGGCGTCAGACTTGTTGCAAAATAAGAAAACTATTTTTCCTTTAATTTGTTGACGAGTGACGTGAAACAAATCACCATTTATCTTTTATTTTTGATATTTATCATTTGTTTTATGTATTTAAAATTAGAAAAATGTAAATAATTAATTCTAATTAAGTACATAAATGCCAAAAATTCATATATTAATTAATATTGAACTAAATCAATTTAATTAATTATTTTGGGCAAAACACTAATTTATTTCATAAAACAAATATATTTAATTCGCTTATTTTATTATTAAATTAAATAAACTCATTATTTAATTAATAATATTAATTATAAATTTCTATTTAAATAAACTCATTATTTAAATACTTAATAATTCTCATCATTTAAGTAATTTAATTACTTAAATATATGTCGTTCTTCTTAGTTAAATAAATAACTTAGTTAGTTGCTATGATATATGGGCTAGCATAGGGCCTGATGGACCTATAGATCATGGGCTCCAATAATTATTGATTTATTAATTAAACTCATTAATTAATTAATCATAATTATTAACTTAGGGTAATTCCACTATAAACTCTAAGTTGAACTCCCCTTAGTATAGATGAGTTATGTCCATTTGTTATTAAGTTTATTTTGACATATCTTTCACGTGGTAATCTCATAATTACAACTGGGTCAAATTACCGTTTAACCCTTGTAATTATCACTTTTATCCTTGTGTACCCGATGATTCTCTAATGAACATTTTCTATTATTTTCAAGTATAGAACAAATCCTTTTCGAGCCATTGAGAACGTGAGGCCTCATGTTCAAGTACTGAATCATTACAACAAGGGAGATACCTGAAGTTTCTAATATAGAAAAGTGTCACACTAACACTTTCATTTGTTTTAGAAAAGTTATGAATTACATCTTGTATAGAAATGTTCCCAAGCGCTAACTTAGTCATTTCCCCAAAACGGGAGTTTATCGAGTGTATCAACATATCACTCTCAACCATGAGAATCAAAAGAAAAAACTTTATTAATGTGATGAGTTCATAACACACTCAGGATTGAGATGTATCAATCTTAATAACAATATTTGATATTTTAAATCATTTTCTATTAACGGTCTTATTTAAGAATTGATTTATTATCCTGGTCCAATCTTATATAAACTCATTATATATGATGTTTCCACTTGCATCTACATCATGCTAACGATTTTGATCGAATCAGTGAACAACATCAACAATGTTACCAGAATAAGGTTTCCTTACCGTATTCATTTACTGTGACTATTCGAGTTACTATCTTGGACTAGATCCACTTTATATCTCATGGTAGTCAAGATTACAGAATTGGTAACTCTGGAATTTTCTTTTTAAATTTGAATATTAAGGAATACTAACATATAATAAATTGCACAAAATCTTAATATATTAAAAGTGGGGAGGGGTGGAGAATCTTTCATCTTCATTTTTACCCTTCACAAATCTTTCATCTATATTTTAGCCAAACACTTCATTGACTTTTTTTGCACTCTTCCACTTCCCAAATATTGAATTAAAGTGGTATTTGTTGAGATATATCCAATTCTCAATATACAAGCCCTAATTTTTCTCATTCCTAAGATTTTTCCGATGTTTCACATGCATGCATCTTGATCTTTCTCATTCCCATAGTTTTTATTTGTTTCACTTCCCAAAGATGAAGAATTGTTACAAAATATGTCTTTTATTTTTTGGCCCGTGGCTTGTCATTTTTACTTCAAGCATGATTCATATATTTCTTTCTATTTTTTTAGTTTCTTTAGGCTTTTTCATTTTTAATGGAATCACAAATTGTTTCTAATTATGCAAACCAATTCATTTATCTCTCTCTTTAATTTTGTAAATTGTATCTATTGTTTGATTTTATTTTCACTTTTTTGTATTTCTAATTGTAGGTTTTTATCAAGAATTAGTGTGAAATGCTTCTCTCCCGCCAGATCAAGTACGTCATTGAGGATATCAAGGTAGTCTATCACTTCTCTATTTTTAGCCTTTACTCTGTTGTTTCCATCATTTTGATGTTCATCACTATGATTGAAATTATTCAAAGTTATTATGCTCATGACTCATATAAGTGTTGATCCAAATTGGAGATCGAAACTCTATTGAAAAGAGAAAAAAATCGTATTGATTCAGAAGTCGTTATCCTCAAGAATTGAAATTTTTTCCATTTCCACTATGACTTTTGTTTTGTTTAGTTTCTTTTGCTTTCCATGATTGAAGGAGGGAAGCTATGAAAAGGCAAAGATTACAACTCCATGCCTATTGATTCAAAAGATGGATAAGTGATCTATGGAGATCTTGCTATTGCTTTTAGTACATTGATTTTTACAATATAATATTGGATTATGCTGCAAGGTTTTTTTACTTTGGATAGAACACTTTTGCTAAAATGGAATGTTGATTTTTATATTTTTTAGTTTGTTTTGATCAATCTTCTCTAGATTTGGCTTAAATTAGTATCTAAGTTGGGTTGTTTGATGGTTTTTTTTTTAATTTTTAGATTATTTTATATTCATAAAAGCAACCAAAGTACTTAGATTAAAAACCCCTTATTTTACAAACACTATCAAACCGGCTGTAATTGATGTTTTGATTTCTCATTAGCTTATAATTGACAGAGAAGTCTTCAAGTTCTCAATGGTTAGGTTTAAAGAAGAATTTATGGTTGACACAAAAGATGTGAACATTGAATCTTTTAGATATTTCTACCCTTATTTATGAGAAGGGTAAACACCTCTTTTCATTGAATCCATTTAAATGAAAATGTTACTACTACTCATTTATGGTAATTCATTAGCTATTTTCTATGTTTTCTACATCTTATTTTTCTTTAAATATTTATAAACATCATATTTTAATAAATTTTAACATTTTCATGATGATGGTTGTTGGAGGAAATGGTGATTAAACTAGATGGTGAAGGGTGGCATGCAACTGCACATGATCAACAAGTAATAGTAGTGGTAAGTGAGTGTTGTGTCCCACGAGGATACATATTTGGGTTGCTTGGTACAAGATATGCTAAGTTTAAGTTGAGAATATCGTTTTGGGGTTTTTATGAATTTAATAAAGACTAAGGTAAAGACAATAACTTAAATGATGGATTACTTAAACTACATGAAAATGGAGTGTTGGTGTGATGTGGGTGAGAGTTCATGTGAGCAAAGGGCTGAAAAGACATATATGCATTTCTAGAATATTAAGATGTAGCTAATGTAGATCATGCTTCAATAACTTTTCACACAAAATATTTATCGAACACTTGGCGTGCTATTTCTCTCAAAACAGTTTACCCATACCTTAAATATCCATGAATTTCATCTCTGAGCATCAAAAGATCATTAAAACATGTTTTGTGAAGATAAATCAATATGGTTAAGGGTAAAGGGCACTATTTCTAGGATTTTTTAGCAACTAAGAAAATCTATTAAGCTTATTAAATGTGATTTGTTTCGACCTTTTGGTGTACGAAATACCTCTTCAACCTAGCTTTCACTAAGTATTACGTATGGAGCTAATGATGCACGCTTAATAAACCCAACCATTTAGTTTCCCTTAAGACAAAGCTAATGGGTAGTTGTTCTTGAGTTAGATTCATCTCTTTTACCACCTGTCGAGGTACCTTAGATGCTCCTAAGCTTGACTTTCATCAAGTCTTACAAGGGAATATAGACAATAACTCTTCCTACCATAGCTAATTTACACAAGCCACATTAAATGGAGTCCTTGGGTTTAGCCCCTTTCTTCCATGAACTCCCACTTTGGGAAACTAACCATCCATGATAAAATATAAAAGGTAAACAAAGCCTAAGGTAAAAACAGAATTGAAAATCATAACTAAATTTCTGGATGTGAAAGAACATAAATCAAGTAAGCAACAACTATTTAGAGAAGATAAATCTAACCAAAATCTGGAAAACTAAAGAGCTTTGATTAATGAACTTAAAAGATGTATAAAACATAGCATAAGAAATTATCCTATTCCTACTCTTACTCCTAAATTAAGAAAATGGTGGAACTGGTCTTCAAGATGGCCTCATTTCTAGGTCAAAATTCACCCTCTTCTAAGCTTCTCTTATAAGACATCAATAGGTTCTTATATACCATGAGAAACTCTATTTTTAGGGTTGTAAATCGCAGAAAACAGGGGCTGGTTTTAGGGCAGAAAAGACAAAATAAGATTCATTAAATGAGCTGGCAAGTGCACTGTTCACTGCTTCAGACGTGGGGCAAGAATTCTTCATGCACTGGCATGGAGAGGTGCTTCAGACCTGTACCAAAAACAACATTTATCCATTTGGTTTATCTTCAATATCTTGCTCCAAAACTCCTCCAATTAGCTCCAAAACTCCTATCAGACATATCAAGGCATATATTAACATGTTTAAGCTCAATTTATCATAAAAAAGGCAAAGAAACCTAAAAACCTATGAAATAAAAGATAAATTATAAAAGTCCTAAAACTAAGCTAAAGTTGCCTAAAATCTATTCATTACTCATTTATTCTCTTGAAATATTAACAAGATAAGAGTATTATAACTCTACTTTCATGGACTCATCACATCCCCAAACTTGAATCATTGCTCGTCCTCGAGTAATGCTCCTAAAAATATCAAATAAAATAAAAAAGACTCAACTATACAAGACTCTTGGTTGGTTTTGGTTAAGCATCTCCTATAATTGATTTCTTCAAACTCCCAAAATAGATTTAGAGTTAGCCAAGCACACAAAGGGTATTAGGATCTCAAAGTGCGTGTGTATGTGTGCATCTCAACTCGAGTCTCTCTTCTCAATTCTCAACCAACTGAAAAGGAAACTATCCTAGAGTTCTTTCTCTTAGGCTCAAACTTTCTCAACTTACACCCCCTCCCTCTGATTCACAAGCACAAAAAGCTTATCTTTTACTTTGTAATAATAAGAGCTTTATTGCTTTTGATACATTTTTTTTTTCTTTTTTCTTTTGTTTTTGTTAGAAGCAACTAAGTGATGTGACTTCCTAGTCACCTTCACGTAGAGACTTTCCCTATGGGCTCACTCATTCCTATGGAAGAGGAGTGACTAATTTTCCCAGCCCATTTTCTAATATATTTTTTTGGACTTGGTGCACTATGTGCACTTTGGGAACAAGATTTTGCTTTTCTAAAAGAATTGGAAACATTTGACTTGCAAAATAATTGGTGGCTATGCTACCCCCAAACTTATTCTTTTCATACTTTGGCTCTATACAATGGTTTCAAAGAAAGATTTCTACTTTTGGTTCACTAAGGAAAGAAATTCTTGCTAAGTGTGCTCATGCGTAAGTAAGTAGCTCTCAAGTTTCCATAATGGTTGATTGAGTTTGCATAAGGGCTTTTAAAGTCGAGGAAGTGTAGAAGATTCCAACACTCAAAGCGCCTTTAGCTTAGTTCTAAACCCACTCTAAGAACATTGAAAAAGTCAATACTATCATCTAGGATTCTCTTAACCAACCGACCGACTAAGACATTTTGATTTTTACTACATTTTTTTTAACAAACATAAAAAGACTTGAACTAACAAAGCTAAAAAGACTCAAACTATATATGCAGCCTAAAGATTAAAAGGTAAAACAAAGAAAAAGAAAGGTTGTACAGATAGAACAATCAACCCACCCCCAAACTTAGAGATGAGTTGTGCTCCCACAACTCAGAGAAAAAAATAAACAAGAAAAATAAAACAAGAAGAGATAAATCAAGGCTACAGTAAAAAAATATAGGTTACTTCATCAATAGCAGCAAAGGACAGAGATTTAGAATAATCAGATATTCATTTATGAGCATAGTAGCAGAAATAGTATTAAGTATGAAGTATCCAATCATCAACAAGGTGGCTAATTTCATAGCACAACTATTGCAAAAAACAATATCCGAAACAATAGGTGTGTCTAAGAATCAGCCAACAAGTGAAAAATTTCACTAAGAAAGGATTAGAAGACCCCCTGAAAACGTCGCATGATGCAGCACAGAATTTTCACCTCAATAACTTCTCCTTTCTGCTATAACAAGAAACTTCTGGTTACTTCTTGCATGGCTACAAGCACGCCAATGTCCTTGCTTCTTTGCATTTTCTTCTCAAATTACCTCAAATAAAAGAAATAAACTACAAAAGAAAAATAGAAGATTAAAAAGTTCAGATAAAATAAAAGAAATGTGAAATAAAGCACTTAAGCTAAACTAAACTAAGAAGATACTCTTACCTCTGTTGATTTTTATCTTTTTGTCTTTGTTTTTTTTAAGGACATAATCAAATACTGAAAGTAAAAAAAACTAAAATTAACTAGTTCTCAACTTAAACAAAACAACAAGCACTAAGCAAACTATCTATCCCCGGCAACGGCGCCAAAAACTTGTTGGTGGAGATGGTGATTAAACTAAATGGTGAAGGGTGGCATGCAAGTGCACATGCTCAACAAGTAATAGTAGTGGTAAGTGAGTGTCGTGTCCCACGAGGATAGATATTTGGATTGCTTGGTACAAGATATGCTAAGTTTAAGTTGAGAATATGGTTTTGGGGTTTTTATGAATTTAATAAAGACTAAGGTAAAGACAATAACTTAAATGATGGACTACTTAAACTACATGAAAATGGAGTGTTGGTGTGATGTGGGTGAGAGTTCATGTGAGCAACGCGCTGAAAAGACATATATGCATTTCTAGAATATTAAGATGTAGCTAATGTAGATCATGCTTCAACAGTTTTTCAAACAAAACATTTATCGAACACTTGGCGTGCTATTTTTCTCAAAACAATTTACCCATACCTTAAATATCAAAGAATTTCATCTCTGAGCATCAAAAGACCATTAAAACATGTTTTGTGAAGATAAATCAATATGGTTAATGGTAGGGATGGCAACAGGGCGGGGCGGGGTCGGGGATGCACTTCCCATCCCCTAACCCGCGGGGATTTTTAATCTCCATACCCTACCCTATCCCCTAATCAAAAAATCGGGGTCGGATTCGGGGATTCCCCATTAGGAGATCGGGTTCCCCGTGGGGAAAATTCCCCGTTTTACATTTAATTCTTATTTAAAAATGAAATATACATTTTTAAGTAAAAAAGAAAACATAATACTAACCATTTTATATTTTATTAGTTAATATAATCATATTTTACATATATAAGATATTCTTTAAAAATCGGGTTCGGGTTCGGGGTCGGGGACGGGGGATGTATTCCCACACCCTTACCCTATAAAAAATTGGGGGGGAATTTCTCACCCTAACCCTAACCCTATAAAACGGGGATTCCTCGCCCCTATAGGGTCGGGGCCCCGCGGGGCCCCTAACCCGCGGGGAATTTTGCCATCCCTAGTTAATGGTAAAGGGCACTATTTTTTGGCTTCTTTAGAAACTAAGAAAATGAATCTATTAAGCTTATTAAATGTGATTTGTTTCGACCTTTCGGTGTACCAAATACCTCTTCAACCTAGCTTTCACTAAGTATTACGAAGGGAGCTAATGATGCAAGCTTAATAAACCCAACCATTTAGTTTCCCTTAAGACAAAGCTAATGGGTAGTTGTTCTTGAGGTACCTTAGATGCTCCTAAGCTTGATTTTCATCAAGTCTTACAAGGGAATATAGACAATAACTCTTCCTAACATAGCTAATTTACACAAGCCACATTAAATGGAGTCTTTGGGTTTAGCCCCTATCTTCCATGAACTCCCACTTTGAGAAACTAACCATCCATGATAAAATATAAAAGGTAAACAAAGCCTAAGGTAAAAACAGAATTGAAAATCATAACTAAATTTATGGAAATGTGAAAGAACATAAATCAAGTAAGCAACAACTATTTAGAGAGATAAATCTAATCAAAATCTGAAAAACTAAAGAGCTTTGATTAATGAACTTAAAAGGAGTATAAAACATAGCATACGAAATTATCATATTCCTACTTTTACTCCTAAATTAAGAAAATGGTGGAACTGGTCTTCAAGATGGCCTCATTTCTAGGTCAAAATTCACCCTCTTCCAAGCGTCTCTTATAAGACATCAATAGGTTCTTATATACCATGAGAAACTCTATTTTTAGGGTTGTAAATCGTAGAAAACAGGGGCTGGTTCTCGGGCAGAAAAGGCAAAATAAGATTCATTAAATGAGCTGGCAAGTGCACTGTTCACTGCTTCAGAAGTGGGGCAAGAATTCTTCATGCACTGGCATGTAGAGGTGCTTCAAACCTGTACCAAAAACAACATTTATCCATTTGGTTTATCTTCAATTTCTTGCTCCAAAACTCCTCCAATTAGCTCCAAAACTCCTATTAGACACATCAAGGCATATATTAACATGTTTAAGCTCAATTTATCATAAAAAAGGCAAAGAAACCTAAAAACCTATGAAATAAAAGATAAATTATAAAAGTCCTAAAACTACGCTAAAGTTGCCTAAAATCTATTCATTACTCATCTATTCTCTTGAAATATTAACAAGATAAGGGCATTATAACTCTACTTTCATGGACTCATGAATGGTTAACAATTATAATGACATATTATTTTTTACTCAAATGTTATTACCACCCACCAAGAACAAGTTTTTCCATCTAAGATTGTGAATCTTACATTCTTTACACATAGATGTATAATAATTAGAATGATAGTTTCATAGATTTGATTTTTTTGTTTTGTGGACATGAACTTCAACATCTCTTTCAAATTTTGTTTAGGGGCATTGCTTGTATAATTTCTATAAATGCTTCCTTTGTTCTTTAACAATCATGATGTACCACCCTTTGATTCAAGGTTGTCAATTTTTTTTTTTACTATGTATCAAATTTAAGAGTATTGTTTTTTTTAATATGATTTTTGATACACATGGTGGTGGAATTGTGAAGATATTGTCATTCCACTAAAGCGTGTCAATTTTTTTAATTCAAGATATCTCTTTTCCATTGATTATTTTTTTGAACACGATTGTTCACAATTCATTTAGATAGTCAGAAGTAGTCGAAGATGAGCTTCAATAGATTAATATTCAAAGGTTTTTCGTGATAACTATGTTGTTTATTTATGATATACATGTGAAGTTGTAAACTTTTTGTATGCTAAAAGCATATATATTAAGCACAAAATTTGAATCCAACAAAACAAAACAAAACAAAACAAAACAAAACTTTAGAGCCTTGGATTAGTATTTCATGTGCCCGTGTCTATTGAACTATCAAGTAGTGAAAACAAACACCATGCAAGAAGTTTCTTCCTTCATGTATAACATTTATAATATTTGAGCAAGACTTCTACAACTTCCCTAGGATGGGGCTCGGTTGGGTTCACTAATTTTTTTATGGAACCCATGTGAGAAATTCTTTTTTGCTTGTAAGTTTCATTTTCTTATAGTACGGTTGTTACATTTTTCAATAATCTTTAGATAAATAGAACATGTGTAATAAAAGATATCAAATTATATATTCTTACATGAACTATAAAATCAAGTTTTTTTAACATGGTTTCTTCTATGCATTTATTTCAAACAAGTAAGATATCTTCATATTTTCAAAACCTCAAAATAAAAAGTTACATAAAGGGGTGCTTGCACGTGATCTTAGAGGAATTTTATTATGTTACCGCATCCATTTTATTGGTGCTTTCCCTTTTCAATTGTAATTTATTTTCTAAATTTTTCATATACTTCTTTAAAAAAATGTTTACTCAAATATATATGATATAGTCACATAACGAAATAACTAATTATATTTCACTATTCAAACTTTAATATAATAATTAAAATAATACATGATCACGTGCAACACACGTTATTTCGACTAGTTCACTAAAATAATACGTTTATTTATTCATAAAATATTATATTACAAATTACAAATTCTAGGGCATAAATCCCAACAATGGTAACTAGCAATGTTTTTGATATTTTCCCTTACAAAATTCATAGCAATTACCGGTCTTATAAAACTAAGAGATCCCCTAATACAAGACCCAAATACGATGAAAAGATATTTGAAGTGTTGATCATCTTCTAAATGAATATGATAAATGGTTCGAGAATTTTCACACTTCACCGCTTCGCAATACGGCCACAAGAGTCTTACAATCTCATATGCATCATCTCTTGCTCTCCACACTTTATCATAAGAGATGTTCACAACATTTTTTTTTGCATGTCGTCTATTATATCTCTCGATCTATATCGACGACTACAATTTTCAAGTTTAATCTTAATAATGTCTCCAACCACCTTACTACTAGCTTACCGATGATCATGGTTCAACACTGAAAGCAAACATGAATGAACATCTACAAACTTTATAATATTGAATATGTTGGTGCCCTTTAAACACACTACACGTAACCTCCACTTGCAATCTAGACAGCCTACTTGCTAAATCTTGTTTGGATAAGAATATGTGGCCAACTCCAAACCCCTCAATAGAATCTGTTTTCATTAAATTCATCAATGAACTACTCTTTAGTTCATAATCCTTATCATTCAACTCCAAAGGCTCAACTTTAGTTTTCCTTTTCGTATGATGTAATTCCATGTGATTACTAGGTTCACATGCATGGCCTGCATTCCTTTCAAACTACACTTTCACTATATCCCTTTCAATCGGGACATCACGGAGGTCAAATACAACATCCAATCCTAGAATAGTATAATTATCATGATTATCGTAAGGAGAATCCTCGTATCCTTACATTATCATCCTTTGTTAAATCATATGGAGCTATAATATCGTCCAACAGGGTCATAGATGTAATATTACCTGATTCAAGACACTGATTTATATTACCATTCGTATTCCTTCCACTCATTGTATCTCTAGGTTCAAATGATACACATATCAGATCAAGAGATTCATAGCCCATAAAGTAAATTTGAAGCTTCATATCATTTATAATTTCAAAAGGTTGGACAGACTGTTGCAAACTTGTATATGCACTTGATTTTTATAGTCGTCGATGCAAGGTCAACTCCTACAACTACACATAGTCGTTCTACTAAATTTTTATAGCTTATACCCTTATCCACGATTATTCCTCCCAATGAGCCACCGATATAGTTGTAACCATCAACGTCCGAATGTCCGCCATATCGAACAAATAGTCTTATCATTGGCATCTGAACAAATAGTCACAAATTCAAATCAGATTCCATAGTATAAGATAAATATATTAAAGGATAAATTCGGAAAAAAAATTGTTACTCAATGATCTGATCGATCATTGCCAATGATCTGTCATATCATTGCTTATGATCGGTTAGATCACAGACAACAATCATTTGATATGATCGATCATTAACAACGATATGACAGATTCCAAATGAAAAACGTGCGCTGTTTTTGTTTTCTAACATGAGCATCATATGTTTGGTATAATGCAAAAAGGATAAATAATTTTTATCTTCTTCTTCCTTGAGCAACTTTAGAGTTGAGAGAGTTGAGTTTTTGTTTAGTGAGAGAGAAAGATAGATAGAGTGGGTTCAATCAATACAAAAAAGTGTTATCAATGGTTTTTTTTTTTTTTTTTGTCTTTTCACACCTAGGTGACATCACCATAAGGTTTTATTTATAAAAAATAATATGGAGGTCAAGTTTCATTATGTCTCAGATTTTGAGGTCAATTAGACAAATTTCCCAACTAATTTCACGGACAATTACGACCATCATAATTTTTAGAGGGGAAGTTATCAAAATAATAGAAAAAAATGTAAATTATCAGCACATTTTTTTAAAAAAAAATTATTAAAATAGTATATTACTTCTATTTTAATAAATCATTGAATCGATGACATTTTTTTCTTCCTATTTTAACTTTTGTTTTAGCTAGAATGAATTTGTCTTCAAAGATAAGTTTTTAGGAGCTTAAACTCTCATTACACGTTAGTTATTAATTTAATATTGATAATCTATTTCTATTTCAAAAATTTATTGCTTTGATTTTAATAAGTTATTAATAAATATAATTTTCTATTTAAAAAAAACTAAAAATAATGACATAAAGAAAATATGTATCTAAAATCTTCTTTAAAAAAAATACAATTGAAATTCTAAGAATTTAAAAAAATAAGATGGAAAAGTTCATAGAAAAAAATTTTAGTTTATTAAAATAATAATAATAATAACCCTAAATAGAATAAAATCAAACTCTAGTAAGATTTGACATCATAAAAGAACCAAAAAAATCATTTGTAAAACATCAAGTGGATAAAAAAGAGTGAATTTGATGCACTTTTCTATGAGAGATCACTCATGTGAATGTTCCTTTAAGCTCTAGGTATCAAGTATATTCCCTAAGGCTAATTCCCATTTCCCATTGCCCAAAGTAGGACTTTGAGTTTGGGGCAGTCAAAAATATTAAATGGAGAATTTGAAATCTCATATATATATTTGATTGTGGTATGTCACGTCGTCTCGTCCCTCAAGTTTTGATTTAAAGGGGAAAGATAATGGAAAATAATGGTTATGGAATTTATCCAAATGAGTGTTAATTGGATGGCTAAGAAACACTTTAAAAAAAAGGCATTGGTTGATAGAATAATTCAGGCAATCAAGTTCTTGGAATTGTGGTATCTTATTCTTGTATGCAAATAACAACTTAATTAGGATGCTAGTACAAGTTCTAAAGCATGGCAAGAAGATGATAAAAAAAAGAAAAAGAAAAAAGGAATGTGTACTCTTTCAAATCATGGGATTCGTATACCCCTTATGAGACAAGTTCCTTCCATTTCAGACATGGTTAGAATTAGCTGCTAATTGATCTGGAGTGTTGTTTGTTTGTAGGAAATCTGGATACTCAATATATTTAGATGTCTAACATCTCACATATTTGGAATTCAGATGTATGACATTTTTAGATAGTTGTGTTTATTTTTTAGAAAAAAATTCGGATAGATGGCTAGAATTATTAGATAATTGTTCGGTGTTTATGTAAAAAATGTAATTATACTATACGTGATTCAAATTATTATACCATTTTTTACAGCAAGAGTACTCTTGGTTATATTCTTAATTGTATAGATTAATTTTAGATATTTAAATGATAAATTCCAATAGATAACACTTTTTATGAGTAATTTCAAAAATAGTAAATTTTTTGAAATATTTCAAATGTAGTAGCATTTCTCCGGCTGAATTTCCACTAATCTCATTCTGAGATTGGTGGATCTACAAATATCACATTTAACATTAAATGAGAATCTACTTTCCTTCATGAAAAAAAATTATTTGAATAATTAAAATCTAAATTTTGTGGGATTCTTACTTCCTAAATTAATATAATTATTTGTTTTAAAATAATAAAAGTTAAATAGGAAATATCAATTAGTTATAAAAAAAATTTGTCTCAAATAGCATAAATCTGCATACTAATTACTAAAATGTTAGAGCTTTTTAAAAATTACTCAAATAGCATAATTATTGAACTATTTTTCATAGGTATTTTTAACTAATTTGTTTGTTTTTGGGTTTTTTAAGTTCAAGGTCTATAATTTATTGAACTATTTGATCATTTTTATTATTATTTTCAATGAATTCATTAAAAATTTTAATTTTTTTAGTTCAATAATTTATTGAACTAAAATTATGCTATTTGAGTAATTTTTGAAAAGTTCTGACATTTTAATAATTAGTATGGAAAAATATGTTATTTCAGTAATTGCCCCAAAAAAAAAATGGAATAGCTATAAATTCGCAGGATTGACTTATATGTAAAGATTCTTAGTCTCTCTTTTTTTTTTTTTTAAATACGACAAGTAAAAAGTGACTAATTATGTGGTTTCCCCAATCAAACCCACTTAGACGGGATGTATCATAAATGCCTCCAAATAAAACAATAGGGATGTGGATATCCATCTACGAAAAAATGACCCTAATGATTCTAAGCGGATGAATAACCCTTCTATTTTGTGAAGGGTAAAATGCAAATGAGACCCCTGTTGTTTCTTCCAAATGCAGGAACACACCCTATGATTTGGAAATGGCAAATCACGCCCCTGTGGTTTCAATTTTTTTCAATCAGACCCCTCCCTTTCAATGTCAATAATTTAATTTTAGTCATAACTTCTTCGTTTGAACTCCGATTTAGATGATTCAAGATGTTTTAGAATCACCATTACAGGTTCTACGCTATGACCACTTCAAAGTTTCTAAATCATTAATGACCAATAGAGTTAAGAGTGTCAATCATATCTAAAATTTAGATGTTAATAAACTATTTTATTTATTAATCATTTAAAAGTTTCAAAGTGACTATTATGTAGAACCTGAAATTATGATTCCAAAACATCTTGAATCATCTAAATCGGAGTTCAAACGAAGAAGTTATGACTAAAATAAAATTATTGACATTGAAGGGAAGGGGTCTGATCGAAAAAAATTAAAACCACAGGGGTGTGATTTGCCATTTCTAAACCACAGGGGGTGTTCATGCATTTGGAAGAAACCACAGGGGTCTCATTTGCATTTTACCCTTTTGTAAAAACTGCATATTCAAATTGAGTAAGACTATTTCATTTCATTAAAAAAAATATTACAGATTTCATGTGAGTAGACATGTAACACTTAGGGCCCGTTTGGTAACCTTCCCAATTTCTGTTTCTTGTTTCTATTTCTCATTTTTTAAGAAATGAAGTTGTTTGATAACTTTTCTCTTTTTTTAGGAACACTACCCAACGTTGTGTAGAAATTTTAGAAACAACAAATTCTAGTTTCTTATTTCTCTTTCTTGTTCCTAAAATTTTCAACACATTGATAAATTATGCCGTTGTCCCGTTTTGACTTATAAAGTATATTATAAATATCCAAAAAATATATAGATATAATATTTTTAAATGTCATTTAAAATTGTAATATTTTCTAAATATTTTTATTTTTTTTAAATGAGAAACAGAAACAAGAAATAGTTATCAAACACATTTATGTTTCCTTTTTCTTCCAGAAACAAGAAATAAGAAACAGTTACCAAACATGTTTCTGTTTCTCTTTTCAAAAAAACAGGAACAAGAAACAAGAAATGGAAATAAGAAATAGAAATGAGAAAGGTTAACGAACGGACATTTTTCAACATTCAAACGTTTGAAAAAGAAAGTTAAGGAGAACCAAAGAGGAACAGTAAAGATATTTTCAATTTATATAAAAATTTAGGACCCATTTGGTAACATTCCTTATTTCCATTTTTTGTTTCTTGTTTCTATTTCTTGTTTTTTTAAAAAGAGAAACAGAAACAGAAACATGTTTGGTAATTATTTCTTATTTCTTGTTTCTGAAAGAAAAAAGAAACAGAAATGTGTTTAATAACTATTTCTTGTTTTTGTTTCTCATTTAAAAAAATAAAAATATTTTTAAAACATTACAATTTTAAATGACATATTTAAAAATATTGTATCAATATATTTTTTTTGGATATTTATAATATATTTTAGAAGTCAAAACGGGACAACACAATAATTCATCAATGTGTTGAAAATTTTGGAAACAAGAAAGTGGAATAAGAAACTAGAATTTATTGTTTCTAAAATTTCTACACAATTTTGGGAAGTGTTTCTAAAAAAAAGAGAAACAAGAAACAAGAAGAATTACCAAACAACTTCATTTCTTTAAAAATGAGAAATAGAAACAAGAAACAGAAATTGAGAAGGTTACCAAACGGGTCATTAATGTTCATCACACCATAAGCTACCTATGTTCACTGACACGTTAAAAGAAAATCTACGAGGATGCCAGAGTAATAATACATGCAAAATAAACATACAAAAAAGGAAGAAAAATTAAAATCTCACTTTTCAACAACAAGACGTTTGAAAAAGAAAGTTATATGGTAAACAAGTGTTTAGAATCTTTTTTTTTTTTTAATGAACAGACTTTTTTATACTACGTTTCCTTAAAGAAGGAAAGAAATCTTATATTGTCAATCCTCTGTTCAAACCGAAACGAAGTCGTGAATGATCCAGATTACCTTAGAATAGTCTATATATAGCACAATACAATTACAGATGATTGTGTATTGTGTGTCATGGTTCCATTTCAAGCCAGAAAAAAAAAAAAGGTTGTCGCAATTACAAAATGGAACTAAATCACTTTCAGAACCTCAGGAACTAAAGGATTCTCACTACAGATACCAAGTCTAAAAGTATATCTAATTAGCTTTTTTTAATTATTTGCTAACCATATCCACCAAAGCCTCTGATGCTTACACCTGAAATATCACTAAACAGCTTCAGTACCAAGAAATACAGAAAAAAAGGGACATAAAGCGTATCGGAATAGCAAGCAAGCAATATTAATGATAATGCAGGATGCAAACTAAAAAGAGCTTATACTAATATCATTATGAATCTAAAATTACTTCTTTCAAACTTTGGATTAATCATGAACTTGTCAAATTTTAGATACCATTGTTTAAGGGACTGTTTTAGGCCATATAGGGATTTTCTAAGGAGACAGACTTTATTCTCACTACCTTTGGGTATAAAACCCTCAGGTTGTGACATGTATATAGTTTCTACAAGGTCCCCATGAAGGAAAGTTGTCTTGACATCTAATTGTTCTAGTTCTAGATTGAATTCAGTATCAATTTTTGTGATTATAGCCCTTCTTCTATTTTTGCCAGCCTTTTTGTAATCTCCTTGGCCGGGTTGTTTAACCGCCTTTTTTGTAGTTTTCACTTATCAATGACAAGTTTTGTTTCCAATTTAAAAAAAAAAAGATGATTAACTAAAATCAAACAACTCAAAACCAGAAAACATTTTTTCGAAGTAAATTTGCTGCACTTGCCTCAAAATTTGGAGCAAATCTGTCTAAAAAAGATGAGCTCCCACTTTTGTTTGTTGGACTGTAGATCAAGTTCTACACTGCCATTTTCATCGCTATCTTCTCATGAGGATCGTAACCTGTTAGTTCAAAGTCAGCTGCAACGAAAGAATCTATATCCTTTTTCTCTGGATTAATCTTCAAAATCTACAATAAGGTAAGATAATGTGAAATCAGTCAGATAATAAACGGAAGAGAGTGGAAACAATGACGAAATTTTAGTTCTCCTACTAACAGGGAATGGCTTGGGGAGTTTCTGAAGCTGCTCCTGCAAAGGCCTCACATGAGTACGGTAAATATGAGCATCTCCAATCACATGTATGAAATCACCTGCAGCAAGACCTGCACAACAGAAAGATGGATTTTCAAACGTAACTAAAACTGTATCTTAGGAGCTGGGAGAAAACCACATTAATTGTGTTCAGTCGAAGAGCCGTATTTGATGGTAAAGAAAATAATTTCATAACACTATATTTGCACTCATGCAAGTATAGAAAAAGTAATGAAATGAAAAAAAGGAACAGATAGAGAGAGCCTGCTATAAATATATATAAGAAACGGTCATATCATTAAACAGCCTACCCCAAAAATATATAGAAAATGGTTTATTGACAGCCACAGTGATTGATATTATTTTACTATCTCTGCAGTTCAAAAGAAAACTACTGATCATTGTGGAGTAGCGTACCACAAACATGGGCAATCATGCAAGTCAGAAGAGCATAGGATGCAATATTAAATGGAACACCGAGGCCCATGTCAGCCGAACGCTGATACATTTGACAGGACAACTCCGCATTGGCTACATAAAACTGCAAAAAAGATAAATACGTGATGTAGGGAAATACAAGACATCAAAGTACCATGCATTCAAATCAAACCTGAGCAAACATGTGGCAAGGCGGAAGCGCCATAAGTTTAAGATCAGATGGATTCCATGCAGAGAGAATGATCCTCCGGTCATCAGGATTATTTTTTATCTTGTCAATAACATCCAGCAACTGATCAAATCCTTGACCAGTGTAGTCAGCATGCATGTGAGTATATCTGCGGAAGAAATGTAGAAAGCCATGAAGCTCAAATTCATCCATAAAATAGAAACAAATTAGATGATCCACCAACCTAGCACCAAAGTGTCGCCACTGAAAACCATATACAGGTCCCAGGTCGCCCTCCTCCCTTTCCCTCAAACCAATGCTAAAATTTAAGAAAAAGAGAAAAAACAATATTATAGATTAAACAATATATAAACAAATTAAAAACAAAAAATGTCAGTAATTGCCTATCAAGGTAATCTCTGGATGCATTTCCATCCCATATATGAATGCCCTTCTCCTGTAGAACCTGTTAATTATGCCAAACTTCAGAATACAGTACAATTCATTTGTCCAGAAAACAAATTCACATGCTAAACAACACAATTCTTTAATATTCCTTCATAATTCTAATTCTTCAAAATGTTGCAACCTATGAAGCACGGACACTTCAACTTGTATCTGTATCCGACACGTGTCGGATCCTCGGACACTCTGATACTTCTCGGACACTTGTCGGAGAAAAGTAATAAGAGTTGAGATTGAAAAATATCAAAATCTTTATTTATTTTATCATTTCTTTCTTATTGCTTGTCTAATATAAATTATATAAACTATATATAAATTATATAAACTAAAACAAACAAATTTTAATGAGGAAATCATTGTAATGTATAAAGTGTTGGATTTAATGTGGAAATCAATAACAATATCATCGTAATATATTTAAAAATCGTATATTGTAATCAACATGTCGTTGCCGTATCTGTATCCTAGTTTTTTAGAAAATGGTGTGTCGTCGTGTCTGTGCTTCTTAGGTTGCAACGTTGGGCAAATTATTATTTATACCTATGAGTGCAAAAATTCTAAGTATATTCAACTATAGTTCTCATTTTAAAGATTATCAACAATTATACCGAACTTACAATGACCAACATACCATTTTACTATATCACAAAAGCACTTGTATAATCATGTACTACCAAATATTAACATCAAGTACACAAAATATCAGTTTACTATTAATTATTTTAAATTAAATAAATAATCTAACTTTTTTTATACCATTTGATATCTTTAAGTTTGTTGGTACAGCTTCTAAAAGTTGTTTACTACTTTTGTTGTCAAAAAATTTCTAAGAACAATTTCTTGATTGCTAGATATTTTTACATTTGAAGTCACTATTCAAAAACCTATGATCTGGGCCAGGGGATAAAAAATAACTATATTTTTTTAAAAAAAGAAATAGAGATCAGTTAAAATAATTAATAGAAAATTGTTTTTAAAAAGCATCATCCAAACATATTTACATTGGAATTTTGTTAAAAAAAAATAGAAAGCTGCTTTTGAAAACAGCATCCAAATGCGCCATATTTGTTCCATGAATATGCCCTTGCTTGATTGGCGAAGAAAATATAACTAAAATGTGATACATATTTTTTATAATATTAATAAGCGTCTACACTGAACTTCTATCCATTTAATGATATATATTTTATCTAAAATGATTATGAATCCAAAATATCTATTAAAAAATTAGGCTGAATAGCCCTGTGAAAGCCTGCAAATCCACCTAATAAGATAAGAATAAACAATGAAAATGTGATGCTAGGAAAAACTAATTTCTAATAGTATTCCGCAATTTTGCCTCTAGCTTTGGGTATAGGCAACATCACAAAAAGAAATAAGCCCTTTTATAGTTCATCAGTGGTTCAACCATTAAGCTTCTGGTATAGTTCTTTCAATTATGGCAACTACTAGATGATCTTCTCAAACCCTATGTTCAGGAAATTATGTCTATCAAAAGGAAATAGAATGATCTTCTAAGATTTGGATAGGTCTTTTGTAGACGTCTGGATTACTCTTGTCAAAATATTTTCGTACTAACCCCCTTATTCTATTAAATCTCAATTGGAAAGTGTTCTCTAAACTTCTTAGGATGATAGAATTGGGGCTGGTACTCGGACAAAATTCGGTTGGCAGGTAATGCATCTATTTGGGATATCTATTATTCTTCCTGTTATTCTGTTTCAAATGTTAATGTGTTAAGTTCTTGTCTTGCTCCTCATAGTCCTAAAGGAATGTTTCAGTATTCCTACAATATGTAATGTAATCAGAAGGAACGTTTCGGTATACCTACAAAATGAACACACCCTAAGAGTAACGAGCAATTGATACCAACTTACCTTCGCATTGGTTGAACCACTGATGAACCATAGAAGTTCTTCAACAACTGCTCGCCAAAAAACTTTCTGAATGAAAAACCATTAGAATATGTCAACAACTGGATCATATCAATAACTGATATACCAAATTCCTAGAAAAAGCAAAAGGGAAGGAAGGTATGGAGAGAAATCAAAATAGGAAACAATGCATGCCTTAGTTGTAAGCAGTGGAAAACTTTTGCGCAAGTTGTACCGCATCTGTGCCAATATCAGGAACAACACAAGAACTTAAACACATTAGCATTTTAAATAGAACAAATGAAAGAACGATGGATATCCCCCAACAAAATACATTACCTGGCAACCAAATTTTGACAAAGTACCAGTTCCAGTTCTATCATCCTTAGAAGTACCATTTGATATGATTTCTTGAATAAGTTTTAGGTACAAGTACTCCTCATGCCTCTCAAAAATCTCTTTAGGCAGGAAAGAGAACTTGTTTGCCTCAAAACTAATAGAATCAGGCTTACTGTAATACACCAGACCATTGTTCTGATCAATGGGAGGTGGTTCACTTGAGCCCCTCACACGAACATAACTAGTGAAAGAATATCGAAGGTTCTTTTCCACTACAGGAAAGGATGAGTACCATGGCTGAAACACAGACTTATCAAGTGCTGGTATGAAGGTATCACAATCAACACTTGTCTCAATTTCAGTAATGTGGACAGCATCACATTCAGGGGCATTCAGAGCTTCCCTGCATAAAAAAAAGGCAATCAATGCACATACAGAAAGAAGAATTAACTCATAGATGATTGGAAAACAACTACACACCTTAATATCTCACCACCGCCTATAATAAACACTTTCTCTATTGACAAACAGTAAGGAGAAGCTGCTAATAATTCCAAAGCAGACATTATACTACTACATATTATAACATTTTCTACGGTTGCAATATCAAAACTCCCAGAGCGAGTCAGAACAACGTTGAAACGACCGGGCAGAGGTCGATGTTCAGTAGGAATACTCTCCCATGTTTTTCTACCCATCAGAACTGCATTCCTCTTCCCAGGATCTGAGGTTGTTGTGGTTATGTTTTTAAAAAATTTAAGATCAGAAGGCAATCTCCATGGTAGCTTCCCATCCTTACCAATACCCATATTTTTTGTTGCAGCTACAACAACTTGGTAAGTCCTTCGTGGATCAGTTGAAGCAATGCCATTGCCATTTCCATTAGAACTCACCAAAGAATCACCAGCCATATTGGAACAAAAAACTTGACTAAATCGTAAGAATGATGACTTGAAAGATTTCCCGCACACCCAATTTTCACGCAAGTGCGGTAGCACCTGAAATTAAACACAGAACTAAACAGCTAACTAAGGATATATATATATATATTATATACTAGCATTCTAAACTCTTTTTTTGTATGTAAATAATCAATACTTTCATGTTACAGTGAACTGAAAAACCTCTGAAATAAAAATAAATCAATGCATATTGTGAATGTTGCCTTAAATAAGAAGTTCAATACAATCTCAATCAAATTTTAAGATCAAATGGACATCTATATCTAATTTATAAAAAATCTTAAAACGAAATTCATATATCAAGTCAATAATTCTTCCAAACCAATTAAATCAATTTAAAAATCCATAGCTTACATGCACAAAATAATGATCAAACAAAAAAAAAACTATTAAAAAAATGTCTCAAGTAAAAAAACATCGTTGAATGGAGGTGAAGCACGAATCAATAAACTAATAAATCAACAAAAAAAAAAAAAAAAAACCTAGCAGCTCACATTCACAAGACATGCAATAAACTACAAATCATGAAGAAAAACAATGAACAATCACTGAATTACAAAAAGATCATTAACCTCCAACACCAGAAAACCAAAAACAAAAACAAAACAAAAAAAAGTTAAATTTCAGTCATCAACAATCAAATTTCAAATAACCCAACAAAATCAAAAGCGTAAAAAAAAGAAAAGAATCAGTCTGGAATGGAATGGAATGGAATCTCACCAATAAGGGACGAAGACGGAAAATCTTGGGAATGGAAAGAGAGCCTAAGATGAACTTAGGCTAACTAACCTTCGATTGGAAGAGAACTATGGCTTGAAATGAGTCAAAGTTTATCTCTGGTTTACCTTAAAATGGGTTTTAGTTTTTGAAAATGGGGGAAAAGAGAAGAAAAAATCTATTAGCTCCAGAGAAGAAAAGAAAACCACTTTTTCCTGGGGGTATTTTGGGAAAAGAAAGGGGATAAAAACAAAAAACAGAGGAACAAAAATCCAAAAACGCCGTTCCTGCGGATTACCGCCGTCTATAATTGGGTGTCTTGTTTGGTTTCTTGTTTTTTAAAATCTTACCTGTCAATATCTCTCATTGCCACCCCCATTTTTCTCTCTCTTTTTTGAAGGGATGGACTAATTTGTAAAACTTTTAATTTTAGTAATTATTTCTTAATTTATGAATTGGTTGCAATCAAACTCATTGATCGAAATCAAGGATAAAAATATCGATGTTGACAGATATTCGGAAAAGGTCGATTTTAATGTCGTTGAAGATTTTTATCTTTTATTTTTCAATATAATTCACAAACAACTCTATAATTACAATATAAATTTAAACATCAATAATTCAATATTTATATATAATTTTTAAATTTTATATCAAATTTATTAAGTATTATTAAAAAAAAAAAACTCACTTATTTAAATAGTAAAATATTATAATTTCAAAGTTAGAAAAAAATTCTCTATAAAAAAACTTACAAGTAATAGATATTTAACATCCCGGACCCAAATAAAAGCTCAACTCAAAACTTTAGGGTCCTTTCAATACCACATATATAACGAGGAAAAAAAAAACTTAACTTTTATTCTTAGTTGCCATATTCATCTAATCTCCACCTCAAACCCAAGAAAAATCGACGACATTTTGACAATATCGGTGACATCTCAGCAGTTTTGACGACTTCAAAGAAAAATGACCCCCCCCCCCCCATCAGTGTCGGAATCCTGATTTTTCCAATATGTAGCCAACACCGGCGACATTTTGAACTCTGATTGAAATATAAGATTGGAGTAGAGTAAGTATATCTCGAATTTGTGAAAATTAATTTGGAGAGAGGTGTGATTTATAAATCAGGCAAACCACAAATGTGATTTACAGTTATCTTTATTATTTATGGTTAACAAAAAATAAATTTCAAAGAGTAACTAAATAATTTCTAAGAGATTCCCCAATCTTTTACCTAACCACCCATAAGATTACAAAGTAATTAAGGATGGATGTATCGAAAAAACTATTGAATGGTTGTTTGGTTTAAGGTTTGGTTAGATGTTTATGAGAATAAGATGGGGTTTATTGAATAACTGACATTCAAATAAAAGTACTAATTTTTTTTACCCTCCTTCAAGAATATTGTTTTACAGGTCTTTTTTAATGGTGAATATATATTTTTACCCTGGAACGTCAAACTTTTAATACTCCAAACTAAGTTATTTTAATTCATTCTTTTTCTAACATAACCAAGTTATTTTAATTCACTAAACATACTCCAAACCGAGATTGAAATTTCAGTCCAACATTGTTGAAATTTGTTATGAGATTACTTTAAGAGAAATTAGTACGAGTTTGCTCCAAGATTGACACCCATATTGGTCCGAGATCGGAATTTTAGTTCAAGATTATATAACTTGGTATAAATTTTGACCAATACTCTACCGAAATTGTGATCAAGATTATGTATTTTAGACGGAGATAAGGATTAATTCAAAAAAATCTTATAAGTACAAAAATCCATAAATTGAAGCATGGAATTACTAACAAACTTTTCTTATTAAATAAAATTAACCAACTTTCTGAGCTCCATTTCCATACTCGCTGGAATCCGACCCACTAGATCTACACTATTTTAGATAAGTAAGAAGATGAAGTGTACACCAAACGAGAAAAATGAAGGTTATTTTTTTACTTTCATATGCATGAGTTATAACACAAGAAAAGGTTATGAAAAAAACTATATTTTATTTTGTAAGGGAGGGTGAAAATGTATGAATACTTTTATTTAAAGGTCAATTTTCTTAAACTCTACATAAGATATTTGAGGGTAAAAGATGATTGTGTTTGTTATGTTATGAAAATGTCGTCAAAATTTCATGAGAATAAAAAATGTTCGTGCGTATTTTGTGGATTATTTCTTAAATAAGTTATGGAATAATGCAGCACTGATTAAATTAATTTAAATCAATAAAAATTAAATTTTAGTAAACAAATTCACATTATTTAACTCTAATTTATATTAATAGTCAGTCATAATAAATTTATACTATTTAGACATTATTAGTTTGAGGATTTGCCTATAATGACATTTTTATTGGAGTTAATGTTTTAAATAGCTTAAGTTTTAGAATATTCCAAAAATGACATTTTTTTAGAAAATCCCTCAAATCTCTCAGCTCATCGTCTCTTTCCTTTTTGTTCTTCCGTTTTCTACGTATTGAATGCCTCGATTGTTTGATTTTCATCTTTCAGCTGCTTTAATTTCATCAGTCTTCATGCTTCAATTTTATTTCATTTTTTTATGCGTCCGATTGTCTCGATTTTGATCCGAGAATGGCGATTCTTTCCATTCAGCTTTTTTACATTCGATTGGTTTCATTGTTGTCATTATCTATGTATTGGAGTTCTATATGTTTTGTTTTGTTTTTCTATTTGCGATGGTTGATCTTAGACGATGAAATCACCATTTACGGTGGAAGAACTCTACCGACCTAAGACGTTTTGGCGTCTCGCTTAGATCTTCGATGCTTCGTTGGTATGACTGGTCTTGCCCCTAATCGCGATTATGATTACTTTCACGTTTTAGTGAAACCGAAAATTTGAGATAAAAAGCGTTGATTTTTTAATTGGCCGAATAATCTCTTCCACATGAAGTTGATATTGTCTCATGATTTCCCATATTCTCCTCCAAAATATTTTCTGATATTGGTTGGTGCATAATTTGTGATATTAATGGATTTTGAGTTATAGTTGAGTTCATCAGCTTGTTGATGCAATGATTTGTCCGAGGATTAAAAATTTGATTTTCGTGCTTCTGTTCTTCTATTCTTGTTCAAGGCCTCCTCAATGACATCTTAGATCTTCTGAACCTGTTTTATTTGTTTATAGGTTATTTTCTCACCAACCTCTTTCATCCAAATGGTGAAATTTGTGTCAACAGTTTGAAAAAGGATTAGAATCCTAGTCTTTGATTTCGGCACGTTCTGATCGTGAGTTCTCTTTCAGTTTAATGGCCATTTATTCATTCCTTGCCTGATTCCGTATGGTTTTAGAACTTCTTTACTAAGGTAATTCAGTTTGAGATATTTTGTTTCATATTCTAAATATGGCTGTCATAGTATTAGGTTGTTAGGTGTCTATTGATTGAACCATTTCCAGAGTCAGCTTTGAACGAACAAGTTGACAAGATGCTGCTTGAAAATTATGATGAGTATGCCAGACATGCCATGGTCAGTCAGGTTCCCTCTATTATCTATTTTATAATGAGTGAAATTTTTGAATGGATATCAATTTATTAATACACCCTCAACTTGATTCTATTGCCAGTCAATGTGTTGTGGAACTTAGAATCACCTCTCAAACTAATAGTTTTTTTAGCATATACCAGTTGGCCAAGTGCTTGGGTAAAACTTGTCAAGATCTGACACATAGTAAATTAATTGTTGGTTTCTATTGTGATTCAATGGCCACATAGTAAAAATTATCATGGCCAACTTTTGTTGTGCACTCAAGGTAATACATTTTAGCTTATAAAACTGCTCTTAAGGTGAAAAAAGAAGATAATGATGATGAAATTATTAATTAAGCTAATACTTGAGATATGTTTTATTCCCACCTCGTTCACCCATTTGATCAAACATACTTGAGATATGTTTTACTCCCACCTCGCATTGTTTAATGATCTAACTCTGTTAATATGTAGCATTAGTATCTTGTGTTATGAGCTTAAAACAGTTAAGGATTTAATGAAAATGATGGTTCTATTTCTTACTATTCACTATTTTATTTCCCCCAATTCACTATAATAGTGAATTATAAATGTGATTTAATAATCAGTCCTAGTTTGTAAAAAAACTATGATTGAGTGTGTTGTGTGTGATTAAGTCTAAGAAACTATGTGTTTTTATTATGAATGTTAACGACTTAGTAGTTTTAGAAAAACATTAAGGATTTAATGAAAATGATGGTTCTATTTTTTACTATTCACTATTTTATTTCCCACAATTCACTATAATAATGAATTATAAACGTGATTCAATAATTAGTCCTAGTTTGTAAAAAAAACTATGATTGAGTGTGTTGTGTGTGATTAAGTCTAAAATACTATGAGTTTTTGTTATGAATGTTAACGACTTAGTAGTTTCGGAAAAACGATTAAGGATTTAATGAAAAGGATGGTTCTATTTTTCACTATTCACTATTTTATTTCCCCCAATTCACTATAATAGTGAATTATTAATGTAATTCAATAATTAGTCATAGTTTGTAAAAAAAACTATGATTGAGTGTGTTGTGTGTGATTAAGTCTAAGATACTATGAGTTTTTGTTATGAATGTTAACGACTTAGTAGTTTTGTTATTAATTTTAATTGAATAATTTAGTGAATTAAAGAGAATATTTTATTGAATTAAAGGGAATAATTTAGTGAATTAAATTATAATGTACATTTGGGATACATAATATTGATTTTAATTCAATAATTTAGTGAACAAAAGGGAATAATTTAGTGAATTAAATTATAATGTATAATTTAGTGAATTAAAGGGAGCCGATTACTTACCGGTTCGATTCGTAACCTTTCCCGTTCCGATTCTGGTTCATTTTTTTGAGTGAATTAAATTATAATGTACATTAAAAAAATAATAGATTATAATGTACATTAAAAAAATAATAAATTTTATATTAGTAGAATAATTACAAAAATACTTAGAGAGAAGGCTCTTCTTAGAAAACTTAAAAACTTTCCTAAGAATTTTAATTTGTGTTTTTTTTTTATACAAAGTATTAGGGGTGAGGATTGAATCACACTAAATGGAATAATTTAGTTAATTAAAGGGAATAATTTAGTGAATTAAACTATAACGTACATTTGAGATACTTGATATTGATTTTAATTCAATAAGTTATTGAATTAAATGGAATAATTTAGTGAATTAAAGGGAATAATTTAGTGAATTAAACTATAACGTACATTTGAGATACTTGATATTTAAATTAATATAATGTAAATTAAAGGGAATAAGTTCACGAATCCTAGCTCAAAAAATTGAATCTCTTAGTGATTTTCTTAGATCTCAGACGATTATAAAGCTAAATCTGAAAAAGCGTTTGCCAAAATCTGATTTCTGATAAAAAATTCTCTAAATTCGTGAAATCCTAAGAATTTAATGAAAATGAAAGGAGACTTACCGCTATGCAATAATCATATGTTAATATTCAGATATTTAAGGATTTAATGAAAGGATGGTTCTATTTTTTTACTATTCACTATTTTATTTCCCCCAATTCACTATAATAGTGAATTACAAATATTAATCCTAGTTTGTAAAAAAACTATGATTGAGTGTGTTGTGTGTGATTAAGTCTAAATGATTGAGTGTGTTGCGTGTGATTAAGTCTAAGATACTATGAGTTTTTGTTATGAATGCTAACGACTTAGTAGTTTTGGAAAAACAATTAAAGATTTAATAAAAATGATGGTTCTATTTTTTACTATTCACTATTTTATTTCCCCAATTCACTATAATAGTGAATTATAAATGTGATTTAATAATTAGTCCTAGTTTGTAAAAAATTATGATTGAGTGTGTTGTGTGTGGTTAAGTCTAAATGATTGAGTGTGTTATGTGTGATTAAGTCTAAATGATTCAGTTTTTGTTATGAATGTTAACGACTTAGTAGTTTTGGAAAAACAGTTAAGGATTTAATGAAAAGGATGGTTCTATTTTTTACTATTCACTATTTTATTTCCCCCAATTCACTATAATAGTGAATTATAAATGTGATTCAATAACTAATCCTAGTTGTAAAAAAACTATGATTAAGTGTGTTGTGTGTGATTAAGTCTAAATGATTGAGTGTGGTGTGTGTGATTAAGTCTAAGATACTATGAGTTTTTGTTATGAATGTTAACGACTTAGTAGTTTTGGAAAAACAGTTAAAGATTAATGAAAATGATGGTTCTATTTTTAACTATTCACTATTTTATTTCCCCCAATTAACTATAATAGATAGTGAATAAATGTAATTCAATAATTAGTCCTAATTTGCAAAAAAAAAAAAAACTATGATTGAGTGTGTTGTGTGTGATTAAGTCTAAGATACTATGAGTTTTTGTTGTGTGTGATTAAGTCTAAGATACTATGAGTTTTTGTTATGAATGTTAACGACTTAGTAGTTTCGGAAAAACAGTTAAGGATTCAATGAAAATGATGGTTCTATTTTTCACTATTCACTATTTTATTTCCTCCAATTCACTATAATAGTGAATTATAAATGTAATTCAATAATTAGTTCTAGTTTGTAAAAAAAAACTATGATTGAGTGTGTTGTGTGTGATTAAGTCTAAATGATTGAGTTTGTTGTGTGTGATTAAGTCTAAATAATTGAGTGTGTTGTGTGTGATTAAGTCTAAGATACTATGAGTTTTTGTTATGAATGTTAACTACTAAATTTGTGATTAAATCAATATAAAGTATCGCAATTATGTGTAGTAATTTAGTTTAATAAATTATTGATGAAGGAAGAAATTTTATTGAATTAATAAAACTCAAATTTTAATTCACTAAATTATTGACTAATAGAGAAAATTTAGTGAATTAATAAAGTTCATATTTTAATTCACTAAATAGTGACTAAGAGAACAAATATAGTGAATTAAAAAATGAGTGGCATTTTTGTAAATTTAATGAAAACAATTAATTTTGTTATATTAGAAAAAATGTCATTTAAGGAATTTTGAAAAGATGGTGTTATTTAGGGAATTAGTTTTATAAAATGTGTCATTTGAATCCATGCTAAGAAATACGATTCACTTAATTCTTAGTGAGTAAGTTCACTTATAAATTTTAAGGAAAAAAGAAAGTCCACTTATAAATTAATTTTAATGAATTATAATCCGTTATCCATATTAATAAAAAGAAATTGAGGTTTTTATAAATATGTTAAAAATACTCTAATTTTACAAATTTCTTGACCTAAAACAGTATTTAAAAAATATTAAAATATTAGAGGTCAGTAGGTCACTGATTTACCATATTAGAAATAGTATATCAATGATAGAATATCTTAGTATACCAGTTATTGTTATTAATGATTTATCATGATGTATTATACTAATATACTAATGATTAATAAACACTGATAACCATGGTATACTATCACTGATATATTGACAATGACTGACTATCATTGATTTACCATAAGTGGTATACTGCTTTACGAAGTCGGGAGAAGTCTCGTTGGTAAATTTCGAATTTTCATCGAAAAACCGAGGAAAATAATTTGGAAGTTTTGGGTTTATTAAATTTGAGTTTAGGGATGAGTTTTGACTGAAAAATCTATGGTTTTGTGATGGTTTTTGTGTTTGGTTTGTTTTTTTTGGGTTTGATGTATCGCCTAAAAACTTCAAATTCTCGTCAAATAATAAGGGGAAATCAAGTTAGAAGCTTCTAATACCCAAGCTTGCAATACTTACATCAAAGTTGAAGGAGTAAATGGTCATGGTTGATAAAAATGTCGAGGCTTTAATTTAGGGAAATATTGATTGATTTATCGATGCTGATACATATCATGAGAAAAATTATGAAAATCACATAAATTCATAAAAATTACTTTAAAGTACTCAATTAAACTCTATTATTTATTTAAATAGACTATAATTTATTACTTTTAATATTCTTACTAACACCATAATATAGAATAAAAAATAATTACTGATGACACTAAATATAGATAAATGAATAAATTTTAAAAAATCCATAGTGATGTAAAAATCAAATTAAATTTATAGCAAAAGAGAGATGAAAACTAAAATTCATTTACCAAGAGTAATTGTATACTTGAATGAGAGAAAATAATCAAAATAATTTATAAAATAGAGATAAAATTTAAAAATATATACATATTTATAAAATAGATAGAAAAAGTTGTGTGGTATGAGGAGAAAGAAATTAAAATGAGTATTTGAAGAGAGAGATATTGAGGAAAAATAAAATAAATATATACTATTTATTTTCACCCATTTTACCCTCTATTTGGAGTTCAGAATTGGTAAAAAATTGTTTGAAATAAAATAATTTGAAATGAATTTTTTGTTAATTTTTTTTTCAAAGGATATTTGAAATTTTTTGTTTGGATGATATCTAGAATTGAAATGAGAGTTGGTTATTTTATTATTATATCTATTTTATTGATGAGATTTTAAAATTTGATTAGATTAAATTTGGAATTTCATTTTTTTTAAATGAAATCTTGGAGAATCCTGTAAAATCTAACCATTTTATTTTTTAACTTAAAAATAGAATTTGAAATCATTTTGGTTTAGAAATCTTTTTATTTTTAAAATAAAGAAATGATTTCAAATCTTTCAAAATCTTGTAGAAACAAACGAAGCATTAGTCAACATATAATTCTAACAATTTGTTTGCATTTTTCGACATTTTTATCAAAATTTACATGATCTTCTGAAAAAAGATACTATATCTCATATCAATGTCTACTATTTAAATTTACAAAAAATGGATTTATCGACAAATATTTTACTCCTCAAGTAAGGTAATACAAAGATATTTTACTCCTCAAGTAAGGTAATACAAAGATTTACACATTCTCTCACCCATCATTCTCATATACCAAACATCCCATGAATAGACTTTACTTTTATAGCAAGCAAACTTGAACTATTATAATATATATTATTTATATTTGACCACACATGGTCCTTTCTTTTATCGTCAATAAGATAAATAGGTGGGGATTTTGACATTTAATTTATTTTGATTTTATTCAACGTGTCTTACATAATTTTTTGGGTATAGTACCTTTTTGCTTTTTGAGTTTTGGAGGTCGTGTTTATCTGGTCCCCGCGTTTTCAATTTGTGTCAAGTGGTCCTTAGATTTTGGAGGTTGTGTCTATTTGATCATGAGATTTAGACATTGTTTCTGTTGGGTCCGTAAGTTTTCAAGAATTTATTAAAAAAAAAGTTTAATTGGTCTTTAATTTAATAAATTCGTTAACTCCTTAACAGAATATTAACTTAACGTTGACATAACATATCTACTTGGTCAAAATACTGACATGAGATTAAATATTATTTCAAAACTTTTATCAATCCATGCTTACGATTTGAAATAATAATTAACCTCATGTCAATATTTTGACCAATTAAACGTTATGTCAACGTTGATTCAATATTGTGTTTAAAAGTTAACAAATTAATGACCAATTAAAGTTATTTCTAATAATCCAGTGACCAGTTAGACACAAATTGAAAACTCGGGATTAAATAGACATAGTCCAAAACTCAAGACCATTTAGACACAATTTTTTTATAAGAAACAATTTCATTGATAAATGAAAACAATACAAAAGAACCTCCCAAGGATTACAAAAAAATCCTCCAATTGGGAGTATAACTGACGGAGAGTAATTACAAAAAGATTTGTCCCTAGCCGACCATAAAGAAGCAAATCTAACCAAAAGATCCCATAGATCAGAGCAATTAAGGGAGACTTCTTAAAAAATTCTCTTGTTTCTTTCCCATCAAACATACCAAACCAGAGCCCTTATCGAGTTACGCCAGAAAGAAGAAGCTTTTCCATTTAAATTCACCCCCACACAGAAAATCATGGAGAATAACCCAAATATTAGAAGGGGAAGGACCCTGAATAGGAAAGATGTAAAAAAGTTTACCCCATAAAATGGAGGTAAAAGGACAAGACCAAAATAAATGGAGGGGATCTTCATCTGCTATGCAACAAGGATACAACGGTTGGGGTTCCCAGCCATGGAGGGTAGGGGTGTTCATTTTCCCCGCGGGGACGGGGCCTCGCGGGGACCCGCCCCGAAAGTGGCGGGGAATCCCCGTTCCCAACGGGGATGGGGATAAAAAAATCCCCGTTCGAGTTTCGGGGACGGGGACGGGGAATGGCATCCCCGACCCCGACCCCGACCCCGACCCCATCCCCGTTCCCCGATTAAATCCCCGATAATTCACTTTTTTTTATGTTTTTTATTGTTTTTTACTTACTGTTTTTTATAAACTGTTTTTTTATTCACTGTTTTTTAAAAACTGTTTTTTATTCACTATTTTTTAAAAACTGTTTTTATTCACTGTTTTTTAAAAACTGTTTTTATTCACTGTTTTTTATTTGCTGTTTTTTAAAAACTGTTTTTATGCACTGTTTTTGCTGTTTTTTAAAACTGTTTTTTTCTTTAATGTTTTAAAACTGTTTTTTATAACTGTTATTTTAAAAACTGTTTTTCATATGTTTTGTTTGCTGTTTTTATTGTTGTTTTACTGTTTTGCTGTTTTTACTTGCTGTTTTTTTTATTGTAATTTGTTGTTTTTGGATTTGAGTTAGATAAATTAGTGAATTTTGATAATTGTATTGAAAAATTAACTCTATTAGGGATTTTATTTTTAAATTTAAGCGGGGAAAATTCCCCGCTAAATTCCCCGTTCCCCGTGATTCCCCATGGGAATCCCCGTCCCATCCCCCGATCCCTTTGAACGGGGAATTTTGCGGGGATGGGGACGGGGATTGGGAGCGGGGACGGGGACGGGGAATGCATTCCCCGACCCCGCCCCGCCCCGTGAACACTCCTAATAGAGGGAAAACACTTTTGAATTTTGTCATTAGTATTAAGACCACCATGAAAGAGCGTCCAGAGAAAGACAAATGGAAACGGGGAAACCAAATAGACACAACGTCCAACCTCATGGACCACTAAGACACAAATCGAAAACGTTGGGACCAAATAGACATGACCTTCAAAACCCAGAGACCAAAAGGGTACTTTACCTGATGTTTTTATTTAAGATATCAAATCAAATCGGAAGAGGGTGACTAGAATTTTTGACCTCATGGAAAAAGAACAAATACCTAACTAATTGAATTATGTTCAGGTGGTCACATGTCTACATAAGTTAGGGCATTTTGAATCATTTACCCTTTGATCTATAACAAAGATGATCTCTTGAATTCTATTGGGGACTTGCTCTGATTTGAATGAAAATTTACCCTTCTCTTAAATGTCAACTACTTCCCACTTTCGTACTATTTTTGTTGTGTTCTTAGGAAAAAAATTTTAATTGACAGATGAACTAATGAATTGCCATGCCAACAAATTATCATATGTTCCAACTTCCAATGCAACATAATGTTTACGAAAAAAAAAAAAAGATTAGTTGATTCTATAACTTACTACCAAAGCAAGATTTTAGGCATATAAACTTCATTTTGAAGATAATTTATAGCTTTTTTTTTGTATAATACTTGATTTGATGCAGAAGAGAAAACAACAGATTTGATTATAATCTGTTTAAAAATCATGAATGTTTGGATCAACATACACACATCTTGACTAATCTTACGGGATAGCCGTCCAACCCCCAATTTTAAACACAAAACAAGACACGTGAACAATTTTATTTGTTTTCTAAAATTTTACACAAGTCCAGTAACATCTTTCTAAAACAGCTGCTAACTTTGGTCAATAGCTCCACCACCTCCAGCTTGATTGAATAGTAAAAAGAGGCAAACATATGCTGGAGGGAGAAGCAATACCAGATATATCTTAAACAGAAGGCAAATCTCCCATCAAAGATTCTCAAAGAACCGAATGTGATCATCGAATGTCTCCCCATGCCTAATTTTGGCTACTGATCCATCATCTTCAACCTAAATTCAGAGAATCAAGTTCTTATCAATTAAATTGTTGAGACAACTCTTCCCGACAAAGATCAGACAACCTTAACAAACTTGAACTTAAAGAACAATCAGACTTGAACTTGGTTTTTTTTTTGGGTTAATCAAAGTTCTGTCGCTACCCCCTCGAACGACGCGGAGCGGCCGACCCTCTCTAAAAATGCACATGTCCTTTTCCATCCTGACAAAACGGATAAAAGAAAAGAACAAGAAAAAAAAACAACAGGAGTCGCCACCAATCATTGATTTTAAAAGGGTGTGATTGGTCACCCGAGAAATACGAAAATAAAAATGGTCTACAATTTTAAAAAAAATGGGTTCGGGAGTTTATTCATGTTTAGGGAAGGTATTAGCACCCTAAAACATTCGTTTAAAAAAACGATTACTGTTTTGGTTTATCTCAAATATGTCATTAAATGCCCCTTACTAAAACAAAGTGATTTTATTATTATTTTGGAATGTCCCACATTTATTAGTCAATATCACTAATTATTTTAATGATATTGTTAAATAACTGTGAGTGGCATAAAGCCATTAGGAAAAAGTTTGTTTTGTGTGTTTATTTTGAAATGTCTCATGTTAATTTGATCATATCATTAATCATTATAATGATATCATTAAATTACTATGAGTGGCATTACGCCATTAGAAAACATTTTTTTGAAAATCAATGATAAAATTATCAAACCATAAAACTTTCCATTTTATGAAATTTGAGATCAAAGTATTCTTGTACTCCCAAATTTCAAATTATAGAGAGTTCTTTGGAATGAAAGTTTTGAAGAAAAGTCTTTTAATTTGATTTATATGTCATGCCATAAAACTTCTTGATTCATGAAATTTGGGATCAAAGTATCCTTGTACTCCCAAATTTTATATTGTGGGAAGTTTTTTGGGATGAAAATTTTTTTAAGAAATCATTTAAATTGGTTTTAAAATCATGCCATAAAACTTCTAAATTCATGAAATTTAGGATCAAAGTATCCTTGTACTCCCTAATTTCAATTCCTAAGAAGTTTTTTTGGAGTGTAAAAGTTTTGAAAAGGTTATTTCAACTTGGTTTTAAAATCATACCATAAAATTTCTTAATTCATGAAATTTGGGATCAAAGTATTCTTATACTCCCAAATTTCAATTCATAGGAAACTTTTGTAGTATGAAAAAAAGTTTTGAAAAAGTTATTTCAAATTGATTTTAAAATCATACCATAAAATTTCTTAATTCATGAAATTTAGGATCAAAGTATTCTTGTACTCCCAAATTTCAAATCATTAGGAAACTTTTGTAAGATGAAGAAAAGTTTTGAAAAAGTTATTTCAAATTGATTTTAAAATCATACCATAAAATTTCTTAATTCATGAAATTTAGGATCAAAGTATTCTTGTACTCCCAAATTTCAAGTCATTAGAAATTTTTTTGGAATGAGGAAGTTTGAAAGAAAAAAAAATCATTTAAATTGCTTTTTAAAATCAAACCATAAAATTTCTCATTTCATAAGCTTTGGGATCAAAGTATTCTTGTACTCCCAAATTTTAATAATAGAATTTTTTTGAAAAGATGAGTTTTTTGAAGAAAAAAGAAAAAAAAATATTTAAAAAAAAATAGTTTTTAACATTAAGTAAAACAAAACAATAAACTTAACAAATAATAAATGTTAATTAGTGTAAGATAAGGAAATAAATCATAAATATAAATATGGCATACAAAATATGACAATCGAATAAAACTATCACCCCCAAAAATGTTCATATCTTTAATTAAAAAAAAAACAAAACAAATTTTCATGAGAAAAGTACCTCATTCTCGTTTTACAACAAAAACAATTGTGCAGAATTTTATACTAACTTTGAAAAATCATATCTTTTTTTATACTTAACGAAACGGAGTGATTCTTGTTTCTAAAGTTTTATTTATGAGTCTACTTTCAAGGAAAAATAGTCATAAAATATTAAACTAAAAAAACAAGCACAGAATATTCACAATATAGAACATGCTCAGAAAATCCCGTACCCTATAAATTCATTTGAACAACAAACTTTAAAAAAATCATAACTTTCTATTAAGCTGAATATTCTGTAAATGTATTAATGAGGGAAGTAAAGTATTTATACACTTTAATAATAGTTAAACTAACTACCTAACAGCCAATACCCAACTCTCAACAATATTAACAAATATAACTACTCTAACATCCCCCCTCAAACTTATGTTGGACAAGTCCCAACATTAAGTTTGCCTCTAAGTAGTAGAAATCAAGAGCTAGAAAGAACTTTTGTCAAAATATCAGCATTTTGCGCCAAAGATGGTAAATGACGAACATCAAGCTGCCGTTGAGCCACCTTTTCACGAACAAAGTATAAGTCCAACTCTATGTGTTTCGTGCGAGCATGTTGGATAGGATTGGCAGCAAGTAATACCGTACTAAGGTTATCACACCAGACCACTGGAGGTTGAGATGGCAGAAAATGAATTTCAGTAAGAAGGTGATGTAGCCAAGAGAGTTCAGCTGTAATAGCGGCCAAACTTCGATATTCCGCTTCAGTACTTGAACGAGAAACTACAGGTTGTTTCTTAGAACTCCACGAAACAAGATTTCCCCCAAAGTAAATACAAAAACCAGTGGTTGAGCGCCTATCATCCGGATCAGACGCCCAATCAGCATCACAGTAAGCAACTAAATCAAGTGTAGAAGCAGGTTTAAGTAATAAGCCATAAGAGATAGACCCTGCCAAATAACGAAGAATACGCTTCACTGCTCTCCAATGTGAATCCCGAGGCGTTTGCATGAATTGACAAACTTTATTAACGGCAAAGGACAACTCAGGACGAGTGATAGTGACATACTGTAAAGCCCCAACAGTACTTCTATAGAGATGAACATCATCAAATAATGATCCCTCAAATTTTGATAACTTTTCAGTACTAGCAAGAGGAGAAGCAATACCCTTAGCATCCTTCATATTAACCTTACTCAACAAATCTGATATGTATTTAGACTGGGACAAATGTAAACCAGATTTGGTAAAAGTGGCCTGAACACCAAGAAAGTAGCTCAAATCTCCTAAATCTTTCAAGGCAAAAGTTGAATGTAATTGATCAATAAGAGAAGAAATGAAGGACTTGCTGTTACCAATAACCAGAATATCATCAACATACACAAGAACAAATATGGTTAGTCCATTCATTATTAAAGTAAACAGGGACTGATCTGCCTTAGCTGACTTGAACCCATTTTGTCTTAAAGCCAAGCTTAACTTGTCAAACCATGCTCTAGGAGCTTGCTTCAAGCCATATAGAGCCTTGTGTAACTTACACACTGCACTCGGATTGTGAGGATCAACAAAACCAGTAGGCTGTTCCATATACACTTCCTCGGATAGAATACCATTGAGAAATGCATTATTAACATCTAGTTGCCTAATACACCAATTGTTAGTCAATGCAAGAGTAAGAATGACTCTAATAGTGGTTGGTTTAACCACTGGACTAAAGGTTTCATTAAAATCAAAGCCTGCCATTTGATGGTAACCTTTAGCAACTAATCGAGCCTTATACTTGGCAATAGTACCATCCGGATTCTCCTTGACCCTAAACACCCATTTACATCCAATCACCTTTCTATTAGAAGGACATGGTACAAGAGACCAAGTATTATTCCTAGCAAGTGCCAAAATCTCAGAATTCATTGCATCTCTCCATAAAGGTTGTTCTAGAGCTTGCTTTACTGTAGAAGGTTCCTTGGAGAGTAAAAGAATCTTAGGTTTGTAAACCCTAGCTTTACCTCGAGTCACCATAGGATGAGTATTAATAGCTGAAACAATTTCTGGTACTGGAGCTGAACAAGGAGAAACAGCACTAGCAGGACTAGAAACAGAAATACAATTCTGAACTTGTTCTTCGGAAGAACTTGTTGATGGTACAATATCAGAAACAGGGGCAATAGGAACAGTATTCAAAACAGGTAATGATGCAGGCATTGATCTATTAGCATGTTGATCACCAAGGTCAGGAATAGGAAGGAGGGGAGGAAGAGCAGATGGGAGAACTAGTTCAGAAGAGGAATTAGAAAGAGGAGGAAACAAAATAGTGTAAGGAAAATGATACTCATCAAATATTACATCTCTAGAAATAAAGATCTTCCCACTTGAATCAAGACATTTATAGCCCTTATGACTTGAACTATATCCCAAGAAGACACAAAGACTAGATTTGTAGTTGAATTTATGCTTATTATATCGCCTAAGATTAGGATAACATGAACAGCCAAATTTTTTGAGAAATTGATAATTGGGTTTAGTCTTGAACAAGCATTCTAAAGGAGAAATACCATTTGTAACAGGGGAAAGAAGCCTGTTAATGAGGTAAACACTAGTTCTTACTGCCTCATCCCAAAATGATAAAGGAAGAGAAGCATTGGCCAAGAGAGTCAAGGTCATCTCAACAATATGTCTATGTTTCCTCTCAGCTAACCCATTTTGCTCATGAGTGTGGGGACAGGAAAGTCTATGAATAATACCATTATCCTGTAAATATTTGGTAAAAACTCTATACTCACCCCCCCAATCAGACTGAACCATTTTAATCTTATGGTTAAATTGAAGTTCAACTAGCTTTTGGAATTGAAGAAAACAGGACAGTGCATCAGACTTTGATTTAATTGGAAAGACCTAAGTATATCTAGAGAAAGAATCAATAAAATGAATATAATACTTGAATCCACCAAAAGACACAATTGGTGCAGGACCCCAGTAAAAATTAATTGCAAAGGAGCAGTAGTAAGAAAAGAAGAAGTGGGGAAGGGAAGTTTATGTGCCTTTCCCAAACAACATGAAGAACAGAAATCATCAACACTTTTATTATGAAAAGAAAGATTACAAGAGGAAAGAACATGCTGAACAATTTTAGCAGAAGGGTGCCCTAAACGACAATGCCAAAGAGAGAAAGTAGAATGGACATTGCCAGGCTTATTAACAGCAGAAGCATTTGAATTTAGAACATGCAATTGTTTTGAAACAAAAGAACTCACAGCACAAGCTTTCTCAGGAGACTTCCCTGATGGATGAAGGATCAAAAGCATATAAACTATCTCTAAGTGTCCCTCGCATAAGAATTTCCTTGGTAACCTGATCCTTGACAAGACAAAATTCAGGGTGAAATTCAAAAAAGACTTTATTATCACGTGCAAAAGAGGGGACACTGATTAAATTTTTTAGTAATGGATGGAACATGTAACAAATTATGAAGATTAAGAAGTTTTGAATTGAAGGGAGAGGAAAAGGAAGCAGAACCAACATGACTAATAGAAATAGGAGTACCATTACCCATATGAATTCTGTCCTGCCCTTGATAAGCAGCTCTATGGTTCAGATTTTGAGCATCAGCAGTCACATGGTTTGTAGCACCAGAATCAGGATACCACAAGCTATCATTAACACACTCTGGTGTAGCCATAAAAGCAGCCATCTGAGCAGACATCTGATGAGAACTAGAACTGCCATAATGTGGAAAAGAGAACGGATTGAATTCTGAAAACCACCATTGGAAGAGGGAACAAAATTTCCAGGTTGTGACCCCAAACCAGAGAAGTTAGGATCAAAACGGCCATAGCATTTTCCACTTAGATGTCCAAACCGCCCACAGAGTTGACATTGAGGCCTATTAGGCCAATTGTTCTTACCATTTCTCGAATTTCCCTTTCCTTTTCCATTTCCTCGAAAATTATTATTAGAAGAATTGCCCTTAAAATACTGATTCTGCTGAGAATTAGAGGAAGACTGTGAGTTAGGAAATGGAGGAGCCTTTTTATCAGTAACATGAGAATTAGCCAGATTAACAGTCATTGTTTCAACAGCCTTAGATCGTTTCTCAATACGAGCCTCTTGTGCTAAAAGTAGGGATTCAATTTCTTACACAAAATATTCATCCTTTCTTGAACTCACAGATACAATGAACGAATCATATTCCTCAGATAAACCATTGAAAATGGCATCAATGTGATCAGAATCAGAGATTGCATTTCTAATAGATCCTAACTGATCAACAACATGCTTGATTTTCAGAAGATAATCAGTAATAGACAAAGTACCTTTCTTCTGGTCTTTGAGTTGATCCTTCAATTGAGAAATCTTTGCCCTAGTTTTTGAGGCAAAATGAACCTGAAGAGTAGTCCAGATTTTAGCAGCAGTATCACAGCCTACTAACTTTGTAAGAACAGACTGAGACATCGAAGACAGAAGCCAAGAGACCAACAAATTATCTTGCGCATCCCAATCAAGAAATTTCTGAGTGTAATTCTCAGATTTCTCATCCTCAGGAGAAGCAAATTTCTTCGGGACAAATTTATCGTTCTCAAAAATGAATTTCTGAAGCTTGTGACCTCTAATGGCTGCCTGAACCTGTTGCTTCCATAGTAGAAAATTTTCTTGATCCAATGTTACAGAAATTGGATGAGAGAAGGAAACAAATTTCTGAGATTGAGAAGTAGCCTGAGACGCAATTGTCGAAGGAGGTAGGGTTTGCGATTGCGATTGCGATTCACCATATGTAGCCATGCGAGAAATGAAAAAGAAGAAAAGAGAATGGAAAAGAAAATTGATAGAGAAAGGAACATGTAGAATGCTACGCGGCAGAAAGAGAAGAAAATGAAATGTACTTTCAGACAAAAATCATGACGCCATTAGAGGAGAGAGAATTTTCAGCAAAAGAAAAATTTTGCTCTGATACCATATTAAGCTGAATATTCTGTAAATGTATTAATGAGGGAAGTAAAGTATTTATACACTTTAATAATAGTTAAACTAACTACCTAACAGCCAATACCCAACTCTCAACAATATTAACAAATATAACTACTCTAACACTTTCAAACCATATATCGGAATTAGTTGATTCTTTTTCCTATAGATTCATATTCAAGTCTAGTTTCAAGAAAAAAATATAAAATAAATAAAAACATTAAATATAACTCACGATTTATCTTAGAACATAAAAGATTCCACCTAAAAAAAACAGTTTTTGAAAAATCAAACTTATTTTGTTTGAAGAAAGAAAACTTCAACACTAATTATGTAACTAAAGAAATTAGCATGCATATATAAAAAAAAGAGGATTACCGCGAATATTTCCATTACCTCTTGAGTCCCCTTTGTGTGTGAAAGTGGGAGATGGTGGTGTGGGAAATGATTTTATGGATTTATGAATAAAATTGGGTGATATGAGAATGGTGAAGGAGATGGAAGCTTGTGAAAACTTAAGGTTCTTTTGTGAAATGTGGTTGAGTTATGAATGGTAAGTGAAGGAGAGTTGGGAGATGGTTTTATTTTTTTCAAAGGTATGGAAAGAGGGAGACAAGAGAGATGAAGTGAATGGTGGTTGGAAAAAGATGGAGGAATTCAAAGTGGGAGATTGGGTGAATGGTTTTTTGTTTCAAAAATAAAATTGGGGGCCTCCCTCCTCTCTCTTGAATATGGGAGAATAAGATGAATTTATAGGAGGTAATTAGGGTTAGGTTTTCTTTTCTTTTATTTTTATTTTTTATGAGTTTTACCCTTTTTAGCTATAAATTTGAAAAAAATCTTCCAACCCTATTCCCCCTCTTTTTACTTACCTCTTTTGTCTATGAATTCAAAATTTCCTCCCTCTTTCTTTTCTTTTCTTTTTTATTTATTTTAAAACAAAATACTTATCCACCGTTTCCCCCTTTTGGCATAAAATATTTTCCTAGATTTCCACTCATTTTCTCTATTTCTTTTATCTTCCCTTTTTAACAAATCATTTATTTTAAAATAAAACAATTTAAACTCATCCACTACTTTTCCTATTTTTGCAAAAAGTATTTTTTTGGATTTCCACTTTTTTTCTCTATTTTCTTTTCTCATTCCTCTTTTATCTAAGAAATTAAAAATTCATTTTTTTTAGGAAGATAGGAAGGAATCTAGAATATTCCCTCTCTTTTAAATGTGATGTGCTCATTTCAAATAACTATGATAAAAAGAATCAAATTTATTTCATCTTTCAATTAAAAAAAACTTTAATTTTTAAATAATGCCGGACAAAATTAGGGGTCTACAGTTTGCCCCTCTTTGTTCATCCTTACAGGATTGAAAGGTGGACAAAGACATAGACTTAATTTAGTCGGTATTATTTAAAAATTAAACAAAATAGGGTGATCTTAATTCTATTCAAATTCAAAGAGGTTTGAACCTAAATCAAGTCTGGTTCAAAAGCATGGACCATATCTTGTCCAAAAGAAAGCAATAACATGGACTAGGTCTTGTCCGAAAGGTACGATATAAAGCATATGAAAGAAATAAAAAGAACCACGACTAGCCTGAAATGTACAATAAAAACATGGACTGGTTCTTGTCTGAAAGAAAGCAATAAAAAAAAAGTGGACCGGTTCTTGTCCAAAATAAAGCAATATAATAAAATTCAGACTAGTTCTTGTCCGAAAGAAATCAATAAAATGGACCAGGTCTTGTCCAAAAGGTACGATAAAAAAACATGGACCGATTCTTGTCCTACAGAAAGTAATAAAATGGACCAGGTCTTGTCCGAAAGGTACAATATAATAACATGGACCGATCCTTATCCCAAATGAGGCAAGAAATAAGACTAGTTCTTGTCCGAAAGAAAACAATAAAAATTATGGACTGGTTCTTATATATGAAAGAAAGCTATAAGAAGCATGGACCGGTTCTTGTTCTAAAGAAAGAAATAAAATGGACCAGGTCTTGTCCGAAAGATACAATATAAAAGTATAGACCGGTTCTTGTCCGAAAGAAAGCTATAAAAAGCATGGACCGATTCTTGTCCGAAATAAAAGCTATAAAAAGCATGGACCGATTCTTGTCCGAAAGAAAGTTATAAAAAGCATGGATTGGTTCTTGTTCAAAAGAAAGCAATAAAATTGACCAGGTCTTGTTCGAAAGATACAATATAAAAGCATGGACCGGTTCTTGGCCTAAAGAAAGCTATAAAAAGCATGGATCGGTTCTTGTCCGAAATAAAAGTTATAAAAAACATGGACCGATTCTTGTCTGAAAGAAAGCAATAAAAAGCAAGGACCAGTTCTTGTCCTAAAGAAAGCAATAAAATGGACCAAGTCTTGTCCGAAAGATACAATATAAAGGCATGGACCGGTTCTTGTCCGAAAGAAAGCTATAAAAAGCATGGACCGGTTCTTGTCCGAAATAAAAGTTATAAAAATCATGGACCGATTCTTGTCCGAAAGAAAAGTTATAAAAAACATAGACCGATTCTTGTCTGAAAGGAAGCAATAAAAAGCATGGACCGGTTATTGTCCGAAAGAAAGCAATAAAATGGACAAGGTCTTGTCCGAAAGATACAATATAAAAGCATGGACCGGTTCTTGTCCGAAAGAAAGCTATAAAAAGCATGGACCGGTTCTTGTCCGAAATAAAAGTTATAAAAAGCATGGACCGATTCTTGTCCGAAAGAAAGCAATAAAATGGACCAGGTCTCATCCGAAAGTTACAATAAAAGCATGAACCGGTTCTTGTTCAAAATGAAGCAATAAATAGGACCAGTTCTTGTCCAAAAGGTACAATATAAAAGCATGGACTGGTTCTTGTCCAAAAATTCGCAATGAAGGGCCAATTCTCATCCTAAAAAAATATGGTATAGTAAAATATGGACCAGTTGTTATCCAAAAAAAAAAAGTATGATATATAATTAAATGTAGACCGTTATTGCAATAAAATGTGAATTGATTCTCGTCCTAAAAATGTGGTGGTAAAATATGGACCAGTTCTTGTCCAAAAAGTATAATTGTAATTAAATGTGGATTACTTCTTTTCCAGAAAGTATGGTGCAATAAAATGTGGACCGGTTCTTATCCGAAAGAAATGTAATGATGATAAAGTATGGACCAGGTCTTGTCCAAAAGAAAGCAATGTAAAAATAAGTATTGTCTTGTTGAATGAACAAGACACACTCGAAGAAGTAAACAAGCATGCTCGATTGAAAAAGTTGGAATTCTTTACAAAATTCAGAGATAAAGTGTCAAACAATACCACTTCTAATAACTTTTAAAAAATTGAGTAATCAAAAGACATACATGCAATTGTCCTCATTCATATTAAAAATCATGCTTTTTAAAGTTTTCTTTAAAAAATATTTCCAAGCCAATCCAACATTCATTTCTAATCGTAAAGACTTGGGTTAAAATCATGAGTGTATTCGATTATCCTCAATCCAAGATCTCTTGATATCTCATCCAATGTTGCGAAATTCAAAGATCTCTAGCTTAAATGAAAAGATGGTTTGTCTTATTTATCCAAATCATCAAATTTTCCCTGAAACCTAACAAGTACTCAAAATAAAAACCTTTAAACTATCTCAATACTTGAGAATTTTGTGACTCGTTTCACACAATTTGCTATAGTATCAATCTAACTATTAACTTCTCTTGTATTTGGAAATTTCGTGACGTCACGAAATTTGCCCCAGTATTAAAAGTCAAAAATTGTCAAATGTCTTTTGAAAATACCCCCGTATTAAACTAGTTGTTAACTTCCCCCGCATTTGGAAATTTCGTGACTTTTTCACGAAAATTTGCCCCAGTATTAAGAGTCAAAATTGTCAAATTTCTCTTGAAAATACCCTCTAGTATTGATAAACCTAAAATACTCAAAAGGCTTTTGGGTTTCCTCAGGTTCACCGAACTTCATTAGTGTTTTAAACTTAAGAGCTCTTGGATTGTTTTAGACGAGAACAAGAGTTTCTCTTTTTTTGTTCTACAGATTGTAGCCATCAGCTTGTCCCAATATTATAGCCTCGTAGATAATGATTATCAAATTCCACAAGTGTTGACTCACAATGGTGAATGTAGATACCGTATTTTGTCCGGCTCAATTTCCTTAAGAAATTTGAAGTTCATTTGAAAATAGGTTTAATTTGGAATTGATTTTAAATGATAAATTGAATTTTGATTTTAAAATTTAATTTTTAACTAAACTTTTCATGGTTTTAAAAAAAAAAAAAAAATTTATTTAAATTTTGTGGATTTTTAATAAAATTATTAAAGTCATTTGGTATAATTTTAGTTTAAATACTTTTAAAATTTAAATTTGACAAGAGAAGCTAATTTTGGAAAGAATAAATTTTGGTAGTGATTTGTGCTAATTGCTGACGGGGTAAATTGATTGATTGACACAAATATGGTATGATTTACAAATCAAATAGATGTTTCCTTATGTTGCTCTTCCAATTTTCCTATAAAAGAGCTCACAATGGAACCACCCTCATCACCACCCTTGACAGCCTCCTAACCTCACCTCATCACTTCATAGACTCTCACGCCACGATCACGACCTGACGGCTACACAATTTGGTTGAAAACCCTACCTCACGTCTATTGATATTTTCCCTAGCACTCTCCTGCCGCACCGGTAACATATTTCCTGGCATCCATGCGATCACCATTGATCGAGCCAAGCATAATGGAATAGTGTCAATCTGTCACTCTCTAAGAACTCCGCATTTATTTGTCTCGTCCTATTTCTCATCAGGAAAGTGAAATTGGTAAAATTATTTCTCTTCTTTTTCTATTTATTTATTAGAATATTCATGTTCAGATAGCATAAACTTTATGATTGATTATTGATAAATCATCCATTTGCGTTTACATATATATCTTGGCAACATTTTCTTTATTATATATAGATTTACATTTATCTAATCATATTAAATTGTGAGTATCTTTATAATAATTTAAAACGTAATTAAATTCATAATGTATTCGAATTTGGGTCTGACCAAATAAATATATGAATGGTAATAATAACTCTGAATGATATAAGCCACAAAATTAGAATATTTATAATTAAGCATAATTCTTTTTTGATGAGTTAAAATATTCTCTTTCAAATAAATACTATTTACACTTAGAATTCTCTATTACTTTCTATAATAAAATATTTTGAATTAAGAGAAAATTCTTTGTTGGGATCTCGATAAGTGTGTGAAAATCATCACGTTTGTGAAGACTGAGTAGTGTGCTTATCGGGGTTCTCATATAAGTCTATCAAAACCCTAAAAAATATAGAATAGAAAACTTAAAAAAAAAACAATATTACACGTATTATTTCAAAAAAAATAAAAGGAAATTATTTTAAATAAAAATTAAAATATTTTAAAATATAAATACGATTAGATGATGGATTTTGAGAAGTAAAAAACTCAATTTCTTAAGGTGAAGTTTTATAAATTTCATTATTGTTCAATTAACGGTCGTAACCCCGCTCGTTTCAATCCTTATAGCTTACTTCATTTTTGAAGTTAAGAAGTGATTAAATGAGATATTGGTTTTTATAAATTAAAATTTATTTATTTTTATTTGTTTAAATTAAGGACCATCATTTTAAAAAATGAGATAATATAAGGTAAAATATGGTAACCATTTTAAAATGGGTGTTGTAGGGTGCTAACACCTTCCCTACGCACAAATGACTCCCGAACCTAACTTGATTTCGTAGACCATTATTATTTTTAATTAATTTGGTGATCAATCACACCCAAATATGGTTGATGGCGACTTCCACTTCATTTCCAAATAAGAGACCTAATATTAAGGATGTCGGCCGCTCCGCGTCGCAATCACGTTGTGACAGCTTGGCGACTCCACTGGGGAAATTTTTTCTTTAGAGAGTCAAGCCATTTATTTTTATCACATATTATCTTTATTTTTGGTCCATATTATTTTTGTATTGATTTATTTCGTTTTGTTTATTTATTGTATATTAATTATTTAGTTGTAAATTAATTACTGATTATTTATTTATTTTTTATTATCATCATTACATATCAATCATTCATTTCACACACATATTCACGGACCTCCTACCAGGGTTCTACCCTTTAAGATTAGATCGAGGACTGAGTATCTGTTGCCTTCGTGGAGTTTCGGCTCTCGTATAGGCGGTATGAAATTCCTCACTCAAGTTATCCATTTACAATTTCAATTTGGAATAGTATCATGGGTAATTTGGGAGCCTAATATCCTTTAAGTGGATTAGAACCTCAACTTTACACTCATAATTACCCTAAGCCAACCTAGTGCTTTATTTTCTCTTCCTTTATTTATCACCCTCATGTTGTCATTACATTATTCTTATGCTTAATTTAGATACTCTGTAATTTTTATTCTTTTTCTTTTTTTTTAAAAAAAATCATTCTATTTCTTTATCTTCACCCTAATTTATACTTAACATTTTATTTTTCTCATACATTATCTTTGTTTACTTTCTTTTTTGTACTTAACAAAAGTTATGTTAAAAAAACAGCAAAAAAAAAATTAAAAAAAGAAAAGAAAAAAAGAAAGACACAATTTCTCATGCATATTACTTTATTAAAATGTTGATATTTAAAAAAAATCATTAAAAAATCAAGTATCACCGGCATGCATCGCATTTGGGTTTAAAAAAACTGTATTCAAGTTAGGTTTCATCCATTAAAAAAATAATTAAAAAAGTAAAACCCAATAATTTTGACCATGCATTTTTCACATACAACACACATCATTATACATATTTTCATCAAAAAATTTAGTTTTCATAAGTTAAAAAAAAATATTGAATCATTCGAGAATATTTCATATACTTTAATTATTCATTATTTATCATGATACATATTCACTCTAAAAAAAAAAACTCAAAAATATTTTTACAATTTCATGCATCATTTTTGTCATCATTCTCCATCAATTAATAGACCTTCAATCCCAACATTTTCTTCATGTTCTCCATATGCATAAAACATTGCAAAGAGTAAAAAAAATCAATAAAAATTTCATTCATCTCATGCATCATTTGTTATTAAAAATCATAAAAAAAATTAAGTTTTTAACATTCCATTCAAATCATGCATCAAATTATTCTTTGACATAAATCAATACTTTTAAAAAAAAATTGCTCAATAATTCTGTCCAAATCTTCATGCATTTTGTACAAAGATCAGAAGTCATTCATGCATCTTCATAATTGAACTATTTATCGTTCCAAAAAAAAATAAAAAAAAACTTTCATAAACATTTCATCATAGATCATATGAGTTTAATTGTCATGCGTCATGTTGCATATTCGATTCACATTTTAGATAAATCAAATTATCACTTCATGCATATTTAAATTTGTGCTTAATTTTCACCTTTTGATATCATATAATTCATGCATATAGGATCCCACCATATTTCACTTCATCCATGTGCATAAAGCATTGAAAGAAAATCATAAAAAAGAGAGAATTATTTAGGTATTCATTTCTCCAATGCATTAAAAAACAAAGAAAAAAGAAAAAGAAAATAAGAGTTAATGATATTTCATCCAAACCATGCATTGCATTCTCAAAATCATAAAAAAAAAAGGGTTTCAAAATTGTCAAAATAGTTCAATTGATTTAGATTCATCATTCTCAATGGGTAATTTAGAAAATTGAAATCACAATGGACAAAGGGCATACTCATATATGTGGGAAGAAATCAAGAAAAAAATGAATAAATTGAAAAGAAAAAATGGAAAAAAAATGAAAAAAAAAAAAAAAAAAAAAAGAAAGAAAAAGTGAATGTCACCATGATCTCCTCCAAATAATTATGAGTGCACTATGTTAGCTCTCGGTCTTCATATGCTCAAATCGTAATCATTTTCTTTCTCCTTGAACATTTTCACCACATTGTTATACCAACCCACTGTCAGGTCAATAACATCATTTTTGCCAGCCATAAAAGCTCGGTTTGTAATCCGAGTAATTTTCCATTGACCCATCCTGTGATACTACACTTGGACAAATGACCATGTTCATTTTACTCATATTCGCCAACTTCACGCGATCATGCATGGTAAAATTGAAATACGTTTCCTATTGACATGTGTTACAGTATTAGACTGGGACAATTGACATCCGTGTGTCAAACCTCACACCCACCTCTTTTTACGAACCACACAAACTCAAGCTCTGAGTTGAACCATTTCTTCAATTTAGCAACCCCTCAGCACGAGACACTAGTGCAATTGGCCATTTTTCTTCTCCTTACTCACATTTGTCAAGCCTTGTTTTACCCTTTAGAGCCTTAACTCATATGCTAGGAAGGACTTTTAAGGTAATGAAATAGTGTTAGAACATTGAGTCAATTATCTTTACATCTCAAATTTGGGATAACATGCATGTTTCTTGCACCCATTATCATACCTCCAAAATCTCTACTTGACCGATTCCATTTTAACCTAATGTTTGTCTTTGCTCAGCCGTCACTTTTTCCCAAAATAAAGTGGATCAATTCTCAAGGACATTAACTGTAAGAATTTGATGTGCTAGCAATCTGCAAGTGAATTTTGACTGGGAAGCGAAAGTTTCTATCTGAAGTGTGGGTGGATAAGAAGCATGTTGACTGAACCAGAGAAGATGACATTAGAAGATTTGCAAAAAAAAAAGGGGGTAGAAAGAGAGACGCAATTCCCAAGATGGCTTTTCAACTTGGTCATCGAATGTATTTGAAGATTTCTCAATTTTCCATTGTATTTTGTGTGCTCTATCACATCAATTCATGAGGAAGTTATTGTTTAACCGTAGGAAGAAGAATATATCTACCTGGGTTTGTGGTCAATAATTATCGAATTTCTTGACTTTGAGTTTTTCAATACAGATATATTGAAAAAAAAAAGGGAAAGAAAAAAAAAGGGAAAAAAAAAATGTAAGGACCCAAGTCATATAGTTATTTGTGTAAATATAACCATATTTTCATATAAAGTTAAGCAAAATTTGAGCCATCCAGATCAATTGAAAATTGGTCAAGTTCCCAACTGAAGCAATATTATGCGGTTGCTCCATTTTTTTAGCCAAATAAGGAAGAATATCATGTTATTATGAATCATCGATTTACTGATAAATTATTGAGTTCTCTTGCTATCATGTCAGAGAGTTTTGAATTTTGGATTTGTGAAAATCTATCCAGTGCATTGAAAGAAAAAGAAAAAAAGAAAGAAAGAAAGCTAGACCATCGATTTCTTATTGGAGATGTCCAAGGAATTGTCCACTTTCCCACCCTTAACTGATACATTTCGTATTTCTTTCTCTTTTACATGCCTTGTGATCGTCGTGACACATTTTTCGAGACTACCTTTGAACATGAAACTCAATCTTCACATTCATATATCTTCCCAGCTTTCATGATTTTAATCCAAGATTTTATCCCCATACTTTTAATGCAAGAGTCATCTACTCAATGGCATCCTTCATCATCAACATGTTTGTTTATTGCAAGTTTGAGATAAAAAAAATGATTTGATTAAATGGAATAACATTATGAGTTACTATTACAAGTTGTTTCAAAGCATATGAGTTACTTTCAAATGACCCACCAAAAAGCGCCATAACTCATTCAAGTCAGAATTACTTTTTGAAGCATCAAAAGCAAGTGAAAAATTAGGTCACTTGAATCAGGGAGAATCAATCATTAATGGGGGTATTCACTAAAAAATTTGCAAAAAAGAAAAAAAAATTGCAAAAAAAATAAAAATAAAAAAAAATATTGAAAATGTGATTTTTCCCTCAAACCATGAGTAAGCTTTGCTTATTATGATTTCATATCATCCAATAATTCATGGAGAAATAAGGGATTAAATCAAATTGGGTATTTTGGCAATAAAAAAAAAAGAGCTTCAAGCATTTGCATCTTTGATCAAAAAAAAAAAAAAAAAAAAAAAATTAGCCCAATGCATTTTCGTCTTTGATCAAATAAAAGAAAGTCTCATGCTTTCATGCACCAAAAATAGACATCACATCTCAAGGATGTATTCACCATAAATTTCATTCTACATAATTGCATAAGGCATCATATGGCCTGTGTTTAAGCAAAAATCATGCATATGCATTTCATTAATGGGTATAAGTTTATTATGTAACTATTGCTCAAGTATTTTCACCATCATTCTCAAATTCAAGCTAAAAAGAAAAAAAATTGTTTGCATGCATTCACATGAAGCTTTGACAATCATTGCATCATCGTCATACATTTTATACATACTTCATGATTTTAGTTTAACTATCACATTCTCATATGCCAACGAAATACATTATCATTAGAGTCGTTTTCTCAAAAGCATTCATTGCATCCTTTACAGGCATAATAATCTTCACATGTTTCATCTAATTCATTGCATTCTCACTATACATATTTGAAAAAAAATTTACTCAAGCATTTTCACATGATCGACACAAGTTTTTTTTTAAACTTACCATTTTCTAGCATGCATAGATGTGTCCATCTAGCATGAGAATGCAATAGAAACTCATCTTTTAAAATCACATTCAAGTCAATCATTGAGTATATTGCACGAGTTTTATCAAAATCATACATTGGGACAAAAGGAAAAATCATACACTGGGACAAAAAGAAAAAATCATACAATGGGACAAAAAAAAAATCATACATCCCAGGCAGGCCTGTTATCAAAGTTATAAAAAAATGCCTCCACTTGAAGTAGTTCAAAAGTCTTCATGTTGATAAAAATTGGATACTTAGGTCAATCATGCTTCCTCATTCTATCAAGTCAAACATGAGATGGAGTTTGGTTTAACACACTCGTTTCATGATCCATTTGTATGTCATGCATAGCATATGAACATTTCATCAATAGTCATATTTTTTCTCATGCCATCACAAGATTCAAGATTTCCATGATAAATCATTTAATATCAAATAATTTGCATTTTAGCTCCTCAATTTACAAAAATTATCAGGCATGCATCTTGCATATTTTTCAACATCCTTCCAAGTTTAAGAGAACTCATCATGTATTCATTTCTCTCTGATTTTTAATATGAAAAATCTTGCATTTCACTAAGATCAATCTTTACGAGATTCAGCCTTTCTTCAACATTGCTTTAAAAAAAAAAAAAAATCAAACACGCATGATGCACCACATGATTTATGTGATTGACTTAAAACCATGCATGCACAAGTTTTCACACTTTGCATTTCAAAGGTCATTATTGTTTTGGTGTTATCAAGCATCATGATTTTCTCACCATAAGACTGGGACAAACCCATTAATCTAAAATTGAATTTTGAGAATTCTTCTTTCTCACAAGATTTGTTCATTTTCATCTTTTCTGCCGTGAATTAATCCCAGTAGAGGTTTGGTGAACACCTCATTTTTACTCATCCATATTGTGGCTTAGACTCGATAAAATTCAAAGTCTTCTGAGGTCATAATCATCTCATTTTCTTCATTTTTCGATTAAATCGAATCCTATTTGCGGCTGAGTCCCGGTAGAGATCGAAGCCTGGAACAAAATCCAGATTCGTTACATTTTACTCTGTTTTTTCGATTAAATCGAATCCTACTTGCGGCTGAGTCCCGGTAGAGATCGAAGCCTGGAACAAAATCCAGGTTCGTTACATTTTACTCTGTTTTTTTATTAAATCGAATCCTACTTGCGGCTCAGTCCCAGTAGAGATCGAAGCCTGGACCAAAATCCAGGTTCGTTACATTTTACTCTGTTTTTCGATTAAATCGAATCCTATTTGCGGCTCAGTCCCGGTAGAGATCGAAGCCTGGAACAAAATCCAGGTTCGTTACATTTTACTCTGTCTTTTCGATTAAATCGAATCCTATTTGCGGCTCAGTCCCGATAGAGATCGAAGCCTAGAACAAAATCTAGGTTCGTTACATTTTACTCTATTTTCCGATTAAATCGAATCATACTCGCGGCTCAGTCCTGGTAGAGATCGAAGCCTGGAACAAAATCCAGGTTCGTTACATTTTACTTTGTCTTTTCGATTAAATCGAATCCTATTTGCGGCTCAGTCCCGGTAGAGATCGAAGCCTGGAAAAAAATTCAGGTTCGTTACATTTTTCTCTGTTTTTTCGATTAAATCAAATCCTATTTGTGGCTGAGTCCCAGTAGAGATCGAAGCCTGGAATAAAATCCAGGTTCGTTATAATTTACCTTATTTTTCGATTAAATTGAATCCTACTTGTGGCTTAGTTCCAGTAGAGATCGAAGTTTGAGACAAACCCAAGATCATTGTCATGTCACGTTACCCTTTTCGAATTCTACTAGTGTTTCTTCCTAGGTAGAGTTTGAAGTCTTCGCAAGCTCAATTCAGTCTTTTTTTTTCTTTTTGATTAAATTTGGTTCAGTTGTTTGCTTAAAAATATAAAAACTAAAAAAATCACAAAATGAACCATGTTTCTCTTGGTATTCATATTTCTCAATGAATTTTTCGCCATTCAAAAACTTTATCTTTTCCTTTGTCCACCTCTTAGTTCTTCAAGGATGTACAAAGGGGGACAAACTGTAGATACCGTATTTTGTCCGGCTCAATTTCATTAAGAAATTTGAAGTTCATTTGAAAATAGGTTTAATTTGGAATTGATTTTAAATGATAAATTTAATTTTGATTTTAAAATTTAATTTTTAACTAAACTTTTCATGGTTTTAAAAAAAGAATTTTTTTTTTATTTAAATTTGGTGGATTTTTAATAAAATTATTAAAGTCATTTGGTATAATTTTAGTTTAAATATTTTTAAAATTTAAATTTGACAAGAGAAGCTAATTTTGGAAAGAATAAATTTTGGTAGTGATTTGTGCTAATTGCTGACGGGGTAAATTGATTGATTGACACAAATATGGTATGATTTACAAATCAAATAGATGTTTCCTTATGTTGCTCTTCCAATTTTCCTATAAAAGAGCTCACAATGGAACCACCCTCATCACCACCCTTGACAGCCTCCTAACCTCACCTCACCTCACCTCACCTCATCACTTCATAGACTCTCACGCCACGATCACGACCTGACGGCTACACAATTTGGTTGAAAACCCTACCTCACGTCTATTGATATTTTCCCTAGCACTCTCCTGCCGCACCGGTAACATATTTCCTGGCATCCATGCGATCACCATTGATCGAGCCAAGCATAATGGAATAGTGTCAATCTGTCACTCTCTAAGAACTCCGCATTTATTTGTCTCGTCCTATTTCTCATCAGGAAAGTGAAATTGGTAAAATTATTTCTCTTCTTTTTCTATTTATTTATTAGAATATTCATGTTCGGATAGCATAAACTTTATGATTGATTATTGATAAATCATCCATTTGCGTTTACATATATATCTTGGCAACATTTTCTTTATTATATATAGATTTACATTTATCTAATCATATTAAATTGTGAGTATCTTTATAATAATTTAAAACGTAATTAAATTCATAATGTATTGAATTTGGGTCCGACCAAATAAATATATGAATGGTAATAATAACTCTGAATGATATAAGCCACAAAATTAGAATATTTATAATTAAGCATAATTCTTTTTTGATGAGTTAAAATATTCTCTTTCAAATAAATACTATTTACACTTAGAATTCTCTATTACTTTCTATAATAAAATATTTTGAATTAAGAGAAAATTCTTTGTTGGGATCTCGATAAGTGTGTGAAAATCATCACGTTTGTGAAGACTGAGTAGTGTGCTTATCGGGGTTCTCATATAAGTCTATCAAAACCCTAAAAAATATAGAATAGAAAACTTAAAAAAAAAACAATATTACACGTATTATTTCAAAAAAAAATAAAAGGAAATTATTTTAAATAAAAATTAAAATATTTTAAAATATAAATACAATTCCGATGATGGATTTTGAGAAGTAAAAAACTCAATTTCTTAAGGTGAAGTTTTATAAATTTCATTATTGTTCAATTAACGGTCGTAACCCCGCTCGTTTCAATCCTTATAGCTTACTTCATTTTTGAAGTTAAGAAGTGATTAAATGAGATATTGGTTTTTATAAATTAAAATTTATTTATTTTTATTTGTTTAAATTAAGGACCATCATTTTAAAAAATGAGATAATATAAGGTAAAATATGGTAACCATTTTAAAATGGGTGTTGTAGGGTGCTAACACCTTCCCTACGCACAAACGACTCCCGAACCTAACTTGATTTCGTAGACCATTATTATTTTTAATTAATTTGGTGATCAATCACACCCAAATATAGTTGATGGCGACTTCCACTTCATTTCCAAATAAGAGACCTAATATTAAGGATGTCGGCCGCTCCGCGTCGCAATCACGTTGTGACAGTGAAAATAGCATTGCTTAACACATAATGACCTTAGCTTCCTTTAATCTGAAGGATAATGTAACTTGCATTTTACCCAACACCGATATCCTTATATCCTAAGAATAAGAAGGCTCTTTGAACGTCTCAAAGGAAGAACAAAACTACTCTAATTGTCCCAGTGTACATGAACATGCAGTTTGAAACGACTTTTTGATTGTTTTGAGGTAATCACTGTCTTTTTCCCATAGTTGGTCATGACATATTTTTTCTCATCTCAGTGCTGGTAATTCACATATCCAAGTAATGAGTAGGTTCTCAAACTGCTATAAGTGAGAATGGGAACAAAGCCTTTCTTTTTCCCAAATGTTTGATACCTTCGATCGTCACTTAGAGTAAAAGGAAATTGATCTTTATTCCTTTCAGCATCTCACATATTTATTAGTGCAAGAATAACCTCTCTTTTTTAAGGGTAATTTTCAACATGCTTTATTGGATTAATTTTTTAGAATCAATTATAAAGACTTTGAAGAAGGAAGATGTGACGACCCGTCATTTTAAATAAATTAAAATCAGAGAAAACAGTGGAAGTATTTTATTTTAAGAAAAATGGCGTGATTATGTTTGAAAATAGGCTAGCCAAAAACCTGTTTACATCTTAAATTCAAACATCTAAAAACACAAGGAACATTAAGTTCCATCCAGGAGTTTAAAATGATCATAATCATAAAACAACGACAATAAGCTCTTATGAGCTAATTACAAAGTACAAATCACAATGTAATATAAATTTCACAAGACAACCATGTACATGGATTTACAACAACCTAGTCCATCTCAAGTTGTCATCCTCTCGATCAACGCGCACCTGCTCCTCTTCCACGATCCCAAACATTACTGAAATGTTTGTAATATCATGAGCTAACAACTTAAGCCCAGTGAGAATAATAAGCATAAAAAGTAAAGATAGACCTCAAACTCGCATTTCGATTTGTGTCCAATTAATCCGACACAATCCTTCCTAGAATTCTCCAAAGTCTAGGTCATTCTATTTCATATTTTCCAATTGATGATACTAATTAGCACACTTAGTCTAATTGTTCATCCTTTAACTTTTATAACACAATTCACTCCTAAAGTCATTCAAACTCTAGGTAATTTCATTTATACTTTTTAAGGATGATATTACTAAAATCATAGTCAATACTCATCCATCAACAATATTATGACATAAGTAATAGAAGTAAATAAACTTTGCATCATGTTAAACATCTCAATTCTCTCTTTCATCGATCATATGTATGAATGCATGAGAGCATCCCATAGGATTCGCATACGCCTTTATGCATGAGGAGGTAACGTGGTCTATCCCGTAGGATCCATCGTTCATTCACCCTCCTTTTCTTTCTTACTTTCTCTTTTCTTTCAATGATGGTAACGTGGTATATCCCGTAGGACCCATCGTTCCCCCAATCATTTATTTCTCACTTTCTCTTTTCTTTCAATGATGGTAACGTGGTATATCCCGTAGGACCCATCGTTCCCCCAATCATTCTTTCTCACTTTCACACTTATTTTCCATGATGCGATATGGTATGATGCAATATGATGTTTTATAGCATAAATAAATAAAGTGCGTAATTAAGATAACCATCACAAACATAAAGTAAATGGCATAAAGTAAAGAACATAAGTAAATGACTTAAAGTAAAATAGATAAGAATCTCGGACGAACGATATGACGATCGAACTCCGATATCAAATAATAAAATTAGAAACATAACTTAAACGATTAACCTATGCCCTCCGGATTCTAAACTTCCAAATAATCCGAGGTTCTATTAACCGTTTTAATTACAAGTTGGATCTTTAACTTCCAATGATCCAAACTTAGTTTCACATCGAACCTAACTTAGAATCTCCTAAGATTCAATACTTTCCTTGAGAATTTCTAAGTTCTCACTTAAAGGATTACTCTTAATCCTAAGGGCACTAACTCACAACCCTCTAATCTTAGGTTTGGATTCTAATCTTAGTTTCAAACTCTTCAAACCATCATACTTGTCCGCTTTCTATAGTTACTTTAAATACTAACTATTCTCACCTTAGCCAAATAATTCCAAATCTCCAATTTCCACGAAACAACCACCGAGCAATTGCACCTACAATTCACCGATTGTACAACATATTACAAATCATAACTAATATGCGAACAAATGTGCAATTTCGGGTGAATAGTGATTTCGGATGAATAGTGTCTCGGGTGAATAGTGTTTTTGGGTGAATAGTGTTTTTCAAAAATCCGGGCTCAAAATCGTCATTTTTCATGATAGAAATTCATGATTTCAACTTCAAATCTCATTTATAATCAAAAACGAACAAAACCACCTAAAAAGTTTTGAAAACTTACTTTTTGGGACTTCCCTAAGGGAACGAGAAACTTCGAAAAGCTAGGTTGGATAGGTAGCCCTCGTCCCTACCATTCCAACGCAACCGAAAACACAACGATCCGTCAAGAAACGAATGAGAAACGAAGAAAAGAAAAACTCACCCAATCCCCCATGGAGAAGAAGGAGGAAGAAAAAAAATGAATACTTGGTCAACTTAAGTCAACTTTGATATTTAAAGAAGAAGTGTAAAGTAATTTTAGATATTTTGAGAAATTGGAAATGACGATTGCGTCCTTTTATGACTTTTAGCTTATAAAACGAAACCCGAAGCTCTTAAATAAATCTAAAGGTGATTAATAATTATTAATTGGCCTATTAATAATTATTAATGTCACCGAAGCGAAAAATAAACATTAAAACGATAAAAATGAATTTCGGGCAAAATTAAGTACTAAAATCGAAATTACAAAATAATAATTAAACTAAATACTTAAATTGAAATAACTAAATAAATAAATAACATTAAATAAATAAATAAAATAAATAAATAAAAATTCACTTCAAAATAACGGGACGTTACATATGACAATGATGTCTAAAATTTTGAAATGTAAATGTCATTTTTTTTAAAACACGAGATAAACAAAGGAAAATTTGAGTTCATTCCTTCAAACAAACATTTCAAAGAGACTGTAGCTTTTTTTTAAAAGTTAATTCACGTCATTAGTAAGAATGTTTGATGAATTTTCTAGCCTATGCAAGATATATTTTAGCCACTTCTAAATTGATAAGATAGGATACAAAAAATCTCTTTGCTTATTGATTAAGAGAAAACAAGACATTTTTTTTCAAAGAAAAAATTTAGAAATTAGGCCTTAATACCAAAATCTTAAAGTTCAAGAAAAACGTAAGATGTTCAACGATGTTAATAGACTCGACTGCAAAGCAAGTTTCATTACATTTAAGGCTCTATACTGCGTGCATGATTAGTCATTGTTATTTTTTTCTTAATTTAATCAAATCATTTGACTTCTAACAAACCCTAGATTTTGTTTTTAAGTTATCGACTCTCACAACACTAGGATCATGAGTTATGACCCCCTAATTCTATTTCATTTTGTCTTCTAATTTATTTATTTTTACTCTTATACTCACTTAAACAATTTTAAACTTCTAAAAATGATAAGTTAGACTGTGTGTGATTACTATAAAGAGTCATAACTAAATGAAACAAACTTTAAGCCAATTAAAAAAATACACAACATTTTTTTTTATTCCAAAACTTTGGAGACTCTGAATGATTCTATCATCAGTCACAGGGGATCGAGATTTCAATCAAGATCACGCTTCCCTTTTTTTCAAAATAATCTATTGCTTCATATTATAACTATAAGTCATTATTTTCATAAATTCCTTTTTTTAACATTGACATTAAAACTTTGACTTTAAAATTTATTTTTTGAAAAGCCTCAAATTTCATTGTCGGAATTAATATTTTCAATTGTAGATTGGTGAAATTGGTGAGGGAAAAAAAAGATGTAAGGATGAGGGAGTAAATATACTCGAAATGAAAAAGTATTTTATCATAGAAAATCATAAGCATAAGCCCATTATTTTAAAATCTCATAGCCTTAGGGATAGCTAATGAGATGGACATGAACAAAATAAGATGAGAGATTACTCTTGCACTAAACCAAAGAACATGGAGAGCTTTTCCATAATTTCAAATTTAGGTAACAAGTACCAAAGAAACTAACTTAAACTGCTTCAACATTCATAAGCTGGTTGACACAGCTAGTGATTTTGTATCACCGATTGCATTCACAGTTGGGATGATGGTTCTGTTCAACAATAGGTAAATCCTTGAATCTCTACAATGCTTCCTCCATTAAAGCTTTCGCATTTCTCTTAAGCCCAAAGTAATTTTATGTTAAGTTTCCAATGGCCCCAACATGATAATCGCATCAGAATTCTAGATCATATCGAATCCCTTAGGGTATGAGCTATTCGCCCATGATTCACCTCAGCCTCTATTCTTTCTTCTATGATAATGATATCTGAGAATTTAGTGGAGACATTACCGACCATTTTGTCATAGAATGGCGATCTTAGAGTGTCTAAAAACATGGTGATCATCTCTTTGTTAGTTAATGGTGGTTGTATTTCAACAGCCATCTCTCTCCACCTCTTGCATATTCTTTAAAGGTTTCAATCACTTTTTTCTCCATTCTATGGAGGTCCAATCTATCAGGAGCTATATACAAATTGTGTTTGTAATGCTTTAGAAAAGAATCAGCAAGATACTTCCATTTTCTCACATGTGAGCTATCCAATTGATTACACCATCTCGTTGAAGGTCCAGATAGACTATCTTGAAAACAATGGATTAACAACTTTCATTGTTTATATGAGCTGCCATTTTTCTACAATACATGGTCAAGTGACCTTTTGGGCAAGATACCCCACTGTAGTTTTCAAAATCTGGAACCTTGAATTTTGGTGGTACCACCACGTCAGAAATTAAACACAATTGGTTAGGTTCTATGCTTCCAAATGCATTGACTCCTTCGAAGACTCTTAATCTCTCCTCCAAATACTCCAGCTTTCCTTTTGACAAGGAATCATCTTCTTTGCTCTTTACCCTTCGTTCTAAACTAGGAATATAAATGGGATTTGGTGTTTGTTGGCTTGATTGTGGGGATGGGTAAAAGTGTCTTGGTAAAGAAAAAGGAACCCGGTATCCCCAATTTTGAGTCATTTGATCATCTATTGGTATGAGGAAACTCGTGAGGGTAAGGTAGGATATCATCTTGTGGGGTTTCATGATTGTCTTTCCCTTCTGCGTGGCATTATCATTTCAATTATTATTTTTTTTTTAAAAAAATTGTCCCTTCATCATTCTATTTCTTGCCTTGTTTCTTTACCTTGAGAATTCTCTTGTCCACTCATGATTTCGCTTTTGAGATTAGATTAGGAATGTGGCCGTGTTGGGTTAGATGATCAATTTTGCGATCAAAACCTTTATTTTAAATAAGAAAGTGTGGTTCGTGAAAGAAAAAAGATAAACAGAAAATAAAGATGATATTTTTGCTATATTTATTGTTTTATTTTTTATGCTTCCATTAAGAATTAAAATAAATGAATTAATGCATAACTCAAATAATTGAGTGCGTGAAGACAAAGGCGCATATGAGAAACATAGACAATCATAAACATGCATAAAATAAAATAAAATGGTGTGAAATAATAGCAAATCAGGCAAACAATTGCAAAACTGAATATGCACGAAGGTTATGTGAGTATGCATGTGTGAATTTGAAAGTGAAGATGAACATATAACGGTACATTAAAAATATATGACAATCACAACTGCCAAGTATAAGACAGATAAGGATTACATTACAATTAACGATAATAACATTATAGTGTATAACACATGTCAACTATAAAAGTAACACATAACTTATGAAATCGATGACAGTGTGGTTGGAGTATCAATCTAAGGATCTATCTAAAGGCCACCAAGCTGTCTTTGTTGTAATAGGGGTACTCTAACAATATTCCGAAAGAGTTGACCCATTTACAACAAAGCACCCCTTCCAGTATCCTGGTTGGGTTAACTTGGGTGAGATTTTCATGTACCTACACGGGAGTAAACTCCACGAAAGTTACAGATACTCATCTCCCTAAAAGGGTAAGCCCGGGTAGGAAGCTGTGAATGTGTGTGAATGAAGGTCATAACAAGAAAGATAAACAATCAAAAAGAAAAATAAGGCATTAATGACATAAAAGGAAATAGATAACCATCAAACAGTAAGACTCTCAAAAGTTGTCCCCAGTGGAGTCGCCATCTGTCGCTACCCCCTCAAACGACGCGGAGCGGCTGACCCTCTCTAAAAATGCACATGTCCTTTTCCATCCTAACAAAACGGATAAAAAAAAAGAACAAGAAAAAAAAACAACAGGAGTCGCCACCAATCATTGATTTTAAAAGGGTGTGATTGGTCACCCGAGAAATACGAAAATAAAAATGGTCTACGATTTTAAAAAAAATGGGTTCGGGAGTTTATTCATGTTTAGGGAAGGTATTAGCACCCTAAAACATTCGTTTAAAAAAACGATTACTGTTTTGGTTTATCTCAAATATGTCATTAAATGCCCCTTACTAAAACAAAGTGATTTTATTATTATTTTGGAATGTCCCACATTTATTAGTCAATATCACTAATTATTTTAATGATATTGTTAAATAAGCGTGAGTGGCATAAAGCCATTAGGAAAAAGTTTGTTTTGTGTGTTTATTTTGAAATGTCTCATGTTAATTTGATCATATCATTAATCATTATAATGATATCATTAAATTACTATGAGTGGCATTACGCCATTAGAAAACATTTTTTTGAAAATCAATGATAAAATTATCAAACCATAAAACTTTCCATTTTATGAAATTTGAGATCAAAGTATTCTTGTACTCCCAAATTTCAAATTATAGAGAGTTCTTTGGAATGAAAGTTTTGAAGAAAAGTCTTTTAATTTGATTTATATGTCATGCCATAAAACTTCTTGATTCATGAAATTTGGGATCAAAGTATCCTTGTACTCCCAAATTTTATATTGTGGGAAGTTTTTTGGGATGAAAAACTTTTTAAGAAATCATTTAAATTGGTTTTAAAATCATGCCATAAAACTTCTAAATTCATGAAATTTAGGATCAAAGTATCCTTGTACTCCCTAATTTCAATTCCTAAGAAGTTTTTTTGGAGTGTAAAAGTTTTGAAAAGGTTATTTCAACTTGGTTTTAAAATCATACCATAAAATTTCTTAATTCATGAAATTTGGGATCAAAGTATTCTTATACTCCCAAATTTCAATTCATAGGAAACTTTTGTAGTATGAAAAAAAGTTTTGAAAAAGTTATTTCAAATTGATTTTAAAATCATACCATAAAATTTCTTAATTCATGAAATTTAGGATCAAAGTATTCTTGTACTCCCAAATTTCAAATCATTAGGAAACTTTTGTAAGTTGAAGAAAAGTTTTGAAAAAGTTATTTCAAATTGATTTTAAAATCATACCATAAAATTTCTTAATTCATGAAATTTAGGATCAAAGTATTTTTGTACTCCCAAATTTCAAGTCATTAGAAATTTTTTTGGAATGAGGAAGTTTGAAAGAAAAAAAAAATCATTTAAATTGCTTTTTAAAATCAAACCATAAAATTTCTCATTTCATAAGCTTTGGGATCAAAGTATTCTTGTACTCCCAAATTTTAATAATAGAAATTTTTTGGAAAGATGAGTTTTTTGAAGAAAAAAGAAAAAAAAATATTTAAAAAAAAAAATAGTTTTTAACATTAAGTAAAACAAAACAATAAACTTAACAAATAATAAATGTTAATTAGTGTAAGATAAGGAAATAAATCATAAATATAAATATGGCATACAAAATATGACAATCGAATAAAACTATCACCCCAAAAATGTTCATATCTTTAATTAAAAAAAACAAAACAAATTTTCATGAGAAAAGTACCTCATTCTCGTTTTACAACAAAAACAATTGTGCAGAATTTTATACTAACTTTGAAAAATCATATCTTTTTTTATACTTAACGAAACGGAGTGATTCTTGTTTCTAAAGTTTTATTTATGAGTCTACTTTCAAGGAAAAATAGTCATAAAATATTAAACTAAAAAAACAAGCACAGAATATTCACAATATAGAACATGCTCAGAAAATCCCGTACCCTATAAATTCATTTGAACAACAAACTTTAAAAAAATCATAACTTTCAAACCATAAATCGGAATTAGTTGATTCTTTTTCCTATAGATTCATATTCAAGTCTAGTTTCAAGAAAAAAAATATAAAATAAATAAAAACATTAAATATAACTCACGATATATCTTAGAGCATAAAAGATTCCACCTAAAAAAAACAGTTTTTGAAAAATCAAACTTATTTTGTTTGAAGAAAGAAAACTTCAACACTAATTATGTAACTAAAGAAATTAGCATGCATATATAAAAAAAAGAGGATTACCGCGAATATTTCCATTACCTCTCGAGTCCCCTTTGTGTGTGAAAGTGGGAGATGGTGGTGTGGGAAATGATTTTATGGATTTATGAATAAAATTGGGTGATATGAGAATGGTGAAGGAGATGGAAGCTTGTGAAAACTTAAGGTTCTTTTGTGAAATGTGGTTGAGTTATGAATGGTAAGTGAAGGAGAGTTGGGAGATGGTTTTATTTTTTTCAAAGGTATGGAAAGAGGGAGACAAGAGAGATGAAGTGAATGGTGGTTGAAAAAAGATGGAGGAATTCAAAGTGAGAGATTGGGTGAATGGTTTTTTGTTTCAAAAATAAAATTGGGGGCCTCCCTCCTCTCTCTTGAATATGGGAGAATAAGATGAATTTATAGGAGGTAATTAGGGTTAGGTTTTCTTTTCTTTTATTTTTATTTTTTATGAGTTTTACCCTTTTTAGCTATAAATTTGAAAAAAAATCTTCCAACCCTATTCCCCCTCTTTTTACTTACCTCTTTTGTCTATGAATTCAAAATTTCCTCCCTCTTTCTTTTCTTTTCTTTTTTATTTATTTTAAAACAAAATACTTATCCACCATTTCCCCCTTTTGGCATAAAATATTTTCCTAGATTTCCACTCATTTTCTCTATTTCTTTTATCTTCCCTTTTTAACAAATCATTTATTTTAAAATAAAACAATTTAAACTCATCCACTACTTTTCCTATTTTTGCAAAAAGTATTTTTTTGGATTTCCACTTTTTTTCTCTATTTTCTTTTCTCATTCCTCTTTTATCTAAGAAATTAAAAATTCATTTTTTTTAGGAAGATAGGAAGGAATCTAGAATATTCCCTCTCTTTTAAATATGATGTGCTCATTTCAAATAACTATGATAAAAAGAAAATGGTCAAATTTATTTCATCTTTCAATTAAAAAAAACTTTAATTTTTAAATAATGCCGGACAAAATTAGGGGTCTACAAGTTCATTAAAAAAAATAATTGAAATGCCAAACAAGTAAAATTAGTGAAGAATGCTAAGGTAGCATATAAGGGAAGGGAGCTTATCAATGGATTCCTAGTGTAACATGACATTACAAAAAATCAACATCTTATTTGCGCGAAACGGAGTCCGGATGAAGAAATTAACATCAAAATACTAAATTTTTGGAGAAAGAAAAATCTATTTTTGTTTTTATTGTTGCTTATGATCTGACCGAGAATAAGTCTTCATTTCTCAACGTCAAAACTTAACTGAGAAGATATGTTGGTGTTGCCTCAGTGTAATCAATTTGATGAAGAAATCTCAAATTTTCATTACTTGCATCAGAATTTTACCGAGAAGATATGTCGGTGTTGCCCCAGTTAAAATAATCTTGGTGATATAATTATGTCAAATTTTCATCATCAAGACTCCATTGCTCCAATTTTAATGAAGAAATTCTCCTTGCGTGACACATCAGAATTAGATTGATTTTGTCCCCTTTGAAATTGATGATTCAATTCTAATTTGTGTTATTCTCTATAGCTATCTCTTTGACCACAGGAAACTGTCTCAATATCATCTTGTTCCATTCCCATCATTGATAAGACTCTCATTGTTGTTCCATTCCTACCCTTTATATTCTCAAAATTATTGTCTATGGTCATGAATCAAATTGGTTTTATGCAAACCAAGTAAAGTGACAGGAAGATGTGTAATATAGGAAGAAAAGAAAGTGAGAATCATACATGTCATTAGAGATGTTGATACATGAAAATAATGATTTAAAATGAATTTCTTAAGTTATTGGGTGAAAACATAAGAGATTTCCAACACTATTTTACTACTCTCAAAATTATCTAAAAGCACATAATAAAATATGGAATTGGAAGGTTGGTAAATGAAATTGACTTGGCTAATTTTTTATGATCGGATAAAGAATCTTCGTAGGTCAAGAATTAGATCGATTTGAACAAAAATGGGGTGAAGATAATTTGGTTCCGAAAGATGTAGATAACCAAAGAAAAAATTGGTATGTGACAAGATCAAAATTTGTAAAAACGTTTCTTGTTGGAAGCGATCAAGATTATACATTTTTTTTGCTTTTTTTTATCCCTTTTTTTGGCACATTCTTCCTTTGAGTTTTGATTCGTTATTTATTCAATTAGGATTTTTTGAAATCGTATTTTTGTCTATTGGGCTTTAAAAAAGAGAAAAAAAATAAGCCAACATAAAAAGTAGAACCAAACAATAAGGATAATCTAAAATAAAATAACGACTTGACTCTCTAGGTGTAATTACCTGTTGTCATCAGCGGAGTCGCCAAGCTCTCAAGACGTGGTCACAACGCGGAGCAGCCGATGGTCTCTTTTGGTTAGAAAGAGAGAAAAAGATGGAGTCGCCACAAACCAAATTTGACAGTGTGATTGGTCACCAAATTAAAAAAAATGGTTTGCAAATACCAAAATTGGTATTTATTTTAGGCCCATTACTAATCAAATATTTGTTTTCTTCAATACTAAGATAAAAGGTTCAGACTGGATTCAAGGTGTATTGTTCACTGCAATATTAATGAAACAAATTCAAAGAATGAAAGAAGATCTACTCAACATCATACTTTTCCTACTTTCTTCACTATTTACTTTCACCATCTTCCTCACTTCACCATCTCCATCCATCAATTTCTGAATCCAACTTTTAATCTTATGGGCACTCATAATTAGTCCATTATTATATTCAAATTTGTTTAGCAATTCAGAATATTCTACACTCCTAATACCATTTTCATAACCATTTCAATAGAGCATGAAAATATTTAACACAAGAAATCAACACCAACAACTACAAAAAACCATCAACAAATGAAGCATAAGAAATAAAGTTAAAAATTATGAAATGAAATCGAAATCTCCCTTCAAATGATATGTATAACTGGAATGCTACTCCCCAACTTCAATTGAAAGTAAAAGTAGCCAATAAATTGAATAATAAAGAGGAGTATAATGTTGATTTCAAACAGGGGAAAAAAACTTGTTTTTTCCATTGTAAACAGAAAAAAAATACTCAACCCTCCACGTCATTTAAAATATATAAAATATGAAATATTATAAATTCTAAAATTAATATTTTTGTGACACGTCAAATTTCTGTTAAATAAACAGAAGTTTGACTGGAGGGACCAAAACCACATGGTTCTTAACCATTAGAAAAAAAGTATAGGGAGATCTAACCAATAACCTAAAGTGCATATGTGTATTTTATATTTATCCAAAAAATTTATAATTAAGATAATCTATTCATATTTTCAATAATTTATTGCTTTGATTTTAATTAATTAGTACAAATTAATATATTATTTAAATTTAAAAAGTTTACATAAATGTAAATACATATCTAAAATCAGTATTTATTATTTAAGACAATTTTTATGAACTTTTTTACTAACTCGCACATTTTGGTGCAAAATTTATAAATATATTATTGTATAAAACTATTAGCAAACATAGCAATTTTTACCGCGTTAATCAGTAGTTAACAATGATTAATGTTTGAATCAGTGAATAAATTATTGTAAAAATATGTAATTTAGAGTAACCCCTCAAAATTTGCTATATCTACAAATATTTTTAAAATATGATATTTTTATAAATATTACTGAAATATTTGCTAGATTTGCAAGCATATTTTTTTTAATAGACTAAGAATAAAATAAGATACATTGTACATGTTTAAAATTTCAAATGAGGCTTTTAAAAAATGACATTTTAAAAATTGATATTTTTAAATATAATAAAAAATTTAATAAATTTTCAAAAACGACATTTATCAGGTTGAGATCCACCGATCTCATATTGAGATTGATGAAATCACAATCTAAAAAATGTCATTTTAAAAATATTTTAAAATTGTATTATTTTAAAATTAATCATAAAAAAATAGGGCCAATTTCAAAAATGAAGTATTAGTATATCAATGATACTTTATCAGTCGATCATAATAGTCTATCACTGATACTATTATACATCACTAATATACTTAGGGAATGAGCTATAGTTGGACCATTGCCCCCTCGATTCGCTTTAAATTATATATAAATTTCCAAATGATTTATTTAAATAATTAAGATTAAATGGCTTCATGGCCACAACTTTTTCCCAATATTGTCTGCTCGCAATATCGATTCCTCTTGGCATCACAAATTTTTGTTTCCATTATTTATAGGGAAATTTCATTGGGTGGCAAATTTTTATGCAATATTTGTAAAAATATCAACTCAAAAAAATATTTGTAAATATAGCAATTTTTATCATGTTTATCAATGATAAACACTGATTTATGTGTTTATCAGTGATAAACATAGTGTAAAAATATGTAATTCAATGTTTATCATTGATAAACGTGATCAAAATTTGCCATATTTGCAAATATTTTTTTGAACTTATATTTTTACAAATATTGCTTGAAAAATTGCTAGATTTGTAAATGCCCCTTATTTATACTAGCTCTTTTTGCAATTTTTATTTTATTTTATAATATTTTTTATATTATAAATAATATTTTTTTTATCTATCATCTATCTATTTAATTATCATTATGAATAGAACGATTTTTTAATATAAAAAAAATTAGTAAATTTTATCAATATTTTCATGACTTAATTTTCAAGAAATTAAATACCACTAATAATTAGGAGTGAAACCGGTTCGGTTCGGTCTGATTTTTCAATTAATTTTAAAAACCGGACCGGTTCAGTTTATAATAGGAACCGGTCCGGTTTTGAACGGTTTTTGCCTGTTTGGTTTTCGGTTTTTTCTGGTTTTTCTAGTATAGACCATTTGCATTTAGTTTTTAAAAAAAATCCTCCAATATTGAAGTATGAAACCAAAAAAAAAAAATCAAACATAAACAAAAACTTAGTTAAAAAAATTAGATTAATAAACATATAAAATATAAATTAAAATAAAGTGATAAATAAATATATAAAATAAAACAAATAAATAAAAATTAGGGGGAAATAGAGAAGGGGTATGAGATTTTTACTTGTTTTTTAGAAGCCGGTTTGTTTCGGTTTTTGAATAATGAAAACCGGGACAGTTTGGCTTTTTACGGTTTAGGTCTGGTTTATTTTTTCGGTTTTTTCTTCACCCCTACTAATAATTATATACATTTTATTTTCATAGTTAATGATATTATAATTAACAATAATATGATTGTATGTTAGTAGTGTTTTTTAGTTCGGTTTGCGTTAGTTTTGATTAAAATCGACAATAAACTGATTAAAAAATTGCAAATTGAAAATAAATAGCTTATGTAACAAAATCAAATTGAAAACTTAGCGTATTAAGTTAATGAATTGCAATAGGTTTTAGTTGGTTTCAATTCAACTTCTATTAGTTTGAGAGTTCTAAGTTATGACTTAATTGCGTGGCCCCTCGATTTATAATTCATGGTTCTGCTATTGGATATATTATTAGTTATTGACTGGTATAAAAATAGTGATTGACCTTTTAAAATTCTAATATTTTTGTAAATATTTTTTTTCCTGATAAGTTTGTAAATATTTCACCCAATTATAATATTTTATATAAATTTCTCAAAAAAAAAAAAAATCAACAATTACGAATTCTCGATTCCAATCCAAAAGATACAAAATATAAAAAGAGAAATTTCATTGGGTAGCAGAATTTTTAGCAATATTTATAAATATAGCACTTTTAAAAAATATTTGCAAATATAGCAGATTTTTAAAAAACCACATTCATGTGATCAGAGATATCAGTGATAACTTATAAAATAATCAGTGGTAATCAGTGATTCCTGCACAAAATATCAGGATATCAGTAAATCAGTGATTACTAGTGGCAATTTTGTAATATTTTAGGTTTGAATTTAATTTTTCTGCTATTTTTACAAATATTGAACCTATTTTTGCTATTTTCGCAAGAGCCCCATATAAAAAAGAAAATGTAAGGTTACCCCACTCTTAGATAGTGCAAATATAAATAGAAAAACAAAGTTGATATGTGCCATCGTTCAGGGGACCGACGATGGTTCGGGGCCGGGGACGGGGATTTTCTCCATCCCCGACGCCTACCCGGCCAATCTCTTGAGAAAAGTGTTTTAAGGAATGAGAAAAAAAAAATGAAAACAAACCCTACCTCCTCCTTCTCTTCCGCCGTTCACCATTACCTCTCTTTTTCCTTCAAAGCTCTCTTCTTTCTCTGGTGAGCTTCTTTTTCATTTTATGAATCTTACTTTTTTTTTTCTTTTTCTCTTCTATGCTTATTTCTCTCTATTTTCTTTGTATTTCGATTCTTAGTTTCAGCTTTTCACTGAGTTTTTCTTTGTCTACAACTTTTTAAATCAAATTATATTAAATGGGTTTATACTTTTTTTTATTAGTGTTAATTCTTAATGCTATCAAATTCATTGATTCCATTTATTTCATTGCAGATTGAGCAAGCAAAGTATGGATCCTATTGAGGATAAAAACCTTGACATTGCCATGGATTGTGAGTCAAAGAACATAGAGGAAGAAGGTAGTTCTTTTTTGCCTGATCATTTATTTGACATTCAGAAATCTAGGAATACGGTTGGCACGATGATTTGTACGACTGGATTGCCTTTTGAAGTCGTTGAGTCCAAACGATTTCAACGCTTTTCTTTTCTATTGCAACCTAATTTCATCATGCCTTCATCGGAAGCGGTTGTTGAGGAATGTTATAGACTCTATAACAAAGAGAAGAAAGAGTTGAAAAGAATGCTGGTGAAAAAAGAGCAGAGGGTGGGTTTGTTTGACAACCGATAAATGGACGACGATTGAAAATTCTAATTATATGGTTCTTACTGCACACTTTATTGATGATGATTGGAATTTACATAGAAGAGTACTAAATTCTTTTGGAATTCCTGCCCGTGATGATGATGAAGAGGCTGTAACTGAAATGATTGAATATTGTCTTACAAAATGGGGAATTAAGAAAGTATTTACTTTCACGGTGGCTGATGCAATATCTAATAATGGAGTTATTGCATACTTTGCAGAGAAGATAAGAAATGGGAATGGGGTCGTATTAAATGGTGAATTCATGCATGTAAGAAGTTGTACACACATTGTTAATCTTGTAGTGTGTGATGCTTTGAAGGGATTTGAAGATTCAATTAAGAAGATCAGTATTGCTATTCAGTTTGTGAGAATGTCATCTTCACTATTAGAAACTTTCAGAAATTATGTGATGGATGAAAAAATATTATGTGAGAACCATATTTGTCTAGATGAACCTAATAGGTGGGACTCCACCTACATTATGTTGGACAATGCAGAAAAATTTCAGAAGGTTTTTGAGAGGTTGGAGGTTGAGGAATTGGGATAGGATAGATTCAAACTCACCCCCAAACTTAAGAGAGAGGTGATTTTTTATGTTAGTATTTGGGTTACCGTTCTCAATACATAATTATTTAGTTCTACTATAGTTTTTGGCATCATAAAACATGTAAAATAATATATTAGATAGTTTGTCACTTTTGTGTTTGTCTAATGGTGAGTTAACTCGTATTAAAAAAAATATAGATAGACATTATAGTTATTTTATGATTTCAAGGTTTAATAAATTAAAAATAGAGCCAACATGAACATACCTCAAGTGGTTAGACACATGCTTCCTTCTCATGAGGTCAATGAGGTTCGAGTCTCCTACCCCCAATTTGATGTAATATCTCAAAAAAAAAAAAGAAAAAAAAACAAGTTAAAAATGGAAATTTTTTTTTACTATTATTATTTATTGGTACTAAAAACATATTTAATTCTTTAAAATTAGTTTGAGAAATATATTATCAATAATTTGAAGAAAAAAAACAAAAAATAGTGACAAATGGCAAGGTCACGGCACAGTTGTGAGGCAATGAATTCACTTCTCAAAAATATATTACCTCATTTTATTTTGAACCTATAACTTTTTATATTATATTTTAGTGTCTCAAATTATAATTAGTTTCAATAGCGTTCTTGTCATTGAAAATTGAACTAAAATTTAATATAAAATTGATATAATTCATTTGTTTTTTTTTTATGCTACTAATTAAAATATGAAATTCATGTCACTAAAAAAATTCAAGTAATTTTCTAATTTAAGTTTAATTTGAGTCTCCAATTTTGTAGCTTACACAATTGGCGCTAATTTGTGTTGGATTGTGGATCTTGACTGTCTCTTCGTCAAGTGAATCTGGCGTCCTCTTATACCTTTTATTATTATAAAAAAAAAAAAATTGAAGACTGCAAAGAACTTGTGAACGGATGCTCTCTCTCTGGTTGAATTCCACAAGCACGACTTTTCTTATCAAAATTCAACCGCACATGTTAAACAGATACAAAAAGATTTTAATTCAATAACAAATGTACCTTTATTATGGTCAGGAGATAGAAGAAATATGCTTAAACAAAGCGTTATTTAATTTTCAAAGTTCTAGAAAGAGAGATTTCCAAAAACTAAAGCTGATCAAAGTGGACTAGTAAACTCCATTGGCATATCATGGAATTGTTAGGGGACAATCGGGCCACCACAACTCCACATTGGTATGATATTGTCCACTTTGGGCCTAGGCCAGCATGACTTTGTTTTTGGTTTCAAACAAAAGGCCTTATACCAATGGAGATGTGCTCTTCCCCTTATATACTCATGATTTTTCCCTTCCCTAACCGATGTAGGAATTTGTTCGCAGTCTAACAATCCTCCCCTCGAACAAATTCACCGAGCCTCCCCTCCATCCGTCCACTCTATCCAGGCCAACTCTCTCTTCGGAGCTCACCGCCTGTCCAATAGAGCCCACCACGGATCGGGTTTTCCGAGACTCCTCATCTTATTCGGCACCTGAGGATTCCACCCACATCGTTAGGGTCGGGGCATGGCTCTGATACCATTTGTTGTGTGGGGATTAATAAGTGATAGAGCAAAACCGCAACTAAAATAGAGTGGAGAACACAAAAACAATAAAGAAAGATGAAGAGAAGTATGAACACACAAATTTATGTGGAAAACCCCAAATGAATTAGGGTAAAAAACCACGGGCAAGGATAGAAGAATTCGCTATAAAAATAGGATTTTACAACTTTCTCACTTCTAAGGAAAGACAAGACTTCCTCTCTTATAAGGAAAAACTCTCTCTATTTTTATCTCAAGACCTCACACTTTCTTTCTCTCACTCAAGTTCACTACTTGGTGATTTTGGGATGATTTGCCAAGAATGGGAGAACCCCTATTTATAGTGAAAGATCCCTGGCCCCTAAGTTCAATCCAATGGTCTTGATTTTTCCTTGGTGCCCAAGTAAAATCAATGGCTACAATTTGGTCACCAAGTTCAATAAAGTAAATGGAAGGTTCATGAATCTTCAAGTGGATGTGGAAGCTTCATGAATCTTCCTCCATCAAATGGATTGACTTGGACTTGGGCTTGGTGAGACCTTAGTATGGGTTTTAGTGGGTTTTAATCCAATGGAGAGGTCTTGTTCTTTCATCTCCCACTTGGAGATTTGATTGAGAGTCAATCACATCTCCACATCATTCTTTCTATCTTGCCATCTCCATGTTGCTTATGTTTCCGCTAGGCCATTCGAGGATCGACACCAAATAAACTTGTCACCATTGACTGCTTTTGTCAGATAATCTGCTTGATTTTCTTTTGTAGAAATCTTCTGCATATCCACTGTTCCTTCCTCCACTTTCTCACGGACGAAGTGGTACTGCACTCAAATGTGTTTTGTTTTTTTAATGAAAGGCTGGATTCCTTGCAAGATGCAAGGCACTCTGACTGTCACAAAACAAAGAAATCTTCTCTTGTTTGTGCCTGAGTTCCTCCAATACCATTTTCAACCATACTGCTTCTTTACTAGCTTGTGTAGCCGCTACATATTCTGCTTCTGTTGTTGACGTAGCCACAACTGACTGCAGTTTTGAAACCCAGCTTACAGCTCCGCTAGCAAGAACAAACACATATCCGGTGGTGGACTTGGTTTTATCCAGATCACTTGCATAATCTGAGTCAACATATCCTTTGACAATAAAGTCTGATCCTCCGTAACATAATGCAACATCTGTAGTCCCTTTAATATATCTAAGGACCTTTTTAACACCATTCCAATGCTCTCGACCATGATTCGTCATATATCGACTGACCACTCCCACTGCATGTGCAATGTCTGATTTTGTACAAATCATGGCAAACATTAAACCTCCCACTGCGGATGCATACGGTACTCGAGACATCTCCATCCTCTCTGCTTCACTTCTAGGACTCATACTGGAGGATAACTTGAAATTAACAGGAAGTGGGGTAGAAATTGGCTTACTGTCTTGCATGTTGAAGTGTCGCAAGACCTTCTTCAGATAATTTTTCTGAGATAGGCAAATCTTCCTATTATTTCTGTCTCGATGAATTTGCATCCCTAGAATCTTGTTTGCTGGTCCCAAGTCCTTCATTTCAAACTCCCTAGCCAACCGTGCCTTCAATTCTTTGATACGATCTTTGTTGGGGCCTACTACCAACATGTCGTCAACATACAACAGCAAAACAATGAAATCATTGTTCCCAAACCTCTTGAAATATGCACAAGGGTCTGCATTAAGTCTGTTGTATCCAAGGCTCATGATGAAGGAATCAAATCTCTTATACCAGCATCTCGGCGCCTGTTTGAGACCGTATAGAGATTTGTTCAACCTGAAACCAAGTTCTCTTTTCCTTTTTCTTCAAAACCTTCTGGTTGGAGCATGTATATCTCTTCTTCAAGATCTCCATGGAGAAATGTAGTCATCCAACTGCTCCAGATGTAAGTCAAATGTAGCACACATTGCTAGGACTACCCTGACTGTAGTAAGTCGAACCACTGGGGAGAAGATCTCATTGGAATCAACACCTTCTTTCTGAGCATATCCTTTTACAACCAATCTTGCACGATACCGCTCCACCTGATCATCGTTGTTCCGCTTGATCTTATACACCCATTTGTTACTAATGGGTTTTCTTCCATGTGGTAGTATAACAAGTTCCCAAGTCTTGTTCTTATGAAGAGCTTCTATTTCTTCCTGCATTGCTGTCATCCACAAAGCTGCATCTGAACTAATCATTGCTTCTTGGAGAGTTAATGGCTCTCCATCCTCCGTTAGAAGACAATATGCAACATTGCTTTCCATAATATAATTTGATTGCCAACCTGGTCGTTTTGTCAGGCGACCTGATCGACGCATCTCTGGTTCTTCAGACTCGACTAGTTCTTGTTCCTCATGCACTGGTTCAACTTCAGAAGAATCAACGCGTTCAGATTCTTTCTCCACGTGTAATATTGTAGTTTTTGCATTCTCTTTTACCATGCTATCATTCGCTTCATCTATCTTATCTTCCATAAAGATCAAATCCCTGCTGATAGTAACCTTGTGGGCAGTGGGATCCCACAGGCGATACCTCTTCACACCATCAGCATACCCCAAGAACAAACATTTCCTAGATTTTGGATCCAACTTCGTTGTTTCTTGGGCATTGTACATCACGTACACCGGACTTCCGAATATATGAAGATTTGAGTAATCAGTAGGCTTTCCTGTCCACATCTGCATTGGTGTCTTCAACTCAATTGCAGTTGATGGAGCCCTATTTACTACATAACAGGCGGTGTTGACTGCTTCTGCCTAGAAAGTCTTGTCTAAGCCTGCAGCTCCCAACATAGCTCTTGTTCTCTCTAACAAGGTCTTGTTCATCAGCTCTGCCACTCCATTCTGTTAAGGAGTGTACGTCGTAGTAAACTGTCTTTTGATGCCTTCTTGGTTGCAGAATTCTACAAACTCACTGCTTGTATATTCCCCTCCATTATCCGTTCGCAAACAGTTGATCTTTTTATTAGATTCAAGTTCTACCCGCACTTTGAAAACTTTGAAGACTGCAAACACATCTGCCTTCCTCTTGATAGGATATACCCAACATCTCCTGGAATAGTCATCTATAAAAGACACAAAGTACTTCGCTCCTCCCAAGGATGTAACTGGTGCTTGCCATACATCAGAGTGAACCAATTCTAGAATCTCTTTACTTCTAGAACTCGATGTGTTGAACTTTAATCTGTGCTGTTTACTTGTAACACAATGTTCACAGAAGGGTAACGACACCTTTGTGAGACCTGGAAGTAGATTTTGCTCCGCGAGAACTTTTATTCCTTGTTCTGACATGTGTCCAAGTTTCTGATGCCACACCATAGTGAGCCTTTCACTTGGACAACCTGAAGCAACTGATGCTTCTCCTTCTTGCAAAGTCTCTCCCTTTAACATGTACAAGTTAGCAGCCAACTTCTCTCCCTTCATAAGTACAAGCGCGCCACGAATCACTTTAATGATTCCTTTCTCGATTATAAATTTACAACTGAGATCATCTAGTTGTCCCATTGACAAAAAATTCTTTCTGAGGCCTTCCACATGTCGCACTTGCTGAATCGTGCTTACAGTATTATCATGGAACTTCAACTTGATAGTTCCAATACCGGCAATCTTTAAGGCATGATCATTACAACCGAACACAGATCCTTCAGAGATAAGTTCATAATCATGGAGCCATTCTCGACGAGAGGTCATGTGAAAGTGGCTCATGAGTCCATGAGCCATACATCAACAAATTTACCTCTGCCTTCAAAAGTTGTTGAGGCTTCACAACACAAAGATTCCCCTTCATTTGAGGTGCTTGCAACATTTCCTTGAGGATTGGAGTTTTTCTTGTTTAAACTCCAACAGTCCTTCTTCAAATGACCTTTCTTGCCACAATAGTAGCATTTTATAATCTTCTTACTTCTCGATTTTGACCTACTTTGATTTTGGCTCCCACTTGAACCACGTTCCGTTGAGCTACCTCTTGTCACTGTTAAAGCCTCTGCTTGCTTAGAACATTCTAAATTATCTTCTTTGTTCTTGCGCCTATTTTCCTCTTCCAGAACAACAGCTGCAACATCGTCAAAGTTCAGATAGTCGGTCACAATATTATTTGTCAGATTGATGACAAGTTGATCATACGAATCAGGTAGACTTTGAAGTAGAAGTTCAGCACGTTCACTTGGCTCTATTTTATAACCCAATGATGTGAGTTGAGAAAATAGAGTATTCAAAGTGTTCAAGTGCTCTGTCATTGAAGTAGACTCCGACATCCGAAGAGTGTATAGTTTCCTCTTAAGGAAAATCTTGTTGTGAAGTGACTTGGCCTCGTAAAGTTTTGTGAGGTGATCCCAAATTTCTTTAGCTGTTTTCTTCTCCTCTATGCTCGATAATACTCCATCTGCTAGAGCCAGATGAATATTTGCAATAGCATTCCCGTCCATCTCGTTCCACTTGTTGTCATCTTTGAGTTCTACCGACCTTTCACTAATAGCCGCCAGACAATTATCTTTTCTTAGGATAGCCTTCATCTTCAATTTCCACAACGATAAATTAGTCCCGTTGAACTTCTCCATCTCAGATTTTGCCGCCATGACTTCTATCAAAAACTTTCAATAATTCCCCGTGCCTCTCAAAGGTGAAAAGTATCTAACTTATTTTCTGATGTGGAGGGTCCACTATTAGTGGCAACCACAGAGCATACGACAAGTAGATAGTAACACCTAGAACCTGGAGCTCTGATACCACTTGTTAGGGGACAACCGGGCCACCACAACTCCACATTGGTATGATATTGTCCACTTTGTGCCTAGGCCCACATGACTTTGCTTTTGGTTTCAAACAAAAGGCCTCATACCAATGGAGATGTGCCCTTCCCCTTATATACCCATGATCTTCCCCTTCCCTAACTGATGTGGGAATTTGTTCGCACTCTAACAGGAATGGCTTAAAATTGGAAATTCTTCAATCTACTTTCAAAAAATATCAACCTTACCATGAAAACAAAAACATGTTTGCTTCTAACCTTAAGTACCCATTTGAGATAGCTTTTGAAAGTGTTTCAAAATGTTTTTTTATAACCATTCAAAAACACTTGTAAACACTTTTAAAAGTTATCCCAAACGGGCTTTAAGCCGGTGACCCAATGTTTGCTTTAAACAAACAATGGTAGTTCACCATCAGAAAATGCAAATCTATCCCACAGAGACTGGCAATCCTTTCACTATCTCAATTCTTCAGAGTGGTTTTCTAGGTTCATCTTGACCATTGAAATAATCAAAGAAACAAATTTTGGAAATTTATCTTTGATTACATAATAGCAAACTTAGAGAAATATAGAACAATACAGTATTTTTTCCATACAATTTCATGAGTAATTAATTTAATTAACATTGATCCCCTGTAGCTGATTTCAACTTTATAATTACAATTACAGTATTTATTAATGATTATCAAGGAAATGTGTAAATAAAATATGAGAGATTTCATTAATTGAAAAATTAAAAATGTAAATGTAAAAATGTCATCATACCTTTTAGTTCAAGTAGTCCGAATCTTCCTTACCAAATATTTCATCAATTCCACAATGTTTTATGGATATCTGTTGAAGATATTTGGTGAGAGAATGTGGAAAAAGTGTTTTAAGTTGGAAGCTTCAAGTTTGGTGGATACGAAAGATGCAAGGATTTCAACTTTGGCATCCATCTAAATACACCTTCTGGTAAATTAGGCAATGTTTGATTCTCAATATTATTTCCAATTAGTAGATCATTCAATGCATTCTCTACACTCTGAAGAAACACTGACTCCAAGTTAGGAAATGTAATTTGTAAAATAAATAAATCTCATAGCTTTAAAAATGAAAGGGGATTACCAAAATATCATTTTATTTCTATTTCAACAAACTATTTAACAAATGATTTTTTATTTTTGCATTTTTAACTTTTGTTTTGGGTTCAACATCTAAATTAGTTCTTAAGATTAAAACTCTAATTTTGAAAAACAAATCAAAATTATTTAAAAATAATCGTGGGTTGTATCACTTACATCTTTAAACTTTCACAAATTACCAAAATTAGAGGTTTTAAGTAACGGTTACCAAATTTTATCTTAAATTATCCAGTTTTATTTAATTTATAAAGGTCCAAAAATATTTATTTTATTTTATAGGTTTAAATGTCTCATGTTTTACTAATGCACACTTCAAGAATAAATCATGAATTAATAATGATGAGTGGCGCTAAGGCCATTAGAAAAAATATTTTATAATCAACTCTGGACTTCCGGAGTAACTCTTCACCTCAAGATTGTTAGAAATCAGTATCCTGAATTTCTAACATTCGTCATCGGAATTTTGAAAGAAATTTTGATGTGTTATTTTTATAGTTAATAAAAGCTTAGTAAATGTTTCAATTAAAAATTGTTATGATAAAAGAATTATAAAAATAATACTGAAAGAGATAATTTATTATTTTATTTTTAAAGAATTTTATTTGAATTTTAAATTAAAACATTTATGGTTTTTTATTTAAAAAAAAACACTTTAGAAATGACATTTTTTTTTGTTGATCTTATATTTTGTCAATAAAATGTTTAAGGTAATTTTGATTTTAATATTATTTTTTATAAAAATAATTTACTAATTTATAAGATGTAATATTTGAATTAAACTTGGAAAATAATTCTTTGATTTTACTTGAAAAACAAGCTGGTGTACTTTCAATTCTTCATCATTAGATTCAAAATTTATATTCTTAAAGCTTAAATTAAATTTTTATGCATTTTATAACATTAGATTTTAATTTTAATAGCAATATTAATGCACAAATGGACAAATTTTAGCAAAAAATATAAACAAATAAAAAGTTACATACTGTGAGTTTATATTTTCCAGTTTAATTTTTATTAACCAGATCTTAAATTATTTTGTTTGTGACTAATTGACAAAAAGACTAAAAAAGATACATCTAAGATCATTTTAATCAACATGAAACAAACTAACACAAATTTTATTTTTATCAAATTGTCTAATCATTATGCAACATGTTTATATATAATACAACTACAAAATTAAGTAAAGAGAAGAACCTATATGAGATCTTCAACTATATCCATAATAAAACAAAATAGAAATGAAAAAAATACTATAAGTAACACCAAAATTATCACATTTGATTAAAGGGGGAAAATAAATCATACCCAAATGAAAAATAAATTGATCCTTGAAATTGATTGATAGAGAGGTAGGTTGTAGAAGTGCCTTTAATTATTGAGGATTTTGGTAAAAGAATTTGGATTGGTTCTCTCTTTCTTCTTGATTTTGCTCAAAGAAATTATAGTGTGAGAATTGATGAAGAGAGAAGTGTCTTGTAAAATTTGAAGAATGATATTTCTTATTGATTCTGATGGCATATAGCCAATATTTATACAAGTATTCTTAGGCTAAAAGAGGATAAACATATATGCTAAAGATTAACTAGAAAAGGAATAAGATAATGTAAAATATCAAGAAAATCGAACTGTGGCCGCGGTAGTGAAGAGCTGGTGACTGCGGTCACGAGGGCGGAAAATTTATTCCTTCCGCGATGTGGGCGTCGCGGCGACAGGAACCACTGCCGCAGAGCCCACTCTTGGGTTTTTGGCCCAAGATGGTCTAAAAACGCTACAGGCTGTGACCGTGGCTCACGGTCGCGGCCACAGGAGGAAAATATGAGGAAATAATGATTTCCTCATATTTTCCTCCTATCTTTAATACTCCCTCTCAAGTTGGAGCATGGAGATAAAAATGCCCAACTTGCGAAGAAGAAACTAAAATTGCGCTTTTCCAAGAGCTTTAGTCAAGACATCTGCAAGTTGATCTCCGGTACGAATATGAGAAGGAGCAATAATCCCATCTTGGAGAGCATCACGAACAAAGTGGTAGTCCATCTCGATATGTTTTATTGTCTCATGAAAAACTAGATTGGCTGCAATATGCAAAGCAGCTTGACTGTCACAATATAGGGGAATAAGATCAATATGTTGAATCCCAAAACATGCCAGTAAAGACTTCAACCATTTTAATTCACAAGTTGTAGTAGCCGTAGAACGGTACTCGGCTTCAGCAGATGAACGAGAAATTGTAACTTGTTTCTTTATCTTCCAAGAGATGGGTGAGGAACCCAACATAATGAGGTATCCAGTTAAAGATCTCCTTGTTAAAGGGAAAGTAGCCCAATCACTATCACAATATGCCGAGAGGAGAAAATTACAGTCACGTCGAAGAAGAATACCTTGACCATGACAACCCTTTAAATAGCGCAAAACGCGCAAGCCTGCGTTCTAATGCTCAATGCGAGGGTCTCCCATAAATTGGGCCAAGATATGAACTGAGTAGTAGAGTTCGGGACAAGTGATGGTCAAATAGATCAAACAACCTACCAAACGTCGATATTTTTCTGGATCATCAAGTTTCTTACCATCAATAGTCGCAAGATGGTGATTTTGTTCCATAGGAGTAGAGAGAGGCTTTGCACCGAGTAATCCAGCCTCACTAATAATGTCGAGCGCATACTTTCTTTGAGAGAGGTATAAACCTTTCTTTCCACAAGCCACCTCAATCCCAAGAAAATATTTCAATGCCCCCAAATCCTTCATGTGAAATTTTTCACTAAGTAGCTTCTTGAATGAAGCAATGGCCTTGGATGAGCTTCCGGTAATAATAAAGTCATCCACATAGACTAGAACATGCATAAAGACTGAGTTCTTCGTATAGCTAAATAAAGAGTAATCTGGGTAAGATTGATAAGCCGTTATTTTAGCACATAAACTTGAGATTTTTGTTCATACTTTGATGATTAAATAGCCTAAGAACGAAATAATTGTCTATGATTTGTGTTTATGTGCTAGATTGAAGAAGAGAGGATGAAAAATGGGATTAAAATTGTATTTTGGAGTTTTCTTGACACTTTAGTGCCATGGCACCAGTTTTAGTGGCCGCAGCCGCAAGGAAAAGTCTGAATCCAAGCCAAAAATCCAGAGAACTCAGTGTCATGGCACCCAAAAATCAGTGCCATGACACTAAAAACGCAGAAATCCAAAAATTTAAATGACTCAAACCCTAATTTTTTAGGGAGTTCTTTTTCTGATAGTTTTAGGCTGTTTTTCTGGGATAGCCATGAACTCCATGTCTAGCTAAACAACTAATTTCCAACCAAAAGTTAATCAAGTTTGATTCTTTTTATTTGTGAGATTTGTTCTTCATCTTTCTTTCTAAACTTTCTCTATTTCTATATTTTCTATTCTTTATTCATTATCATGTTGTTTGATTGCTCAAATAGGATCCTTTGATCATTCTTCAATTTGGTAAATTGTCATTTAGGTGTTTAAAAACGTAATTTTTTATGCATTCTAATCTTGGTGACAATTAGTATAAATGATTAATAAGTCTTTTCATCTCAAACTATGAAAATATATGATCTAGTTTAAATAAATCGAACATTTCGTATTTGTTGGCTAGAATTGGTAGTTCTTCTATCTTATTGCTGTCAATGATTAAATCATATTGTCGTACTCTAGGGTTGTCTTTTATTAGAGAAGTAATTAACGATCATATCTTAATTACTGACGAACTAAGGAAGGCAAGATTAATAAGACGTTCTTAATAATCATAACCAATTTAGAGAATGATTTAGGATTTTATTAGATAATCGATGATCAAATATCATGAATTGAACGATGATTACACCTTTGGTTGGAACCTTCTCTTAATTGAATTTTTCTTAATATTTTATTGTTTTCTTCAATTTCTCAACAAACTTTAAAAACCTCCCATTTTATTTCACCATTCCCTGTGGATTCGACCCTACTTTCTGCAACTACAAATCCATAAATCTGAAAGTAGAGATCTACTGGGGTTTCTGCCCTAAATCTTATGTAATCCAATTAAACAATAAATAAATAAAGGAATTATTAATTAGTAATATTTACATTGTCATTTATTATTTAATTAATAAATGTAATCCATCATAAGATCCAGAGTTACTTATGGCAACTTAAAGTGAGCATATGATGCTGGAAGATTCACTTAAGTGTAACTCAAATAGTTTGTGGTACATGAATAAAGGCTGAGTGCCTTCTTTCTGGTAACACCACTAACACGGCCCACTTGTGAATTGGCACAAGTGATCTCATCTGGATCGCTCATGTAGAGACATGTGAGTGGGGGTGTTGCTGCAATAGAGATAGTAGTAGACTGGAATAAGATAAACTTACTGTCTTTTGGGAAAGCCGTTACAGAAAGACACTTCGTTTATCAACCGGTTTATCATGTACAATTGATCTTAATCTTGAGTGGATTACGAACTCCTGTTCGCAAGAGACAAGCCTTTGATTTGCATAGGTGAGAGTGACTCGATATAGTTCGCTTAATATGCCTCCCATTTTGGGGATTGCATCTTGCTTATAGCTGGGAACGTAATTACATTAGAATTGGAATTCACTCTTTTCCATATAGGAAAATAGATAAGTAGTTCCCTCATGGACTGATTCGGTCTTGAACAGCGGGGCCCCATATTCCTCTGATCAAGGAAAAGGTTAAAGACGCATAATGGAGATTATGTAAAGTTGTTCATTGGAGAATCAGTTGGGCTTAAGGAACAAGATGTATCATGGAGGTTAATACGGTGCAAATACCTAGCCATGGATGGTAACTAACTTGTGAAGGATCAAAGTGTAGTTAATGATTATAGCCAATGGACATAACTATGTCTATAGTACTAAGAGTGCAACTCTAGATATTTAGTGGAGTTATCTAGGAGTTAATGAATGAGAATTAATTGATTAAAAGGAGTTTTAATCAAGTGTAATTCTGGATCATTGGAGCTTAGTCCTATAGGTCCATTAAGTCCTCCGAGCTAACGCATGTAATTGAGAACATAAATTAATATGATTAATTTCTTTAGAAAAATGGAATTAAATAGAGGAGTCTATTTGATTAATTAAAAGAAATTAAATAGATGAGTCTATTTAATTATTTAATTAATGGTGGAATTAAATAGAGGAGTCTATTTAATTATTAAATAGAAAAGTCTATTTAATTAATTATGAGAAATTAAATAGAAGTGTCTATTTAATTAAATTAATTTTGAGTAGTAAAAAATTAATGGGGATTTAAATAGAGGAGTCTATTTAAATTTTTAATTTGAGATTGTCAAATTAAAGAGAAAATAAATAAAAGGAGTTTTATTTATTGGAATAAATAAAAGGAGTTTTATTTATTTAATTATTTAACGGAATTATTCCATTAAATAAATAGGAAAATAAAATGCCCAATATTGTCATGAGATAATGATATGGGTCACATGCCACCTTGGTCAAAGGGTTGACTAAGTTTTGCATTTTATTTTATTTAAAATATATGAATATCTTATTTTAAATTAATGTGATTAATTTAAATGGAAGATATGGAATAATATATTTAAATTAATATTGATTGATTTAAATAAAAGATATGAGATATTTTATTATGGAATAAAATATAATAACTTTATTATTCAAATATATTTTAGAATGTCTTATTTAATTATTTATTAATTAAAAGATATTCAAAAGATTTTCTGAGGCCTTACTTTTCCTATAAATAGGGACCTTGGGGTGACCCCAAAACACACAACTAAGAGAGCAAAAGAAAAGGCTCAGGAAATTCCTCCCCTCCTCTCTCTTAGCCGTCCATAGGGTGATTGGGAAGAAAAATCTCTTCTTCCCATTTTCCCTTTTTCCAAAGGAGATAGTGCCCACGCATCGATTCTCTTTTGTGCTTAGTGAGGAAGTACTTTTTGGTGGTCACAGGATCGTAACCAGCCAAGAACGAGGAAGAGCCAGACACTTTTCTACAAGGGTTAGTATTTCTTTTATGCATTTAGATTTTGATTATATTATACTGCAAGGAAAGATCCTTGGAACTTCCGTTTGGGAACTCTTTTAGAGGCCTCAATCCCAACAAGATCTTTATTTTGGGTGGATTCAACGCCCACCAAACATTGAACAAACCCACTATCTTTCAAAGCCGTTGATAATTTTGCAAATCAATTACGTGGTGCTTGACGTAAACCGTATAACGAATTCCGTAAGTGACACACTTTATTAGGTCCCGAGGAATTAAAACCTAGAGGTAGTTGCATGTAGACTTCCTCTTCTAAGTCACCATGCAGAAAGGCATTGTGAACTTCCATCTGATGTAACTCCCATTTATGAGCTATAGCAACAGACAAGAAGGTTCGAACTGTAACCATTTTTGTCACTGGAGTAAAGGTCTCGTTGAAATCGATACCTGCAATCTGTCGATTCCCATGCACAACAAGTCTGCCTTTCAATCTTTCTACAGTACCGTCAGATTTATATTTTATTTTACACACCCATTTGCACCAATGGCTCGCTTTTTCGGTGGCAAATCTTCCAATGTCCATGTTCCGTTTGCTCAAGGGCGTCAATATCCTCCTTCATTAATTTTTTTCAACCGGCATCCTGAACAGCCTCTTTTAAAGAGGAAGGTTTTTTTCATGTTGTAATAGTAGCCAAGAAACAAGCATGTTGTGTAGAGAATTTATCACAGTTTACATAATAAGCAAGGGGATACTGAGTACCTGATGATAAGGAAAGGGCAGGTGATGATGATGTGTCGGGGTTTACAATACGAATGGTATTGGTTACATAATCTGTAAGCCTGCTTGATGATATCTTTCTTCCTTTTCCTCTACCAGTATCTAGAATCACACTTTCAACTGGTTCAATATGAGTGATGGGATCAGGAGGTTCAATGTTAGGAATGGACACATCTTCATGAACCTCATCTAACTGTGGTGTTACAATCAATTCTTCTGCATTCTCACTCTCTTGAGTGACGTGCTGAGTTACTTCATCATTGACAACGTTTTGTTCACTCCCCCTTACTTATATAGTCTCATATAAAGGATGACTATAAGATGTTGAAATCAAGTTTTTTGTGGGTGGATTATCCATGAAGGGAAAAGTTTCTTCACAAAAAATCACATCTCGAGAAATAAAGAATTCTCTAGTTTAAAGATCATAAACTCTCCACCCCTTTTTCCCAAAAGGATAACCAACAAAGATGCATTTTCGTAAACGAGGAAGAAATTTATCTAGGACACGAGGTTGGTTTTTGATAAGGCAAAGGCAACCAAAGACACGTAAGGTGTCAAATAGAGGTGCTTTATGATGGAGGAGAGGTGTGGGTGTTCTATTGATTAAGTGAACAGCTGTCAAGATACTATCTGTTAGGAATGGTGTCCTAGAACTTGTAATTATTTAATTATAATAATTTATTTCGAATAAATTAAATAAATAAACATAAGTTCTTTATATTATCTAGATTGATTCAATTGACGATATTAGGAATATATGGAAATATATAAATATCAAAACATTCAAATAGTAAACCCTAAGTTACTCTTATGAAATCGCGACTTAGTATGTGAGTCATACAAGAGGATTAAAGTCGAGATGAGTAACTTAAATATGTCTACAGTAAAAGGATAACGTTTGGGAACCTTATCCTGGTAACACTGTTGATAGCTTCGCATTTTGTTTATAGACAAATGATCTAATCCTGATCGTTCATGTGGGTGACATGAAATGGAAGTATCATATGCAATGTTGATTGTATATGACAGGACCACGATGTTCGATCAAATTTCTCATTAGTACCGTTTACGAGAAATGATCGAATATCAAACTAAGTTTATCAACCGTGATAGATCTCAATCCTGAGTGAAATGCGGACTCTATTTGTGGAGTTATGTTCTTTGATTCACATAGTTGAGAGCGATCTGTAAGAACGCTCAATACACTCCTGTTTTGGGAACATGACTAGATAAGTAGCTGGGAACTCATTTTCACGAGATGGAATTCATAACTTTCCTATAAATTAACCGGTATCGGTGCGATACCTAAACATTTTAGGAACTTTAGGAAACTCCCTTGATGTACTGATTCGAGACATGAACAAGTGGCGCCACGACTTCTATTGATCACAGAAGTACCTTATCTCTAGTTCGACTAAAGATAAAGTTCATTGGAGAATCAGGGGAACACAAGGATAAAGCGGTAATTACAGGGGCAAAACGGTAAATTTATCCGCCTGTAATTATGAGGGTTCCACGTGAAGGATTATATCACGAGATATAAATAAAGATAAACTAAATGGACATAACTCATCTATAGTGAGGGGAGTTCAGGCTATGAATCTATAGTGGAATTATTCATAGTTAGATAATAAGTAATTAAGCGATTATGAGTTAATCAATTAATTGACTAATTATTAAGCCCATGATCTATAGGTCCATCGGGTCCCTATGCTAGCCCAAATATCGTAGTCGCGAAATCAAGTAGAAGAAATGGAAATTTTAAGTAAAGTGAATTACTTAAAATAGGCAATATTAATTGTTTAAATATTGAGTATATTTAAACGGTAATTAATATAAACATTATTAATTGTTTAAATAATGGGTTTATTTAAACATGAAATTAATAATGAAATATTATTAATTAGATATTATTAATTATTTAAATATTGAGTATATTTAAATGGTAATTAATAATTTGAAATTAATTAACAATTATTAATTGTTTAAATAATAAATTTTATTTGAACGGAATTAATAATTAATAATTAATTAATTAATAATAAAATGTTATCAATAAAATTATTAATTAAATAATGAGTTTATTTAATGGAAATTAATAATTAAAATATTTATTATTAATTATTTAAATAATGAAAATTATTTAAATGGAAATTAATAATTAAATACAATTTGATAATATTTAGTCGGGAGAAAATATTAATATTATTAATTGTTTAAATAAAATATTTAAATGGTAATTAATAAATAAATTAATTAAGTTGGACTTATTAATTTAAGAGAGAGTTTCAAGCCCAATTGGATTAATGAACCCAATTGAAATTGGCCCAAAATAATTAATTAAATAAATTTGATTTATTAATTATTTATTATTAATTTTGGCCTTCATAGATAATTTGTAGGAGATAATTATTTGAATTATATCCTATAATAATTATATAGATTTATTTACCCAAGATAAATAAAATAAAGAAAAGAAAATAATCTCTTATTTATCTATGGCATTTTCGAAATTGCAAGATAAAGGAAAGAGATAATCTTTTTTCTTTTTGTATTTATCTCTATAGATTAATCCTAATGGGATTAGGATTCCTATTTTTCTATAAATAGGAGGGTTGGGTCATTCATAAATCACACAATTAAATTCCTTAGAAATTCGGAATTCTCTCTTCCTCCTCTCCCCCTTGAGTGCCGATTTTCCCTATTCAAAATTGGGAAGAAAGTATTTTTCTTCTTCCCAATTTCTTCTAAAGTTCGATCCCACAATCGGGTTTCGTTTGATCGATCGGGATATAGCGTAGAAGATCCGGTGTTGCTGAGGATTTGATGCTGTAAAGAAACCTCCAACCGATTCTCCATTTATTACTCAATGTAAGTTTTGATTTTAATTTTCGAAATTTAAAGCATGAATCTACATGTTTTTCACAAATTTCATGATATTAATAGATCCATAATTAAATGTTAATTAGTTTATTAAATCAAATTCCGCTAGTTTAGTAAATCATCCCTTCACTATCACCCCAAAAGGTAGTAGGTAGGTTGGCTTGGAAGAGTAAGGCTCTAGCAATATTAAGTATATGACGATGTTTTCTTTCTACCCTCCCATTTTGTTGTGGAGTATTGACACAGGAAGTTTGATGTATAATTCCAGACTCATCAAAGAAGTGATGGAGAGATGTGAATTCTCCACCATTATAACTACGCAAGGTTTTCATATTCCTATCAAATTGAGTCTTTGTCATCCTACAAAAATTTCGAACTATTTGTTGAACTTCAGATTTAACACCCATAAGAAAAACCCATACGACACAAGAACAGTCATCAACAATAGTCAGAAAGTAGTGTGCACCACAACTAGAAGGGACATTATAAGGACCCCAAATATCACAATGAATTAGATCAAAAATTGCTTTGACTTTATTAATACTTAAAGGAAAACTACATCGTGTTTGTTTAGTACGGAGACAACTGTCACAAGACTCAGGAAAAACAGAACTGATCCTATTTGTATTATCAGAACGAAATAAATGCGATAAACACAACTCTACGTTTTGGGAGGGATATCCAAGACGTTGATTTCATAAATTCATACTAGCCTTAACAGATATCTGACAAGCTTGTTGATCTAGTAGATTCATAAATTCATACTAGCCTTCCAGTAAACCCTTTCACATTGTTCACCCGTACCAATCATTATCTTCGAAGCACAGTCCTGTATCACACAAAGCTTATTAGTAAATATGATAAAATAAAACAAGTCTTTAAGCAAATGAGATACATATAATAGATTGCAAGATAGATCTGGGATGTATAAAACACGATTCAGCTTCATATTCGACTCAATGTGACTGATCCTTGTTGTCTTGCAAAAGTTTGTTTGTCGTTTGGCAGGCCAATCGAAATTGGTGCTATATCCATTAGATTATGAGAGAACTTTGCATTAATAGACATGTGATTTGAGCATCCTGTGTCGATGATCCATAAATCTGTATATTTCAACTCACCATTCAATTTGTCAGTTGAAGATGACTGTTCTTTCAAGTTTACCAAATGGGTAGACCATTGGTCATCAGATAGACCATGGAGACCACTTTGATCGGTGACAGTGACTCGTTCTTGTATACCAGAATTTATAGAGATAAACAGAAGAGAAAAATGATTTCCTTTTTTTTACATGAGCCTTTTTTAGAGTCTCTCCCTCCTTCTGTTTTTGTTGGCTCTTTTTTTTATAGAGTGGAGAATAGGTAGTTAAGAGTTAAGACCAATGAGAAAATGGAGAGGAAATGGAAATCGTGAAATAAGAAGAGGGAAGGGGAGAAATAATAGGAAGATGTGGTCCGTGGGATCTGCCTTTTAAAAAAATTGGAAGTTGAGAAGTTATGTGAATTGAAAAAAAATAGGATGGATGCATTGGAAAAAAGAGAGGAGAACGTGGGAGTTAAAGAGAGATTTTTTTTTTGACAAAAAGTTAAAGAGAGATTGAGAAAAATTGAAGATTATCTGATTTGATGAGATAGAGGAAAAAGAATGAGAAAATTCAGGGGTTTAGGAAAATTAGTTAGAAGAGAGATTTTTATTTATTTTTATATTTAAATATTTAAATTTTCATACCATTTTAACTTATTGTTTATTTTATATTTTTAATATTATTAAGGAAATATTAACTTATATTAATGAAATAAAAATTATTTGTCTACATATACTATATATGGCCGAATTTAGCATAGTAATTAATAAATAAATCTAATTTATTTAATTAATTATTTTGGGTCATTCTCAATTGGGTTCATTAATTCAATTGGGCTAAAAGTCACTCTTAAATTAAGTAAGTCCAACTTAATTAATTATATATTTTAATATTGGTTATTTATTAATTACCATTTTAATAAAATACTTTATTTAAATAATTAATAATATTAATATTTTCTCCCAACTAAATATTATCAAGTAATATTTAATTATTAATTACTATTAAATAAACTTATTATTTAATCAATCTATAATCCTAATTGATAATATTTTATTATTAATTAATAGTATTAATTTTCATTTAAATAAAATTAAATATTTAAATAATTAATAATTTCCAATTAATAGTATTATTAATAACCATTTAAATATACTCAATATTTAAATAAACACATTATTTAAACAATTAATAATGTTTGTATTAATTTCCATTTAAATATACTCAATATTTAAACTATTAATATTGCCTATTTAAATAACTTACTTGCTTAAATTGTTCATTTGTTCAACTGTCAAATTAATGACTTAATTTCGCGACTACGATATTTGGGCTGGTATAAGGACTTGATGAACTTATAGATCATGAGATTAATAATTAGTCAATTAAGTGATTAACTCACAATCAGTTAATCACTTATTATCTAACTACGAGTAATTTTACTGAATATTCATAGCTAAACTCCCCCCTCTATAGATGAGTTATGTCCATTTAGTTTATCTTTATTTATATCTGTGATATATCTTTCATGTGGAACACTCATAATCACAGGTGGATTAAATTTACTGTGTCCCCCCTATAATTACTGTTTTATCCTCATGTTCCCGCTGATTCTCCAATGAACATTATCTGTAGTCGAACTAGAGATAAAGTACTTCTGTAATCAATAGAAGTCGTGGCGCCACTTGTTCATGTCTCAAATCAGCACATCAAAGAAGTTTCCTAAATTTCCTAAAATGTTTAGGTATCACATTGATACCGTTAATTTATAGGAAAGTTATGAATTCAATCTCATGTAAATGTGTTCCCAACTACTAACTCGTTATGTTCCCAAAACAGGAGTGTATTGAGCGTTCATATCAGATGGCTCTCAACCATGTGAATCAAAGAACATAACTCCATGAATAGGAGTTCACATTTCACCCAGGATTCAGATTTATCATGGTTAATAAACTTAGTTTGATATCATGGTTCTATCTTATACAATCAACATTGCATATGATACTTTCATTTCGTGTCTCCCACATGAATGACCCAAATAAGATCATTTGTAAACTTATACAAAATGGACAACTATCAACAGTGTTAATAGGATAAAGTTCTCAAACGTTATCCATATAGACATTTTAAGTTACTCATCTTGACTTTAATCATCTCGTATGACTCACATACTTAGTCGTGATTTCATAAAAAGTAATTTAGAGTTTTACTATTTGAACGTTTGATATTAATATATACATATATTCCTTATATCGTCAATAAATCAATATAGATAAAATAAGAATCCAAGTTTATTCATTTAATTTATTCCAAATAAATTATTTTTATTAAATAATTATAAGTTGTAGGAAACCATTCCTAACAATATATACATATACATATGGATCACTTTGTAGGGTTAATTCATTCAAACCACTACTTGTAAAGTTATCTATCATTGTTCGCCATGTTTGCAACGTCCCAAAGTAATATAATTCATAAAAAAAAATTAATTAGATTTACATCTTCAAAACTAAATAGTTTAAATTCAACTAAAAAAAATACAAGCCCATGACAAAAACCCTTAATTTGTAATTTACATTTTCTCATACAAATTAAAAAAAAAAAACTTGAAAACAAACATCGAATCATCCAAAAGCCAAATTCTTTTAAATCAAACAAACACTCTAATTAACAAATTAAATCATAAACACATCAAAATACTTATTTCCAACCTAAAATCATCATTTGAATAAAGAAGGGTAAAGTACCCCTTTAGTCGCTGAGTTATGGAGGTCGTGTCTCTTTGGTCTCTGCATTTTCAATTTGTGTCTGAGTGGTCCATAAGTTTTGGATATTGTGTCTAGTCCCTAAATTTTCAAGAATCGTTAGAAATAAATTTAATTGGTCCTTAATTTAACGTATTTGTTAACTTCTTACCAGATTATTGACTTAACGCTGACATAATATGTTAATTGGTCAAAATACGAAGATATAATTAATATTATTTCAAATATTTCATCATTCTATGCCTAAAATTTGATATAATAATTAATCTCATGTCAGTATTTTAGTCAATTGAACATTTTATGTCACCGTTGAGTCAATATTATGTTAATGAGTAAACAAATTAAGGAACAATTAAATTTATTTCTAATAATTCAGGTATCATTTAGACACAAATTGAAAACTCAAAGACTAAATAGACACAATATTTAAAACTCAAGGGCTAAATCGACACAAACTGAAAACGCAGGGACCAAATAGACATAATATCCAAAACTCAGGGGCCACTTAGACACAAATTGAAAACGTGGATACCAAATAGACACGACCTCCAAAACTCAGGGACCAAATGAGTACTTTACCCAATAAAGAATTATAACCATTGTTGTTACCAAAAAATGGATGGCTTCCACGTAGGCAACGAACTTAATTTATGAGACGAGTCGGAGTTAGTGCGCTGCTTCGACGGCGTGCTACGTAGGTACCTGCACAGGAAAGGAAAAGAGCACCGGTGTGGTGCCGGCCTAACACCCTCCGATGCTTAAGTCAGAGCTAGTGTGCCAGAGAGAATTCGAGTAGAATTGTAGTAGAAATCAGTTACCTAATGAATGAATTTCTTCTCCTATTTATAGGAGATTAGGTTGATGACATCATCGCGCCACGTGTCGCGTCGGGATTGGGCCATGTGTTGCTTCTCAATTACGTGTCGCTTTCGGGTCACGCCACGTGTCATTTTCTGATTGGACACTTGTAATCGGTTTAGATATGTAGGTCTGTGTTGGAGACTGCGTAGCCAGTTCTTTTCAGGTGCATGAACTTTATGCCTAGGTACCACGGTCAGACGAGGTGTTTTGGACCAGGTGCTTCGGACTAGGTGCTTCGGACCAATTTTGTCAAGTTGTAAAATTCCACGTGTAATCCAATTTCACCCCACAACAGAGGCCCCCCTACTCCCGAGTTGAGTTGAGACGCGAGTTCAATGCTACGTGGGAGTATTCTTTCAAAGCGGAATTTTACCTTAGTCAATTTCTTGAAAATATTCAAAGTGTTGAGGTCTGTAGCTTGAATTTTCCACCATTGCACTCGTCAAAATTTTGATAGTTTGTAGCTTGTATTTCTCCTTTGTAATTGAATTTTCTGTCATAAATTTTTTTCTGAGAAAATACTAAGTATTGAAGCTTGGTAGGTTGAATTTTCAGTCTTTGGTCGTTTTGAAGTTGAGTTGTATGTCCGAGTTGTCACGCTTACTCATCACATACTTCGCCCCCTTTGATTTAAAGAGTAAAAATCCTCTTGAAATCAAAAACATTAAAATTTTCTATCTTTTATTGAAGAAAGGATTACAAAATTTGAAAGAAAATGGAATTAATCACAAATGTAGAGAGGAAGGAGTAAGAAAAAGGGAAAAAAATGATGGGGAGGGGTTCCTAGACCCGGGTCAAAACCTGACCCGCGGGGAGGGTCGCGGGTCAGGCTTTGACCCGCGACCCTCTTAATTTTTTTTTTTTTTCTTTTCTCACTGAAAGGGGTTGCCCGCGGGTCAAAACCTGACCCGCGGGCGTGGGCGCGGGTCAGGCTTTGACCCGCGCCCCTTAATAATATATTTTTTTTTCTTCCTTCCTTCCTTTTTAAGCTGCTACAGCCTTTTTTTTTTTTTTCTTTTTAAACAAACTCAACTTCGTTTCTAAGAGTTAATTTCTCGTTGAGTCTTGATGTGGTTTGATTTTTCTTTAAATTTTCTAAGTGTTGCTTTGTAGGTGTAGTAGCCTTACACCCTTAGTAAACTTAAAATTTTCCTTAATTCCTCTACGAGCCTTGTACTCCTTAGTAGACTTAGAATTATTTTGTCGTTTTAAATTCTTCTTCCAGACGCGGCTCGTGGGAGCCCTGCACTCCCTAGTAGACTTAGAATTTTTTTATTTAGCTCTTCCACAGTGGCGGACTTAGAACTTTTTAGTCGTTTTAAATTCTTCTACCAGGTGCGGCTCGTGCGAGCCCTGCACTCCTTGATAGACTTAGAATTTTTTATTTTAGCTCTTCCACCGTGGCGGACTTAGAACTTTTTTAGTCGTTTTAAATTCTTCTACCAGGTGCAGCTCGTGCGAGCCCTGCACTCCCTGGTAGATTTAGAATTTTTTTTATTTTGCTCTTCCACCTTGATGGACTTAGAACATTTTCTTTTTGTTCTTCCACCTTGGCGGACTTAGAACTTTTCGCTCTTCCACCTTGATGGACTCAGAACATTTTTATTTTGCTCTTCCACCTTGGTGAACTGAGAACATTTTCTTTTTGTTCTTCCACCTAGGCGGACTTAGAACTTTTCGCTCTTCCACCTTGATGGACTCAGAACTTTTTATTTTGCTCTTCCACCTTGGTGAACTTAGAACATTTTCTTTTTGTTCTTCCACCTAGGCGGACTTAGAACTTTTTGCTCTTCCACCTTGATGGACTCAGAACATTTTTATTTTGCTCTTCCACCTTGATGGACTTAGAACATTTTCTTTTTGTTCTTCCACCTAGGCGGACTTAGAACTTTTCGCTCTTCCACCTTGATGGACTCAGAGCATTTTTATTTTGCTCTTCCACCTTGGTGAACTTAGAACATTTTCTTTTTGTTCTTCCACCTAGGCGGACTTAGAACTTTTTGCTCTTCCACCTTGATGGACTCAGAACATTTTTAATTTTGTTGCAGTAGAATCGCATAGTTGGCCCCCACTCGAGTAGAGTTTTATGTCTTGAAGTCTAGTTCGAGTCTAATTTTTCTCGAATGATCTAACTCTCATGAATGCAACAAGTAGAAAAAATATAATTTTATTCATTTCATTTTCGAACTCTTACAATATAAAACTTTATTGGAAATGAAAATTGCAATAAATTAAATTGTTGAAATAAAATCTATGTTGCTTGACATCTTCATAGGTATTGTAGAGTCTTTTAGATGAGGCCAATACCTCAGTGACCCAGCATGGTCCTTTTGAAAGCTTGGACTCCTTTTCAATAGTCGGGCCCCCGAATATGGTTCCTACTCCTCCAATTGAAAAATTTGATCATCACAGTCCTGATCTTCCTCATCTCTTTTACCTCTTACAAATTCTTTCAAGTACCCTTTTTGAATTAGGGTTTCAATTTCTTCCTTGAGATCGAAGCAATCAGAGGTGGTATGCCCGTGGTCTTTATGGAAGAGGCAATACTTGTTTTTGTTCATCTTATTTGACGCTGCCATCATCCTAGCGGGCCACCTCACTATGTTTTTGTCTTGGATCTCCATGAGTAGTTGTTCAATTGGGACCGTGGTGGGAGTGTTTTTTTTAAATTTACTAGGAGGAAGACTCTGTTTATCAAGTTGGTCTCCCGACCTTTTCCTTTTTTCGTCATCATGACGTTCAGTACTCCGGGAAAGGTCTTCGTTGCTGTCTCTTTTTTTGTGCTCGATTGTTTGCTAATACCTCCCTCATCCAGGAGCTTTTCTTGCACTAAGTAATTCTCCAAAGACTCATGTACTTTTGAGCCCTAGGAAGAAGCTCGGTGTACGTACTGGTGTCTTTTTACCAAGTGACCATAAGAATTTTTCATCTTTTAAGCGGCCATCATAGCGTTAGAGCTATGTCATCATCGTAACCTTGCACCTTCAATGCCTCACTGTTAAATCTTACTACGTAGTGTCGGAGGCTCTCCCTCGACTCAAGTCCGATCAAAAGGTGCGTGGCCGGTTTCTTATGATCTCTTCCACCAAGGAAATGAGTTACAAAAGATCGAGTGAGGTCTTTAAATGAAGAGATAGACCTCGGCTTGAGCTGTCTGTACCAACCGCGAGCAGGGCCTCCTAATGTAAGGGGGAATGCCCTACACTTGATAGCATCTCGGACTCCCTGGAGCTCCATCCAGGTCCGAAATGTATCGACATGCTCGATTGGATCCTTTGAACCATCATACGTGGTCATAGTTGGCATTTTAAACTTGGTTGGAAGCTCCACCTCCATTATGTCATCACTGAATGGAGGCTCAGTTTGCTCAAGTAGATCTTCTAGTGCAAGAGGGGTCTTTCCTCTATATTCTTTCTTCATATGACCAAGTTGATCTTGGAGTCTTTACATTCTGGTGCCCAAGGTTGGGCACTTTTTGCAGTAGACTTCACTACATCTGAATGTTCCTTTCTCTTTTGATTGAGAACTTCTCTGAGGTCGGATCTTCGTTTCTGACTAGGTTGCTTGTTGCAATAAGAGTTATAAGAGGAGGAGGAATTGTCCTAGATATTTAGATTTGACTTCCTCTTTGAACCACCTTTCTCATGATTCAGCGATTCTCCTATGCGTTCTATAGGTTCTTTATCTTTCTTGGATTGGACTTCTTGATTGTCAGTAGGGGATTGATGGTCAGTTCTCTGTGTAAGGATTTTGAGTACTTTAGCAAGATCTCGATTCACACCTCGGACTTGTTCTTCTAGAGCATCAACCCTTCCATCAGGCATAGACATAACTCTTTCCACTTCTTGATTTTCATCAACTTGTTGTAGCTCCCTAGTGCTACGAGTTTGATTTTTCGTATTCACGAGGGTTACGGTTTTCACCGGTCTTCAGAACATCACCGTGTTTTCGACCTCTACGACCCATCCTGATGGTAGAGCACTTAGTTATATACTCTTCCCACAGACGGCGCCAAATGTTGTTACCTAAAAATGGATGGCTTCCACGTAGGCAACGAACTTAATTTATGAGACGAGTCGGAGGTAGTCTGGCGCTTCGACGGCGTGCTACGTAGGTACCTGCACAGGAAAGGAAAAGAGCACCGGTGTGGTGCCGGCCTAACACCCTCCGATGCTTAAGTCAGAGCTAGTGTGCCAGAGAGAATTCGAGTAGAATTGTAGTAGAAATCAGTTACCTAATGAATGAATTTCTTCTCCTATTTATAGGAGATTAGGTTGATGACATCATCGCGCCACGTGTCGCGTCAGGATTGGGCCATGTGTTGCTTCTCAATTACGTGTCGCTTTCCGGTCACGCCACGTGTCATTTTCTGATTGGACACTTGTAATCGGTTTAGATATGTAGGTCTGTGTTGGAGACTGCGTAGCCAGTTCTTTTCAGGTGCATGGACTTTATGCCTAGGTACCACGGTCAGACGAGGTGTTTTGGACCAGGTGCTTCGGACCAGGTGCTTTACACCAGGTGCTTCGGACCAGGTGCTTCGGACCAGGTGCTTCGGATCAGGTGCTTCGGACCAGGTGCTTCGGACCAGGTGCTTTACACCAGGTGCCTCGGACCAGGTGCTTTGAACCAGGTGCTTCGGACCAATTTTGTCAAGTTGTAAAATTCCACGTGTAATCCAATTTCACCCCACAACAACCATAAACCAAAAGCCTCCATTTATTTAAAACCGTAATATGTAGAAACTATAGATTTAGGCTAAAAATTCTAAAATCATACACCCTAAACCCAAAATTATTAATGATAAATAAGTTAGAGATGAAATGCATATATATATATACATATATATATATATATATATATATATATATATATATATATAACTCACCTTGAACGACCGCCTGAAATGGAGGCTGACGTCGGTGGAGGAAGAGAGAACCTAGAAGAGAAAAAAGAAGAAGGGGGAGAGAAATGATGCTCTAACCTCATGTTCTAGTGGCTATGCCGGCGAAATTAGTTTCACTGGCGTAGCTCATAAGAGGGACGCAGGTGCCTCTTATGTTTTTAAATCGTACTAGTGAAAATTTACATTTCGCCGACATTACTTTATTTAAAAAATTAATTAATTCAAAAGCAATATATTTTGATTTAGGCAATGTCGACGAAATTATAATTTTCGACGGTATTGCCTTACTCAAAGCTAAAATTCGCGGGTCTTTCCTTTATTTTTCTCTATACCAGTGAAATATTCAATTTCGCCAGCAAAACTAAACTTTCTTGTAGTGAATTTACACCGACTTTACAGAAGTCGTAAGATGAGAAATATAACTTTTGAGTGATTTTACCTAATGGGAGAATTTGCCAGCACAAAAGATTCCAGGTAAGGAAAGCCACTAATGCATTCCTTACAAAAGTATTTGAAAAAAAGTTTACATATTTGAAATAAATAATGACAAAAATAGATTTAGTTGTAGAGATAATATTAATCACCACAAAATCAGCCAATAAATCAAAACAGATTTGAAATTTACCAAAAAAATATCTCAATTAAATCCCAATCAAAATTGAAAACTTATAATATCAAATAATCAAAATCTCAAATAGTTTTTTTTATCAAATTAAATGCAAAAAACAAGAATTATCCATGAGAAATTTACAAACATATTTAATTAACATGTTACCAAATTAAGGATAATAAATTTTCGAACAACTGTCTAATTTTTCTCTCTCTAAAATTACTTATTGTGATGAATGATAATTAAATTTAGGGTAAAATGTAAAATATATCTTTACACTTTTAAATTGTTGTAAAACATACCTCTACACTAATTTAATGACAAAATGTACTTTTGTACTTTAAATTTTCCAATTTTATATACCCTATGTTGTTGTTTCGATGGGAATGACGAATACGTTTCCAACAAAAAAAATAGAGAGACGTGATTTAATTATATACGGAAAATACAATTTTAAATAAACAAACTCAGTTATTAAGTAGATCTAAAATGAAAGATCATTTTCAAAGAAGATGTGGTAGCGACAGATTTTGATCCATAGGCGAACTAAAGCACTATATATTTTTCTCCAACTATAAATTTCCATTTTTAATCTCCAATATAACTTTATTTTTTAATTCAAACTCGTTGACATCTGATTCGTCATTCCCATCGAAACTGCAAAATAATGTAGTCATGTTGGTGATGAAGGAACAATGATGGGAAGAAGGTGTTCTCTTTTTTCCCAAATCTAAGATTAGTTTTAACCTCTAGTTAACATAGGGGTATATAAAATTGGAGAATAGAAAGTGACTTAATTTAGTAATTTTATTAAAATTTAAATTATCTCATAAATTAGGATAACAATTAGAAAATAATCTTTAAGATATAATTTAATATTGAGCAGATAATGAAGATTGTATTTAAAGAATCTTATGCTGATAATCCTAACAAATCTTATCTGTAACAAATTACGGTTTCAAAAAATCATCTATATTCTTTTTTCCCCCCTTATAAATAGCTGCATTAAGAACTTATTTGAAAACGCAAAAAGAAAGAAAAAGAATATGGAGATCGATTTGAGTCCTCGTTCGGCGAAGAAAGTGTACGGAAACAATGGCGGTTCGTATTCTTCATGGTCTCCTTCAGAGCTTCCGATGCTGAAACAAGGGAATATCGGAGCGGCAAAACTCGCCTTGGAGAAGAATGGATTTGCTATTCCTCGTTATTCTGATTCTTCCAAAGTCGCTTACGTTCTTCAAGGTATCTTCATTTTCAGCTTTCTCTCAGTTTTTTTCTGTTTCTTAAGCTTTTTCTTAGTCGATCAAAATCTTCGTTTCTTTGCAAGAAATCAGTTTAGATAGTCGATCGATCGATTTTTGTTTAATTTCTCTCTATCCTGTAGAATTAGGATTCTGTATTATTTAAAAACTATGATTGAAAACAGAGAGAAATCTGATTTGAAAATCATACACTGTATTAAATAAGTCTTGGATTTTTCTTTACTTTTTTTGTTTTTGTTTAATATCTGTCTTGCTTACATCACACGCTGCCCTATTTTTTTTGTTTAATAATTGTTATATGAAAATTATTATGATCAAGTTTTTAGAAAAGAAATCTGAGATATGATCTGTAGATGATTTTTAACTTGGAAAAAAAATAATCTATCCCACATCTTCATCATGATCGAATTTTTAGAAAAGGCTAAATTTGTTCATCAGTTAGTCTTACTTTGTTTTAAAATAGTCTCTGGATCGATTATTTATTTTTCTTCTATTGAAATCGCTTTTCCTTTTTTAAATTTTAGGACATGGAGTTGCTGGAATCATTCTACCAGAATCGGAAGAGAAAGTAATCTCAATTAAGAAAGGAGATGCCATCGCCCTCCCGTTTGGGGTCGTTACGTGGTGGTTTAACAAACAAGACACTGATCTTGTTGTCCTTTTCTTAGGAGACACTTCTAAAGCTCACAAAGCTGGTGAGTTTACTGACTTTTTTCTAACTGGTGCTAATGGAATCTTCAACGGCTTCTCCACCGAGTTCGTTGGTCGAGCTTGGGATTTGGATGAGTCCACTGTCAAATCTCTTGTCGGAAATCAATCAGCAACCGGGATTGTAAAGCTATCAGAGGGCGTGAAATTGCCCGAGCCGAAGAAGGAACATTATAAGGGTATGGCTTTGAATTGTGAGGAAGCCCCATTGGATGTGGATATCAAGAATGGAGGAAGGGTAGTGGTTTTGAATACAAAAAACCTTCCATTAGTGGGTGAGGTTGGGCTTGGAGCTGATTTGGTTAGATTGGATGGGAGTGCAATGTGTTCTCCTGGTTTCTCTTGTGATTCTGCATTGCAAGTTACTTATATTGTTAAAGGAAGTGGTCGTGTTCAAGTTGTCGGTGTCGATGGTCGTAGGGTTTTGGAAACAACTTTGAAAGCTGGAGATTTGTTCATTGTTCCAAGGTTCTTCGTTGTCTCAAAGATTGCTGATCCATGTGGAATGGAGTGGTTTTCCATCATCTCTACTCCCAAGTAAGTCTAACTAAATCTAAAAACGACGTTTTTTTTTATTCTTTTCTCATTTAATAATGTTTTTCAAATCTTAATTTGACAGTCCAATATTTACACATCTGGCTGGATCAATTGGAGTGTGGAAAGCATTGTCTCCGGAAGTAATTCAAGCCGCTTTCAATGTCGACCCTGAAATAGAGAAACGTTTCACTTCAAAAAGGACTGCGGATGCCATCTTCTTCCCTCCATCCAAATAGAATTGGCTCTTTCACTCTAATTGAGATTTTACAGATGTTTTGCTACTTTGAGATATTTACTTTTGCATTTTTAATTTTTTAGATGTTATTTTCAACTTCGTACTGTGAAGATTGGAAATTGTCTAATCTTCGATCATGCTAGTCTAATATATTTTCAGTTTATTGAGTTCTTATTTTTTATGCTGCATTGTTTTTATTTTTTAATATGATATATTTGTATTTCGATGCATGGATGATTGAAAATTAGAAATTGAAAAACACTTTTCTTTTTTTTTTTTTTTGTCAAATTGAGATAAATGATTTGTTTCTTCAAATAAAATCAAGAATTGTCAATTCGGTTCCCATTTTTTATATGAAGGCCAACACAAACGAAACTGTTGAAATTGAATTTAAATTTGAGTTAATTTTTTTTAATCTGCCGTTTAATTATCTGCAATCTAAGATACCACATAATGAGTCATTTATATAATATGTTACAAAATTTATTCCCAATCTACAAATAGAGATAAAAAAAAAAAGAAAAAAAATTATATCTCAATGTTAACATGGATGGGTTTTTTTTAAATAATTGATGGTCTTAATAAGTGTAGGGGTGTATTTTGAAAAAAAATAAAGTGCAAGGGTCATATTTAAAATTGGGGGGTCATTCTTGCATTTTACCCTTAATAAAATGCGAAAAAAAAGGTGCAATTTCAGCTCCAGGGAAATTTGGGGTCTATCAAATGTAGGGAAAATAATTTTTTTTCTCGAATGTAGTAAAATGATCAGCAAAAATAAAATAAAATAATCTAATTATTGAGAAATGATCTTGATCAAACATGTATGAAGAATAAGTGGAAACGTGAGTATACATATTTTTCCTAGTTTTTGTTTGCAATTTTTTAAAATCAAATAGGGTTAAAATTGTAAAAAAGAAGATTACCGGTAATCAAAATATAGATGTCAGAAATCTTATATTACTAAGATATGTTTAAATAACACTCATAGTCACTTTACTTGTATAAAAAAGTAGTCACATATCATCATTTATGATTATTCTCCATGACTCTCTCTCCTCTTTTCAATGTAATTATTTCTAGAAGTGTTCACGGGGCGGGGCGGGGACGGGGAATGCATTCCCTGTCCCCGTCCCCCCTCACATTCCCCATCCCCGTCTCCGGTAAATTCCCCGTTCAAAGAGGACGGGGACGGGGATTCCCCGTGGGGAAATTATGGGGAACGGGGAATTTAACGGGGATTTTTCCCCATTTTCACTTAAAACAAAATACATTAAACTACAATAAAAAAAAAACACAACAAATTACAATAAAAAAAAGGTATGAAAAACGGTAAAAAAAAACTGTTTTTAAAAAATTTTATACAACGGTCTTTAAAAAAAGTATTTAAAAATAGTTTTAAAAGAAAATTCTAAACAGTTTTAAAAAAAATTATAACAGTATTTAAAAAAAGTCATAAAAAGTCATAAAGTTATTATAAAAAACTGTTTTTTTTATAATGAAAACAATTTTAAAAAATAAAATTAAAAACAGTTTAAAAAAAATAAAAACAGTTTAAATATAAAAATATTTTAAAATAATTTATATATATTATTTTCGGGGATTTAGTCGGGGAACAGGGCTGGGGTCGGGGACGGGGACAACATTCCCCGTCCCCGATACTCAAATGTGGAATTTTTCATCCCCATCCCCATCCCCGTTGGGAACGGGGATTCCCCGCTACTTTCGGGACGGGTCCCCGCGGGGAAAATGAACACCCCTAATTATTTCTAATTATTCTCCCTCTTTAATTTCCCAAAATTTAATTGTTTTTCCCTCTCATTATTCCATACATTTAGATTTTTAATCATCTCTTTTGTTCTTGCATTTAAAAAAAAATGCGTTTATAAACTTAAAATCAATATAATATATGTATTGTACATAATATACTGTATTTTACATATGGTATAATATAATATATTGTACTATACGTTAATATTGTTATACTAGATCTACACTTTTTTTAAAAAAATGGAGAGAAAGCATTAATATGAAAGATGCAGATTTGTGAAAATGAATGAGGAGAATACTTGGGTACTCACTAGTGAGTATGAGTTTGTACTCACCTTTCTACGCGTCTCTATTTTATTGGATAAAATATTAATGAGAGAGACACATATTAGATGGGAGAAAAAAAAGAGAGAGATGGAGAGAGAGAAGAGAATGGAAAGAAAAAGATACAGAAAGTCAAAAGAATAGGATGGTTATGTGATGGGTGCATGGAAAATAGTGAAATTTTTTTTTTTTTAGTAAATTTGTTTTCTTCCTTGGCTATTTATTATTATTTTTCGACATATGGTTAAAAAATGTAAAAATGTTTTTTTAGTAAATTTGTTTTCTTCCTTTGTTTTCTTCATAGATAACCAAATTATATTTGCATTCCAAAAAAAGAAAATGAGATAATTGTAATATGGGCTTTGAGCCCAATTATAAAAGAAATATACATGTTAGGTCTAAATTTTGAGAGATAGTCTGGTATAAAGCCTATTTAAGCTATATTCAATGGCTTTTTAGCCCATCAATTTTTTAGTGCTTTTTATATCATTTTTAATTTTATTCTTTTTGTAATACCTGATTTGCCCCTCATTTACATTTATTATTTGACTGCCATATTTGATTTCGATTTTAAAAAAAAACAAACGTATTAAAAATATTTGATTTCCATATTTGATTCTACATTCTTTTTTTTTTGTCAGAACGATATACTTTCATAGGAAATCAAACCACCCAACAAAAGTTCAGACTCCGCTTAGCCAAAGCATGAGCTTCAGTATTACAAGCTCTACGAATAAAATAAAACTCGAGCTTCTCAAACAAAGGAAATAAAAAGAGAATGGCTTCCAAATTACAAAATAAGTCGGGAGGACAAAAAGTCTGCTTCTTAATGACATCGATAAGCAGCTTGGAATCGGAGAAAACAGCCAAATTTGCGATATTCAAATCTCGCGCACCTCGCAAACCATTGAGAACACATCTACCCTCCGCCTGAACCGAGGACAAACAAAAACAGCCTCTTTCATAATTGGTGGCAACTTTAGACCCATTCGGATCCTTAATCAACCAACCATAACCGGAGGAAAGGGAATCGGCCAACCACGCAGCATCACAAAACAAAGAAAAACCTTCTGAAGAAGAAGGAATAGAAGAAGAAACAGAGATACGACCTCTATCAAAAGGAATCGAAAAACTCTGAAACTCTCTGAAGTCCTCCACCATTTTAGAAATGCTATCCACATATATAATAATTGCTTATTGATTGCCCATGAAAATTTCAGAATGCATTTGTCATTTCCTTTTTATTTTCTTTTTGAATTTCAAATTTTTTTCCCTCCACTATATTTCGTCTTAATACAATCTAAAATTGTGGTGTTCATCTTCTTTGCTCCAATCTAAGGCCATTTATCAGTTTTCTTTATCTTCTTCATGATTATTTGCTTTTCATTTCCGGTGGTTTTCCGACGATCTTTCACTCCTCAAATGACTTCCATCTCAGCGTAAACCTCTAATTCAAATTGATTTCGTTAAGGTTTATTAGCTCCATATCTCAATCTTGAAACTTTTCAATTGGTTTTCATTGGTCCTTATTTAGGCAAAGAAGTTCGTAAAATGTTTAGAGTTGATTTCGATCCATTCCAAGCCTTTTCCTTCGCTAGAAGTTCCATTACAGTATAATACATATTGATAAAACGTACAATATTACGACATATTGAACACAAAATGTACAGTACATGTGTTGTTGCGTAGAAAAAAAGGAAAGAGAGAGAGGAAAAAAAAAGCTGCATACGCAGCAGCAGAAAGAAAAAAAAAATTTGATTTTCAATTTTTGATTTTTATTTATTATCTCTAATCCCTAATTCTTTTTCTCTCTCATAATCTTCTTTTATCAAGTTCAATTTTGTATCTTATGATTATAAGAATAAATTTTATTCTTAAAATCAAAACGGACGAAGTACGTGATGATTAAGCATGACAACTTAGCCAATTCCAAAACGACCAGGACAGAAAATTCAAGCTACCAAGCTCCAATACTTAGTATTTTCTCAAAATTTTGACGACTGGAAAAGTAGAAAATTCACGCTACAAACTTCAACACTTGGAATATTTTCAGATATATCACCGAGGTAAAATTCCACTTTGAAAGAATACTCCCAAGTAGCATTGAACTCACATCTCAATTCAACTCGGGAGTAGGGGGCCTCTGTTGTGGGGTGAAATTATATGAGTACACGTGGAATTTCTCAACTTGTTCAAAGAATGGACAATCGACACGTCTACGTCACCTGTGAGTATACGTCTACGTCACCTGGGAGGCTACGTCTACGTCACCTGGTAGTCTACGTCTATGTCACCTAGGAGGCTACGTCTACGTCATCTAATAAGGTTATGTATCTAAGACCAAGGAAACTACATTGTATTGATATCCAATCAAAAAGATGACACGTGGCATGACCAACAAGCGACACGTCATTGGGAAGCAACATGTGGTCCAATCTCGACGCGACACGTGGCACGATGATGTCATTAACGTCCTCTCATATAAATAGGAGAAAAAATTCATTCATTAGGTAACGAATTTCTACTACAATTCTCTCTGGCACACTAGCTCTGCTTGCACTGACTTAAGGATCGGAGGGTGTTAGGCCGGCACCACACCGGTGCTCTCTTTATTTCCTGTGCAGGTACATACAGTGCTCGTCAACTACTCAGCATATCACCTACGCAGCACCTCCAGTGCAGCGCACTACATCCGACTCGTCCCATACTTTCAGTTCGTTGCTTACGTGGAAGCTATCCATTTTTACGCAACAACAACATGTATTGGTACATTTTATCAATATGTATTGTACTATAATGTACGTAATATATAAATATATTATATATTACGTACAATATATATTGTTCATAATATATACTCTATATCTTTCATTTTTCACTTCTTTTTTCATTTTAGTATATAAATATATTTATTGTATAAACAAATAAAGTATATTTTTTTTATATATGTATTGTATCTCATCATCTACATCTATTTTTTTTCCAAAGAGTTTCACTTCATTGTATGATTTTATACTGTACATTATACGTTTTTTTGAAGATCGTTTTCACAAAATGAAATAAGTGTTTTTTTTAGAAAAACTATCATGTGTGTTAATTTTTATTTTTTTATTTAATTTTGGAATCCTAAGTCATTTATTTATTTATGTTTTTTTTTTTTCAAATCCCCATTCTCTTTCTTTCTTTTTCATTAAATTTATGATTCCTTGATTTAAGTATTTTCAAATATCAATTATCTTTCTTCTTTCCTTCTTAAAGGGTTGTTTGGGTTTTTTGCACATCCGGTAGGCCAAAAAGTCTTATTATTTATGGGCCGCCAAAAAAATTATTTTAACAAAAAAAAAATAGACTACTTATTGGATTAATCCATATTTTGACGAGAACTATATAATTTTGGTTAAGTTAATTCAAATTTGATAACTTTTAATGTAAAATAAACGTATAAAATTGAAAATTTGAAAATCATGAATAATTGTAATAATTCATTCCTTCTAAGTTAATGCTTTTAAATTAATTTGCCGAACACAATCAAACTATTCATATACATCAAAATATTTTTAGAAGTTGAATATAACAAATTAATATTAATTTAGCATAACTATAGCCTAAATTTTAAACCTTCTTTTTTGCTATGTATACATTTATTGTTGTTTTAAACACATATATTAGATTTTCTTTTTAATTATTAAAACAACATATTAGATTTTAAATTAAAATTTTAAAAACCATAGAAGTTGTTGTAATAATTATTTCATAAAAAATTAGGTAGTTTTTTTAAATAAATTTATCAACTATTATTTAACTATTTATATATCTCGTCACTTAATTTACTAAACACTGATATAATTCACGAGTTGGATTTACCAAACTGTAATATGATTCATGATACAATTGATTTTTTCTACAGCACAACTGACAACAATTATTTCAAAAGCTATAATAATACCAAACTAGCCCTTAGTTAAGTTTTGGATAAAATAGTCAACTAATGAACCCTATACCAAATAAACCAAAAAGGATGCACAATAAAAAAATTAAAAAATCAAACTGAACCGGACTAATTTAATCTGGTTTAATTTACTTTTATTTTTTATCAGATAAAAAATTTATAGGAACCACATAAATGGAATCCTTTATCTAATAATAAGGGTTAAATGCGCTAATAACCCCCGCACTTTCAGATTTTTTCAATTTACACCCCTTTGCTATCAATTTAGCTTTTTTCACCCCTTCACTTTCCATCTTCCAATTTCCGTTAAAAAAGTGTTAAAACTAACAATCATTTTATTATTAATATTTTTTTAATATCCAAAGTATAAGAAAAGACTTTTTAATCCTCCCATCTATCTCCTTCACTTTCACTACCTCCATTTCTATGGTGGACCAAGTTCGTCCTTAGATTCACTTTCTCTTACCTCTATTCTACACTTGCGAGAAGAATCTAATTCATGGACTCAATAAAACTAGATGAGCCTGATTAAATCAAAGTACTTTACTTCATAAAAATGAGCTGATAGTTGAAATCGATTTTGGACAAATTAATGTTGTTTATTTCAAAAAAACACAATCTTTTATATATATATATATATATATATATATATATCAAAACTACCCAAAACCACCCCCAGGAAAATTAAATTACATTGTGAAAAGACGAAACATACCCCGATAAATTTTCCTTAATTAAATGATATGTAATTAATGAGATATAGTTATTATGAGAGATAAAAGGGTAATACGGTAAACACTGAAATCGGAATCCACCAGAATCGCCACCATAAATGGTGTTTTATGGGTAAATCTGATATTGATATGAAACAACCATTAAAACTGAAATTAGGTGAATTGAAGTGGTTATTAGTGTAATTAATTCTATACATATTGGCCATTTCAAATTCTATTTGTCATCATTTTATTTCTTCCTTCGTTTTGTATAATGGACTCAATCTTATCAGAGATTTAGATTTGATGAAATCTGTAGTTTAAGAAACAAAATTATCTGATTTATGATTAGATTTATGACACTGGTAATCGGTAGAATGAACTCCTTTCGCCATGAAAATGGAGGTGAGAGAAAGTGAAGAAAAGATGAAAGGATGAAAAATGAGGATTTAAAAGTCTTTTCACATATGCTAGATATTTAAAAAAAAAAAAAAGAATGGTCGTTATTTTTAACATTTGTTTTGACATAAATTGAAAAAGCCTAAAAGTACGAGGTTCATTAGCGCATTTAATCATAATAATAATGGAAAAAAAGCACAATTCATCCCTAAAGTCTAGGTTTTGGTCGTGACAATTAAACTCATAAACTATTAATATTGGAAATTAAATTATCTTATACATAAACAATCAAACCAGAAATCAAATAACTCAAACACTCGATCCTTATTCTCTTTCACTGATTTCATCATCGTTTTCACACATCTCAGTTCTCCCTTTCTGATTTTCATGCCTAATCATAACCCCCAAGATATCATACCATTCTTCGCCACTCTCCTTGATCTCTGTTATTCCAACAAGAATCTTCAAACCCTCAAACAAATTCACGCTCAAACTATAAGACTCAGCCTCTCTCACCATGATTTCATTCGAACAAAGCTCGTCTCTTCCTACGCTTCTTGCTCCCAATTACGCCAAGCCCATATCATCTTCTCCTTCGCTACTCGTCGCCCCACATTTCTCTTCAATACTCTTATCAGAGCTTACTCGTCTCTTTCTTTGTTCTCTCTTTCCCTCTCTATCTTTCGTGATATGCTTCTGTCTAGAAAACCCATTGACCGTTATACTCTGCCTTCGGTTCTCAAATCATGTACTGGGTTGTCGTCTTTGCGATTAGGCCGACAAGTTCATCGGGCTATTTTGATTAATGGGTTTGCTGTAGATTTGCCAAATTTGAATGCTTTGATTACAATGTATTGTAAATGTGGTGATTTGGATTGTGCACGTAAGGTGTTCGATGGAATGCCGGATAGAAATGAAATATCGTGGTCGGCATTGATGACCGGTTATGGAATGCATGGAATGTTTGGTGAAGTGTTTGATTTGTTTGATAGGATGGTAGAGGAGGGGAAGAAGCCTGATGCTTTCACTTTTACTTCCCTTCTCACGGCGTGTAGTCATGGAGGTTTGATTGTGAAAGGGAAGGAGTATTTTAGCTTGATGAAGATGAAATTCGATTTAAGGCCCGGGTTGGAACATTATACCTGCATGGTGGATATGCTTGGAAGGGTGGGACAAGTAGAAGAAGCAGAGAAATTGATATTGGAAATGGAGGTTGAGCCGGATGAGGCATTGTGGGGTGCCTTATTGGGTGCTTGTAGGATTCATGGGAAGGCTGAAGTGGCTGATAGGGTGCAGAAAAGGTTTATCAAGGAAAACTGAAGGTACCAACTTTTTGGATTTCTCCAAATGAGATTCATACATGCAAGTGATGTTAGTAGATGATTTTGACTTCTCATTATCTCTCTCAGCCTTGTCATTGATCATAAGGAGGAATCTGTCATAAATTTTGATTTTTTAGTTCTAGCATGCTCATTATATTGCTGACTTGGATATCCCTATGAAAATGAAAAGGTTAGTGGGCTGTAGACTTGAAAACTTTTCATTTGTATTCGATTTCTGAGGATATATATCTTAATTATTTATCTTATTACATCTTTAGGGGGAACTTTTATAGAGCTTCAAAATGGGATGATTAATGTCTTACCAATAGGGCAAAACTGGAACCAAGAAGAAAGAGATGAATTTGAGAAGTATGATAAGGTGAGGATCTCTAAGTCTCGTTTATTGGAAATGTCAGTTGTCATCCTCTTGAAATTTTATAATTTTCAGTTTCTTTTTTGAGGAAATGAAATAAGATAATTCCTGCAATCCACATTTCAGCACAAAACTGGTTTTCATTCTTTGACTTCGAGAGAAGTTTGCTCATCTTAATTTGACTTTCTCCATTGGAGGACACATAAGTTTTGATGCAAGTGATATTATGATGCGAGTATGCAGCCAGAATGAAAATACTAAACCACTAATTGAATTTTGTAAGTCAACATTGTGGAAAAATGTATGTGTCTTATTACAACAATTTTTGAATACTCGTTGGCTTAGAACATTCAATCTCAAGATAAAAAAAAGTTGAGATTTTTCTATTCCTATATATGTTTCTAATGTAGGTTGTTTTTTGTTTTGTTTTGTTTTTTGCAGTTATCACCCCGAAAATACAGCGGAGGAGTGTCTAGCCATATTTTTCTAATGATGACATTTTTTTTCCGCAAATCTTAATTGTTATGAAGAAATGTCATGAATTTTTTTGAGTTTTAATGAGAGTTGAGAATGGATAAAGAATTTAGGGTACTTCTAGTATGTATATAATAAACTTTTTAAATACCTGGTCTTGAATCTATTTCTTAGGAAGAAAATTTCACTTTGCATATTTGAAACGTGAAAATCTATACATTTGTGGAAAAACGTGCTATCAAACAAAAGAAAGAAAGAATGGCTATTGACAATTTGAGCACTTCAGCAAAATTCATAGAAGGAAAACTATGAATTAATCCCATAGGGATAAGCATCATAATGAATGAATTAATTGATTTGAACAACCATGTCTTATTTAACTGAATAAATTATTAACTATTGTACATCATTGGTTTACCTATATCAAATTTTTATTAGTTATTATTAATAAATATTATAATATCTTTAATATATTGATTGACCTTAAATGGATAAATCACCAATTATTATCATTTATCAATCTATGATTTAACCCAAAAATATTAAATCATATGAAATTATATAATTTTTAAATATTTTTTACAAATAATGAGAAAACATGACATATTAAAAAAACAAAATATATAAATACCCATTGCCTATTTTCCACTTTATCTTATCCAAGAATGTCCAAAAGCATTATTAGTGTTTCCCCCACAACATTGAGTATGGCAACTTCATGGCTGCTTAGAACTGTAAGTAACCAACAAAAAAAAAAAAAAAAATACAAACTCAAGATTTTATCTATGTTTCATTGATTACTGATTGGAATTGGAGTGAGTTTTAAAGCCACAATTAAAAAAAAAAGGTCTTTCTTTCTTGTGGATGTGATTGATGGCTTGTGGTTCAAAAAAAAGTCTTTTACATATCCAAAACTAGAGGTTCTCTATTTCTTTGAATCAAGAGCATATAGAAGAAGAGAAAAAAGTCTGTTTTTTTTTTTTTTTATAAAAAAAATTGATAAATAGTTCCTTAGAGCTTATTGATCAGTAGTTTCATGGACTTTGCCTTGCTTCATTCAACCAATAACTTCACCATATCAAGGTAAGGCTGAGCTTTTCTGCCCCTTTAACAATAGATATGTGGGCATGGTTTAACTCAATTTAGATTGTTTTTTTTTTTTTTTGCAGTTTTCATTGCCCTTTTCTTGCTCCTCATATTGTAGCAGGGACTGGGAGTGGTTTATGGAAGCAGAGATGGATAAATTCTGTTTGTTGGGCTGTTGGTGTATCTGGAGTTTCAAATGGGAACTTTTTTGATGAAAGTCCTATGAGAAGAAATGGGTCTCTCTTGGGAGACTTGGATGAGTCCGTTTCGTCGACGTTTGGGACTGTGGATGCTGAAATCACATCAGAAACCACTGATTTTTTTGTTAGTGATGCTGAGGGTGATCCTGACTGCCCATCACAGGGATACTCTTCGATTGAGAATGCGATCGATACCTTATCCCAAGGAAAGGTTGCAAATTGCTATTCAAGTTATTTTCCCGCTTATGATATAACTCTTATGATTATATGCATTTGGTGTCGTTTATCGACAACATTGATAATTGAACATAGTGATTGTGATTAATGTTGCATTTTCTTGTTTAGTTTGTAATAGTTGTAGATGATGAAGATGGTGGTGCTGAAGGAAATCTGGTCATGGCAGCATGTCTTACAAGTCCTAGTGATATAGCATTCATGGTTAGGCACGGGTCTGGAATAGTCTCTGTAGGCATGAAAGAGGAGGATCTTAAAAGGCTGAAGCTTCCTCTTATGTCACCAGACACTGAAAACGACAGCTCTTTATCCCCAACTTTTACAATCACAGTGGTATTCCTTTCTGAACATTCAATAAAGAAACTATATCCTATAAGTCAAGTCAGTATAAGGACTTTATAAGATAAATGAAGTATCTTTAGTCTCGGTTGTTTGATCACACAGGATGCAAAAACTGGCACATCAACTGGAGTATCGGCTTCAGACAGGGCAAAGACAGTTCTTGCTTTATCATCACCTGAGTCTAAGCCCGAAGACTTTCGAAGGCCAGGGCACGTGTTTCCTTTAAAGTACCGAAGTGGTGGGGTTTTGAGGAGGGCAGGCCACACTGAGGCTTCAGTGGATTTAGTCACTCTTTCGGGCAAAAGACCAGTTTCTGTTCTTTCTACTATTATCGATGCGGATGATGGCTCTATGGCTTCTTTGCCTAAATTAAGAAAGCTGGCATTTGAACACAACATTCCAATAGTCTCAATAACTGACTTGATTAGGTAGATTAGATGTTACTTAATAATTGGAACACAAATTTATTATATATCTCCTCCCTCTTGGTAGTTTTATAGAATGTGGCTTTTAATGATGATTCCCGGCTTGTAGATACCGGAGAAAGAGGGAAAGATTAGTGGAAAGAACGGCTATTTCACGGCTGCCAACTAAATGGGGCTTATTTCATGCCTACTGCTATCGCTCAAAGCTCGATGGGACTGAACATATAGCTCTTGTTAAGGTAAATCCTGTTTTATGAAACAATGTTTGGGAAACAGAAATGTTTGAAACCGATTAAGTAACTAGTGCTTTGTTTAAATCCTGAAGGGAGATATCGGGAATGGACAAGATGTTCTTGTAAGAGTACATTCCGAGTGCTTAACTGGCGATATATTTGGGTCTGCACGTTGTGATTGTGGCAACCAGTTGGAGTTGGCAATGCAGTTAATTGAGAGGGCTGGAAGGGGAGCTCTGGTTTACCTGAGAGGTCATGAAGGAAGAGGAATTGGCCTTGGTCACAAACTGCAGGCCTATAATTTGCAAGATGAAGGCCATGATACAGTTGAAGCAAATATAGAGCTTGGATTAGCTGTCGATGCCCGTGAATATGGTATTGGTGCCCAGGTAAGTCATCTTGTAATCCATCTCCTTTTTTGGTCACCATTCATGCAAATAATTACAATTATGAAAGAAGGGAAGGATTTCTATTTTACAAAATTCAGTAATTTTTCAACTATGACAATGACTCAGATCTAACTCATGAATGTAGTTGTGTTTCTTAGTTCTAAGCTAACTCTGAAGATTCATCAAAAACCAGTATAAAGGCCGAAGTCATGATTTCAAACGATTGTTTTGAGTTCCATGATTCGCAACGTTTCAATAATTAATATGTACACTTGTACTATTATCCAGATTCCTATTCGAAGCGAAGTCTAAAAACTAGGATAGGTTTATTTTATCAATGCTACAATTTAGAACACAATGAATGACTTCTCTCTTTTGGTGGTGGCAGATACTCAGGGACATCGGAGTTAGAACGATGCGGTTAATGACAAACAACCCGGCAAAGTTCATAGGTCTGAAGGGATACGGATTGGCCGTGATTGGGAGGGTTCCTGTGGTGACACCAATCACGGATGAAAACAGGAAGTACTTGGAAACAAAAAGAACCAAGATGGGTCATATTTACGGGTCCGACATAAAAGGGCCATTAATCAGTCCTCTGGATGCAACTCTGAATAGCTCAGAACAAATTGCAGAGACTGAAAGTTCAAATGATTCATAGACATTACAAAGGGGAAAAAAAAAACACAGGTTTTTTTTGCACATTTTGATTCATTTCATGTGATTATTCAAATGGCTTTACATTTGAGATATACAAACAACAAAAATAATGAAAATGATATACATCGTACAAGTGATGGGGGAGGAGTTACACTTTTTAATGTAAGCAATACTAATTGTTGTATTTTGTTCATATTGGAATGCCAAATTGGTGAGATCTTTTTCTTTCTTCTCGACAACGATTTTGGCGACTGCTAATGAAGTCCGATAATCGTATATGTAAATCATCTCAACAATCTTTACTTAATACAAGTGTTTGATGTCCTTCCAACAAACTCAATGCATTTTGATCGAGGCCGGTTTAAGATAATTTTTTAAAGTGTTTAAAATTATTTTTGAATTAAAAAATTGTTTTTGATAATCATAAAAAGAAAACACTATTAAAAGCTATCCCAAACGAGCCCTACAACATCATACACAAAAACTTCAAATCCTTATAAGCATTCCTTTTATTGAGCTTAGAGTGGCTACATCATATATCCAATTATATTTCATATTACATCATCCAAACTTAATTTGCACCAAGTGATTTTAACAAGATTTTGACTATGTAATTATCAAATGTCAACTAACAAAATCTAATTAGACCATCTTATGTGATTAAATTTAACCATATGAAAGATACATGAAATCACTTAATTGGTAAAATTTATTCAAGAGACATTTGTTGAATAATATTTTAGCAAAATTCGAATGATAAGAGTGTTGTTTTAGATAGAAAATTCAATTTTCTTGTGAGGAAAATGAAAGAATACAATGACGTGTAATTTTGTCATTTGACTTAAAAAATAATTTATCAACTTAAGTCACTTTTATAGTTTTTGTTTTCATAGAAAAATGATATTCTTAGATTGTGAAATTAAGAAAGCAAACATAATTAGTATAGCAAAAGTTAGTGGTAAATGCACTAATTTGTAATAGAACACCTTTGAATTAGAATTCGAGTTAGAAGCACTTCATCCACCTCTTATTTGATTGTTTCAAAGGCACGTGTTATTGGTGAAACCATCGAAATAAATGAGTCACATAATCTGTTGTGTAGTTATAAGATAATTTTGAAACGAACTAAATACAAAATATATATTAGAATTCTTACTTCCATAATAATGATTAGTTCATATTGATTGGATCTAAATATTAAAAATATCTAAAAATATATCAAATAAAAAAAAAATAGAATCAGCTTTCTATTTTTACATCTGAATTTCCCAACTATGACATTTACATGGAACAATCCCTGTAAGTTTATTTATTTACAATTAAAAAAATCATCACTTTTTTTTTTGGATTGAATTGGATAATAAAAAAAAACTAGCAAAATCAATAAAATCTTGGTCTCTTTCCAAGTTGAATTTGAGAGCTCAAACTTGAATTTGGATTTGATATCAGTGCATTGTTGAAACAAGAACCTGATGGGGGACCATTAGAGAAATTCAACATAGAAGAAGTTGAAGTTCCACACATTTGTGAATATGATATCTGTCCTGCTGATGCTGCATTGCTGCTGCTCGGTTTCGCAACCGTATCCGGTGTCGGTTTGAAACTCGGAACTGAAACCGGCGGGATCTTGAACAGCTCCAATGGAGGAGGATTCCGCCACCTCGGTAGCGGTCCAGCCACTAGAAGTGTTTGAAGCAAAGGGCCAGCATCCATCACAGCTTGCAAAAGCTTCCCTTTTTCAGGCAGTTTTTTACCTTTTACAATATTATCAATCACCATAGAACATGGATCAACGTTGACATTATTAAATTGAGGAATTCCGAAACCCGAATCAGCGAAATCGGGAGAAGAAACAACGGTATCGAAAAAGGAATCGACAGGGGAAGAAGCAAGAGAATGAGGATTGTAAGATTCAGACAAACTGTTTGATTGATCAGTGATGCTTGAATTTGCTTTGGTGGGGAGAAGGAGAGGAGGGGTTTCAGCTTGTAAATGGGAAAACATGACAAGTTTTTGAAGCTGATTCTTTGCTTCATCTCTTTCTATGTATGCCATTTGAAGGAGATTGAGTAAATTTCTTATGTTTTCTCTGTTCTTTACCATTTCTTGATTTGCTTCTTGTTTTACTGATTCAAGCTCAAGTGTTGCATACAACAGTTTCTCTCTCATCTCATCAATGCCCTGCAATTTCATGTATTACAATGACGTCAGATCTGTTTGGTAACTATTTCATTTTCGGTTTTTGATTTTTGAAAAATAAATTATTTGTGACATGTATTATAATACAAGAGAAAACTAGTTTTGTTTGACGATAACCATTATATTATATTATATTTTTTTAATTTTCAAAAGCAGAATTGTTCGATTTTCGGAAACAAGTGTAATTTTATTAAAAAGGTTCAAACTTATAAAAAGAAAACAAAAAACTAATAAGTTATTAAACAAGTCTGTTTTTAAAAGATTAAATCCAAAAATAAAAAACAAAAAAAAATGAAATGGTGGTGTTGAAAGCAACTAGATAAAGTTTTTGAGAAATATTGGATTCCCCATAAGGGATCATGATTTGATGATAATGTAGTGAAAGGCAAACATAATTCTGAGTCTCAAGTTTCAAGGACCAACATGATTCCAATCATTGCAGGCCAGAATTTAGAGTATCATTTCATCCCATGAGCTACAAAACATATTATTATCATGTTCCCAAAAATAAAAAATTAAAAAATTAAAAAGAAAATGTTTTTTTCCTTATTGGTTATTGGTGGGAAAAAAGAACAAAAGCGTTTAAAAAGTGAAATTTCAAATATAAATAATAATTGTCTCAATTATCACCAATGGAAACTATTGTCTCATAAAATCTCTCTCTCATATATTTATTTGTCAAATTAAAAACCATAGTTTAAAATTTTCAAATGTTTGAAATTTGCAATTAAAATTATTTTCCTTATCAGATTGCGGAGGAAAGAGAGTTACTTCATAAGACCCAATACCAATGTCTCTGAATTCTCCTCTGTTTTTCATGGAAATGAGTTCTTAAAAACTGGAAAACAAAAAACAAAAACAAAAAAACAAGAACAAGAACTCTTTAAATTCATATGGAAAATGAGTTCTATTTGAGAAACAGAGGAAGACCCAGAAGAGAAAATGAATAGAAAATATAAAAATAAGAGTGAGAAAATGAAAAGTAACAAACCTCTTGATAACTCCAAAAGGAACCCATTTCTTCCATAGCCAAAAAAAAAAAAAAAAAGCAAGCTTTGTGAAGGAAAAAAGAAAAAAAAGAATGGGAATGGATATAAAAAAGTAATAGAGGAGTTAAAGAATGGAGAGTCTTCATTCATTTATAGAGAGGGAAATCGAGTCAACATCAAAGAAAAATTAAGGGATTTCAAAACAATTAAAAAAAGAAAGAAATTTTTTTGGAGATTCCATTTCTAATTCTCAATGCAGTCACTAATTGATTTATAATGAAAAGGCATTTCCCTTTTTTTTGGGCACTCTGTCTCTTGATCAAAGGAAAATCTCTCTGTCCATTAAAAAAAAAAATCTCTTGATTTAACTTTCCTTTGTGAAAATTTTAACAGAAAAAAATAAATAAAAATTAATTGATTAATTTTTTAACAGTTATTTTTCATTCCATCTTTCATAATGTGACACCCAACTTTTAATTAATTTTTTAAAATTAGTAATAAAGTTTTCATTGACTTATGATTAATTTCCTTATATACCGTCTTTGAATATAGAGTCAAACTCTCTATTCCCAAACTTTTAGGCTTTAGGGTTGAGAGAAAAAAAACAGAGACAGATAAATCATTGTAAATGATGAGCCATTCTATTGTTCATTGGACATCCAACCGTTCAATTCCCTTTCATGATTTATTTTTAAAAAAATAAACTTATTGTTACTATGGTTTTGGATTTTTTACTCTTATAATTGTTATTATTATTTTTTTAAAAAAAAAAGAGAAGTCAATTTAAATTTGTGGCAATTTTTAGTGTAAATTATTTATGATATATTTTTTTTAAATCATTATTTTTATCTTTATTCAATATTTGATTTCGTTTTGGTAATCTTGAATTTTTTATTTTCTCACCCCATAGATTATTTAGATTAAATTTCTGAATTCATTAAAGTTAAAGAGTAAAATTCATGAATCAAATAAAGATTTGAAATTTCTTAATATTTCATTTTAACCAAGAAAGAATTTAAATTTATGTTTTACTTAGATAATATTATTATATACTTTGTCACTATAAATACCCTTGTTTTAGTTTTTAGTTTTTTTTTTGTTAGATTTGTTTTAGGTTTTTTATTCTTTATAAAAAAATAAAGAAAAAAATAGATAAGAAAAACATATACAAATCAAATTACATTTAACCGAGTTAAAAGTTACACTTAATTCTATTAAAAATAAAATTCACAAATTAATTTATTTGAATATGGTTTTCAGAGAGGATAATCTAGTTAATTATTTTAAAACTAAACCCTCAAATTATTCTCTAAAATTCTTCATAGAATATTTCATAGTTATCTTCAAATGACTACAACAAGGCCTAATAGATTGATACCGAAAAAAAGCACATGCAACCTTATAATTATATATTAGAATAAAAGTTTGCTTAAGAAGTTGGGTTTAAAATGATTTCTTTTTTTTTACTTTTTATATTATAAAATAAAATGAATGAGAGAGGGCCTTGCCTTTGTGAGAGTGGCAGTCCTAGATTGCCTGCCCCTGTTAAGTGTGAACTGCCCAAGAAAACTGATTTCAACCATATTATAGTTGACTTATTATCCTATTTCTTATTCCCATCCCAATAATATTTGCCTACTTTCTTTAGCTTTCTCCCCTCTACTTTATTGCAAATTCAATTTTACCCTTGTTAGCTCTCTCTCCACCCTATTTTAGGCCATTATGATGAATAGGGTTCCAATGTTAAAGGGTTTTTTTCATACTATTTTTTTAGATTACAATAAATTGATAGAGGAGAGATTCTCGAATTTTCGACTTTACGAGAAGGGAGCAGATACCTAACAATTTAAATTATATTTTTCTTGGTTTTTATGTGTTTTTTTATAGATATTACACTAAATTAAGGGAGGAGAGACTCGAATATTCGACCTCATTTAAATAAGGTTCAAAGGTTTAAGGGTTTTTTTCTACCATTTTTTTTAGATTATATAAGAGAGATTCGAATTTTCGAATTTATGAAAAGGGGAGTAGATATCTAACCACTTGAGTTACGTTTTTGTTGGCTTATTAAATTGGAGGAGAGGAGATTCGAACCTTTGAATGAAAATGGAGCAAGTGTCTAACTAATTGAGCTATGTTCCGGTTATAAAGACTTAAACTAATATGATTGATTACAACAACTATATTATAATTATCATTTCTATTATTCTATTTTTATGGGTTTTTTTAGGTGGGGATGAGTATTTTAATGAATCACCATGGTGGCTATATTGCATAAAAAAATAGACTTATGATTGTATAATTAAATATGTTGAAGATAATTATTTTCAATGTTATGGAAAGGGTATAATTGTTTAGAAGCACGTCAACCACACAAAAAATTAATGTTATATATCATTATAGGTATTTTTTTCATATATTGAACTTCAATATAATATTATAAATCACACCATTTTTAAAAACAATTGAAATAATTTTTCTAATAATAATAGCAATTTTTTTAATAGTAGCTCTAAGTATACAAAAATCTAGAATCCATTTGAGTGTTATTTGGGTGTTGTTTTCAAAAGTAACTTTCTATTTTTAAGAACAAAAATTTAGTTAGAAATCATAATTAGATTCTAAATATTTTAATAAAATGTATATTTCAAAAATTTTGTTATTTAAAAAAAAAAATCAATTCGTAAAATGCTATTTAAAATAAAACAAAAGAATAAAAGTTCAAATCCATTTGAAAAGAACAAAATTCACATGCTTTCCCGGTTTTCTCTAAAGCTTCTTCCAAAAAAAAAAAAAAAAACACTTTATCAAAACCTCGTTCTGACAGTGACCATGAACATGGGTGACCGATTCTATAATTTTACCAAAATAATTAAACAGAAAAAAATAACATTTTTTTCTTTATTTCCGACATGCGGTTTCGGCACTCTTTCAAAATTTCATATTTAAAGTCCCTAAAATATTTTGATTATCTTACTCTTGGTAGCATAATACTTCCATGCTACCTTAAATATTAAACCTTTGGATTATTCTTTAACACTTGGAATTGAAGTTGTATGCATGCATCATGCATCCAAGAAACTGTTGGTTGATTAAATAATACCTGTCTTTCTCTGAGGATGAACTCTTTAATTCTATATTTGTGTCATACTTTTTTAATTTATTCACATAATAGTTAAAGAACTGTTTTACTGATATACTTGATCTAATAAAAATATGACATGTATAAAAGTTAGTTGAAGAAAGTATGACATACATAAAAATAAAGAAAAATTCTCTATTATCGATAAAGAGACAAATATTATCCGGGTTGATTTTTCTAAGTATAACACCCGAGTTTAATATTTAGTTTAATTGTTATTTTAAACATTATCTTATACTTAAACTTGTGGGTTTGGTTGGGAGAAGCAGACAAAATGCTTTACAAAAAGTGTATTTTTTCTTGGTTAAGACAAAACGGCTGAATTAAATATATGAGTGAATTAGATGTGTAAAATATTAGGGTTTGAGTTCAATGAATCTAGTGGCTAAAATATCTTATTAATGGTTGAACATGGATTGGTTTTATTTAATCTTGAGCTTTCTAAGAGCTAAATTTAAAAATGATTGTTTATAAAAAGTAACTTTCTATTATTTTAAATTATTAAATTTCATTTAAAATATGATTGGATCATTGTTTTGTAATTTAAAACTTATATTTTCTTGATTTTACACATGACATATTTTTAGGGCAATTAAAGTTATTTCTGCTTTTAGATTCATAAATTTGTGAATAATAATTTTAAATGTTTAAATAATTATTCAAAACGAATTCTCAATAATAGTTTTATGTAAAGGCAGGGCTTGTTTGGCAGCAACTTTTAAAAGCAATTTTCAATTTTTATTTGAAAATTAATTTTTAAAAATAATTTTAGAATGAGAGATAAAATATGTGATTATTAAGTACTTGAGTCATTATTCCACATAATAATGGTTTTATTTTGTACAAATTAAAATAATACAAAGATCCTTTTGAATACAAAAGGAGAGACCAAACAAAAAGTCAGTTATTGAACACAATAATTTCTATATGTTTGGATTGGAATGCTACAACGACTCACTTTATTAACTAATGATGCATGTTTGTTTGGTTTTATTCATATTTGTTTGTTTATAAATTATAAAGTTTAAACATGAAATCAAAAGAAGCACATAGACAAGTTGCATGTGAGATCTTGTTTTTTTCCTATTCCAAAAGATTCCTAGTTAAAATTTTATATATTTGGATGATGTTTTCTTCCAAAACCATATAGTATATGATAAAATCAAAATCTTTTTGATTTTAATCTTGTTAGATTTAATGTAATATTCACTTTTTTAGTATCATATTGTAATTGAATATATCTGATTTTTTTAAAATATAAATTATAAATAAACATGAATAAATATTATATGTACCCAATATTAATATTGAGTGTGATCAAAATCTCACATTATTTAAAAGTGAGAAAAATCATTAGTTTATGAATGAAAATAATATCTTTATTAATATAAAATCTTTAGAAGTAGAATTACAAACAAAAATTTACGAGAGTTTTGACTCGAAGTAGTAATATATCATACTAGTATGAAAACTTAAGACTGCTTGTTTTTGTTTCAACCATTACATGAAAATGGGGTTTAGATTCAACAATAATGTAGGATTATGTATTTTAATATATATATATATATATTAATTCTATTTTCGAATTCTTTTTATTTAATTCTATTTTCGAATAATCTATTTTAGCTTTGAGATACGATAATATTTTTTTAAAAAAATATTTTTAATAATGATCATTTTTTAAAACATACTTTGCAATATTATATATATTAAAAAAAATGGATTTAAAAAAGAAAAGCTATAAAAACATTCTTAAAATTTTATTATTAATATTTTATGTATATGTGTAATTAAAAAATATGTAAAAATTTATCCCCAAAAAGCAAATTTCGTCAAACGAAAATACATTTAAAAAAAAAAATCCCACCTCATTAAAAGCCGGTGCCATGCGTCAGTGCTACGCCAATATGGAGCTCTTATCAATTTTTTAATCCTAATGGAAAACTATATAATTAATTAATACAAATAAATGATAATTATTATTATTTTTAGATAATTAAATAATTTCATTGTCATTTGTCATTTAGCGACAGCTATGGGGGCAGCAAACCTATTGGGTTGTCATCTAGTGCGGATCTTCACATGGGAGTTAGATGCGATTCCATGTGGGGTCCTTTAGATTATCGACACGTGTGCTTCTTTAAATTAACTAAAGTCACACGCCCGTGCCGCGCGTGGTTAACCTGTACGACACTTGGCGCCTTGGCCGTGTTACGTGGCACATGCGATTGCGACGCGGCTGAGAATAAGAGCTTGACTGGGCTGGCAAAGGAGCCAGTTTTCAAACGGCATCGTCTTTTTTTAGATGACAGAGATGATGACGGTGGTATTTTAATTATGGTTTTAATTACAAATTTAAATGCCTATTTTTAAAGTTTCCATATTTATTATGAATTTGTCAATTTAATTATGATAGTTTATTTTGCATTTATTAATGGTTTATGTTTTATTAAAAATAGTTTAATAATTTAAAAAAGTTGGTTGATTTTCTACATTGCCAAAAGAAGAGAAGTGACACAAAAGAGATAAGAATACAAAGTAAAATTAATTGGGTCATTTTGAAGATGTCGCCTCAAGGTTTTTCTTTCCATGCACTGAACTATAAAGGATTACATCTTATTATCAATTCATTGTATTTAGGTTTGCTATGAAAGAATTTTTCTAGAGAGTTTTTTTTTTTTTTTTTTTATTCAATTGGAGACTTGAACTTCAACCTCATGAAAAGAAAACTAATATCTAACTGATTGAACTATATTTATTGACCTTTTTAAAAAGTTATTGGTTTGTAACCATTTAGAGATTTATATAATAATACTAAGGAAAATCAATTTTTTGTTGTTAAATGTGTTTGATCAAACGAAGTATTTAATTTGATCAAACCAGGTCAAATTAGATTAATATTTAAATTAAAAAAAAATGTTTGAATTGATTTTATGGAGATATTGCACAAGAATAATTTTTTTTTTGACAACGAATAAATATTTCTTTTGCATTTCACCATTAACATTTTTCTAATTAAAGTTTTAATTGATTGGTTTGATTATCTTAAATTTAGCTTGATTGATTTAAATTAATATAAGAAAAATATTTTGTATCTTGAAGGAGCTATTTGACAACTTTATTCGCTCTCTCGTATAAAGAATTAATTTGTATGCAAATTCAATTTTCGAAATCGATGGTTTATATAACGGAAGTTGATTTACTACCTACTGAAATCGTTATAACAATCCGAAGATTTCTAATTTCCAGATTTTCCCTACTTGAAACTTCAAGCTTTTTGCCTATAAATTGAAGGCTTCTCCTTTAGTTGGACAACCGAGTTTTTTATTATTTTCTCTCTCACTCTTTTATCAGCCTATTGTGCTTTATATCACTTATGTGAGAGTTTATTTTGTAAGGATTATTATTCCAAAACTTTATATTGTAATTGTTTGGGGGAGTGTTTTTGATTATTCGGGAGGAACAAGTCAATTTGCTCACACATCAAGGAAGAGTTCCTTGACCCAAATCCGCTAGGAGAGCTTATGGTGATCGAAATAAGAACGAGAGGTTCTTGATTCAAATATTCACAAGGGGAGCTTGTGATCGAATTCATTGGAGTGTACTTTTGCGAGCATCACGAAAAAAATTAGAAAAGGGAGTTTTCGTAATTTATGTCTTATGCTTTAAATTTCTTGTTGAAAAGTGACTAACTAGTGGGTTGTTTCTGGGCTAGGGCATTGTGAGTTTTTACTAGTTGGAGATTTCTCATGTTAATCATCTTTGTTGTCGATCTCTTCCTTACTCACCGTTTCTTTAAAATTCTGTTTATTATCATATGTCAAGCACTCACTGTATGTTGTAACACACAAAACCGTGTCTTAAGCTTCTGATTTACTTAGATTTGATTATGATTGATTAATCCCCAGATAAGCATACAAATTCATTTTATCAAATCAGAGAATTAGGTCTAACACCAAATCTCTAGTTAAGATTTTAAAACATATTAAAAATAAGATTATAAAATATAAATATAAAACGATTAATTATATCCATACATATGATTTTTAATAGAAAAATTTCATAGATAGCAAAATTTTATGTAATATATTTAAATTTACCATCTTTAAAAAGTATTTATAATTATATTATTTTCAAAACAAGTTTATGATGATTAATTATGATAAATGACTAATTGATACCGTAATTTATTTCATATAACAACTATTGATTCATTATGATATATTGTATATTATTCATTGAGATGCTCAGAACATATTATAGACTAGAAATAATAAATTACACTTCATTATGAATTTCTAAGGAGAAAATGTCAAAAATTCGGGTTTTTTAATTACAAAAGTAATGTTGCACATGATTAGCGATAGCATGCATGATAATAGAAAACATCTTTTATATAAATGAGGGATATTTTTAAGGATTTCAAAGATTCTTTTTTTTTTTTTTTTGGCCTTCAAGAAAGCAACCCATTTAATTGCCTAAAAAAAAAACAAAACAAAAATTCAAAGCAAATTGACCAATTAGAGAGCATGGTTTGCACATAATTTGACTGAGGACTTTGGCTTTAAAAGAGAGTCAAAAGTTTGAATGAGAAGAGAGAATATGATATTTTCTGATGTTAGGAAAGGCATGCACTTAATGCATAGAAGATTACTCATCTTCATTCAAAGCATGGGGAGGCAGTTTGGTGGATTATTAGGTTTGTGATGGCAAAGTGTGATTATCAATTATATCTTTATATTTTCTTCTCTTTAATATCTATTAAATCAACCCTAGCCTTTGGATTTTATTTGGAATTGATTATGGTCATCAATAAGATCATGAAAATTATTTCTCAATTTATTTTTCTCTTATTTCATTATTTATAATAAATTTATTTAATTTGATATTGATTTTTTTGTAGTCTTGTTGGATCAGGTAATATATTAGAAAAGAGTACTTATAAACTCTTTTGTACATTTTTTTCTTCTTTTTCTTTTCCTCTCCACTTTTTTTTTTTTTTTTTTTTTTTTTTAATTAGAGGTTAGGAATAGTAAATTCTATATATATAAAAAAAGGGTAGCATTATTCTAGCTTATAAAAAAGTTGTACCTGAATATTTCTCTTGCAAATTAAAGAGTATAGACCAATTGTTAAATAAAGAGACGATATAGCTTTAGCTATGAGAAATTTGGAGTGTTTAATTTTGACAAAGAAAAAATCTACATCTCAGGGCATTTTAGAAAAAATATATATTTTTTAAACTAATGAAAAAATGGTTCTTTCCAAACTTATTAGAAAATAACATTTTTGAGTGAAAAAGTAGAAAACATCTAGTGAAGAAATGTATTTTTGATAAAACTAAAATAATATGATAAAGCTAAAGAGAAAAAGAAAGAATAGAGAGAAAATGAGAAGAGAAAAACGGTATAAGCCTATAGAACTACATTGTATTCAATTTTCTTATTCAATGTCAAGAGTAATACATTTGTTTAAATAGAAATCCTAGCCCTATATAAATAAGAATAAAATAATCTAAATAGGAAAAGATAATTATCAAAGGAAATAATATAAATAAAGAAAATATATCAAAGAGAATAAGCTAAATATAGAAAGAATAAAACTAGTTGGCAGTTTTACTTTCGATGCGGCACCGGCCATCGCCTAATCTCGTATACCCTCCCTTAAGTTGGAACATGGACGTCACGAATGCCCAACTTGTGAAATATATGATCGAAAAAGAAGGGTCTTGTTCAATTGTTAATTTATCATATACTAGTTAGAACGTTAAATCCATAATTGTTTAATTGTTCTAATACAAGTAGCATAATAATGTAAATTGATTAGGAATATTTCTTTGATCATGTTATGAGAATTTATTATCTTACTTAAATGAATCGGTTGTATTGTGTTTGTTGGTTAGAATTGAGTTCTTCTCATCTTAATATTGTTAATGAGTTAAATCTTATTATCACATTATAGTGTTATATGTTAATTAGGGAAGTAGTCATTAGATCGTATCTTGACTACTGAATAACTAAGAAAGAACACTTATAAGTTGTTGATTGGTTTTGGTGACTTCCAACAAATTTAGAGGAGAATTTATGAATGTATGTTTAGTAATCAATGATCAAGTTAATGAACCATAACCAAAATTGAACCTTTAGTTGAAAGATTTTCTCTATTGATTTCTTATTCTTGTTAATTTTGTTTTATTTTTATTTTCCAAACAACAAATTCAAAACTTCCCCGTTTTATTTAACTTTAATTTAATTCCCAATTCGCTGTGGAGATCGACCTTACTCACCACTACTACAAAATTCTAAATTTCAAGAGTAAGTATTTATTTTTTGTGGTTTCGACACCCATCAACTTCACGGTGTGAATTGGAATTAAAAGACAATCGAAATTGTTAATCACATAAAAAAAATTCAACAACTAAAGACAAATTAAACAAAGGTTTAATTTATTAATGGGTTTTAATATGGGCTTTGGCTTTAGTGGGCTTAAGTTAGAAAAAAGGTCTTTGACCTTTTTTCATATATATATATTGTTTTGACTTCAAACAAACACAACAATCAGGTGGTTAGCACAAACACTAGTTATTTTACCATCGAGATCAGTAAATTGGTGCCTTAGTTCATAACGCCTAGCTATGTGGGGTATGATCAAGTGGCACCACATATACTGGATCATATTAGAGCCTATATAGCAGTAAGTCTTCTATGAGCGATTTAGTTTTAAATCTACTTTACTTTGCCCTAACAATTCTCATGATGTTTAGGACAAATTCAATCTTGATTTGGTCATTCAACAACATTGGAAAGTAGTGAACCACCAAATGATTTCTAGTGGCAAATAGTTTTGATATGAACTCGAACGAGGTTACTATAATAACGTACCTGTATAGGCGATGATGTGAGACGCATGAAGCTTCTGAGAGTTGAGCTTGACGAAGACTGGGAGCTATTATTGAAAAAGTGGGACTCAGAAGACTTTAAGGTAAGACCACACTATTTATTGTTTAATATTTCAGTTGCTTGTAAATCTAATAATTATGATCATTGTACAAAAATTGTAACAACAAAATATTGACTCACGGAAGCACATTTCATACTTGCATAAGGGCGTGTCCAAATCTAATGCAAACAAGCTTTAAGAGATGCAGCGGAAGACTCAATAAGTGACATTTATTGAAAAATATGAAAATCCTCAACCAAATAGTCAATCAAATAAAAACAATAACTCCAGAGTTGAAAAGTTAAACAAAATCAAATGAACTAAAACATTATCTTTTAACCATTCAAAACAAATAAAAAATAATAATATTCTCAAACTCAAATAATTCAACTAAAAACCATTAGAAATTTCAATTCTTTATACATTAATAAAATGAATAATATATTAGCAATAGGTGGCCACCACGACATGAACCCCTCATCTTTTCCACTTCATCAACCGCCACCTCTCGGTCCATTATTACATGAAAAAAAAATATAGCATTGTGAGGCTAAAGCCAGTGAGAAAACGACTTAATCAAAGATGAAGTTTTAGATAGTCTCTAACAATTCAAACCGAGTCCCAAGCACTCAAACACTCTCCAATAACATTTAAGGCACAAAATCACTTAAAACTTCAAGTCTCACTCGCTTACATGAATAGACAATTCTCACTAATTCCATATTCAATACCTTTAACCACCAATCTCACTTAGATCACCAATCTTTCCGTTCTCAGAACCATAGTAAATATCCACACTTTTCATAATCTCATTCTCATACATGAATAGGCAACACTACCGGGTTCCATATTCAAGGTTTCTCGATAAAACTTATTTTACATGGGTAGACAACTTTTACTAGTTTCTTGCCCAAGACATCCCAAACATACACTCTCACAATCTTTATCAATTTCCCGAACCACTAGCATGCTTTAACTTAACAAACAATGTAATTCACAAAATCCACTAAGAAGGCGGTTCCTCGAAACTACTACCACTTCTTAGTACTTGGTTATAGCCTCAACTATAACTGATATTCCCCTAATGTTTCATTCATACGAGCAATGAACATTAGTACTCGGTTATGGACTTTTCCATAACTAACATGACTTAGTGTTGAGCTCGTAGCCTCAACACTAGTAAACAAATTCAAGTCGGCCATCAATATCAATAAAAACATCATTATACACAAGATAATGATAGCTAAAGCATGAAAACACAGCAGCCCCAACTCAATATATAAATTTCACAAAATTGCCGAAAACTGCCGAAACATGGAAAATGCAATTTTATGCTCCCTACTCAAAACTCAAGGAATTTAACATTAAATATCTCCAAATAATTCCATATTTAAACTTATAATCAATCAGAGGCAATTCGAATCTCAAAACTTCAATTTTTCGTCGAAAAAGCCTAAACTAGTTCTAACCGAAAAAGTTAATTCTCCCAATAGATTTTTATTATGATTCCAATATCAAAACTCATCTTAAAACTCCATAATTTCCAGAATTAACATTCATCTCAATCAGAATCAATTCGATGTAAAGAAAACTCACTTTTACTGAAAATTGACTATTTAAGCTCTAACCGAGAAAATCTAATTTCTCCCAAATTAAAAACGATATCTTCAATGATCCAAATTCATCCAAAAATTCAAAAATATCATGATTAAATATAATAAAATGAATAAACTACGGTAAGAGCCTTAGATTTCTCTAAAACCCCACCGTTGACTAAACCGTTAACTCACCTTGTCTTTGCTAAATTTCTAATTTCCAAGCTAATTTCCACCACCAATCAGACCTGAAACAAGGGTCCTAAACATTAAATTTTCATGCTAAAACAGTACCAAGAGGTGTTAAAAAGATTGGGGTTCAACGGCTCAAAGATTGGGAAAAAGACAGACGACGAATAGTCACTGTTTGAAGGAGACAGCAGCTACGGCGCTGCTATCTTTTACCGTGGCCTTCAGGTCACGATTTGGTCTTAGTTTCGGGTTCTGGGTGATCGATATTGATGTGTTTTGGTTTTAGGCAAAGGGGATCAACACCGATTAAGTTTAAGGCGAAGAATTAAGTGACAAAAGGCAATATGGAATGAGTTTTTGGGCAAGGTTCAAGAACATTAAACTTTGATATTTAAAGAAAAATTCCAAATTTTAAAAGAATGAAAAACCAATCTAAATACTCACCCAATGATAGGAAATCACGGATCCGAACCACGAACCTTGACCAACAAATTCCAACAATCGAAACGGATACCTATTAACAAGAATTGATGAAGAAATCAACTCCTAAAAACCCTAAGAGGGGCGGCGGCACTAGGGGAAATCAAGGGGAGAAAAATTACCTCTTTTGATTACAAAGGTAGTCCCCAACCACTCCGAATCCGAGATCAGAACACGGATTAACCGTTAATTGATGAAGGAAATCGAGCAAACCCTCCGAGAGTCTTCAATGGGGGCGGCGACGGCGTGAGAGGGAGAGAAGGAGAGAATGAATTTTGAAAATTGATAATGAGTAGTCCTCTCTTAAGTTAAAGTCCTGAGTTACCATAATTACGAAATTGCCACTCACCTTAAAACGTCTATAACTTGATCACTAGGTCTCAAAATGACAAACCGTCAGTTGCATTGGAATCTTGACATCGAGACGATCAATTTCATGTCAAAATATTAGTCAAATCACAAGGTTCAAATTTCGAGGTATTTCAGGAAAAATTACCATAATACCCTTTTTGAAATAACACGATATTTCTGTTCTAATTAATCTATCAAGCCTGATTAATATTATTTAACAAAATAATATTGATTTTTAACTTTCTCATGACGGGGCGTTACAAAAGCTAATGAAGAAGAAATCGGGCCTGAATTGCAAGAATCCATTCTTGAACTTGAATCTTTGGAACCTCACAGGTATAATTCTTCATATATTACACTACCTGTTTCTCACACAACACTTCTCCCTTCTGTTGTGCAGGAACCCACTTTGGAGCTCAAACCATTGCCAAATCATCTCAAGTATGCATACTTGGGAGATGGAGAAACTCTTCCCGTGATAATTTCCAATAAATTATCTCGTTTGGAAGAAGAAAGATTAATTCGGATACTTCGACGTTACAAGGAAGCAATTGGTTGGACCGTGGCTGATATCAATGGAATAAATCCATCTACATAAAATGCATAAAATACTGATGGAAGATGATTCCAAACCTTCTAGGCAAGCACAACGCCGGTTAAATCCGCCAATGATGGAGGTTGTGAAAAAAGAGATCCTCAAGCTTCTTGATGCCGGTATGATCTTTCCTATTTCTGACAGTAAGTGGGTGAGTCCAGTTCAAGTCGTGCCTAAGAAAACAAGTATAACCGTTATTGAAAATTAAGATGGTGAAAAAGTACTCACTCGAGTTCAAAATGGTTGGAGGGTTTGTATTGATTATAGAAAGTTGAATTCTTCAACTCGAAAAGATCATTGTCCCCTTCCCTTTATTGATCAAATGCTTGAACGTGTAGCTGGCAAAACTCACTATTGTTGTCTTGATGGTTATTCAGGTTTTCATCAAATTCCAGTTGCTCCAGAAGATCAAGAAAAGACCACCTTCACGTGCCCATTTGGTACCTTTGCTTATTGACGAATGTCGTTTGAACTTTGCAATGCTCCCGCTACATTCCAAAGATGTATGGTGAGTATATTCTCTGATTATGTTGAAGACATCATTGAGGTATTTATTGATGATTTCACAGTTTATGGGAATTCTTTTACTGAATGTCTAACCAACCTATCCAAAGTCTTAGAGAGATGTGTCCAAACGAATCTTGTCCTGAATTATGAAAAGTGTCACTTTATGGTTGATCAAGGTATTATCTTAGGTCATATTATTTCTTCCAAAGGAATTGAGGTCGTCAAAGCTAAGATAGATGTCATTAAAACTTTGCCTTACCCCGCAAGTGTGCGGGAAATTCGTTCTTTTGTTGGTCATGCAGGTTTTTATAGGCGATTCATCAAAGATTTCTCAAAAACCGCCCAACACTTTGCAAAATGCTTCAAAAAGAGGTAGACTTCCAATTTGATCAAGCATGAAAGGATTCATTCGATAATTTGAAACAAGCATTGACCACTACTCCAGTCATCCAACCTCATAACTGGGATCTTCCATTTGAAATCACGTGTGATGCAAGCAATTATGTTGTTGGTGTTCTTCTTGGACAACGAGTTGGAAAGGCTCCACACGTCATCTCTTATGCCTCAAGAACACTAGATAGTGCTCAATGTAACTATTCCACTACCAAAAAAGAAGTTCTAGCTGTTGTTTTTGCTTTTGAAAAATTCCGCTCCTATTTACTATGCACTAAGGTTATTGTCTATTCTGATCTTGCAGCCTTGAAGTATTTGTTATCAAAGAAGGATGCCATGCCTAGACTTTTACGTTGGATACTCTTACTACAAGAGTTTGACTTGGAAATTCGAGATAAAAAAGGATCTGAAAACTTGGTTGCCGATCATCTCAGTCGATTGATCACATGCGAAGAACCGGCACCATTGAAAGATAACTTCCCGGATGAGCACCTCTTCTCTATTCAAGAAGAACACCCATGGTATGTTGATATCCTCAATTTTCTTATTTCTAAGCAATTTTCTCCACAATTGTCCAAAGCCCAGAAATACAAGATTAAAAGTGATGCCAAATACTTTGTTTGGTATGATCCATACTTATGGAAACATTGTTCAGATAAGATTATTCGAAGATGTGTCCCTTCAGGTGAAATCTCTTCTATTCTAACTTTTTGTCACTCTTTTGCTAGTGGAGGACAGTGAAGGGATGATTTACTAAATTAGCGAAATTTTATTTAGTAAACTTATTAACATTTAATAACGGATCTATTAACATCATGCAATTTGTGATAAAACATGTAGATTCATGCTTATATTTTCGAAAATTAAAACCGGAACTTACATTGACTGATTAATGGAGAATCGGTTGGAGGTTTCTTTACAGCATCAAATCCTCAGCAACACCAAATCTTCTATGCTATATCCCAATCGATCAAACGAAATTCGATTGTGGGATCGAACTTTGGAAGAAATTGGGAAGAAGAAAAAATTTTCTTCCCAATGGACTAAGGGAATTTCGGCCAAGGGGGGGAGAAGGGAAGAAGAGAGAATTCCGAATTTCTAAGGAATTGAATTGTGTGATTTATGAATGACCCAACCCTCCTATTTATAGAAAAATAGGAATCCTAATCACATTAGGATTAATCTATAGAGATAAATACAAAAAGAATAAAGATTATCTCTTTCCTTTATCTTGCAATTTCGAAAATGCCATAGATAAATAGGAGATTATTTTATTTTCTTTATTTTTATTTATCTTGGGTAAATAAATCTATGTAATTATTTTAGGATATAATTCAAGCAATTATCTCTTCCCAAAAATACATATATAGCCGAAAATGCATATATTAATTAATAAATAATTCTAATTTATTTAATTAATTATTTTAGCCAATTCCAATTGGGTTCATTAATCCAATTGGGCTTGAAATTCTCTCTTAAATTAATAAGTCCAACTTAATTAATTTATTTATTAATTACCATTTAAATAAAATATTTTATTTAAACAATTAATAATATTAATATTTTCTCCCGACTAAATATTATCAAATTATATTTAATTATTAATTTCCATTTAAATAATTTTCATTATTTAAATAATTAATAATAAATATTTTAATTATTAATTTCCATTAAATAAACTCATTATTTAATTAATAATTTTATTTGATAATATTTTATTATTAATTAATTAATTTTAATTATTAATTTCCTTTTAAATATAATTATTTAAACAATTAATAATTTTTAATTAATTTCAAATTATTAATTACCATTTAAATATACTCAATATTTAAATAATTAATAATATCTAATTAATAATATTTCATTATTAACTTCCTGTTTAAATAAACTTATTATTTAAACAATTAATAATGTTTATATTAATTACCGTTTAAATATACTCAATATTTAAACAATTAATATTGCCTATTTTAAGTAATTCACTTTACTTAAAATTTCCATTTCTTCTACTTGATTTCGCGACTACGATATTTGGGCTAGCATAGGGACCCGATGGACCTATAGATCATGGGCTTAATAATTAGTTAATTAAGTGATTAACACATAATCGGTTAATTACTTATTATCTAACTATGAATAATTCCACTATAGATTCATAGTTGAACTCCCCTCACTATAGATGAGTTATGTCCATTTAGTTTATCATTATTTATATCTCGTGATATTATCCTTCACGTGGAACCCTCATAATTACAATCGGATAAATTTACCGTTTTGCCCCTGTAATTACCGCTTTATCCTTGTGTTCCCGCTGATTCTCCAATGAACTTTATCTTTAGTCGAACTAGAGATAAGATACTTCTGTGATCAATAGAAGTCGTGACGTCACTTGTTCATGTCTCGAATCAGTACATCAAGGGAGTTTCCTAAAGTTCCTAAAATGTTTAGGTATCGCACTGATACCGTTAATTTATAGGAAAGTTATGAATTCCATCTCGTGAAAATGAGTTCCCAGGCTACTTATCTAGTCATGTTCCCAAAACAGGAGTGTATTGAGCGTTCTTACAGATCGCTTCTCAACTATGTGAATCAAAGAACATAACTCCACAAATAGGAGTCCGCATTTCACTCAGGATTGAGATCTATCACGGTTGATAAACTTAGTTTGATATTCGATTATTTCTCGTAAACCGGTACTAATGAGAAATTTGATCGAACATCGTGGTCCTGTCTTATTCAATCAACATTGCATATGATACTTCCATTTCATGTCTCCCACATGAATGATCAGGATTCGATCATTTGTCTATAAACAAAATGCGAAGCTATCAACAGTGTTACCAGGATAAGGTTCCCAAACGTTATCCGTTTCATCGTAGACACGTTTAAGTTACTCATCTCGACTTTAATCCTCTTGTATGACTCACATACTAAGTCGTGATTTCATAAGAATAACTTAGGGTTTACTATTTGAATGTTTGATATTTATATATTTCCATATATTCCTAATATCGTTAATTGAATCAATCTAGATAATATAAAGAACTTATGTTTATTTATTTAATTTATTCTTAATAAATTATTATTATTAAATAATTACAAGTTCTAGGACACCATTCCTAACAGACAGTTCGGTCCAAGGAGAACGGCTCATAAGGTACTAGAATGTGGATTATTTTGGCCTAATAATTTTCGTGATTCTTATATGTTTTGTAAAGCATATGAGAAGTGCCAAAGAATTGGAAACTTAGGACAACGTAATCAAATGCCCCTAACGCCTATTCTTGTTTGTGAAATTTTTTATGTTTGGGGCATCGATTTCATGGGTCCTTTCCCTTCTTCAAATAACAATGTTTATATCATTCTCGCAGTTGATTATGTTTCTAAATGGGTGGAAGCCAAGGAAACCCGACTTGATGATGCTAAAACTGTTGTGAATTTTGTAAAATCACATATTTTTTCTAGGTTCGGCATACCAAAAGCTATCATTAGTGATCGTGGATCTCACTTTTGCAATAAAGTGATGGAGTCTTTGCTAAAAAAATTCAACATCACACACAAGGTTTCCACCGCGTATCACCCTCAAACAAATGGTCCAGCCGAGATATCAAACAGGGAAATCAAGTCCATACTCGAGAAAACGGAAAATCCTAATCGAAAAGATTGGAGTCTACGACTTGATGATGCACTTTGGGCCTACCGTACGGCTTATAAAACCCCAATTGGTATGTCTCCTTTTTGTTTGATTTATGGTAAACCTTGTATCTTCCTGTTGAGCTAGAACATCAAGCAATACAATATGAAGATGGATGAAGTTGGGGAAAATAGGAAGTTGCAATTGCAAGAGCTTGAAGAGATTCGTAATGATGCCTACGAGAGTTCAAGGATTTACAAAGAAAAGACAAAGCTCTTCCATGATAACATGATTTCAAGGAAAGTATTTACTGTTGGCTAGAAAGTTTTACTTTTCCATTCTAAATTGAAATTATTTCCCGGAAAATTACAGTCTCGATGGATAGGCCCTTTTGTCGTTACTAATGTTTTAGCTCATGGCGCAGTAGAGATTCAAGGCTTGGAATCTGGAACATCATTTAAAATCAATGGTCATCGTCTAAAACCTTTTTATGAAGGTTTCGAAGCCCGTGCTGTTGAAAGCTTGAGTTTAGCTCTCCCACCTTAATCGTCTCGAGAGCGCACCGTCTAGCTTAAAGACGTTAAAGAAAAACGCTTGCTGGGAGACAACCCGATATTTAAATTTTCTACATTTTAGTTTATTTAAAAAAAAAATTGGCCCATGGCCGCGGCCTACAACCATATAGACCACTCTCGGGCCAAAAACCCGAGAGTGGGGGCCGCGGCGATGATTCCATCGCCACAACGGTGGAATTTTCAAAAATAAATAAATAAATAAATAAAAAGGCCCATGGCCGCGGCCTGCACTCAAATGGCCACTCTCGGTCCAAAAACCCGAGAGCGGGGGCCGCGACGATGAAACTCATCGCCGCTGCCCCAAAGAGACGGAACGCACGTGGCGTTCCGCCTCGTAGTCGCAGCCCCCGCGGCGATGGGCCTGAAAAAAAATCAAATCAAGGAAAAAACTCAGATTTATTCTTCTCTCATCTTCTTCCTCTTCCTCATCTCTTTTCTCTCTACACACCTCTAACCCTATCCCTTATACTCTCAAATCCATCCAAGGTTTATGATTTCTTAGTCTATTTCTTTTCTTTTCTTCCATATTTCTCAAATCTAACAATTTCTTTTTCCTTTTCATGTAGGAAAACACACTTTGGCTAAAACTTTGGAATCAAGATCTCGCCGGAAACCGCCCATCTCGCCGGAATCCGCCGCCTCACATTTCCTCCAATCTCTAATTCACGAAGTCAGTATTTCCTTTCACTCACTTACTTGGTTCTCTATGGGTAGGGATTTTTTGTTATACACCATTCAAGTTTGGATGTTTTCTTTTTACTTCACAATTTGGCTAGGTTGTTAGTATCCCTCATGGTCCTATCCATGGCACCTTCAAAGAGATCTAGGGGTAGTTCTTCATCTTTCCAATCCCAATTTGATAGACAAAAATTTGTTAGCATGGAGGCCTTTGAACGACACCAATCTAGTTTAACCAAGAGAAAACCGATTAAGGAGAGGGGATTTGAATTTAATGGAAGTGTTTTCCAATCCTACCACATAAAGTAGTTTCTCGGGAATGGTCCACCTTCCTAGCCACCCCCAAACCTTGTGTTGTTCCCATTGTGAGAGAATTCTATGCCAATGCTCGTGAACATACCGGATATCGGGATTTTGTTAGGGGAAAACTTGTACCTTTTGATAGGGATACTATCAAAAGTTATTACCAATTGCCCAACATAGATCCTGACGAGTATTCCCATTATACACCAGATAGAGACCATGAGGAGGTCATACGTTTTCTAGTTCCTCCCTGCACATCTTGACACAAAACCGCCACCGGATACCCCACCCAATTTGATACCGCAACCATGCCCAAAGAAGCTATGGTTTTTTATAAAGTCATTGGTCATAAACTAATGCTCATCGACCATTTTAGCACCATCAACACCCACCGTGCTACCCTCCTCTACGCCATTATGTCTGGCAAATCAACTGATGTGGGACGCATTATCCAATCTCGCATCCTCGACATTGCCCAAAAGAGCATTGGGGGTCTTGGTTTCCCATCCCTTATTACCGCCCTTTGCAGGAATGCCAGGGTTCGATGGCTCCCAACTGAAGAAATACAACACCCCGCATCCCTCCTTGATACTTCAGGCCTTTATAACTTCAAGGACACTGACGAGGGAGCCCAAGCTCCCCAACGACCTAGGCCACCTCGCCCCGCCCCGCCTCCCACTTCTAGGCAATCCCTTCCTGAACATCTTCAAATAATTTCTGATTCATTCCAAACCTTCCGCCTAGAGTACAATCTCGATCGAGCATATCGTTATCAATACGATTAAGCTAACGCTCAACAATTGGGTATACTCGTCGATCGTTTAGGCGCTGGACGAGTGCTTTTCCCAACCCCCTAATTACAACTTGCACGACGCATCTTCTTCGCGGACTGATGAGGTTTCACATGAAGAAGACGACAACGAGTGATCATCCAGGGAAGTCTTTCTACCCCTCCTTTTATTTTTCTTTGCTCCTTGAGGGCAATGCGCAATTTAAGTTTGGGGGTGGGTAGTTCTTTAGCTAGGTAGTTTTATTTTTCGTTTATTTTGTTTTTCTTTTAGTTTTTCTTCATTTTTCACTTTGCATTATTTAGTTGTTTTCTTTCGAATTTAAAAAAAAAACAATGATGGCTAATGATGATCTTTCTACTTGATTATGCAAAAGATTAGAAGATGTTTAAGATTTAGACTTGTTCAATTTTGAGATTCATGATTTTCTTTGTTTCTTGCCTAATCCCTCCTTTTTGTGCACTCTTAACTTTACTCTTCTTTCAATTTGAGATTCAAATGACTTTTGAAATATAATTTTAATATTGTACATTCTATAGCTCGAGTAGTTTCTATACATTCTGACTGATTGAAAAAGTAAACTTGTCGAGTTACATTTAGCCTTTTTGTGAGCTTTAGAGCCTAAGAGCAAAATTCCTATTTTATGCTCTAATTTTCTTTGTTGAGTGAATGTCATGCATGGTTACTCATTTCTAGAACTTGCTTTGTTATGCATATCGGGACTGTTTTTGTTTGATTTTGAATGCTAGAAATCTATAAGGGCAAATTAGGGGAACCAATTTTAGCTTTCTAAAAGGCCAACAAAATGAATTCATTCGATGCCAATTTTGAGCCTTACCCTTTTCTTTGATTATAAGCCACTTAATGAATAGCAGTTTTCCCATTCGTTTTTTCTTCTTTTTTCACCCAAATTGAGAGGTTACCATGATTTAGAAAGATTTGTCTCTTTGAAAAAAAAAAAGTCGATAAAAGTGATGAGATTGTGTTATGAATTGAATTGGAAAAAAAAGAAAGAAAAAAAGAGTGAATTGTCGAAAAAGAAAAGTGCAAAGTGCAATGAAAATCCAAAAAAAAAAAGTTGAGAAAAGAAAGATGTGAAGAAAGTTGGTTTTGATTTTCGAGAGTTTGTGCTTCAAGAAAAAAATTGAGTTGTCTTAATATTATTGAAATTTCTCATAGTGATCTCTCATTTAATTAGCCTAAATGTTTTCCATCTACCTTTTCCTAAGCCCCATTACAAGCTTTAAAGACCCTTGGATTCTAGTTTTTTGATTTCTTTCATTAACAGTCTTGATTTGATATATTTGCAAGCCTATGGCAAAAAGTTTTCCATGCATTGATTTGAGTGATATCAATTATTTTCCTTAAACACTTTGAGAGCTTAAAGTGATTATTCTGTGAGGATTTCTTCTCCTTTTTACTTTGATTCTAGAAAGTTTGTCTATGTTTCTACTCTTGCTATAGTTGGTGATATAATTTATCTCAAATTTTGTTTTTAAATGTTTTTGAGAATGAGCAAGGTTGAGTTGCACACAAACAATTGGGATTTCGCTTGAAACTTTGCATGTCTGGGTCTTACTTGAGAACATGTTTGTTTGTTTTATGTCTTCAATGTTTTGTACAACTAATTCACCTGAAGCCGGAGTTTAGGATTTTGTGCTTAATCATAGATTTGCTAAGGGACTAGCAAAAGTCTAAGTTTGGGGGTATTTGATAACTCGATATTTATGTTCGTAATTTAGATATTTTATACCCTAAAATGCTTAGTTTTGAGAGTTTTTGAATTGATTTATTTGGTTTTCTTGTTAATAGGTATTCTCAAGTTAATAGGAATCAACCGAATCGAAAAGACTTGAATTTGAAGATATTTTGGGATATTTTGTACCACGGCCGCGACGATGAGCATCTCACGGCTGCGGCAACAGAAGGCCAATTGGCACTGTAATCTCCACCATGACCGCGGTGAAGAGAACACCATGGCCGCGGCGACGAGAGCGAAATCTACATATATATTTCAGTTTTCTTTAGTTTTTAGGGCTCTTCTTCTACTTCACTTTTTAGAACTTCTTTTAAGTTATTTTCTTTGCAATTATGTCTAGCTAAACCCTTTGTTCCAACTAGAGATTAAATCGAAGTTTGGTTTGTTTTAATTCATGAGATTCGTTCTTAATTGATTTTCTGAATTATCTCTATTTGTGATTTCTCTTTGCATATCTATTATCAAATTGATGTTTGTTCAAATAGGATCCTTTGTTCATATGTTAGTTTGATAATTAGTCAATTAGAACATTTAAATCCGTAATTGTTTGATTGTTCTAATCTTTGTGACAAATAGCATGAATTGATTAGGAAGCTTTTTAGTTTATGTTATGAGGAATTGTGATCTATCTTAAATGAATCGGTCGTACCGCATTTGTTAGTTAGTAATTGGGTTCTCTTCTTAATGTTGTCAATGGGTTAAATTCTATTATCGTATTCTAGGGTTATTCGTTGATTAGGGAAATAGTCATTATATCGTATCTTGGCTATCAAGAATCTAAGGAAAGACACTTGTTGTTCCGAAAACTTCCAACCAATTTAGAGTTGAATTAGAATTTATGTTTTTATCAATGATCAAATTAAGTAAACTATAACGGAGATTACGTCTTTAGTTGGAAACCTTCTCAAATCAATTTATATCTTTTAATTATTTTCTGTCTTTTATTATTTCAAATACTCAAAACCCCCCTTTTTGATAACATTTAATCAGTTTACCGGTCTCTGTGGGTTCGACCTTGCTTCCACTACTACGAGTTAATCATCAAAGCAAGTTTTATTTATTTTTGGTGGTTTCGACACCCATCACATCAACAGGCTCATTTGGTCCTTCGCATACCGAGCTCCTAACCCAACAAAACTTGACGTGGCCTTCTAGTCTATACAAGCACTTGACGAAGAGGAAAACAGAAAGTTTCAAGAAGAAATGGTCGAGGTCATGAAACTTTTTAAAATCTTCTTGAGGTGGTGGGGGCTAAGGCACAATATTAGAGGGGTGATGCGTAGTTAGGAAATTTTATTTTAATATTTAAAACTTAAGTAAAAATTGTGTTTGTTATTATTACAAACTCATATTTGACCTTAAAATGATATTTCTAGAAATATATAATGAATCAACATTATAAAAGTTTTTCTGATGTTTTGACATTTAAAAATTATATATGTTTGATCCAGGATGCTTTCGGGGATAGTCTATAAACGAACATTTTTTTTAAAAGACTATTAGTCACGCTATATCATCGCTAATGGGGTGGCTTGTAAAAATAAACTCAGATAGCGACATTATAGTCCACCATTAGCCACATGTGGCTTGCGTGGCAAATCTCTTAGAGCATTAGCTCACGTCGCTGAGTGGTGTAAATGGGGCGGGGCGGGGTCCCCTGTTTATCCCCCACCTCGTTTAAGGGGAAAATCAACACCCCGCCCCATAGGAGTGTTCACGGGGCGGGGCAGGGACGGGGAATGCATTCCTCGTCCCCGTCCCCGCTCCCAATCCCCGTCCCCATCCCCGCAAAATACCCCGTTCAAAGGGATTGGGGACGGGGACGGGGATTCCCCGCGGGGGAATCACGGGGAACGGGGAATTTAGCGGGGAATTTTCCCCGCTTAAATTTAAAAATAAAATCCCTAATAGAGTTAATTTTTCAATACAATTATCAAAATTCACTAATTTATCTAACTCAAATCCAAAAACAACAAATTACAATAAAAAAAAACAGCAAGTAAAAACAGCAAAACAGTAAAAACAACAATAAAAACAGCAAACAAAACATATGAAAAACAGTAAAGAAAAACAGTTTTTAAAATAACAGTTATAAAAAACAGTTTTAAAACATTAAAGAAAAAAACAGTTTTAAAAAACAGCAAAAACAGTGAATAAAAACAGTTTTTAAAAAACAGCAAATAAAAAACAGTGAATAAAAACAGTTTTTAAAAAACAGTAAATAAAAACAGTTTTTAAAAAACAGTGAATAAAAAACAGTTTTTAAAAAACAGTAAATAAAAAAACAGTTTATAAAAAACAGTAAGGAAAAAACAATAAAAAACATAAAAAAAAAGTGAATTATCGGGGATTTAATCGGGGAACGGGGACGGGGTCGGGGTCCGGGATGCCATTCCCCGTCCCCGTCCCCGAAACTCGAATGGGGATTTTTTTATCCCCGTCCCCATCCCCGTCCCCGTCCCCGTTGGGAACAGGGATTCCCCGCCACTTTCGGGGCGGGTCCCCGCGGGGCCCCGTCCCCGCGGGGAAAATGAACACCCCTACCGCCCCAGCCCCTATTAGTATTTTCCCCCTACCCCTGTCTCCGCTGAGGGGGAGGGAGGGAGAGAGAGAAAGAGAGAGAGAGAGAGAGAGAGAGAGAGAGAGAGGCTTATCGCGGTAGCTGTGGCGGTGGCGAGGCGACATCGTGGTGGTGGTGCGGCGACGTTACGTTGGCTGGGCTTGGAGAAGAGGGAGACAGACAGAGTCGTAGCCGTATGGAAGAAAAGAAAAGTAAAAACAAAAGATGAGAGACAGAGTCGAAGGAACTGGAAGGGAAAGGAGAAAAAAGAAAAGAAAAGAAAAAAAAAAGAAAAAGAAAAAGAAAAGAGAAAAAACCTAAAAGTCTAGTGGGGCCCTGCGTGGTTGGTGGGAGGGTGGGTGGGCTGTAATGATATATGTATATTTAAAAAAAAAAGCAATTCTAAACGAGGCGGGGCGGGGCGGGGTCCCGCGGGTCATTGCCCATGACCCCGCCCCCGCCCCGTTTAGTAAACGGGAGAATTTTTTTCCCTCTGCCCCATTTACAAAGCGGGTTTAGCGGGGTCGAGACGGGGAACCGGGGCGGGGTTTTTTCTTTCACCCCTAGCGTCGCTAATGTTGAGCATTAGCTACGCGTTGTAGATGCTATCAATCATTGACGACGCACTATAATAGTGCGTCAGTGATGCTAAAAAACGGACATTAGTAACGCAATATTGGCCATGCGCATGGCGACAGTGGCTTACTTCGAAAAAGACCATTAGCGACGCAAACAGGGGCATTGACGACTCTTGCTAGCATGGCTAATGACTCAGTATTTTGTTGTGCTTCCCACCTTTGTAAGACATATATAAATTGCATATATGGTGAACAAACTCTTAAATTATTAGTTGCAATTTTATTTTTTCTTACTTTGATTTCTCGGACTCTAGAGCATGTACTTTAATGTGAGTTCCATCTAAAGCACCCAAGCAATCCTAAAAAAAAAAAACAAATTACTTAGATTAAATGTCTGCTTAAAGTAACATTACAACTAAATGAGTTTACAACTTATCATACCTTAAACCATTTCCATTCAAAATCCATTTAATTGTCCAAAATTGGCTTAGGCTTCTTCCAAAAATACTCTTGACATCTAATCATAGCTGTTAGATATTCATGAAAGTATTTACTAATAGTTTGTCCCAGCCTCTTAAAATTGAAACTCACAACTCGATTTTTGACATGGTATGCTAAAATATCTTAAAAAAATGCAACCATTTATTTGACTATCACATTTTTTGTACTTCTTAAAATTCCTTCAATCCTAAGGAGAGTACATTGTTGGGATTGTGTAATGACCCATGTCTTCGGTAAGTATTTTAATTTCGATGTTTAATATTACTTATTTTAAATAATATTAATAAAATAAAATTTCTTAAGTTTTGACTATAGAAAGATTAATTTTTATGTCAGGAGAATTTTCGGGTGCCTTGTCATCTAATTTTGAAAAAAAGAAATTAAAAAAAATAAGAGAAAAGAAGGAGCTTTAATGTGGACTTCAGCTACTGATAAGTGTATGAAAATGCACTTAATTTGTGCTTAATTGTAAAATAAATTAATTTATAATTTAATATTTTCATAGATTTAATTGAATATTTTAAAATATGAGAATATTAGGTTTTAATTTGATTTATTAATCTTTGTAGGTAAAATGTCACTTTTGGTGGAGGTTGAAATTAAATTGGAGAAGAAAAGCAATTGAAAAAGCAAGAAAAAGGCTTTAATTCAGAATTTACCAGGAAATGACACGTGGCGCGAATTCATTTGTCATCATAAAATTAGAGTAATTAGCAAAATACTAACATGAACAGATGAATTAGAGTAGGACAAAAGATTACCAATATCGTTGACATTTTCTTCCATGCTTATAAATGATATAAAGGTAACGTGAAATAAATAAAAATGTAATAAATTATGTATATGCTTATATCATGATAAAAAAATGTAAGAGATTGTGAGATAAAATTCAAGATGAAATAAAAAAAATGCATAGATTCATAAGTATCAATATTTAAATAAATAAAATAAATACTGTTAAATAATAATTCATTTTTAGAGAAGTGGAAAGAAAATAGAAAAAGGAAATTGAAAAATCAAATCAAAGGGAGGCATAGATAGATTCCCACATCGAGAGTTACAAGAAATTTCCAACGCAATCTTCCCATAAAACAAAATTCATACCCTTATTCTCTCCACTTACACTTCCAGTACGTGGGCCTAATATTAATGGGCTTCTGATGGATTTGTAAATTGGATTTCAGCTATAATTTTTTTAAACCATCGACATTGTGCTCGATATCTCGGCGACATTTTGATGGAAATTGAGATATTTTCGATATTTCGAGATTTTCTCGATTTCAGTAGAAAATAATTTTTCTCCTGAATTTATGTATCGAGCTTCATTTTAAGCGATATGTCGAGCGACATTTTGCCACGTCGCTCGACACTTAATACCTTGCTCCTAATTACATTTAATTCCCATTTATTTTCTTATTAAATTTCAGATTTTATATTTATTTTTTTAGGCTACAATTTTTGCCCTCAACTTGTATAAATAGGCCCCTTTAGCACTCCGAAAATCACACCTCTCTTCTTCCCATTTTTCTTTGCAATTTTAGTGTTCTCTCTATTTTTCTCTCTAATTTTTGTTAGCATGTTCATACTTTCTTTTTAGAATTTGTGAAAATGTTTAGCAAATTAGGCTAAGTTTTATTTGGTAAAGTGTAGGAAGAATTTTATGTAATGCAATTTTATTTATAATTTTGATTCAATTTTGTTCAAGTAATTCTTAATTTTAAGTAAATTTCAATTTCTCCATCTTTTTCTTAATTTCTTTGTTAATATTATTGTAGTGTTAAATTTCATATAAATCTAGTCATGCTCTTTTTATGTGGGATTTTAACAATACAATTTTATTGATAATTTCTTTATTTTATAAAAAGTATTTACTACATTATGACTTGTTATATTGTCGATTTTGTATCTTTATTTAATAAATAACACGTACTTAATTTAAGAAATTGATTTATTTAAATACATTTGAAAATATTTTTTGTTCTTTATTTCTAAATTTTCCAATTGATTATTTGGGATGTGAAATTTTCAATTGAGTTATATGAATCAAAATTATATTTAATTTTGTAAAACATAAAAGGATTCCTACACTTAACCAATTCCATTATTAATTTCTTTTTAAAATCATTTTTTATCATTTATTTACACAATTTCCAAAACCAAAATTCTCAACCCATCTCTCTCTTTTTTTTTTCTAAATTTCTTTCACTTCATTCTTTCTTGAAATCATCATCTCTATGTGGAATCGACCGCCCATCTACACTATAAACGACCGCTTATTGTTTGCACATTTTAGGCGTAATCAGCTACAAACAAGAAATTAGGTCTTCATCTTCCTCTTCTTTTCCCCTTGAGCCAACGCCTCTTCCTTCCCATTATTGGGTGAGTTTTACTCAATTTCTTTGCTAGATTCGTTGTTTGTGGGCGTGTTATCAAGAAACGAAGGTTAGGTTCTCATAGATCGGGTTCCAGTTCCGTTTTCACAAATTCAAGGAGGTAAGAATTTGAGTTTTAACATTAAATTCCAACTTTATTATTTTCCTCAAAATCAAGATTCATTTTTGATGAATCTTGAAAAAAATTCAGAGAAACCTTAGCCAATTCTTTTAGAAACCTAAAGTTCTTCTTGATTCAAACTGATTTCAATCAAAATTGATCAAAGACATATAGTTTTTCTTCTCTTTTCAAGCCAAAACCGACCTAATAGCAGAATTTTACTCCTTCATTTTTTCTTCTCAAAACCGTGGATGTGGGAAGGGTTTTCGGGCTGTTTTTGCGACTTCTTTCGAATACTCACTGCGTAGTTTGATTTGATTTGTGTTAGGATATTTTTAATAAGCGTTTAGGACCGTAAATTGTAGGTTTTGAGCTATTTTGAAGAAGTTATAAAATTTCAAACCGAAAGTCAAGGTGAGTGAGCAATTTCGGTAAAAATGATGTGTTTTAGTGCCCCTAGGTTTCATTAATTGTTTGGATGTTAAGTTTAAGTTTAGGATGATTCTAAGGATATTTTTATATGATTTTATTGATAACAAATGCTGCTGGAATTTATTGAGATATTATTATTGTTCAAGATTACGAAAATTGCAGGTTTGTGTAATTCTTGAAAATTTAGCGAGGGTTGTTATGGGTAGTTCTTGGATGGACTTTAGGATGGTTTGTGTGAGTGAATAAGGATGTTAAGGGGCTTGTTTGTTGAGGTTGTGAATTTTTGAAGTCATTTTGATAAGTATCGACATGATCGGGTAGTAAAGGGCATAATTACCGTTATTCATGTAAATTAGCCTTTTCTTGTAAATTGTGTGTGCATGTGCATGGAAGGTTCATATTGAATGATGCATCATTCAATAGAGAATATTTATTGAGGTTTATTTTAAGTTTGGCCACTTAAAAGAGAATAGTATTATTTTAAAAACTCTTATCATGCCTGCGCGTAGAGAGTTATGTAAAGGTTCATATTGGGTAGAATTATTCAATAGTGAATCGGATGTGTGTTGTGTGATATTATAGTTGCAAGATTGTTAAGATGGAAATTGTTGGAAGTGGAATATATTAGATTTAGTTTAATGAAAACCTTGAGAGGTTGTGTGGTTTGGGTTTTAAAGTTATGTGTGATATCATGTTGGACTTAATGTCATCGTAGGTGTTCTCAAAGCATATTGTTTTTTTTAAAATTGTTTACTCATTGGGCGTAGCCTCATGATGCTACCTTCTTTTTTTTAGGTACTAAAGGGAAATGTGTTGGTAAACATTGAGGATCTCGAGGAATGAAGAAGAGTTGAAAAGTTATTATTAAATTTGGCATCGAGTCTTTATTTTATTGAAATTTTAATTGAACATGATGTCTTTTGGTTCATTAGTTTGTTTTGGTTCAAATATCGTACTTTTATCTGAGTTGTTTTGTTTTGATACTGGATTTAAGTTATTTCTCGAATGATGATGTTATTTGTTTTCAATAAAAGTACATGGCCATATCAAATTGATTTGATTTTTCTAATAAAAGATTTGTTTTATCCAAGTTTCGTTTCGCTGCATTTTCTGATTGAGTTATTTATTGTGTTTAAAATGTCGGGTTGTTACATATTGATACCTCTAAAATTAGATATTTGCACAACAGAATTCCTAAGAATCTTTCCTCGCAGTATAATATTTATCTAAAAATTCTAAATGCATAAAAAGAATGCATACCCTTGTAGAGAAGTGTCAGCTTTTCCTCGTTCCTGATTACGATCTTGAGACCACCAAAAAGTATTCCTCACTAAGCACACAAGAGAACGGTGCGTGGGCACAATCCTTCTTGAAAAACGAAGAGGGAAAGAACTCTATATATCACAGGGGCGGCATGAAGAGAGGGGAAGGAGGAGGAAAAATATCTCTCAGCTTTTTAACTCTTGACCTATGAGTCAGTATATAGTTTTCTCCAAACCCTTCCCTATTTATAGGAAAACAAGAGCTCTTTTAAAATCTAAAATTTAATTATCTAAATAAATAAATAAAGATATTAAAATTTTATTTGAATAATTTATGATATAATATCTTTAAATTAATCCAATTAATTTTCCAAGATATTACTCACAATATTTTAAATTAATTTAAATTAATTATTCTCAAATCTAAATATTTAAATTAATATAATTTATTTATTTCTTAGATATTTAAATAAAATAAAATACAATAATAACTCCTTATTATTGAAAATGGTGTGTGTGGCCCTATACCGGGATAGTCCACACACCCACTTCATCCTTTATTGGGCTCGGGCCATCGTGATTGAGTATTTTAAATTGCCTCTTAATTTAATAGACTTATTATATTAAAAAAAATCTTTTTATTTATTTTTCATTCCTTTACTTTGATAACTTCAAATTAAATAATTAAATAGACTCCTCAATTTAATCTCTCATTAATTTTAGACAGATTCAAAATTAATTAATTAAAGAGACACTTTTAATCTCCCATTTAAATAATTAAATAGACTCATCTATTTAATTTCTCATTAATTAAATAATTAAATAAAATCCTCTATTTAATTTCTTTTAATTAATCAAAGAGACTCCTCTATTTATTTTTGCCTTTTAATTAATTTGACAACTTCAAATTAATTTACTTAAAACCATTTTTCCAAAGAAATTAAACTTATTAATAATCGTTCTCATTTACATGCGTTAGCTCGAGGACTTAAGGAACCTATATGACTAAGCTTCAATGATCTAGAATTGAATTAATTAGAACTCATTTAATCAATTAATTCTTATTCATTAACTCCTGGATAATTCCTCTCTCTCTCTCTCTCTCTCTCTCTCTCTCTCTCTCTCTCTCTCTCTCTCTCTCTCTCTCTATATATATATATATATATATATATATATATATATATATATATATATATATATACACATATATATATAAAGTTGCACTCTTAGTTCTATAGAAATAGTGATGTCAATTGGTTATAATCATTAACTACATTTTGATTCTTCACAAGTAGTTCGTATCAATGGCTAGGTAATTTACTGATTTAATCTCCAGGATACATAAGCTCGACTGATTCTCTAATTAATAGTCTTACATAATCTTCATTATGCGTTTGACTAGTTCCTTGATCAGAGGAATATGGGGCCCCCTGTTCAAGCCTTGAATCAGTTCATAAGAGAACTACTTATCTAATTTCCTTATAAGGAAAATAGTGAATTCCAATCTTGTGTAACTACGTTCCCAGCTATAAGAAAGATGCAAACCCCAAAGTGGGAGACATATTAAGCGAACTATATCAAGTCACTCTCACCTATACAAATCGAACATTTGTCTCTTGCAAACAGAAGTTCGTAATTCATTCATAATTAAGATCAATTGTACATGATCAACCGATTGATATACAAAGTATTTTTATGAACAATTTTACCAGAAGACAATGAGTACATCTTAGTCCAGTCTACTACAATCTATATTGCAGCAACACCCTCACTCACATGTCTCTACATGAGTGATCCAGATGAGATCACTTGTACCAATTTACAAGTGGGCCGTGTTCGTGGTGTTCCCAGAAATAAGACACCCAACATTTATTCGAGTTACAACTTAAGTGAATCTTATTGCATTCAATGCTCACTTTAAATTATCATAAGTAACTCTGGATCTTATGATGGATATCACTTATTATTAATAATAAATGACTATGTAAATATTGCTAAGTAAATAATAATTCTTTATTTATATATAATCTCAACGGGTTACATAGGATTTAGGGCAGAAACCCCAGTATACATAACTTATGAAATATTTATCTATCCATCAATAATGAATCCACAGAGTTAACATCATTCTCATGAACCAAATATTTTAAGTGATATAATTGTTATCTAATTCTTGAGAATGTTGGATTAATTGAGCTACTCTAAACAATGTAGATGGATGTGCATAAATGAAAATTGACAGGACAAGCATTTCTCGAAGGATGACAACCAACATATTTATAACAATTTCTTCTTGTTTTAAATAGTAAGATGAGCCATATCTATAATAAAAACTGAAATTAGTACCAAATCAACATTAAACCAAAATATCACAAAATCTAGGGGTATTTTCAAAAACAGCATTTTTGAATTGCAATGTTAAAAAATAGCAAAAGTTTTCAAAAGTCTACAAAAGTAGCACTTTCATAAATAGTAAAGAACATTCATTAATTTAATGAAAGTTAACTAACCAAACTTGAAAAATCAATGAATTTAAATTTAAAACATCCTAAATATAAATATAAAATACAATAATTATATTGATCAATACAAGAAATTAATTAATGAAAGAAAAGTGGTATTTTTTAAAATTCTATTTTATTTGGTACTAGTTTGTATTACATTTTTTGAAATTAATTACATTTTGATCACTTCTAACGATCACCCAACAAACACAAGTTTTGAAACGAAACTAGCCTAAACTGGTGTGGTTTCGCTCCTTTTTCGATCATTCAAAGTATAACATTTTTCTAACTAAAATCTAACGGCATAACAGCTATAATAACACTCCCAAATTACCTCCTAAACATACAAAAATACAATACAATCGATATGGAGTTCATTTATTATATAGTTAACCGCCTAGACTAATATTTTCAACTTAAAGAGGCTTTAGTCAGACAACCGCATATTTCTCAACTAACAATGTTTAATCCTTTTTAAACATTCAAATATAACCTTAAACACCCAAAAATATGTTTATACATCCAAACAAAAACAAGCAAACTCATAAATTCAGTTTTACCGTAAATCGATATCGATACTTAAAAATAGACATGCTTTAGTCCAATTTTTCGCATACTTTAAATCTAAATTATAATAACTTTCATGTAGCCCCAAAAACCTCCTTAGCATACATTTAGTCATCCATTTACATGCTCAACAATCAGAGGTTTAACTTTTAAAGAAAAGAAAACACAATAATGAAACTATTTTAAATTTAACAAGTTCTACTCACCTTGAATTGTGTTTTCAAGAACCTTACTTCTCTTTTTCCCAAGAACCCTTACAACCTTTTAAAGTATGAGCGAAATAATCACCACTTTTTCAAACTTATCTAATTTCAAGAACTATGATGAATAAAACCTACAACGATGAATTAACAAAGAAAAATCGATCAGAGTCGAAGAAATCATAGCATACCCGAAAGGTTTTAGGCCATAAATTTTTATACAGAAATGATCTTGCTATAAAATTAACGCCAATGAAAAGATAACGGAAAAAAGATCAGAATGGACTACTTACTTGCGTTAATCGGAGTCCGTATGAAGAAGTTATGGCGAAAATACTTCAAGAGATGATGTTTAGGCAAAAATTGGAGAATTGAGGATAATGAGGGGTTGATTTTTGGCTAAAGGAAGAAGAAGTAGGTTTTAGTAGGGGTGAAAGAAAAAACCGAAAAACCGAAAAAATAAACCTGGCCGAAACCGTAAAAAACCGAACCGTCCCGGTTTCCATTATTCAAAAACCGAACCGGCTTCTAAAAAACAAGTAAAAATCTCATACCCCTTCCCTATTTCCCCCTAATTTTTATTTATTTGTTTTATTTTATATATTTACTTATCACTTTATTTTAATTTATATTTTATATATTTATTAATCTAATTTTTTCAACTAAGTTATTGTTTATGTTTGATTTTTTTTTGTTTCATCCTTCAATGTTGGAGGATTTTTTTTTAAAACTAAATGCAAATGGCCTATACTAGAAAAACCGGAAAAAACCGAAAACCGAACCGGTAAAAACCGAGCCGATTCCTATTATAAACCGAACCGGTCCGGTTTTTAAAATTAATTGAAAAACCGGACCGAACCGAACCGGTTTCACCCCTAGGTTTTAGGGTTCAATCCCGATTTTCATTATTTACAAAAATGCCACTATGCAAAAACGGTCATAACTCATTAATCGGGACTCAGAATGACGAGCCGTCAGTTGGGTTGGAATCGTTATAACGAGACGATTAACATCATCTAAAAATATTTAATTAAAATTTTGGTTTTAATTTTGAGGTTTTCGAAATTACCAAAACGCCCTTACGAGATAACGAGATATTTATAGTTCAATTTATGATCTAATCTCATTAATATCATTTGAGAAAATAAAATAAATTTCCAATGTATTTTATTGATAGTCTTACTTTGTAACGGGTCGTTACATAAATAATAAAGAACGTTCATTAATTTAATGAAAGATTCAAAAGCATAAAACTAACTAAACTTGAAAAATGTAACAACCCGAATTATTTCCAAAACATGAAAAGCATAAAAACCACAGCGGAAGCTATTTAAATTCAACAAGTCATTTATTTCCAAAAAATCAAACCAAACATTTAATTTAGACCGGTCATTTCAAAACAAAAATTCCTTAACATCAGTTGAAACAAACAAAGAACTAAAAACAACACTCCAACCCAAAACATAAGTCCAAATCAAACAAGTATTTTCACGAAATTTTTTCAAAAGAAACATGATTTATTTTGACCCATCAAAAAGAAAAGAATAAACACCGCCGGCATGTAAAATCAATCAACCACTTCCGCTACGAAATCCATCATTTGCCAGCTTTCTTCTTTCCTTTACCTGAAAAAAAAAATGTAGCATCATGAGGCTACGCCCAGTGAACAGAAAATTGTTAAAGAATGAATTATGCCATAGAGAGGTTTTCCTAAGACTTTAAGTCCATATACGTCCTCACCGACATCCAATAAAATCACTCACTCCAAGGAGATTTAAAGCTTACTTCTAAACTTATAAGTCACCTCTAATCGATTTAGTTTTAAACATAATTTTTCTACAATTTAAAACTAATCGAAAAATCTTTCTCGTTAATACCTTTAATCTCCTCTTTATTCAAAAACAAAGAGAGACTACGCCCATAAGGAATTTAAACATAATTTTTCTACAATTTAAATCCTTTGGGAAAATATTCTTTTCCATTGTACGGATGGAATGAACCTGCCCCGTTAGGTGTTATTTAAGTTGTGCACACTAAATAAACTCCCCTAACAGCTATTCTTCATTAGACAAGGCCTTGCCTAATGTGAACCTACAACCATATTACCCAAGGTATTTTAAGGTAGTATGATTTCCCACAACCATTCACAACGCTTTACAAGCCAAAAGATCCAACTAACCCTTTGGATCAAACTCCGTCACTTCCAAAAGCTTAACAAACCTAGAGGTGAGACTAACCTAAGCTTATACTAAATCACCCCTTAAACAAATCTTAGGATCTAATAAAAAAAAATTCTAGGGAAAAATTTGGCGGCATAACGGCTATATTTTTCTTAACTCCCAAAAGAAAAATATAACCTGCACATCTAAATAAAATATCCAGCAACAATATCTAACTAACCGCCTAAGCCTAAACTTTCCTAATTGGCACTAACGTGAATCGGCAAATATTATGTATAACACCAACAACAAGAATTCTCACAACAGTTTTAAATCAATCAACGATCAGCCAGAAAGGATAAGATATAAATTAACATCCTTCTTAAACTTAAGTCTTTAAAGCATGCTTTAGAATTAATTCTTCCAAAATATACATCAACTCCAACAACCTCTTTTATCACTTTAAACATCCAAAATCAATTCCGAAATTAGAGGTTAATCTAATAAAGAAAAAGGTAAACCAAACATGAAATACTTCAAACCTTAACAACTTCTACTCACCTTAGTTTGCAAAAATAAAAAAAATACTCCTTAAGCACTTCTCAACAATTTCGAGCACCTGAAACACCACCTATCAAAATTTAAAATACATCCAAAAATTTACCCAATCATACAAGGATGAAAGGACGGGGACCCAAGGCGACAAATCCCAAAAATTGAAGCAAAGGCAGCCCCTAAGGGGCTGCCCCTGCTGGCAGCAGCAGCAGCAGCAAGCTGCTGCTGCCACTGCCCACAAGGCAGTGGGCAGCGTTGCTGCCCACTTGAAACAGTGGGCAGCGATGCTGCCCACAAGTGCAGCAGCAACAGCTGCTGCTGCCTTATGGTGGGGCAGCGGCGGCACCGCCAGATCCGCGGCGGCACCGCCGGATCGGCGGCGGCCGTAGCGGCGGCGGCGGCCGCCACATTTTTTTTTTTTTTTTTTTTTTTTCAGATTAGGTAAAAAGAAATTTCCAAAAATTAAATTAGGGTTTTCAAGATTTGGAAATTTAAGGAAGAATGGCGAATTTCAAATGGTTTTTCATAAACCTTAAGGATTTCTACAAACGAATTGCTTAGGAAAAGTTTAGGGAATTGGACATTACCTTGATTCGATCTGGATTTGATTCCTCCCAATTCCACCAAAGAAACCCTAAACAACCAAAACCTATAACCCAAAGAAAACAACTCGATTAATTGTAATCGATTGATCTCACAATCGATAGATCAAGGAGGGAGATGAAGAAGGAGAAGAATACCTACCTTTTTCCTTCTGTCTAGGTTTTCACGTTAAAACTGAGAGGTGAGCAACTGAGACTTTTTTTTTTTTCTTTTCCTCCTTCCTTTTACGCCTCCCTCCCCTTTTTTTTTAAAAAAAAAATATCATTTAATTAAATAATTTAAAATCTCCCTAAATTTAAGTCCTAAAGTTAATTAAAAATAACTCTTAATAATAAGAATTAAATTTAACACTTTATCCTTAAATCGTTTATGGAATTAAATAGAGAAAATATTTTTTTTTTATCAAAAACTTACCGAAAACCCGAGGCGTTACAATCCACCCACCTAAAAAGAACTTTTCGTCCCCGAAAAGTGCTGTTGCTCCTGAAAAAGGTGGGGGTAAGTCTCGCGCATCTCATCCTCCCGCTCCCAAGTGGCCTCCTCGTGAGTTTGATTTCTCCAAAGAACCTTAACCAAGTTAATGGTTTTGTTCCTCAGAATCTTCTGCTCACGTGCCAAAATCTCAACTGGTTGCTCTTCAAAGGTCAAGTCGGCATTCAACTGAACCGGCTCATAATCAATCACATGTGATGGGTCAGCAATGTATTTCCGGAGCATGGAAACATGAAACACATTGTGAACCCCAGACAAAGCAGGTGGCAAAGCTAGTCTATAAGCCAATGTCCCAATCCTCTCCAATATCTCAAACGGTCCAATGAACCTCGGACTCAACTTCCCCTTCCTTCCAAACCTCATAACTCCTTTCATTGGAGCTATCTTCAGAAACACGTGATCTCCAATATCGAACTCAAGATCGGTCCTCCTCACATCAGCATAGCTTTTCTGCCTACTCTGAGCAGTTCTCATCCTTTCCCGAATCAACTCAACTGATTTATTGGTCATCTGAACTAGCTCGGGCCCCAATAACTTCCTCTCACCTACCTCATCCCAATGAACCGGGGATCTACATTTCCTTCCATACAACGCCTCAAAAGGTGCCATCTCAATGGTCGCCTGAAAGCTGTTGTTATAAGCAAACTCGACTAAATAGAGTTGCTCATCCCAACTACCACCAAAATCCAGTACACAAGCCCGAAGCATATCCTCTAATATCTCGATTCACCCGCTCGGTCGACCATCCGTCCGAGGATGAAAGGCGATCTTGAAAAGTAATTTAGTACCCATGGCACTATGCAAACTATTCCAAAATTTAGACACAAATCTAGTGTCTCGATCGGATACAATTTTTCCAGGAACACCATGAAGTCTCACAATCTCCTTCAAATAAAGCTTAGCCCAAGCCTCCACAGGAATATGTTGACTTTCCCTGGAAAAAGTGTGCCACCTTTGTAAGTCTATCAACAATAACCCAAATAACATTGTACCCCTTCCGAGTTCTAGGAAGTCCACCAATAAAATCCATAGCTATTTCTTCCCACTTCCATTAGGTACATTCAAAGGTTGCAAACAACCATATGGGCTCTTTCTCAAAGCCTTCACCTGTTGGCATACCAAACATTTACTTACAAACTCTGCCACATCTTTCTTCATTCCAGGCCACCAATAATGTACTTTGAGATCATTGTACATTTTGGTGCTCCCAGGATGAACTGTAAACATCGAACTATGGGCTTCAGTCAGGACCTCCTTTTTCAAAGCTTCAACATCAGGCACGCACAACCTTCCCTTATAAAACAACCCTCCATCTGAAGCAAAAGTGAAATATCCCGGCAAACCAGTTTCAACATCAAGTATATAACCCTGCAAACCACTGTCAGTTTTCTGAGCCTCTATAATCCTCTGCCTCAACAAAGGTGTAACATCAAACTGGCCATACCCACGGTGATCTCGGATGTAAGTATCTCAACCCCCGCTTCTATCCATTTCCCCTTGAAGTCTAGGGTGTCTAGTGACTAAAGCCGCACTATGAGCTGATTTTCTGCTAAGGGCATCGCCCACAACATTAGCCTTTCCAGGATGATCTGGATGTCACAATCATAGTCCTTAACCAACTCAAGCCATCTCCTCCGCCTCATATTCAACTCCTTTTGAGTGAAGAAGTATTTCAAGCTTTTGTGATCGGTAAAGATAAGGATCTTCTCTCCGTAGAGATAATGTCTCCATATCTTTAAAGCATGAATCACAATGACTAACTCTAAGTCATGGGTGGGATACTTCTTTTCATGCTCCTTAAGTTGCCTAGAAGCATAAGCCACTACCTTACCATGCCGCATTAATACACAACCCAACCCTTTCTTCGATGCATCATCGTAAATAGTCAAACCTCCCGAATCATCCTGGGGTTACTAAAACTGGAGCTGAAATCAATCTTTTCTTAAGCTCATCAAAACTCCTTTCACATTCATCATCCCGGACATATTTTACTCCCTTCCTAGTTAGTTTGGTTAAAGGTGAGGCACTCGCAAAGTCTTGCACAAACCTTCGGTAATAACAGACTAACCCTAGGAAGCTACGAATCTCGACACACACTAGTAGGTCGGGGCCAACTACTAACGGCTTCTATCTTCGAAGGATCCACAGACACACCCTGATCCGACACCACATGTCCCAAATGCAACTTTACTAAGCCAAAACTCACATTTGCTAAATTTGGCGTAAAGTTTCTCATTCCTCAATGTAGTTAACACTATTCTTAAATGCTCGCATGCACTTCCCTGTCCTTTGAATATACCAAGATATCATCTATGAAAACTATCACAAATATATCGAGGTATTTCTGGAATATTGTATGCATCAGATCCATAAAAGCTGCTGGGGCATTAGTTAAACCAAAAGACATCACAACGAACTCGAAATGGCCATATCTAGTCCGAAAAGCTGTCTTAGGTATATCTTCCTTCCTTATCCTCAACTGATGATAACCTGATCGAAGGTCTATCTTTGAGAACACAGTTGCCCCCTTAAGCTGATCAAATAAATCTTCTATCCTGGGCAAAGGGTACTTATTCTTGATAGTTACCTTATTGAGCTCTCGGTAATCTATACAAAGTCTCATGGTACCATCCTTCTTCTTCACAAATAAAACTTGGGGCTCCCAAGGTGAGACACTAGGACGAATAAACCCCAAATCTAATAACTCCCGAACTGGGTTTTCAACTCCTTCAATTCAGTGGGGCCATTCTATAAGGTGCCTTAGACAAAGGGGTGGTCCCAGGGATAACATCTATCCGAAAGTCAAATTGTCTAACAGGAGGTAAACCAGGCAACTCATCCGGAAAGACATCAAAAAACTCTCTGACTACAGGCACTGACTCCACACTGACCTCCTCGATAGTGGTGTCTACTACGTTTGCCAAGTAGGCCCAAGCTCCCCCCTCAACTAATTTCTTAGCTTGCAACACAGATATGACTACAGGCGCTACTTTTCTATTCGACCCCTTAAATACCAATTCTGCCCCACAAGTACCCTTAAATTTCACTTCTCTCCTATGACAGTCTATCACAGCATAATTGGCTTTCAACCAATCCATTCCCAGAATCAAATCAAAATCAGTCATAGGCAAAACAGTAAAAGTGGCACTCACACAATTTCCCAATATACACAAACCATCAGTCTCTACCTTTCTACTAACAGAAACAGTCAAACCTACTGGAGTAGAAACAGACAATTCATATCCTAAAGGCAAAGTATCTATCTCAGCATGCTCAACAAACTCAGCAGATATAAAAGAATGACTCGCTCCTGAGTCAAATAAAACAAATACAGCATGACCTAAGAGAGATAAAGTACCTGTCACAACGTTCCCCGCTGCCTCAGCCTCAGCTCTGGTAGTGGCAGCCAACTTACCCTTCTGTGCATTCTGAGTAGGTTTAACCTGTTCAACTGCCCTGTTCTGATTCAGCTTACATTCAGTGGATATGTGCCCCTCCTGCTGACATATAAAGCACTTACGGGGTGCCCCACAAAACCCCCAATGCCTCTGGTGACAGTTCCTGCAAACTGGTTTCTGCCCCTGTCGATTACCACCCTGAAACTGCCTACTCTGATTACCCTGAAAGTTCTGCCTGTTCTGCTGAAACTGATTCCTTCCTGACCCCTGATTTCCTGTTTTCTGGCTGACATCTGTCTCAGCTTTCCTTTTCTGCCCCACAGAAGGTTCAAGAAGCTACCTGCACAACTGCCTTAGTATCACTTTTAGGATCAAGAGCAATTGCCTTTTTCAAGGCTGAAGCATAATCTGTAGGCTCTATGGCCTCAAGCTGCCTCCTAAGGTCATCATCCAAAGCCAGCATAAACCTCCTCATCCTCAACTCAGGGGTAGCCACCTGATACTGAGCAAACTTAGATAACCTGTCAAATTCCCTCTCAAAGTCTAACACTGACATTCCATTCTGCCTCAGCGCGAGAAACTCCACTTCCTTGGAACATCTTACCCTTTGAGAATAGTATTTGTCATTGAATAGCTCCTGAAATCTCTCCCAAGTCTCAACTGGGCCCACTGAATTGACAGTTGTCCTCCACCAATATCGAGCATCATCAACTAATTTAAAAGTAGCACAATGTACTTTCAAATGGTCAGGACAGTTGATGAAACTCAAAGCTAGCTCAACTCTGGATATCCATTTTTCAGCTTCATCCGGATCTGTGGATTTCCCATCAAATTCACCTGGAGCATATTTTCTATACTCATTCAAGAATCGAGCCTCCTCAGTAGTTCCCCCAACTCTGCCCATCGCTCGCTGCATCATATCATACTCAGCCTGCGAAACAAACACTCCCTGAGCAGCTGGAGCACCCGGTGCAACTGGTGGTACTGCTGGTGCAACTGGATGAATCGTAGTTGCAACTGATGGAACTGGAGGTATAACTGGTGGAACCTGGGGTGCAACTGGTGGAACTGGCGGTTCCACATTCTCCTCCACGAGGGGTGTCACATAAGAATTAACTTCATTTGAGGACTGCGCGTCACTCTCATAATCGGGATCGACCCCGCGCCCCATACCACGTCCTCGACCCCCTCGACCTCGGCCACGGCCTCGGCCCCTACCTCGTCCCCGTACAGCTCGTGGAGGCATACTGAAACACAATACAAATACACATAAGACATAACAATCAACATGTAATGTTACATCTTATCAAATTCCTTAAAGTACTAAGGATCTCTCATTATAGGCATAAAATAAAGAAAATGAAACCTGGCATCGACGGATTCGTGTGGTGGCGATTGATATGATTTTACGGTCTTCAGAACCATAAGGGCTCTGATACCAACTGTAACAACCCGAATTATTTCCAAAACATGAAAAGCATAAAAACCACAGCGGAAGCTATTTAAATTCAACAAGTCATTTATTTCCAAAAAATCAAACCAAACATTTAATTTAGACCGGTCATTTCAAAACAAAAATTCCTTAACATCAGTTGAAACAAACAAAGAACTAAAAACAACACTCCAACCCAAAACATAAGTCCAAATCAAACAAGTATTTTCACGAAATTTTTTCAAAAGAAACATGATTTATTTTGACCCATCAAAAAGAAAAGAATAAACACCGCCGGCATGTAAAATCAATCAACCACTTCCGCTACGAAATCCATCATTTGCCAGCTTTCTTCTTTCCTTTACCTGAAAAAAAAATGTAGCATCATGAGGCTACGCCCAGTGAACAGAAAATTGTTAAAGAATGAATTATGCCATAGAGAGGTTTTCCTAAGACTTTAAGTCCATATACGTCCTCACCGACATCCAATAAAATCACTCACTCCAAGGAGATTTAAAGCTTACTTCTAAACTTATAAGTCACCTCTAATCGATTTAGTTTTAAACATAATTTTTCTACAATTTAAAACTAATCGAAAAATCTTTCTCGTTAATACCTTTAATCTCCTCTTTATTCAAAAACAAAGAGAGACTACGCCCATAAGGAATTTAAACATAATTTTTCTACAATTTAAATCCTTTGGGAAAATATTCTTTTCCATTGTACGGATGGAATGAAACCTGCCAGTTAGGTGTTATTTAAGTTGTGCACACTAAATAAACTCCCCTAATGACTATTCTTCATTAGACAAGGCCTTGCCTAATGTGAACCTACAACCATATTACCCAAGGTATTTTAAGGTAGTATGATTTCCCACAACCATTCACAACGCTTTACAAGCCAAAAGATCCAACTAACCCTTTGGATCAAACTCCGTCACTTCCAAAAGCTTAACAAACCTAGAGGTGAGACTAACCTAAGCTTATACTAAATCACCCCTTAAACAAATCTTAGGATCTAATAAAAAAAAATTCTAGGGAAAAATTTGGCGGCATAACGGCTATATTTTTCTTAACTCCCAAAAGAAAAATATAACCTGCACATCTAAATAAAATATCCAAGAACAATATCTAACTAACCGCCTAAGCCTAAACTTTCCTAATTGGCACTAACGTGAATCGGCAAATATTATGTATAACACCAACAACAAGAATTCTCACAACAGTTTTAAATCAATCAACGATCACCAGGAAAGGATAAGATATAAATTAACATCCTTCTTAAACTTAAGTCTTTAAAGCATGCTTTAGAATTAATTCTTCCAAAATATACATCAACTCCAACAACCTCTTTTATCACTTTAAACATCCAAAATCAATTCGAAATTAGAGGTTAATCTAATAAAGAAAAAGGTAAACCAAACATGAAATACTTCAAACCTTAACAACTTCTACTCACCTTAGTTTGCAAAAATAAAAAAAATACTCCTTAAGCACTTCTCAACAATTTCGAGCACCTGAAACACCACCTATCAAAATTTAAAATACATCCAAAAATTTACCCAATCATACAAGGATGAAAGGACGGGGACCCAAGGCGACAAATCCCAAAAATTGAAGCAAAGGCAGCCCCTAAGGGGCTGCCCCTGCTGGCAGCAGCAGCAGCAGCAAGCTGCTGCTGCCACTGCCCACAAGGCAGTGGGCAGCGTTGCTGCCCACTTGAAACAGTGGGCAGCGATGCTGCCCACAAGTGCAGCAGCAACAGCTGCTGCTGCCTTATGGTGGGGCAGCGGCGGCACCGCCAGATCCGCGGCGGCACCGCCGGATCGGCGGCGGCCGGAGCGGCGGCGGCGGCCGCCACATTTTTTTTTTTTTTTTTTTTTTCTTCAGATTAGGTAAAAAGAAATTTCCAAAAATTAAATTAGGGTTTTCAAGATTTGGAAATTTAAGGAAGAATGGCGAATTTCAAATGGTTTTTCATAAACCTTAAGGATTTCTACAAACGAATTGCTTAGGAAAAGTTTAGGGAATTGGACATTACCTTGATTCGATCTGGATTTGATTCCTCCCAATTCCACCAAAGAAACCCTAAACAACCAAAACCTATAACCCAAAGAAAACAACTCGATTAATTGTAATCGATTGATCTCACAATCGATAGATCAAGGAGGGAGATGAAGAAGGAGAAGAATACCTACCTTTTTCCTTCTGTCTAGGTTTTCACGTTAAAACTGAGAGGTGAGCAACTGAGACTTTTTTTTTTTTCTTTTCCTCCTTCCTTTTACGCCTCCCTCCCCTTTTTTTTTAAAAAAAAAATATCATTTAATTAAATAATTTAAAATCTCCCTAAATTTAAGTCCTAAAGTTAATTAAAAATAACTCTTAATAATAAGAATTAAATTTAACACTTTATCCTTAAATCGTTTATGGAATTAAATAGAGAAAATATTTTTTTTTTATCAAAAACTTACCGAAAACCCGAGGCGTTACAAAAAATTAATGAATTCAAATATAAAACATCCTAAATATAAATATAAAATATAATAACTATATTAATCATTTAATAATACAAGAAATTAATTAATGGAAGAAAAAAGTGCTATTTTTTAAAATTCTAAATTTTTTTTGTTATTTTTTAAAATATTAATTAAACTAAGTGCCATATATTAGACTTTATCTAAAATCAATCAGCATTAATATATTGTAAGTATATTTCAAGTTTGAATATGTTTTAATATTTTATTTTCATTTTGGTTCTTGGACTTATAAAACCTCCATTTTAATTCTTCAACTTTTATTGCAATTCATATTTCATTCTTCCAATCATAAAAGGTAATGAATGTGAGAAGAGAATATATAGAGAGAGTGAGTATTTAAGAATATTGATCGATTGAGGAGATTTGAGCTCGTACCTTTTTTTAGATGAGCCTCAAAAGCCACTAGACCACTTCGTTGAGGGCATACGATCACATTTTCATTTACTTAGAAAAAAGTTAGATGACTAAATTTGAAGTTAGAAAAATTTAGAGATCAAAACTGAGGTTTCAAATTTTAGAGGACAAAATAAAATAACTGAAGGTTTAGACACTAATATCATTAATTAAACCGATATCTAATATTCTCGTTCTTTTCTTATAAAGGATTCAATTATGTGTAAAGACTTATTACAACGAAATTATAAGAAAATAATTATGAAATTAATTGAACAGAAATTATAGCTATCTTAGTCTCAAATATAGTAAAAACTTGATTTATTTAAAGAATAATAATTTTTCTTTTATTTAATTAATTTTTTTTTATTGTAGAATAATGAATCTCATCCCCTTTTTTTTTATGTTTCTTATTATGATGTTTTGAATTAAAATTTTCAAATTTTCATTATTTTTACGATTATGATTGATTTATTATATAATAATTTTTTTTCCACATGCATTAAATTTATTATATAATAAATTCTTATAATAATTTTGATAAATTCAACTGTACGTATCCACATGCATTAAATTATTCTTTTTCTAGAATTCGAGATCTAAATTCTTTGTGTTTTCTTCCACTAGATATGTTCTTTTATTTCAACAAATGAAATACCAAAATAAAAAATCTATTAAAAGAGGAAAAAAATAAGAATAGTTGTTGGACACATATAGTTTCCCTTGCAAGAAGGCCCCCACCCAAAAGGACATTAGGTTCCCTGCATTTATATAGAACTTATCCAATAAATAAGAATTTACAAAGAACTCTCTCTCTTTTCCTAGAATTAGAAATAAAACATGCATATTAATTACTGACTAGAAAAGTCTCAGTTTTGGTTTATATCCCTTCAATTTTTTGTCATATACTTGTCACCTACTATAACCCTCTCTCGCTCTCTAGTAATTAACTATCATTTTCACCGGCTATTTTTTGGTTCAAGCTTTTGTCGAGCTGCATTTAAGTTGGTTCTGACATTCACGAATATGAAAAAAAAATTAAGTCAAATATCTATTGTATTTGGTTAAAAAACTTAATGGTAAAGTACCATTTATGTCTCTAAGTTTTGAGGTGTGTATCTATTTGGTCTCTTAGTTTTGAAAAATAGATCAATTTAGTCCTCGCTCATATTATTTTCGTTCATTAATTGGTTGGAAAACTAAATTCAAGGATCAAACAGATCTTATTTCTCAAAATTCAGAGACGAAGTAGACACAAATTGAAAACTCAGTGACCATATATACCCAAACCTCTCATAACTCAGGGATAAAAAGGTAATTTATCTAAAACTTAAAAGATTACTCAATCAATATTATGTTCCATAATTATCCATTTGTTCTCATTCTCCAACTCTATGGCTCTCTCAAAAAAACATATAGAATCACATGGCTCAGAAGCCTATCAATCTAAGTTAAAGTTTTATATACCTTCTTTTAGCTCATCATATTATATTCCATTCCCTTGAATCTTCATGATTTTCATGATAAAGATATATATATACCCACTGTTGTTGGATCTTTTTATTTTTATTTTTTTTTAGAAAGTTTAAAATTTGAACTTTTTGGAGGACACCCATTATTTGATGAGATGAGCAAAAGTAATTTAAGAAGGAAAAAAGTTGAAAGGAAAGGCATCTTGTGAGGAAATTCATATAGGCTGAGTCTATATATCACATCCACAAAATTTCATTCTCTCATTGCCTATCTTTTTCCTCATGCAATTCTAGGACTAAAGCTTTCTCAACTCATTTTTTTTATTCTGTGAGAAAAATGTTATACAAAAAAAATAATTAAAAATTAGCAATGAATGAATCTTAATTAAACATTAAAATCCAAGATAATAACATATGAAAATCTATCCCCTTTTATGGTTTGAACAGCCCATTACTCACTGGCATGGCTTTTTACTTTAGTAGAGTAATTTAATGAAAATATGTTAAAAAAAAGTATTTTTTTAAAAAATTTATTTGATTTTAAAGTTGCAAATTTATTACTCAAGTGAGCAAATGATACATATTTTAAAATCCTTCCCAAAGTTGTTTTTGAAAACTATTTTCTAAATAAAAGTTTGAAAGGCTACTTTTAAAAAACTTCTCAAGTCTTATATTTTCCTAGTTTATCTGTATTAAAATAACCTTTATCAAATTGAATCTAAGAGTTAATTATAATGAAATTTAACAAATTTGAATCAAAACATGATATCAACGAACATGGTTCTAATGATTAGGCATCAACACTCTCTTTATCATAAGAACGAAGGTTCGAGTATCCTCTCCTCAAATTTGATTTAATATTTAAAAAGAACTGAATACTCCTTTAATTATGATATGATTAGAGAGAGAAAAGATAGTTTTGTAGCTAGGTTCATTGCTCATTGATTATAAAAGAAAAAGGGGTATTTAAAGCATGATTAGAATTATTGGTATGTGGAACCAAGAACTTAGCCCATTGCCCCAAATTGAGAAAATTTCAATCTCCACGCAATGTGCAAAAAAGGAAAGCAAAATTGAAACCTTATCATTTTCATGGCTTTGATATTTTTTTCTTTTTTTTTTTTTTTTTTTTTTTTGGTATTGGTTAAATTTATAGGCTTTACTTTGGACTCTTCTTTCTTCTTTACCTCTATAAAAGAAAATTGAGTATTCCATTGTGTTTCCCATTCTTTTGAAGACAAAAACTCTCTCTCTCTCTCTCTCTCTCTCTATTTTTATATCATGGATGCTTTGACAACAAGTGTAACCAACACTAATGTGGAAGAAAGTGAACTAAGAAGAGGGCCATGGACTATTGAAGAAGACACGTTGCTCATTCACTATATTGCTCGTCATGGAGATGGCCAATGGAACATTTTGGCCAAACAAGCAGGTAATTTATGTGATTTACCTATACTTTTGAAGTTGCGGATTTTTAAGGAAAGATACTTGGGTACTAACCGATCAAAGAGTTTCTCGTTATACTACATGTCTCATTCCTATTAGAAAAAAACATATATTAGTAGATGATAAATATATGATTTTTTTTTAATAAGTACATGGGTCTCAATGTGTTTTATCCAATGTAAATGGGACACGTAAAATCAAGAGGAATTTCTTGTGACCGGTCAAGACTCAAATATTTGTTTGATTTTCAATTGTGTGTCACACATTAAATTATGACCATGCACATAGCAACCTGAAATGAGAAAATAGAGAATGAAAAATGCTTGACATTTGCGTTTCTCACCTTCTCTTTGCTTTCTAATTTCACGTTATAATGCTAAACACGTTAAATGTGAGCTAAGTCAACCCAACTAAAAATCCGTAAGAACAATATATTAAGTTTTAACATTCATGAGATTTCATCTCAATATTAATTGATAATGAGAGAAATAATTCATAGATTAATAAATATTATTAAGTCTCTCATTTATTCTAACATGAAATCCTTAACAAATGTGACTTTTTTCTATAGTTACATTCTCTTTATTTCATCTCTCTTTCAACTTTCTATTTTATTTTTTCAAAGGCTTGAAAAGAACAGGAAAAAGCTGCAGATTGAGATGGCTAAACTATTTGAAACCTGATGTTAAGAGAGGGAATCTCACTCTTGAAGAACAACTCCTCATTCTTGAACTCCATTCCAAATGGGGTAACAGGTATTCCTTGGAACCTTCAGATTAATTTATATTATCTTCAAATTAAAAAAAAAAAAAAAAAACATTAAATTTTTGTTTTGATTTTTCCTAGGTGGTCTAAAATAGCACAGCAATTACCAGGAAGAACAGACAATGAAATAAAGAATTACTGGAGAACAAGAGTTCAAAAACAAGCTCGCAAGCTCAAAATTGATTCCAATAGCAACAGATTCTTTGATTCAATTCGCCATTTAAATGATCAGAATCAAATTCAAAACCCATCTGATCAAACTCTTAATCTCCAATATTATTCCAAACCTTCTTCTTCTTCTTCTTCAAATCATGGTCATGGTAATAATGAAGAAATTATCCAACAACAGTACAAAGAACAGCTGGTTCTAAATGGTGATTATCAGATGGAAAATTGCAGCTATGATCCTTTTTCTCCATTGGGTTTTTGGGAAAATGCAGAATTTGATTCCCAAATGGCAGCAAATGATTGGTTTTTTGAGGATTCCATGGCTGACAACTTGTGGAATCTTGATAAAATGGTGTGAAATTGTGATCATTATTATGAGCCAAAAAAAAAACTAACTGGTGAAAATATCAGACTCAGTAGATTTCATCATTTTAATTATTATTATTATTATTATTATTGCATTAGATATTATCTAATCTAATCCTATGATGCTGCATTGTATTTTGGACAAAGTGGAAATTAATTTATGTGTTGACCTTATTGTTACTTATGTAAAGCTAGATAAGATCAAACACTTGCCAAATTGGGATCATCTTTTCATTTAATTACATTTCAGAAATTTTTAATGAAATGATATTTTGGCTCATGTACCTCTAAAAAGATTCATTTTTGGGCAAGGGCTCCAATATTTACAAATTTTTTAACCTAAAAAAGTCTTACAAAAATGTTAAAATTTTAGAGGTTCTGTTACTGTTGATCAGAAAATGTTATAAATACTCTTGTAAGTATATCAGTAAGTCACTTATTTTACCACATCAGTAATAGTTTGTCTTAGTTTATCAGTGATTGATTATTATTGATTTACCATGATATATAATATTATTGCTAATAATATAATTAATGATTGATAATTACTGATTTACCATATATTATCACCCGATATACTATTAGTGATTGATAATGATTAATTTACCATGACTCGGATTAACTATCACTGATTTTTCATGATATAATTTCACTGATATACTATTACTTGCTTTACGAAGTCGGGAGAGGTCTCACTGAAAAAATTGAGTTTTGGTCAAAAAGTCGATGATTTTCGGGTTTGGGTTTATTTGTTGTCGAAACAAAAAACCTTCGGGTTTGAGATATCGTCGGAAAACTTTGAATTCTCATCAGATGGCCAGGAAAAATAACTTGAAAGTTTCGGGTTACATCAAATCTAAGTTTGAGGATGAAATACTAGCCAAAAAAAAGAATGGTTTTATTATGATTTTTGGATTTGGTTTAATTCTTGCCAAAAAATTTGTGACAACGGTGGAAAATTAGTGAGAGAGATAAGAAAATGTAATTTAGGAAGATTATGATGAATGAAGGAAGATGAGGTTAATTTAAGAATTAAAAAGATTCATTAAACTCTCTTTTACAAAAAAAAAAAAAAAGAGTAACATATGTGTAAATATTTTTAAAATGATGTAAATATTTAATCAAATTTTAACATCTATATAAATTCCCCTTCATTTTTAGTCCTATTAATTTAATTAAATTTATCCATTGTCTGTAGTCATAGTAAATTATATTAATTTTAAGAAAGAACATATTTGGACTAAGTAATTTTTTTTAATATGTTTATCTTAACTACTCATAAATTGTCTTAGACTTCCTAATTTCTTATTGTGTTTTTTTTTTCCATAGGAAAACAAGTTGAAATATAGTAGCACTAGACGTATTAGAAGTCAGAGCAAAAGTTTGGGAGTAGATTTAGAGATGAGAAGATGCATTTGTTTTCTTAAATTCTCTGTCAAATCAAATCAATCATTGTTTTCTTTTCTTTACATTAACATGAGAAAATTGAGCTCTTTAGTCGTACTAATTAAGAGAGTGCATTGAAACCTCGCATTCATTTGTGAATTGGCCAAATTAAAATGACTCATGTCATATGAAGTCTTTGATAGAAGTGGTTATGGATTGGATAAGGTGTAGATTAATCAATCTAAGTATGCGAGTTGTAAATCTTGATATGATTGGATTTGGTTAATCAAGTTTGACTTGCATACTGTTGAAAACATATTAAAAAAAATTAAGCGGGAAATTTTATGGCCATTTGGTAACATTTCTCGTTTCCATTTCTTATTTATATTTCTTGTTCCTTTTTTTTTTTTAAGAAACAGAAACATGTTTGGTAACTGTTTCTTATTTCTTGTTTATAGAAGAAGAAAAAAACAGAAATGTGTTTGATAACTATTTTTTGTTTCTGTTTCTCATTTTTTTTTTAAAAATAAAAAAAAATGAAAATATTACAATTTTAAATGACATATTTAAAAATATTATATCAAAATAATTTTGGAATATTTATAATATATTTTATAAGTCAAAACGGGACAACATAATAATTTTTGAAAATTTTGAAAACAAGAAAGAGAAATAAGAAATTAGAATTTGTTGTTTCTAAAATTTCATTTTAATACACAATCTTGGGAAGTGTTTCTAAAAAAAGAGAAACAAGAAGAGTTACCAAACAAAAAACAGAAATTGGGAAAGTTACAAAACGGGCCCTTAATTATTTTATAAGTTTATTTCCTGATTTTGATATAAAAATATCAATTGAATGGTTAATTTTATTTCATTAAAATTAGTATTTTAAATATCTATATAAAGGAACAAATTTTAGGGTTAATTTCATATTAAACCATAATAAATAGGTATAATAGCATTAATACTTATATGTTTTATAAATTAGCAAACTTATCCACATTAACTCCACGCGCCGTTTAAGGGAACAATGAAAAGACGTTTTCTACCCTCTATTTATTATGGTCTACAACATTTAAGAAAAGGGCATGATGATAATTGTTCAAAACGGAAAACATGGTATCACCGCCATTTATGGTATTTTTTGGGCAAAATTGATATTAAAAAAACACAACCGGTATTAGTGAATAAATGTGAATTAATGTGGATATTCTTGATAATATTTCCAAATTTTACCCATATAACTCCATTAGTGACAACTAAAGTATCCAAAAAAAAAAAATTAAATTAAATTCAACAAAACAAAACAAAACCAAACCCTTTAACTATGGAGGTTGTTGCAATTAAACCTCTGTCACCAATAAGAGTTTTATTGCAACAACTTCGTTTATTTAGAAGATAGTTATTCGAATTAAAAGTTCATGATGATTTTTATAATTGTAAAAAAACCATAACCTATCCAATCCAATCAAAATAGATGCTTTGAGAGAAATTTAAATAGCCATTTCTTAAATATGTGATTGACAAAAAAAATTAGATTGTTTTCCTTTTATACTATTTCCTAATATTTTGTGTTTGGACCAGGTGGTGATATCAGATACTTGTTTCTTCGGAATTTTGTACTGACTAGTAGAATTTTATGTAGTATTTATAAAATCACTATTTAAAAATGTGCGATCATAACAATTTTTTTAAATATTAATTACGGTGTAATTAAATACTAATCACAACCAAACATTAATCTAATTTTCATATATGATACAACTGATTTTTTTTCTAAAATAAAAATAAAAATAAAAATATAAAACCTATAATTATACGAAACTGACCCGTAACAAAATAATATAATAATCAAATATTAAAATTTAAAATTTATAAAAAAAAAAAAAAAACTCTCTATCATATCGGAAATGTTTTGATTAATTACTTCCATATAACTTTTCTAACAAACTACTATTCCTAAACAAAAACAAAGAACAAACACACAATAAAATTTATCTCAAATAACATAAATTTACATACTAATTACTAAAATATCATAACTTTTAAAAATTACTTAAATAGCATAATTATAGTTCAATAAATAATTGAACTATACTTTGATATTTTCAATGAATTTATTTAATTTTTACTTTTTTTAAGTTCAAGTTCAATAATTTATCAAACTATTTGATAATTTTTCATTATTATTTCAATGAATTTATTGGTTTTTTATTTACTTTTTTTAGTTCAATAAACAATTGAACTATAGTTAAATAAATAATTGAAATATAATTATACTATTTGAGTCATTTTTAAAAAGTTTTGTCACTAATTAATATACAAAAATATGTTATTCAATAATTGACCCAACAAACAAACAAACTATTCAAGCCAAAACTTAGACAGAACAGATTTCCAAGTATACACAAGTGTAGAAATTTGGAAACTTGTATAAAAAAATTTGAACAAATTTCCAATTATAGACAAGTCATGAGACTAAAATGCTACTGTAAATTAAGTATATGTGACATAAATAAGCAGTGAAAAGAAGAATATTCCCTATTAGTATTAACCACATTTAATTCCACTTTTTTTTGCCTTCTTGATTAAATGAGAAGCTTACTTGCTGTTCTTATTATAGCTGTCTCTCAAAGTGACTGTCCTATTGAATACAAGCTTTTCAGAAGTTGAATCTTTATCAACTGTGAAATAACCTGAGATTTTGAAGAAAATGGATATTGCATAATAAGCATCAGAAAGAAAGGCCAAGCAAGAACAGAAAGAACCAAGGACGGGAAAATTATCGATGCAATAATATATATTCCTGACTTGTTGGAGGATCATTAATAATCAGATATTATTTTACATAGAATAGAAATTAACAATCAGATATTGAAGTTAAAAACAGAAATCCAAAAAAACTCACCTAGCCTTTCAAATTGGAAAGTATCCCCTACAACAGCATGCTTCAGTGCCGGTACAGCATACGCATTCTGCATGACTATTCTCGATTGTGGATTCAGATCAGCGAGCCAATCCTCAAGTTCGGAAGGATTCTGATTTCAAAAATATATTTTAGAGTAAAAATCGGAAAGAGTCGGGAGAGATAGAGCAGGGGAGTTCAGAAAATCCAACCTCTGAAAGGAAAAGTTTGTCGAACAATCGAACTTCCACCTTGAGTGGATCAACACCTGGAGAAGGTTGAGCAACCCAATGTAGAACTCCCTAAACAAGTGGTAAGCAATCATCAAATGGCAAGCTCCATCATTATGTAACAGTAAACAACAAACAAGAAGTTTTGGCCTAACAAAAGAAACCTTTGGTTTTGATTTCTTGGAAGGATCATATTCTGCCCGAATCTCAAGTACAGTTTCTTTATCATCCGCAAGTATAACATCTGTGCATTTAATAGGATATGCATATCTGGAACAAAAAAAAGGAATTATTTTGGAATTACATTTGCTCATAGATCAAAACTAGAAGAAATAGTGAAACAAACTGAAAACTACACACCTTAGGAGGGCAGATTTTCCAGGTGCAAGACCATAGTAATCCTTTGAATCTTTCAGTCGAAAATCTGATCTATCAATGTATATGACATTGGAAAATGGAACCTAGTACCAGAGCAGGATAATAAGTAAACTCACAAAAGTTCAGAACCCAAAATAAATTCAGTTTCAACTTCCAAGACCAAAGAAATGTAGAAAGAAAACTAATTTTTTATGATGCCAGACTACAAAAATATGACATTTCTTCCTAACTGATCTGATCTGACTAAAGCCTTGGGTGCAGATGTTAAATACAATCATCTTGATATCATCATTTTCACAAATAGTCAAGCAGAATTACAACAGTCAAAAGTTAGACGGTCATTGAGATTCTTCAAATTCCAGAAGTCATCAACATTCACTACATACATCAAACTATATTTCAAAAGAATTTGAGTACACCTTATAATTTGCTGATGCATCATCTGCTTGAGCTTCAGGCCATTTCCTGGCATCAAGATCCATTAGCGAGCCATCCTCTAAGTTGGTGATAACAACCTAAAAGCATACAAGTCAGTCAATAACAGAAAGTAAAATATGATATTGGAAATAGATAATCAAAATGCACACCTTCAGTGGCTGTAAAACAACCAATGAACGTGGAGCTGTTTTATTTAGTTCTTCTCTGATGTGGTATTCAAGGCGATCCAAACGTATCAAACTACAGTCACTGTAAGAAAAACAAACAAATACGCTTGTGAAAGAGGCAGTAAAATGTGACAACTTCACAAAAAAAAATCGTAAATATAACTAAATTCAAACCTTCGGGTGATTCCAATTCCTCTAACAAAAGTATTGATTGCTGTTGATGTGACACCCCTACGTCTAAGACCAGCTAGTGTCAGCAGGCGAGGGTCATCCCAACCATCGACCCACTTCTCTGTCACTAGTCGGTTTAACTGTATAAGAAAAACATATCAAAGCAGAGATAAATCATAGAGCAGCAGATCAAACATCTTTTTTTGTATAAGAGACATTTCATTGATAAATGAAAAGGGGAATACAAAAGGAACACCCCAGGATTACAAAAAATTTCTCCAAAGTTGTCAGTATAAGCATGTCAGCCCACCTTACGCTTAGACATTACAGTGTTTGAGACATTGAGTCGTGAATATTCCCACACGTATGGTTGGTAAAGGTCCAGAGCATGTAGTAACCAGTAGTATGAAGCCCTACGTGTTTCAAATTCCAAGGTGCACAGCTGGAAAAGAATGGCATACCACGTATTTATCAATAAAGGTTACGGATACTAGCTGACCAAGTTTCAACAATTTATGACAGATAGACAACGAGTCATAAATAAAACTCAGAAGTAAATATAAGGAACGTCGAGTAACAGAGAAATACACAAACTGTTTCTGAAAGTACACCTTGCTTGATGAAAATGGTCCAGAATTCTGGGTGAGGATGCATTTATTAATGAAAGCACAAAGATTTTAGAACAGAATATTTTCCCTACCATTTTTGACACCAATTGACACTTAAACTAGAATGAAACTGTTACATCATTCATAATTTCTTATAGTTCGGTCACAAGGACACAACAAAAAGAAACCACTACAGAAAGAGCAAAAAATTCAAGAACAAATTTTGAACTTGGTGGGAGGTTGTATAATCTATGAAATTACTAAGACTTTGGCATCAGTAATGTGTCTACATTTCCATAATATTAAAAAATGATAAAAATAATAATGAGGGATAATTGCAAATCATACCCTCGTGATTTGTCTGAATTGCAAACGACACCTTGTGATTTAAAAATGATTTAATTTACCCATGCGGTTTGTAAAATTGCAAATCACACCCCTCCATACCAATTACTTTTAACGAATTTGAGACGCGTGTTTATTCTACGCCTGTCACGTGTTACAATTCCATTACAAAAAAAAAACTGATTTTCAAATTAGGCAAACCAAACCGGTGTGGTTTGAAATTGTCCCTAATAATAATAATAATGTGTCCACATTTCCAACACATTTCTGGATACCCGACTTTTTTTTTCTTTCTTTTTTTCTTTGTGAAATGAATCAAATATTTCATTGAAAACACACAAATATACCGAAGTAGATTTGAAAAAAAACTATAAAAACACATTTCAATATGGAGAAAAAGAGAAAGGAAAATAATTACAAAACTCCTTGAAACAACCCACAAAATATACCTTGTGATAACAAAGCATTTTCCCACTTCCCCAACTAACATAATTGGACACCAAAAAACCTTCGACTTAGTATACACCACCAGAGGCCACTTTCACATCTTGCAACCTAATTAACTGCCACATCTTGGGCCAATGCCAGCTAGATGACTTAAAGCGATTACTTCAAGACCTAAAGGCAATCAAAGATACAAACAATTTTAAATAGATTGCACACTTTTGAGGGTTCTACCAAAGAAAATAAGAGGGTGTTGCCAGTGAATAGTAAATGGTTAACATGCACTCCTTCTCTTTCTACCCACTATCCTTCAACAAAACTAGAATGCATCCCATGAGACAAGAGCCTTGGAAAATCAACAATCAAGAAGAACAAAAAAGGAGAGGATCACATTTCTAAGCCCGTAGGGACAAGGATCTTTCCTCCAGGCTTACCATTGAGGATAATCAAGAATTTAGTAAAAGTGACGCAACTCCAAATTCAGGAACTCCATTTGACCCTAATAGCCAACCATCTATTACAGAACAAGGACAAGAACCATACTACATCTCCAGACTCCACGTCTGACATCCAACAATGAATGATAATAAGGCTTGCCCCCAAAAAATACTGACTGGTTAATAAGTCAAGAGTCTCTCTTCCAGGGATCCCAATGGAGTTCTTGATATAAAGATTTTTCTAATTACTCCCCTTATCTCATTCATGAGAACTGGAAGAATTTCTGTATTAGTCTTTTCTGCTTTTTGGCGTTTTATTCGCCTCTTTGGGTATTGGCTGTTTCTTTGCACTTAATCAGATAAGTCAAGAGTCTAAAGACCAGAGTCCACAATCCCTTAAGATGCACGAACATGGATACAGAATACGGATAGGAGACACGCCATTTTCTAAAACGTTGATTACAACATATAAGTTTTAGATTAAATAGATTATTTTTATACATTACAATGATTTTCACATTAAATTTGTTTGTTTTAGTTTATGATATTTATATTAGAAAGAAAATAAGAAATAAATGATCAAAATAAATAAAGACTTTGATGTTTTTCAATCTCAACTCTTGTTACTTTTCTCCGACACGTGTCGGAGAAGTATCGGTGTCCGAGTATCCGATACGTGTCGAATACGGATACGTCACCCAAGTTGAAATATCAGTATTTTATGGATAATACCAACTCATTAGGCCTAGATAATAGGCAACTGAGCATAAGCATTCCTTCATTGCACAATTATCATAATGGAGCTACTTTTATATGATTAAAAAAATGTATTGCTCTACCTGTAAACATATATCTAATCATAGTAAATCGCAAGATCATAAACCTGATCTTTTCCAGTAGAAAAGAACCGTATTAAACATAATAAAAAGAAATAAATCCCAATAGTTCAAAAAAAAAAAAAAACCACAAGACACTGAAAAACAAATGTCATTTCAAGTAATCTACGTACATATTCAGTTCACCATCATCATATGGTTCGCGGCCTAAAGGCCGGCCCTGACTCGGCTCGGGCTCAGCCCAAGCTCTGCTAGAAAGTCAACGTTTGACGGGCCGGCTCAGCTCGGCTCGTTAATTGTTTGGATTGGATATGAGCCTCCCTTTTTTTGAACGAGCCGGCTCGTTTGAGCCTCCATAGGGCCGATCCAACGAGCCGGCTCAAGCTCGGCCCAAATAAAGCTCGTAATATTTATTTATTATTTAAATAAAATTTTATATTATTACCATTTTAAAAATTTAAGATAAAAAATTCTATTATAAGTTAACAATAGAGTTCTAAAAAAAACAAAAAAAAAACTGTATTATAACTTAACAATAGAGTTTAAAAAACAAATTAAAATTAAACTTAAGCGTCAGCTGCTCTAATAGAGAGAGTCGTTGACTATCTCTTTGATATGTTTTTTTGAATCTATCTCTTTGATATTTTTTTTACTTATATTGTAGTGATGCACATTATTCTCAAATATTAATATATGAAATAATTAATAAAAATATCTATTTTTTAAAGTTGATACTTTTGTGTAATTACTAAATAAGATAAAATAAAATAGTTAAATTATTTTACGGATAAAATTGTTATTTAAAATAATAAGTTTAATATGTTAATTTTGTTAACACTTAATTTTTTTTAAAAAGTGATTCGAAAGTTATACATCATTGGTTGTTGAGAAAATATAATACAAAAATGAACTTATATGATAGGCTGGGCTTGGCTCGCTCCAACGAGCCAGGCCCAAGCTCGGCTCGATGAGCCTAGCCCATGAGCCGAGCTGCGAGCCTTAATATTTTAGATTGGGCCGAGCTGGCTCGGCTCGACCAAAAGCAAAGGCTCATTGGGCTCGAGCCCGAGTCGAGCTTGAGCCTTCTAATGTTTGAGCCGAGCCGGCTCGGCCCGGCCCATTGATGATGGTGATATTCAGTTATGTGAACACCATGCAACTATAATTCATTTTGTAAAATATTATACAAATAGGAATTATACACTGCAAACTGGGAAAAAAAAAAAAGCAAGGTTCCCAGAAAATGTTCTGAGTATCAGAAAATAGAAGTAATCCTACCGAATGAGTGATGTTCTCAAGAGAATCCACAATGCAGTGTGCATAATCATAGCTTGGATAGATACACCACTTGTCTCCAGCGTGGGGATGGGGAGTAAACTAGACAACGAAGGTACAGCAAAAAAATGTCAGCTGTCTGACAGTTTTTTATGGGTGTATGAGGGTATACAGGGGTTTAAGTAACAAAAATATTTAGATGTAGGACTTACCTTGATACGATATGCAATGAGGTCATACATGTTAAAATTATCACTCTGCATGTCTTGCTTCATTCTAAGAGTTGCTTTACCTTCCTCTATGAGACCTTGCTTCATTTCCTCGAACAATTTCAATGATTCAGCAACAGGCCTATCCCTCCAAGGACTGTTCATTTTTTTCTCCCTATACTCTTTTATTTCTTCAGGAGTCTAAAATTAATATCAGTATAAATTGTCAAACAAATGAGAACCTTTCAACTACTAAGGGGAAAATATCAACTGTGTTAGCAAAAAAAAAAACAAAGTAAAGTGATCAAGTCAGGAAAATAACCCACAGATTTTTTAGATAAGAGACAACCTTTTCATTGATGAGAGTGAAAAGAAAATAACTGTCAGATTTTCTTTTTGTAATATATGATATTTAGACCCAAAAAAGTTCACCTACGATTCCAAAGGACAAAACATTGTGTAAATACTGCATCCTAACCTGGTGATCAACATAAGCATGACCTCTTCGTATAAGCTCCAAAGCTAATTCATACAGATCTTGAAAGTAATCGCTAGTATAAGTGATCTGAAAAAATAAAAAAGATGTCCAATGATTCTGAGAAAATATCAAAATAAACAAGTATTCACCATGGATTAAAAACATACCTTGAAAGGTTCCCAGCCCATCCACTTGACAATTTCTTCTATATGGTCTATATATTCCTTCTTCTCAGCTTCTGGATTAGTATCATCATACCTAAAGCACGGTAGATTTTGAAATAACAATCAAATCAAAGGTGTGGTCATGGCCAATTATTTTACCCTTAGCTTCCAACTGACAACAAAAAGATTCATCTTAAAAACGAAAAAATAATTCAAAATAAACCAGTTACACAAAACAAAACAAAAATTGATATAAGTACATGTACAACAGAAAAATCTCACCTCAGATAGCAGCCACCACCTCTTTCTTTTGCCAGGCCAAAATCCACAAACATTGCCTGACCAATAAAAATAACAATACATGATGGGAAATTTCTATTAAATGAATGTCACGACAGAAACTTAGGCAAGAAGAGTTGATTACTTACTTTCGCATGACCAATGTGAAGATAACCATTAGGTTCAGGAGGAAAGCGAGTTAAAACTTTTCCTCCAGTTGCTTTCAAGTGTTTTTCAAGCAGCTCCTTTGTGTTGCAACATCTTAGGACAGTGCCACTACTGAAAAATACTTCAGTATGAACCTGTAAATATGGAATGTGAAGAATGCACTCAGAATGTGTTAAGCGTTACATTTTTTTTTTTGAATAAGAACACCTCATAAGGCCATTTCATTGATATAATGAAAGAAAAAACAATACAAAAGAGAAAAACGATAAGGTGGCAAAAACAACCAAAAAACACACCAAACGCTATACCGTATCCCCCACAAAACTACCCACCCACACCGCCACCTAATTACAAGTATGCGGGCCAACTATTTATAATCAAACCTAAAGGGTAATCACAAAAAACTTTTGACGTTGATGCCCAAAATGATGCATTTACATGTGCCAACTCCCAAATGTACTCCCATAATCTACTTTCATCCCTAAATATCCTTCTATTCCTTTCCAACCATATCCCCCATGATATGGCACAAAATCCGACTATCCAAAGGCATTTCCCCTTTTCTTTGAATGGTGGAAATAAGAGTAACTCCTCCAAAGTTTGACGAAAGGAGTCATTAGCCACCCAAGCTATCCCGAAAATTTGGAAAAATTTTTGCCAAATTTGCTTTTTTTTTATGAGAAACAAAGCTTTTCATTGATATATGAAAGAGCCAAAAAAGTGGCCAAACAAAAGTTCCATGACAAACAAATTTGCTTTGAATAATCACACTAAGCATTACATTCATACAGCAAGTAATCATAAGTTCCATGACAAACAACTTTTTTTAAGTAGATATAAATCCTTTGTTTTTATTATATTTATAGTGTACAATGGTCGATATGAAATTCACAAGTGCATTAAACTTCAACACATGAGCACATCTTTCTCTTGAAGAGAAGCCCCACATCTTATTAACAAAACAATTCACTATTGAATAATCAGAGCATCCATCCTCAGTAAGGCGGATCTCAACTAAGCCTACAAGACATATGGTTGACTCGACAACATTTGCCCCAAGAAACTCGTTGAACATTAACATCCTAGATAGGTAGTCATGAAAGACGAACAAAATAAGTTGAACATAATACAACGCTTCAAAAAAAAAAAGCTCCATGTTTTAGAGAGAGAGAGAGAGCACAGCTGGAGGATGTAACTTAAGAATCCATAGGGTTGGGAAAAGTCAGAAAAATACAAACATCTGCAATAGGCAATTTAATGTTTTCTCTGGAAATCATTTTACCTTATAATTGTCCTCTGGCTGAGGGAATATCAAATATGGATTAAGATCTTCTTCTGATGGCTGATCTTCTGTAACAATAGCAGTAGTTTTATCCTGCATGAGATAAGTGTCATAAAAAAAAGATAATGAATTCTATTAGCAAAACCACAAAATAATATAAGAATAATGCAATACAATATTGCATATGTTCTCACATCCACTTTAGCAGGTTTCTCCTTCTTCTTTTTTGCAGTCTTTTCATTATCAGCTGCAGTTCGTTCTCCAAGTAATTCAAATAACTTGGAATCAATAAATTGCTGTCCAGTGTCATCATAAAGCAAATGGACAGAAGAAGAGCATTATCAGAGAAAGAGGAACGAGATAATCAACTATTGGCCCAAAGATTCAAAAATTCTTGAACCAAATTGCAGTGAGGTAAAGGCACCTTGACAATCTTTGGATCAGCCCAAGGATGCTTTTTCCGCACCTGCCCAAATAAGTCACCAACTACACAAGAAAAAATTATTTTACACACACACACACACACACTATATATATATATATATATATATGAAGTTGAACTAACGGAAATATGGAGGCACAAAGGACTATCACAGTAACTCCTACAAAAATGGTGTCAAAGTTTGCATCATAGCGAAGCTTACAATGTCTCTCAAGTTCAACTACAAGCCAAAAAAACTAACCATTTATTCGATAACGAAGCTCCAAAATTGCATTTCTATTATCTTCAAAAACTGCATTCACAGTTTGTGTAATTTCTTCAACTGAAACTTCCACACCTGCACCACCGTATATATACCTTCAAAAATAGCATTCACAGTTTTGTGCAGTTTTAACATAAATATGAGCTCCTACCTAAATCTTTAGTCACAAGCATCAAATGTAAAAAAACATGATGTTCGCATGTAAAAACATGAAAGATACAACTCCCAGTAGATTAAACATGTTCGAATAGAACATAGAGATTGAAATGTAGTTAAGAACTTTAGAATCATCCAATGTGTGTGTGAATTGATAACTAAAAAAATCATACCGACACCACATGCATCTTCAAATTCACGCAAGTTAAAATCTTCTTGGCCTGTGGTTGAAAAAAAAGAAAATGCTGCTTCCAACTGTGCTGGTGTCTTTATCTGTAAAGTAAAAAGATAAGAACCTATATAATCAAATTTGAAGGTTCATGAGTGTCGTATTGCAGTTCTTAAAAACCTACGTAAGTTTAAGGAGTGAGACAAAGAAGGTCATTCCATAATCAATTTCTAAGGACAGACGTAAAGTATATCTTTATGGTTTAACATATTGAATAAACACATATCTCTACTAGACAACTCACAAGTCACAAGGCATGAGAATTAACTCATATTTATTGTTAATGTGGCCTGGCTAGAAAGTCACATCACTGACACTCTCATGAAACTTGGACTTGGAGAGAGTATAAATGTAAGCAACACAGTGAGTGACGACAAAATGTTACATTTGATGCAGTGTCAACAAAAAAAATGAGAAAAGACATGCAAAAATATGTATTTTTAGACTATAAATGCGAAACTTGCAATCATAATAAGCCATATGAGTGATGGAACCTTCATCTGAGAACCTTATCTGAGATGACGTATTGCAGCAATGTTGGACGATGAACAAGAGCATTTGTTGGATACTTTGTAGCAACCTAAACAAATATGACATCGAGTTATTAAGCAATTCATAGAAATTCTCTTCGAGAATAAAATGAAAATATTGGATACAAATTGATAATAGTTTCCAAAAGGAACCCTCCAAACATGATAGGATTTTTTTCTCTCAGAGAGTTTCTCCACGAAATATGTACAAGCCTAGAGAAGACAAATGTAAACCATCTTACCGTGTACAGGAGATTCCCTACATTTCTACTGCACCCATCAAGCACACCGGCCTGTAAGCATAGATGAAGTGGAGAAAAAAGAGATTAACTTCCGCATGCAGTAGATGCATGAGCACAAGAAAACTAGCAAATACAGCTCTGTTATGTCAAATCCAGATGTTCTTTATATTTTTTTACATCGAAGAATGGAATGAAATCATAACTTTAAAAAAAAAAAGGCTCACAAGTTCAATTAAATAAGATAATGAAAGAACAAATAACAATGAACAGAGAAAAAAACCGGGAAAGGGCCTCAGTGAGTGACCCTGACCACCACCTATATGCAAATATGTGACCAAAAAACCGACGCCACCAAATTACAAATAGGCTCGGAAAATATAAAAGAGCTTAGTAATTGCCAACCAAAAAGAAGCATTTACATGTGTCAAATCCCAAACAATGTCCTAAGAGTTCTCGACCCCTATAAAACCCTCTTGTTTCTATCAAGCAAAAAACCCATAAAAGTGCAAAGGAACCATCTTGTTTCTTTCGAGTCAAAAAAACCCATAAAAGTACATGTGACAATCTCTTGATCAAGAGGCGCACTCTTCCTTTTTCCTTTTAATAATATTGCGACAGTTCTCAATTTTACATGAAACCTACTATAGAGGAAATCAAGTGTAACAGTAACGATAGTCCGATTGATTGAATGCAGGAGAAAACAGAGAGAAAGGGGAATGAGAATACCTCGTGAATTACTGCATTGAGACTGGCAGTGACCTTATTGTTGGCAATCGTATTTTTTGCAGTACGCTCATCCAATCCAATCTTCAAAAAAAGTTCCAGTGACTTCTCCTTGTTAAGGCTCTCATCTTTCACAGTCATTTTGGCTATAGACAATGTAAAGCTAAAAACCCTCGGTAGGAGTCAATGAGTCAGTAAAAGAGAAGCAGAAAGAGATTGTATTGCCAGACTTAGATAAAAAGCAAGTAAAACCTAAGATTGAGAAAACAGTACATATCATGTACATTATAAATGTTATTAGTATATTGTTAGAGCTGCAATCCATTGTCAAGGCATTATAATTTACACTACGTCCTCACTTTTCAACAATCAATGAAAAGTTCGTTATTCATAAAAAAAAACAGTTCTAAACCAATATTCAAGGGCTACAATGAAAAAAATCAAGCCATTAACTATCATTATCAAATGCTAATAATTTAAAATTCTTAATCACTATATTCAAGAATTCACTGCTCCTATAAGAAGTTGGAACCAAAAAAATCACAAAAGAAGAAAAAAAAATGCACTAAATGGGTAAAAATAAGCTTATCATTAAATCAAAAGAGTAAAATTGGGTCTGAAAGTTTAGAGACAGGAAGAAAAAAAAAGATAAAAATACAGTCTTTAAGAATTGTTTTGCAAAACCCAGATAAAAATTCATTCTTTTCTTAACGCATTTTACCAAAACTTTTCAAAAACTCCAACAGAGAATCATTAAATAAATCCCAGTAAAGAAGCAACATAAACGAATATCAAAGAGATAATAAATTCAGAATATGAAAAAAAAAAAAAAAAAACTGAAAAAGGAGAGAAAGAGAACCAAAAATCAGAAAGCTATACCGTAATCGAAAGAGATAAAATCGATCGACGGAGGCTGTGGCTGGCTGACTGAGTGAGGGAAGGAGGAGAAGAATTTTGATGAAGAAGGGAGAAGAAGACTGAAGCTCAGGTTTTAGGGGTATTTTTGTCTAATATTTGGTAAAGTTACTAAAAACATCAATTCAAGGCATTTTTTAAATAAAAAAACACGTGGAACGGAGGGGACATTTTTGTTATAAAACGTAAACTCAAATATTTTATTTTTATTTTTTTTTTGATAAAGTAAACTCAAATATTTTTCTAATTCTCCTTTCTTTCTTTTTTCATTTATTGCGACTAGTCGAAATGACGTACGTTGCACGTGATCATACATTGTTTTTATATTAAATTTATATTATAAGCATACATGTTTTTGGTTGACATTCTTAAAATGTTAAGTTTGATATAAGGTAAATAACGTTTATTTAAGTAAAAGAGAATGTTTTCGAAGAGTTTAGTATTTATTGACCACCTTTTATTGGTAGCCACAAACAGATGATAATTTATTCGTAGTCAATGATATCAATTCTCATACCCATTTAATAGCTTCTTGCTTGAAACCAAAATTGTATGCACCTTCCCAACAAAAAGAAAAGAAAAAACCAAACAACCAGATGTTTTCATCATCAATTCACCAAGATGCCAAAAAAAGAGGATTGTTTTGTGAATCTATCCTTATTGAGGTTTGATGAAACAGTAGAGGAGGTAAACTTTCCCTATATCACCTACTCCAATACATCTGAGAAATATATAATAATATTACCGTGCAAGTCCCAATATGCCCAAGCTGCTTAATCAAATTTGTTTTTGTTTTTGTTTTCACTTCTCGCCAAGTAGAGCATATTTTGAATAAATTGTATCCCATATTGAAGTATAGAAGGTGAAATAAAGGACTTGCAAATTATTTTTGCCAAGAAACAACAAGATATGAATAAAGTAAACCAAATTTAGAAAGCTATTACATTTTCATAGTTAAAAAATATGATTGTTTAGTTCACAAGAGCAAATTCAAATGAAATTAAAAAGTGGATTAAGTCCCCTAATTAACAATTTAAAAGGTATTGATTTATATGAAAATATTACAACGAAACCATCTAGGAGTTTAATAAAAGTAATTTGAAAGATCATAAATTCTTAAATTTTATATTAGAGTAAATATAGAGCCTAATATCAATTGTTGAGTACGTGTGTTGTAATTTTTTGTTTTAATTATTGTATATTCAAATGACGGTTGGAAATTATTTAGTTTATGAGAGAACAATTTAAAATGAGAACCCAATAAAAAAACACTCATTTATCCATTTAATTTCACTTCCATTAACGAATAGTAGTGTATCAAATTACATGCTTAAAGGGAGAAAATAGTTAATTTATAAAATGGATTCAAAACTTACCATCACCGTAACTTTAACCGGCATTACATCATCTCTTTTTATATATTTAAGATCCAACCTAAAATTTCATAAGCTTTAAAAGCATTAGAAAGTATTAATTGTTGTAAACATTCTCCATGTAAATAATGACTGACAAATAAATTATTATAAACATTGAATGAAATTTCAATCACGTTCAATAAGCCTAAACAAAAAAATTTCGTGAACCACGATTCATAATTTGGAAGGAAAAAAAAAAACATTGAACTTCTCTGTTTAAATCAGTGATATTTTCTTCTCTCTTCTTAGTGCTTGCATGCATCATAAATTATTGACAGGTGTAATTGAAAGCTGTAATTTTGGAGTGGATTTTTTTGTCCTGGTTTCACTCTGGTAATGTTGTTATTTGTAGCTTCAAACACCACTAATTTCCTCCATGAAGAAATTCAAGATGGAATTTTCCCAAAAAATTTGTTGTTATAATTTCCAATCTTGAAAGATTCATAGACACTTTCTCTAGAAGCTCACCAGTAAAAGAATTATCACTCATCATAAGATATGTCAAATTCATCAACTTCCAAAGACCAATTGGAAATTTCCATTTTTTCCATTGAGATTAAGCTGTGGATCCTCTCAATTTCCCACCAGAGCATAAATTCTCCGGCAAGGTTCCGGTCAGCATATTAGAATTCAAGTGAAAGCCTTTGATAGTCGAAAACCAACTGAAATCGAGTGGTATCGTTGAATATACTTATGAGATTGAATCATTGTTGAATCTCTTTTGTTGGTTCTCTAAAGTTGTTGAGAGTCAATATTTCGATCAATATGACAAATTCTCAACAAAAAAAAAAAAATTTATCGAGAATCCTTGACATAGTCTTAGAAATAATATTCAATAAACTTATGCAGCCAACCTTTTAATACTCCCTGAAAAAAGCTATCATTATATTGGGTTTTCGTGCTGGCTTTGAATTCGTCTCTTCGGGTACCACAATACAATCCAAAATTCTAATTGATCGTCTACTCATCTACATCTCGAAAATTGTTATGCATATTAAAGTAATTTATTATTTCATTTTCGGAAATAGGATAGAAAGATGAAAGATGATTAAATGGGAATTCTTTTTAAAACAAAGGGTAAAGTGGGAATGGAAAGATTCTCCCAACTTTGTCACTTTTAAGATAGTAAGATAAGATGGTCATCTATGATTTTTCATATTCATTTTTTAAATAAATAAATATATCAATCTTCAATTTAAATTATTAAAAAAATGTATTATAATTAATAGAAAAAATTGTTGAAAGTATCTCTCTTTAGGGGCATCGGTTTGGGATCGTTACATTCCAGGAATATAATACGAAGGTAATAAAAATTAGAGATAGTTACTTAATAACGTAATTCTATGTATTAATATTGAAATGTCAGATCATTTATCTAAATAACAGTTTAATAATTGGGTTAATTTCATAGTAGACCATAATAAATAGGTATAATAGTATTAATACTTATATGTTTTATAAATTAGCAAACTTACCCACTTTAACTCCAAGCGCCGTTTAAGGGAACAATGAAAAGACATTTTCTGCCCTCTATTTATTATGGTCTACAACATTTAAGGAAAGGGCATGATGGTAATTGTTCAAAACGAAAAACATGGGAATGCCGCCATTTATGGTGTTTTTTGGGCAAAATTGATATTAAAAAAACACAACCGGTATTAGTGAATAAATGTGAATTAATGTGGATATTCTTGATAATATTTCTTAATAATTTAGTGAACTAAAAAATAAATAAAAAACCAATAAATTTATTAAAAAATAACAAAATATTTCAATAAACTATTGAAATTACCTATGTAATTTTTAAAATGTTATGACATTTCAATAACTAATATGCAAAAAAATGTTATTTGAGATAATTTTCTTAAAAATTATGTCTTTATATTATTTATATTTGAGCTAGAAATGGGTCAAACTAATTAAAATTCGTGTAAACAATAATCAATCAAGAGAATAACAATTCATAAATGAAAACTAAAAGAATCAAGATGAATTTGCAAGAATAGCAAAGATACGTGATTCGCAAATGATGTCTATGTACACGGGAGAATTAAAGAGCTTCTTAGCTCATTTTATTTAGCATCATCATGAATGAAATGAAGGGGTATTTGAGAGTGTTTTTTTTCAAGTTAAAAGTACTTTTAAATAGGTAAAAGCACGTAATATTTATGTTAACATTTAAAAAGCACTTTCAAAAAAAAGTTAAAAACACCTCAAAGTGTTTTTTTAAAAGCATCTAATCTAATAGATTTTTTTAGTGTTTTTTTATTTTAAATTTTATATTATACATTTTTTCTCTCTAATTTATTTTCACATTTTCTTTATCCAACTTCACACTACACACTTTCTCTTTCTAACTTCTCTCTATATGTATTTTATCTCTCTAACTTATTTATACACATATTTTCTTTCTATAAGTTCTCTCTACACACTTTATCTCTAACATATTTTACATACTTTTTCTCTCTAACTTTTTCTTACACATGCCCTCTCACTTATCACTACACACACTTTATCTCTTAACGTAGATGCTGCTATTAATGTAAGATTGAGAAGGGGAGGTCTTGGTTGGATTCTTTGTGTGACGACCCGTCACTTTTAAATAATTTAAATTATAAATACACAGCGGAAGTCTTTATATTTTAAGAAAATTGGCGTGGTTATGTTTGAAAATTGGCTAGCTAAAACCTGTTTACATCTTAATTTCAAAATCTAAAGAAAACACAAGGAACTTCAAGTTCCTAATCAGGAGTTCAAAAGACTTATAATCATAAAAGTAAAGACAATAAGCTCTTATGAGCCATTTACAAATATACAAATCTAAAATATGTGTAAAATTCACAAAAACATAGTCCATGGACTTTTCATAAACCTAGTCCATCTCGAGGTCATCATCCCTCGATCACGCAACACCAGCTCCTCTCCCACGACCCCTAGCACGAGCATTACCTGAAATTTTTGTAATATCATGAGCTAACAACTTAAGCCAATTGAGAATAATAAGAATAAAGAGTAAAGTTAGACCTCAAACCCGTATTCCGATTTGTGTCCAATTTGTCTTACATAATCCTTCCTAAAGTTCTCTAAACTCTAGGTAATTTCATTCTATAATCTCCAAAAGAGGATGATAAAACTAGTACACGTAGTCTAATTCTCATCCAATAACTTGTTACAACATAAATAAGAAAAGTAAATAAACTTTACATAAACATAACATCTCAATTCTCTATCCATGATATATATTTCCATCGATAATATGCATGAAGGTAATGAAGACATCCCGTAGGATTCGCATTCACCTTTTATGCATGAAGGTAATGGAGACTCCCGTCGGATCCACATTCACCTTTTATGCATGAAGGTAATGGGGACTCCCGTCAGATCCACATTCACCTTTTTTCAATGATGCAAGATGTTATGCATATGCTCGCATATGCTTGCAAAAGTAAATAAAAGTAAATGTTATGGTGCAATATGTTATGGTGCGAGATGTTATGATATGCTCGCAAAAGTAAATAAATGTAAAGTGCGAATATTAAAGTAGTCGAACAAGCATAAAGTAAATGGCATAAAGTAAAATGCATAAAGTAAAGTGCATAAAGTAAATGGATCAAAGATGTCCTTATGCATAAAGTAAATAAATAGGAATTCTGGAAGAACAATAAGTAAATCGAACTTCCGATACTTTCAAATAAAGTAGATCTTAACTTAAATAAGTAATCTATACTTCCAAGGATTCTAAACTTCCAAATAAAAATCCAAAGCTCTATTTTCGAGTTTAATTTAACCATTTTATCTAAACGTTCGGATCTTTTAACTTCCAATGATCCATTACTAATCTCCGGAACGATTCTAACTTAGAACTTTCTAAGGTTCAACGTTCCCTCGAGAAACTCTAAAGTTCTCACTCAAGTAACTAGCTCCTTATCCTAAGGGCACTAATTCACTTTCTTCTATCTTAGATTCGAGTCTTAGTCTTAGTTTCCAATTCTACAAATCATTATACTTATTCGCTTTCTAAAATTACTTTAAATCCTAACTATTCTCACCTTTATAAAAGAAGACTTCGCTCCTAAAACCGTTAGAGCGATCAAGCAAGCGATCCAAAATCACCTACAAATAGAATTATATCTAATAATCAATAATTAACCAAATAACGGTCAAACAACATCTACGCGTACAAAACGACGAAAAACTCAACAAAACCCACTAAGAGGCTCTCGGCCCCCCCATGAAAAGTGGGTCTCGGGTTTGGTTTTCCGGCTTTTAGACAATTTAGATGTGTTTTGAGTTAGTTTCAAACAATTTCGATATTCCCAAATTCAATGGGTATCTATGTTCTAGGGTTTTTGAACAATATGTCATTTCCTGAATTGAATTACAATAAACATTATTTCAATAATAATTAACCCATAATCAAACCCCAGAAGGTAAATTTCAAACGGGAAGGGCTTCGACTGAAACTCGGTTTTAGGGTTAAGGGAAAGTCAAGTAATAATTACCCAATAAGTTTTCCATCAACATTCAACAACAAAATTGGAAGGGAATGAGAGTTTTGGCCAACAACTCAAAAACTTGAATCAATTTCCATGGAAGTACTAAGAGAATTCGAAATCTAGGGCTTACCTTAGAGAGTTGGAAACGTTCCAAGAGTGGAATGGGTAGAAAGGTCTTAGCGAGAGCTTTCCAACGCATCCGAAATCACGCAAAACGGCCAAGAAACGAAGTCTGGGCGACACTTTCTTCCTCTTCTCTTTTCTTCCTCTTGTTGCTCGGGTTTGGAGAGGAAAAATGAGATGTTTTTGGTCAAATGCTTGGTCAATGGTATTTTAAAGAAGAAAATGGAATAGTGTTTAGATATTTTGGAATTTTGGAAATGACGGTTGCATCCTTTTATGACTTTTAACTTATAAATCGAAACCCAAAGCTCTTAAATTAATCTAAAGGTGATTAATAATTATTAATTGGCCCGTTAATAATTATTAATACCACCATAACTTATTTAAACAAATAAAGCCATTAAAATGACTTAAATCAAAATAAACTACTAAATTCTAATTTACCGATTCTAAAATAGACTTTAAATGCTTAAATTAAAATAAAATAAATAATTTTTTTTTATCACAAAATAACGGGACGTTATACTTTGTAATTCAGAGGGAACTTGCATTATGTCGGGTTGTAAGGTTACGAGTATTTATAGTTCCATTAAATTCATGGAAGCTCAAGCCATGGTTGAAGGGCTTCTTGCCCTTGAAGACTTTGGCCTATGCACAATCGTTGAGTTGGATAGCTTGGAGTTGATTAAACTAGTAAACGGGAAGTCTACCGATTTAACTGAAAGAGCAAATCTCATTGATGAGATCAGATTCTTGGCCGACTCCAAGCGTGTTATGGCTTTCAATCATGTTAAAAGAGCCTGCAATCATTCGACTCACTATCTTGCTAAGCTGGCGGCAAACAATGGCGTGTCGGGGTGTTGGAAGGAAGCTATCCCTTTTAGGAATTTTATTTTGTCTTCTTAGTCTGTTGTTTCACGTTCAAAAAAAATAAAATAATAATAATAATATGTTAACCACTTTTTACCATAATATTTATAATAAAAGTACTTCGATTAAAACCACTTATTTCACAGGATCACGAAACAAATCCGAAGTACACAATATCACAGCTCACATAACCTCTACTTGCTTGTATCCCTTTAATTACTATTATTGTAATTAAAAGATATTTTCAATTACAATAATAGTTATTGACAAAGAATATAGAGAATGTTTACAATAAACGTTGTATTCATACCACGACATCCATGTTGTTCGAAAGTGAGATTCCAATGCAACAAAATTTTATGCAAATTGAAGTATTGTTACATTGTTTAATATTATTTGAAACACAAAATAAAGATCGGCTAAAAACAGGCCAATAAAGATTTTTCAAAACTGTTAAATACTTTACAGTAACATTCAATTAGCAGTAAAAATAACTTTATAGAGATATTTGTAAACATTGACATTATTGTATATTTTCCACTGAATATATTTCAAAACAATCCCAAACAGATCATTTTATCAACTCCTAGCATTGTACGCTAATAAGATTTATCGGATCCTCAAACACATCTCTTGATAAAAAAAATAGTGATTAGTTGAAGCCAATTGTACATGGGCGTTTGTTTCAAGGTTTGTGGGAGTAAGATGTCTTAGGATGAGATGCATGTGTTTGATTACGTATAAATATGAGAATAATAATGATTTATTATGAATTAAATTAATTCTATCTCTCCTCTATTCTCTTCCTTTCTCTCTCATCAATCCCAAGAGTTGATAGAGAAAACCCATGGATTTAGAAGGGGATAAGGATCACCATGGGTTTTGGATCCCCTTCCCCAACCATGACAAACAAACGCCCGTTAGAACTAGTAGAAATGGAATCAAACAATCACAGCACAGAAACAACAAAATAAGCTGAATCTTCTTCAACATGAAAATTTAAGAACATCTTCAATATTCCTCACACGACCAATGCAAAAAGTTATCTATATCTCTATCTCATGTATGATATTTCTCTTCAATTGCAGTCTTCTGCTTTCTACATCTCATAAGTTGAACTAAGGAAAAAAAAAACACACACGCATACACTGAAGTTGGGAAGCCCCAAAACTAATTTATATCATTCCTATTTCATTTACCACGTTCAGAGTGTCAAACGGTCCGGGTGCTAATCGATCATATACTTCTTAATGCCATCAAGCCTGCATCAAAGGAAATAAAATCAAACATGTTTTGCTGAAATTTTAGAATAATATTTATAAGGTCCACTCTTACTATACTTGACTGCATAAATAATCCAAACGTTCATACACACATTGACAGGAAACAAAGCTTTCATAAAAAAAATGAAAGAAGACAGACACTTATCAACAATAACAAACATGGCAAAAAAATATTCAAATCTTGTAGTTGCTGCAAATTACCTTCTTTCAAAGTTGATGCTCTTTCCAAGTTATATGCCCATTGGATTTCATCTTCATCCATCGATGAAGTCACCTAGTTCACGACACAATCAACATAATACCAACGGAGGGGGACAGTCAGGAAAAGGAGTGTAAACAATATAGATTCGAATGTACAAATAAACAGTAAAACACATAAGGTCTAAGATTAAAAATATGGGAGTGCTTTAACCATGGTCAAAACACTTCCCACAACAAATTGTTTAAGTGTGTTTTTTAGAAAAGCATTTATTAGATGCTTTTGGCTCCATGTGCTTGACCAGGATCCATTTAAAAGCAATTTTAAATTAACCCTTTTAGAAATTTGGTAATTTTAAAAAGTGCTTTTAAAATTATAGAACCAAACAAGTTAATTTATTATTTTAAAACTTATCAAAATATTCGTTTTTTTTAAGAGATCAAAAGACTTTTATTAAAATTGCTTATTTGAAAAGCACACCCAAACATACCCTAATAGGCCAGAAAAAAAATACCATAGTGGAGAGAGAGTCATACTTGTCAATAATGAGGCTCTCAACATGACCAAGTGTTTGTTTCCTTTCCTGCATTCATCATTTCCCCACCACAACATGCATTTCAACTTGAAAAACAAACAAAGTGTTGATCATCTTCCATTTCTTTTCATTCCAGATTCAGTGCCAAGGAAATCAATTCATTTACATGCTTGCCTATTTCAACATCTTGATTACAAGTATCCATAATTAGAATTTCCCAAGCATTAGCATCAAACTCCATCTGTCTCTTTTCCATCTCCTCAAAGACAAAGCAAGCATGGTCAGTGTATTCAGCCTTCAGAAGGCCAGCAACTAAAGAAATAAAGGTTTGCAAACGAGGACAATGTCCACTGATCAACATGGCATTCAAAATCTTCATAGCCCCATCAAAATCCCCTGCATCACAAAATCCATCAATCATCATCCTATATGTTGCTGCATTAGGCTCACAACCTCCAACTTGCATCTTTATCAAAATTTTATAAGCATCTGCAACCTTTCCTTCTTTGCACATGTAATTCACAAGAATATTATAAGTCACGACATCAGGCTTAAACCGTCTCTTCTTCATTTCAATAAGTAAAGTTTGGGCCTCGTCGACGTTCCCCATCTTCCCAAGATGTGTCATTAAAACACCATAATTCACAGCCCGTGGTTTACAACCACGAAACTCCATGTCAAACATCAACTTTTTTGCTTCGTTGTACTTACCTATAAAGCAAAAACCTTCCATCAATAATGCATATGTAACAGCATTTGGACGATGCCCTTTCTGAATCATGTTCTCAAACAAACCCGTTGCTGTGTCCATTTCACCCTTTCTACACAAAACCCCCAAAAAACTGTTATATGTCACTGTACTAGGTTGCACCTTCTTTTCAAGCATTTCATCGAACAAGCTGCATGCCTTTTCCCAATCACCCTTCTTGATCCAACCCTTGATGATTATGTTATAAGACACTGAATTAGGATGTAAGCCCATTTTATATGCCTGCCCAAAGGTTTCACTTGCTTCAAAAAGGTGGTTGCCATCAACTAGAGTATTAAGTAATGCATTCAAGGACTGTCTCGTACGAAAACAATTAAAGGAGGGGATTTTGTGAAAAAGCTCAATAGCTTTCTCAATCAAATGGGCTTTCCCGTAATGTTGAATCAAAGCAATGAAAAGAGTCTCCCCGCAGTGAATGTTTCTGTTAAGCACATGACCAAGCATCGTCTCAACAGCATCAAATCGACGAGCACGAGCCAACTTGTAGATGAGAGAGGAATATGAAGGATAGTCATGTTTGAAGCCCATTTGATGGTATTCTTCAAAGAGAGACAATGCCTCACATGGGTCCTTAACCTCTTTCACATCAGTGACAAAAGGAATGGGGTCGCGAAACTTCTGAAAGGATTTCAAATGTTGTTTATGATGATGTATATTGTGGGGTTTGTTGGTACTGAGAGTGCTAAATAAGTGGAAATGTATTAAAGCTATGGTTTGGTGAAAAATATGTAATCTTGATTCTTCAATCAATGGCTTGATCCCAGCGTGAATCATCGAACTAGCAAGGTTTGACTCACAACGACAAATAGGTAATTACACCAGCAAGGAGGGGTTTGAGATTAAACTAAACAAATTCAGACAAATGAGTCGAAATGCATATTGGGTTTTTATCTCATCAAGCCAGTACGGGCGTAGTTTTCTGTTTCACATTAAAGGAGAATCCCCTCTACTGCACCAGTCAACCACATCATCACAGCAGCATGAGAGAAAAAAGAATTACTGCATTCAAAGATTCATTAGCACAAGAGTACTAGCAAAAATAAATGCTCCATTATGACAAATCAAGCTGTAGCAAAAAAGGGAACCGGTTTTGAAATCATAACATTTTTTTTAACCACCACTAAATTAAACCCCTTATATTAATTCACGGGAATGTATTCTGAAAGTTTGTATCAGTCCAAACCCAGCTTATCCTTATTTGTATCTTTTCTAAAAAGGGTATTAGTGTAGCACTATTTTAGAATGCTGGTTTCCAACTAAAATTGATTCAATGATTCAACATGTTCAAGTTGTTGACAGATTCCATGACAAAAGTTTCCAAATCAAACCTAGGAAGATTAAGAGAGTGAGAGACGTAAAGGGAATGGATTTTCCTCTGAAAAAAAATGGAAAGCAAAAGAGACATATATTTTTTTTACATCAAGGAATGAACAAAACAAATAAGGGGCAGTTGCAATCTAGCAATTTTTATGTAGTATTTATAAAAATATCAACTCATAATTTTTTTTGTAAATCTAGCAAATTTTGATCGGGTGAATCACTAATTAACAATGGATCACATATCTTTACAATAAGTTAATCACTTACTCACAAAGTAACCAATGTTAAACGTCACCAAATCCAGATGTTATTTATAAAGTTTTACATAAATGGAATTGAGGAGGGATGAGCAGAACAATTTAGAAATCATATTATTTTTTTAAAAAAAAGAAGGCTCACAAGTTCAATTCAATACGGTAATTCAAAAACAAAAAAAAATGGGGAAAAGGACTCAGTGGGTGACCCAGACCACCAACTATATGCAAATGTGGCCTAAAACCCAACAAAAAAACGCCGCCACCTAATTACAGGTATGCTTGGAAAATACAAAAGAGCTTAGTAGTTGACAACCAATGGGAAGAATTTACATGTGCAAAATCCCAAAGAGTTCTCGACTCCACCCCTTTGAAAACCAACCTACTTTATTCAAGCAAAATACCCCATAGAATTGCAAAGAAACCATCTTGTTTCTTCTTTCAAGTCAATTTGAAATCATAACATTTTTGTGAAAATCCATTAAATTAGACAATCACTTGATCAAGTGGCACACTCTTCCTTAGTTACAGTCCTCAATTTTACATGAAACCAACGAGAGAGGAAATCGAATATAACATTAATGATAGTCTAATTGGTTCATTGCGAAGAAAACAGAGAGAGAGAAAGGGGAGTAAGAATACCTCTTGAATTACTGTATTGAGACTGGCAGTGACCTTATTGTTGGAAATTGTATTTTTTGCAGTACACTCATCCAATCCAATTTTTGAAAATAGTTCCAGCGACTTCTCCTTGTTAAGGCTCTCATCTTTCACGGTGATCTAGGCTGTAGACAACGTAAACCTAGAAACCCGGGGTAGAAGTCAATGAATCAATGAAATAGAGCAAGAAAGAGACTGTATTGCAAGACTTAGTAAAAAGCTAGTAAAACCTAAGATTGAAAAACCAGTACATATCATGTACATTATAAGTGTCGATCATTGTCAAGGCATAACATAATTTACATCATGTCCTCACTATTCAATCATCAATGAAAAGTTCGTTATTCATCCCAAAAAAAGCCAGAAATTTTTTTTTTTCTAAACCAAAGGAGTTATAGCACCACATTCATATCAAAGGTTTATAAATGCAACAATAAAAATTTCAACTACAATGACACAAATCAAGCCATCAAGTTAATTACCAGTATCAAATGCTAATATTTTTAAATTCTAAATCACTATTTTCAAAATTCATTGCTCCTCAAGAAGTTGGAACCCAAAAATTCACAAGAGAAATAAATAAATTAAATTAAATTAACGGAAATAAGCTTATCATAAAATCAAAACAAAACAAAATGATAAAGATACAGTCTTTAAGAAACATTTTGCAAAACCCAGATGAAATATCAATCTTCTCTTCACCCATTTCACCTAATATTTTCATAACTCCAAAAGAGATTCATTAAATCCCAGTAAAGAAGCAACTTTAAACAAAGAATAACAGTATATTCATTCAAGGAGTGATTATTAGGAGTCAATTAGGGATTCAATTAGGAGTCAATTAGGCCATTCTTCCGTTATACAGAAATACACAATTCAGAATATATTTGACATGGTATCAAACCACTCCTTCTAAAATAAAATAAAATTTGTAGCTGATTTCCGAAAATCTCACCTCGCCTCCGTTCTGACAGCCTCGCCTGAGAAATCACGAACTCGCTCGCGATTCAGTTGTTCGAATCTATTTTTCAACTTCGACGTTCTTTTCAATTTGTCCTAAAGCTCCACCATTGGATTCAGATTCAAGACAACACTCATATCCGTGAGCTTCGATTCAGATTCAGGAAAGAAAAGTTTTGATCTTGTTGTTGTTGCTTGCCAGTTCTTCATCTGTTTCAGCGTTCACACGAAGAAGGCAGAGCCCCATTTTCTGTCACTTTGTTACACCTGACGGCGCCCCTGCCCAGTTTTTTCCACCCTGACCGCACCTGTCCATTCGGCTCGCGGCCTAAAAAGCGCCAAAGCCGAACCTGGCCACTGGCCGAAAGTCAACGTTGTGGTAGATCCATTCGTTAAATGTTTGGATTGAATATGAAGATCTTTTTTAACGCTGCATTGTTTAGTTCTCCATAGGGCCGATCCAATGCCTGGGTTGAAATCTACCAAATAAAACTCATGATTTATTTATTATTTAAATAGAATTTTATATTATTATCAATTTAAAAATTAAGTTGAGAAAAATCCATATGATTGACAAATGAGTGGGTGTAAATCTAGTTGTGATGTATCTATATTGTAGTGATGCATTTATTCTCAAATATTCATGTATTAAATAATTAATAAAAATATCTATTTTTTAAAGTTGACTTTTGTGTAATTACTAAATAGGATAAAATAAAATAGTTAAATTATTTAACGAATAAAATTGAACAATTTTTTATTTCTTGCTATTCAAAATAATAAGTTTAATATATTAATTTTGTTAAAGACTTGATTTTTTTTAAAAGTGATTCGAAAGTCATGCATCATTGATTTTTGAGATAATGTAATACAAAAATGAACTCATATGATAGGTCGAGCTTGGGCTCGCTCCATCGAGCTCGGCTCTGGCTCGACCAAGAGTATAGGCTCATTGGGCTTGAGCCCGAGCCGAGCCTGAGCCTTCTAATGTTTGGGTCGAGCCGACTCGACTTGGCCCATTGATGATGGTGACTGCTCACTTCCCTGCCCAAGCCTTTAAGACTACCCGCGCTTGCCTAGATCTATAACTGCCCATGTCCCTGCCCGAGATCCTGCCCTGTTGCCCGAACCACTTTGAAGAGTAATTTAGGTTAATTACGGAGAAAATTAGGGTCCTTTCTATTTCTTGTTTCTTATTTCTATTTATTGTTTCTTGTTCCTGTTTTTTTTTTAAAAGAGCACAGAAACATGTTTGCTAACTGTTTCTTATTATCGTTTTGGAAGAAAAAAGAAACAGAAGTGTCTTTTGGTAATTATTTCTTGTTTCTGTTCCTCATTTACAAAAAATATACATATTTTGAAAATATTACAATTTTAAATGTCATATTTAAAAATATTATATCAATATAATTTTTGGATATTTATAATATATTTTATAAGTCAAAACGGGACAACGTAATAATTTATCAATGTGTTGAAAATTTTGGAAACAAGAAAGAGGAATAAGAAACTAGAATTTGTTGTTTCTAAAATTTCTACACAATTTTGGGAAGTGTTTCTAAAAAAAAAGAGGAACAAGAAACAAGAAGAGTTACCAAACAATTTCATTTCTTAAAAAATGAGAAATAGAAACAAGAAACAGAAATTGGGAAGGTTACCAAACGGACCCTTAATGTTTTCCGCCATCTGCGTACTTTCAATGGCTCTTCCTTCTGCACGAATTGTAAGAATCCGGGTCACCAATTTGCTACTTTTCATACAATTGAGTGCATGTATTGTTATAAGCACGGTCACATTTTGGATAATTGCCTCACACGACCGTCTCGCCCTCTGCGACAATCTACGAAACCAAGTTTCTTTTCTAACACTGGTTCCTCGTCTGTTGCTGCTGCCACCCCCGGTTCTCCTGCCTCTCCTCCTCCTACCCTTCAGCTTATTGATCTTCAAGATTTGTTCAAACAGGTAATCTCATCCAATTCTTCTGCCTTAGTTATCACTCCAGGTAACTTTTGGCTTCTTGATTCTGCTTGTTGTAATCTCATGACTTCTGACATTTTTATTCTTTCTTCGTCCACCCCGGCTAAATCTCTTCCCCCCATTCAAGCTGCTGATGGAAATTGTATGTCTATTTTTCATATTGGCACTGCCATCACCTTTAAATTGAACCTTCCCAACACTTATTGTGTTCCTATTTTGACTTTCAATTTAGTCTCTGTTGGTCATTTATGTGATCTTAGCTTAAATGTTATTTTTTCCCCTCATGGTTGTCAGGTTCAAGATTTGCAGACAGGACCAACAGTGGGTATGGGTCGTAAAGTGGGAAGATTGTTTGAGCTCACTTCATTCCAGCTCCCTGTGTCTCCTTCTATTTATACTTATATCACTGATTCTCCAAGTTATCAGGTACTCTTTCAAAATTTGCTTCATTTGATTGTTTGAACTGTAAACTTGCAAAACAACTAACTTTATCTTTCTCCATTTCATCTTCTTCGTGTGACACCTCTTTTGGTACGTTTTATTCATTCCGATATTTGAGGGCTCGCTCCCACTCCTATTGTGAATGGTTATCGATATTCTGTTTTATTTATTGATGACTATTCACGTTTCACTTGGATATATTTCCTTAAAAATCGTTCTGCGTTGTCTCAAGTTTATATTGATTTTGCAAATATGGTCAAAACCCAATTTTCTCGAACTATTAAAAAATTTCACACAGACAATGCTATGGAGTATAAGGATTTCAATTTTCTCCACTTTCTCAAACAATAAGGAACTTGTAGACATCAATTTTGTCCGATATAATTTAAAAAAGAACTAACAATTTTCGTTGATATAATTTTTAATTTTTAGTTTTGTTATTGAAATAATAAAAATAAGAATTTTAAATTAATATCATTTTAAAGTGGGTAAATTTGATAAAAGTGGAATTCTAAATTTTAAATATGGAAGAGAATAGTTTGGAAATTAAATCGGAAGATAATTATAAAATTGAGATGAGATAGAGATTAATTCAATTTGAAAATAAGATATTGATAATATTCTGTAGATAATTGGAACTTAAAACGAGATATGATATGATATTTGATATTGGATATTTTGTATTTATCTTTATCTCAATCTTATTTCAAATGGAATCCTCACATTGGCTATAAATAGAACCCCACCCCAAGGCTCAAAACACAACTTTTCATTCACGAGCTCTTCCTCATATTCACGACTATTCACATTTTGAAAGTTCTTCATCCGTTCACACCCACAGCTGAACTCCAAACTAGCAACCATTAATTTTCCCACCGTCTAATATTTCTCATAACCCATACCTTCTCGATTTTTTTACACACAAATTTCATCACATTAGTCATAAACCTTGGGTATTAAAGGTTGATCATTGGAAAGCTCCCAAAAAATTGTCAGAATTATTGTCTCGTTCTTTGTGGAAGGAAAGGTTCGTTTCTTTTTTTTGTGTGGATAAAAATCATTTACATATTTATTTTATATTAATATATTTGGTTGGTCAATCTTTGCTTCTTCTCTGATTCAATTTTTTATATTTTTATTTTATCACATGTGCTAGGGTAGTTCAAATGTAGGGGAACATGAGTATTTTATTTGTTTTTCTTAAAAAAATCGTACTATGTTTGCTCATGTATGTTCATATTTTTGATATAATGTAGTGTAAAATTATGTTAATTAATTAATTTATAATCAAAATTAGGATTTAGTTTCTGACTCTGCATATTAACTCAAGTCTATATAAATAGCCATATATTTTTGTTAATAGATTCTATATTTGGTTCTTTCTTTTATATATTGATTTTGATAATGTTTAATTTTAAATCCAATTTAATCAATATCTTTGTTTTTTTCTTTTTTTATTTTGTTATGTCTTGACTAAATTATTATGCTATGAACATGTTATATGCTTCTTATATTTGAGACCTCTATTATAAGTCAAAATAATATTAGAAATAGGGATCGTTAGAATGCTAATTTTCCATATTTTCTTTACGAAATCCAAATTTTTTTGAAATTTTTTAGATTGCTAACTTTTTTTTTTCATTTAAATGACTTTTTCTTCCCAAAATATGAAATTTACTCGAATCGATTAATAAAAAATATAATTACTTCCAAAATTTATTATTCAAATTTTATAATAATGATGATTTTTTTTTTAAAGATTTTTAAAATAAATAAACGTTTTTAAAACCTTCCGACGATGGAAATTTAAGAGAATTAGAATGCTAAATCTCTTAGAACTCTTGAGGAAGAGGAATTTAATTTCAGAATGTTGAAGTTAAATTCCAAAAAAAAATAAACTTTTACTAATGACCTCGTGTCACTCATAATTATTTAATCATATCTCTATTCTTAGAGATATTGATTAATAAACATGGGACATTTAAAAATAACAAAAAAAATATTTTTGTTTTAAAGATAAAGGCTAGTTAATACAATAAATAATAAAAAACAACAATCGTTTTCAAAACGAACATAATAGGGTGCTAATACCTTCCCTTTGTGTGAATGAACCCCCGAACCTATTTTCAAAGTTAGCAGACCATCCTTATTTTCATGACTAGGTGACTAATCACACCATAATTTTAAAACCAATGATTAGTGGCGACTCTTTATTTTCCACGTCGCAATTAGGTAGCGACAGCATGGCGACTCTGCTGGGGACGTCAATTAAGAGGGTCTTGTTGTTTTGTTTTTGTATTAATTATTGCCTTATTTTACTGATTGTTTGTCTGTGATAATTTGCATGTTCACACATAAACACAAGCCTCAAACCCGGGCTTTACCTTATAGATCTAGCCGAGGCGAGTACTGTCGACCTTCGTGGAGCTATGGCTCCCGTGTAGGCACATGAAAGCTCTCACCCAAGTTAACTCGACCAGAATGCTGGACGAGGTTTCTTTGTTATAACAATTCAATCTTGTCAGAATGTTGATCAAGAACATTGTTATAATAAACGACTTGGTAGCCTCGCAGTCATTAGATAGAACTTCAAACCTCACATTTACCTCGCATGTTGTGTGCCAATTTCATCATATTGTGATTTAAGTTAATACCTCATTTTTGGCATACATACCACATTTTTTTTTGTTTAAAAAAATTACTTTTACACATCACATAATAAAAAATAGAAGGATATTCAACCATTATATGAAAATTGTATAACAGGATCGTAAGCATGTCTAAAAAGGAGCAGTCAGTAGAGATCGATGAGCAGAGCACAGTTCGCTCGTGGTCTAAGCAGATTATGGAGACTCATGGAATTCCCACTGCAGTGAAAATTAAATCTCCTTTGACATCGGGAAATATTTTTAATAGTAATATTATTGGAGGCAAAGACTTGTGGGAAATTTGGAAAGAATTTTCAGGGGTACAAAGATCAGAATTCACTAGGAGGTATGGAAGAATAGCAGTGCTTTTAGATGTTCCAGTCAATGTGCACGCTTTGAGGGCTGCTATAGAGTTTTGGGATCCGACATCGAGATGCTTCTCGTTCAATAAAATGGAGTTGACACCTACTATCGAAGAGTATGAGGAGATGTTGAAAGCTCCTATACAAGCTGAGGGTAAAGTCTACTACTACAACAAAAAATTGACAGGAAGAAAAGTCTTATCACAAATTTTAGAAGAGGATAAATCAGATATGGATAAGATCATTAAGGACAAAGGGAAAGGAGAAGGGGTCGCGGTAGATTATCTCATCAAGCTAATTAAACGAGATTTGAGAGGTGATAAGGCATTGACTTTGTTTGCTTTGTGTATTTATGGCGTGGTACTATTTCCAAGTATTAAAGGGTATGTTGATATCAAAGTAGCCAAACTATTCTCACAGATCCAGTTTGAATGCAATCCAATTCCCCCAATTTTAGCAGAAACCATTCGTTCACTTGATTTTTGTAGGATTCAAGGAAATGGTCAGTTCATCGGTTGTGCATCTTTACTTTTTGTTTGGCTACAGAGTCATTTCAAATGTACTGTGGGGTCTCAAATTCCCCAAGTAACTTTCTTAGATAGTTGGAATTCATCCAGGAATCCGATTGCAGAGAGCGCAAACAAGTCACTAAGTCAAGATAGTCCGAAGAGAAATATATGGAGAGATTTTTTCGCTGAGGTGACCGTCGACAATATGATATGGAAAGCAAAGTGGATGCCTATTAAGCCCATGATTTACCGATGTGGAAAACATCATAATGTTCCACTACTGGGGCCACGAGGAGGAACTAGTTACGCGCCACTTTTAGCATTACGACAAATGGCAATGGAACAGTTTGTTCCTGCTGTGAGTGGTTTGACAGAACTAGATTTTGATTACGATGAAGAAAACTCGCTTGACAAAATCAAGCAAGCACTGGAGGCTTGGAAATTAATCAGAAAAATAGAGGAAGGAATGAGCCAAGATGCCACCACACGAGAGTACAAATCATGGCTAGAAAAAAAAGAAAAGATTGATCCCCCCAAAGACAAGGAGAAAACGGCAGGACTAGAGAAGATCGTCATCATTTGTGAGAAAGCTGAGATGCAAATAGAGGGTAAATCTAAAAACGATGATGAGATACATAAAGAATTGCAGCAGTGGAAGGAGCGAGCTTTGGGAGCCGAAAAAGATTTAAGTGAAGTGCGAAAAAAGGTGAAGAATCAATCAAAGATAGAGAAAGAAAATCAGGAGCTGGATCGTGAAAATCGTCGAATAAATAAAGTGGCTAAAAGACTGAAAGAGAAGAATGACTACATGCAGAAGAAGATGGAGGCTAAAGATGAGTACATCACTGACTTGGAGAACAATATGCAATCCCTACAAGAAGTAATCTCTGAATTGGATGCCGCCGTTGAGATAAAAAGAGGAGAAATTGTAGAGACGGAGGAAAACAATGTCACACTTCGTCGGGTGATCGAGAGCTTACAATATCGACTTGATAAGTGTCAGAGAGCAGCTGCAAAAGTACTCCAGGAAAACGAAGGGATGAAAGGGGAACGTAGTGAGTTATACCATGAAGTGAAGCATCTACGTCAACATAATGAAAATCATCTCTTTTACATCAATAATGCTCTACGAAATTTGAGGATATTGACCCGGAGAGCCGGATCATTTGCAACGTGGGGAGCAGATCTTCAAGACGACATTACATTGCTAGAACCAAACGGAGAGAAAATGTTAGAGTTTCTTGCGGTCCTGTGCAAGGAGCTTAGGGCTTTTAGCCGTTTCACATAGTTTCATCCTTACTGTTAGAGGATTGTTTACTTTATTTTCTTAGGCTTTGCTTTTCTTATTTTGTTATTAGGTTTTCTTATGATGGTTGAATTCAGTCTATTCTTTATTAAGTAATGGAATAAAATTCCCGTTTTTCTTTCATCATCGTTTGTTTTCTCACAAAGCATTTTTTTATTTTTGTTTTAATTAAAAGATATCACATTCAAAATTGATCGCCAAACTCAACATCGTCATCCTTATCAAACAAGGTCAAAAACAAGAACCATGAGCGAGCAGGAAAATACTCTAAGTCAAGAAGTGCGACATGAATTGGATGCCATAAAAGATCAGATGGCACAAATGATGGAGATGATGAAAGAACTGTATAAGGGAAAAGCTACAGCTGAGGCCTCTCATTCCCATAACCCTACTCTCGAGTCTCAAAAGGGAGCTGCAACAGAAGTTCTCTCTCAAGCCATTCACCAAAATGCCTCTACACATCCAAATGCCCAACTAAATTCATATCCTGGTCAAGAAGGTATGACATCTGTATTCATACCAAACCAATCCATCCCTGCCATGCAACAAGCCCAACAAAAAGCTAACCCTATCGTTTTATCCGATTCTGAAAATGTTATGAAGACCCCGGAAGAAACTGCTAAGGGAAAGTTAGATTATTTGGAAGAAAGGTTGAGAGCTGTAGAAGGGGCAGATGTATTTGGCAGCATTGATGCTAGCAAACTGTGCTTGATCCCCGACATCATTATTCCAACAAAGTTCAAGGTGCCAGACTTCGAAAAATATGATGGGACATCCTGCCCAAAGAGTCATCTTATCATGTATTGCCGAAAGATGGCTGCATATGTGAATGACGAAAAAATGTTGATTCATTTTTTTCAAGACAGCTTGACTTTGGTTGTTACTCGCTGGTATATGCAGTTAGATAGCTCTCAAGTAAGCAAATGGAAGGATCTCGCTGACTTGTTTCTGAAACAATATAAGCATAACCTGGACATGGCCCCAGATCGTTTGGATTTACAGAGAATGGAGAAGAAAACTTCAGAGAGTTTTAAAGAGTACGCCCAAAGATGGAGAGAAACAGCTTCACAAATCCAGCCGCCTTTAACTGATAAAGAAGCAGCAGCAATGTTTATCAATACTCTCCACTCTCCCTATTACGATCGAATGATCGGTAATGCATCCACTAATTTCTCGGATATTATCACGATCGGAGATCGAATCGATTTTGGCGTCAAGAATGGTCGTATTCCCAACAACACAAATGATACAAAGAAGAGTTTTGTTCCAAAGAAAAAGGAAGGGGAAGTCCATCAGTTGGGGCATATGCAAAGACAGACACACAATGCACATGTTCCAAATCAGTATCATAATGTGAGCAATGCAGATCAGGGGTATTATACAAAGACAACCGAGTTAAAGGGGAGGTTCAGGGATGAATAATCATCCACAAAATAATTACCATCAGAACTCAAATCAAGGAAATTTCAGAAACTATCCTAGACAAACACATTTTGATCCAATCCCTATGAGTTATGCCGAACTCTATCCTCGATTGTTGCGAACTCACCAAGTGGCCCCTATACACGTCGAACCTTTGAAACCACCTTATCCTAGGTGGTATAACCCAAATGTACGCTGTGAGTATCACGCCGGAAATGCAGGACATTCAATTGAAGATTGTTTTGCTTTCAAATCGAAAGTACAATCGTTGGCAAAGGCTAGAGTTTTGAAGTTCGAAACGAAGAAAACCCCTGATGTTAACCAAAATCCTTTGCCCGATCATGGGGTCAATGTTATAGAAGAATGTTTAGAAGAGGGAGAAATGTTTGAAATATCTGAAACTGAAGAAACACTAATTGGGAAATGTCACAATGTGTTTACGCTCACAAATACTTCCAGATTTCAACCATTGGTAATTGAATATGATGAGATAACGGTGGAAGCTCCTAAAGTCCCTACCCAAGTGATAATCCAAGTGCCGAGTCCCTTTGAATATAGGAATAGTCATGCAGTACAGTGGAATTATGATTGTCAAGTCATTATCGCAGGTCAATCTGATGTGACCAATATTTCTGGAATTAGTGGAGCAACTAGATCTGGGAGATTTTACAAGCCAGAAGAGGCAAGAATTGAGAAAACCTTCACTGAGAAAAGTAAAGGTGAGGTACTCATAAAAGAAAAAGAGAGCCACGACGATATCTTTACCGAAGGGTGTTCGATCATAAAAGAAAAACCTCTGAAACCTGTGACTGACGAAGAGGCAGGCGAATTTCTGAAATTTATCAAGCAAAGTGAGTATAAGGTAGTAGAACAACTTAATCGTACTCCCGCTCGTATATCTATCCTATCACTACTCATGAGCTCTGAACCTCATAGAAAAGCTTTAATCGATGTATTAAGCCAAGCACATGTCACTCATGATATTACTGTTGAGAAGTTGAACAATATTGTGGGAAATATCTCTGCATCTACCTTTATATCCTTTAACGATGATGAGATCCCTCCAGAAGGAAAAACACATACTAAAGCTCTCCATATTTCTGTTAGATGCAAAGATCACATGATTGCGAAAGTTCTTGTTGACAACGGATCATCATTGAACATAATGCCCAAATCAACACTAATGAAGCTCCAGGTGGATCTAACACGTATCAAGAAAAGCAGCATGTTAGTGAGAGCTTTCGATGGTTCTCTGGAGGTTATTGGAGATATTGAATTGCCTATTCAGGTTGGGCCTTGCACTTTCACTATAAAATTTCAGGTAATGGATATGGTCCCTGCTTATAGTTGTTTGTTGGGAGACCTTGGATCCACTCTGCTGGTGTGGTTCCTTCATCTTTACACCAGGAGGCTTAAATTTGTCTTTGAGAACAATTTGATTTGTGTATTTGGCGAAGAAGACTATTTGGTTTCAAAAAGCGCAACAATGCCATATGTAGAAGCGTGAGAAGAAGCTCTAGAATGCTCATTTCGTTCTTTCAAGTAGCATATGCAACTACGAGTCCAGAAAAATCAATCATTCAATCATTATCTAAAGCGTCGATCATGGCCGCAAAAGTGATGCTAAGGGGAGATTTTAAACCAGGAGAAGGACTAGGGAAAGAAAAGCAAGGAAGAAAACAGATAGTCAGCATACTGAAGAATCCCGAGAGGTATGGGATAGGATACAAGCCCACTAACGCTGATAAGAGAAGAGTACAGGAGAAAGTCGCCCGAATGAGGATGCATATTCCAGGCCTTTACGAGACATTTGTGGCAGGAGAAATTTTGTATTCAGACATACAGAGTAAAATCATCACTATCTCGGAAGTCGTCGAAGAAGATTTGATTGCAAGGATGTCTGATCTGTTAATCGGTGCGATTTTAGAAGAGGAGTCTGAAGAGAATCGGTTTGTTTATCGTTGCACACAAGAGCTGAACAACTGGGAATCCAAAGATTTCCTTTCGATTTTCAATTTAATGCAAGAGTAATTTCCTATTTTTAGTTTTTAAAATTTTTAGGTTTTAGTTATTTAGGGTTTAGTATTTTAATTTTTTTTTTTTTTTTTTTTATATCCTTTAGCTATGCCCAAGGCTATTGGATCTTTTTATTTATTTTGTGAGAAGGGCTTCTATCATAATAAAACGTATTTTTAAATCCAAAGCATGTCTATCTTCTATCCCTTATCTTCGAATCTCTATTTACTAGCTTTTGTTTCCCACCTGTCTCTCTCTTCCCCCACCAAATTCTCCAATCCATACAGGACCGAAAATACTGTTTTAAAAGATGAAACATGCAGTGATCTGGAAATTGATTTTAACACCCCGGTATATAATGTCGAACTTGGTGAAGAAGAGGAGGATGACCCAGTAGAAGATACTGATTATTTATCACCAGAATTGTCGAGACTTATTAAAGAAGAAGAAAAGATGACTTTACCACACCAAGAAACGTTAGAAACTATTAACTTAGGGACTAACGAAGAAGTAAAAGAAGTTCGAGTAGGAACCTTGATTGCAAAAGATGTGCAAAAGAAATTGATTGAGTTATTACATGAGTACCAAGATGTATTTGCATGGTCTTATCAGGATATACCGGGTCTAGATACCGATATTGTAGTACATCATCTACCATTGAAAGAAAATTGTGCACCGGTGAGGCAGAAATTAAGAAAATTAAAGCCAGATATGCTTATCAGGATTAAAGAAGAAGTCAAGAAACAGTTTGATGCGGGTTTTCTTGCTGTAGCCAAATACCCTGAATGGGTTGCCAATATAGTCCCAGTTCCAAAGAAAGATGGCAAGGTTCGAATGTGCGTAGATTACAGGGATCTGAACCGAGCAAGTCCAAAAGACAATTTTCCTTTACCACATATCGATGTGTTAGTTGATAACACAGCGGGTTTCTCTACCTTTTCATTCATGGATGGATTTTCAGGATATAATCAGATCAAGATGGACCCTGAAGATCGCGAGAAAACAACTTTTATCACTTTATGGGGAACCTTTTGTTATAAAGTAATGCCATTCGGTCTGAAAAATGCTGGAGCAACTTATCAAAGAGCCATGGTTACACTTTTTCATGATATGATGCATAAAGAGATCGAAGTCTATGTCGACGACATGATAGCCAAGTCTCATTCCGAGGAGGATCACGATGTCATTCTTCGAAAGCTTTTTGAACGTTTGAGAAAATATCAGTTGAAGCTAAACCCAGCAAAATGTATTTTTGGTGTATCGTCAGGGAAGCTTTTGGGCTTTATTGTGAGTCGTGAAGGGATCAAAGTGGATCCAGACAAAGTGAAAGCCATTACGGAAATGAAACCACCGCGAACCGAGAAAGAAGTAAGAAGTTTTCTAGGGAGATTGAATTATATCTCACTTTTCATTTCACATCTCACCGCCACCTGCGAACCGATATTGAAATTACTTAGAAAAAGCAACACCAAAAGCTGGAATGAAGATTGTCAAATAGCTTTTGACAAAATAAAGCAGTACCTGCAGAACCCACCAATACTCGTTCCTCCTACACCTGGCCGACCACTTATTTTGTACTTAACAGTGTTGGAAGATTCGATGGGATGCATACTATGCCAACATGACGATTCTGAGAAGAAAGAACAAGCGATTTACTACCTGAGTAAGAAGTTTACCAGTTGTGAAATAAATTATTCATTGCTTGAGAAGACATGTTGTGCTCTAGCATGGACTGCTCAGCGACTCAGACAATACATGTTGTACTACACTACTTGGCTTGTATCAAAGATGGATCCAATCAAGTACATTTTTGAAAAACCTTCATTATCTGGAAGAATTGCGAGGTGGCAAGTTTTGCTCTCTGAATATGATATTGTCTACGTTACAAAAAAGGCAATTAAAGGAAGTGTCATGGCTGATTATCTGGCAGACCTACCGATTGAAGGTTATAAATCCGTTAACTTTGAATTCCCAGATGAAAGTATCATGGCAGTTGTTAAAGAAGAAGAGTCAGAGATCAAAGATTCTGAGTTATGGACTATGTTATTTGATGGCGCATCAAACGAACTGGGGCATGGAATTGGAGCTGCATTGATCTCTCCAAAAGGAAAGTTATTCCCATTTACAGCTAAGTTATACTTTGATTGCACTAATAACGTAGCTGAATATGAAGCATGCAGCTTCGGGATTCAAGCAGCTAGACACATGAAGATACAAAAGATACAAGTGTATGGAGATTCTATGCTAGTCATTTCACAGTTGAAAGGAGAATGGGAAACCAGAGACTCTAAGTTGATCCCATATAAAAACTACATACTCAAGTTATGTGAAGGGTTCAACAAAGTAACTTTTGAGCATATCCCGCGGGAAAATAATCAGATTGCCGATGCACTAGCCACTTTATCATCCATGTTTGAGATAGAAGCAAATGAAGAGATACCCCTGATACAAATTGAAAAGCGAGAATCACCGGCTCACTGTATGCATATCGAAGAAGAGTCGAATGAAACCCCGTGGTTCCATGACATAAAGAATTTCATCAAGAATAGAGAATATCCTGTAGGGATATCTGAAAATGATAAACGAACCCTTCGAAGACTTGCGGCGAGTTTCTTTTTGAACGGGGAGGTTTTATATAAACAAACCAGGATACGGTTCTTCTCAGATGTGTTGACGCATTGGAGGCTAGGAAAATTATGGAGGAAATACATGATGGGATTTGCGGAACCCATTCTAGTGGGCATATGATGACAAGACAAATTCTAAGAGCAGGATACTACTGGTTGACAATGGAAACAGACTGTATCAAATATGCTAGAGAATGTCACAAGTGTCAAATATATGCCAATAAGATCCATGTACCCGCCTCTGAGTTACATGTCTTATCATCACCTTGGCCGTTTTCAATGTGGGGAATAGATGTAATTGGTCCAATAGAGCCAAAAGCATCAAATGGTCACCGTTTCATTCTTGTTGCTATAGATTATTTTACCAAGTGGGTAGAAGCTGCTTCATACCGGAACGTCACCCAAAACGTTGTTCAAAAATTCTTGAAAAGGGAAATAATGTGTCGATATGGTTTGCCTGGCGGATCATTAGCGATAACGCTAAGAATTTCAACAATAAATTGATGACGAGTTTTGCAAAGCAATGAAAATCAAGCATTCAAATTCGATCGCTTATCGACCCAAGATGAACGGAGCCGTAGAGGCGACAAATAAAAATATCAAGAAAATAGTTGGTAAAATGACAATCACTTACAAAGATTGGCACGAAATGCTCTGGTATGCATTATACCTGGATATCGTCATCGCTTATCCGCACATCAACCTGGGGCAACACCGCGTTTTCTCTAGTATATGGCATGGAAGTCGTTCTACCCATTGAAGTAGAAATCCCGTCTCTCAGAATTTTAATGGAAGCAGAATTGGATGAAGCAGACTGGATCCGCACCAGATATGAACATCTGAACTATATTGAAGAGAAGAGATTAAAGGCACTCTGTAGAGGCCAACTTTACCAAAAGAAAATGATACGAGCTCATCAAAAGAAAATACACCCCCGACGTTTTGAGGAAGGAGATCTAGTTTTGAAGAGAATTCTCCCGCCCCAGAAAGACCACAGAGGTAAATGGACTCCGAATTATGAAGGACCATACGTAGTAAAGAAAGCCTTTTCAGGGGGAGCTTTGATTTTGACTAATATGGATGGGGAAGACTTGCCAAACCCAATTAATTCAGACGTGGTAAAGAAGTATTTCGCATAATCAAGATCATCAAGCAAGCATGTTTATCAGGATGTAGATTAATTTTCAGAAAGCTAATGTTTCATTTTTTATTTCTTTGTTTAAGGTCTTTGTCTTACCCATTCAGGTTACATCATCAATAAAATAGTCTTTTTCTTTTTTCTTTTTTCTTTTTTTTCTCTCTCTCTTTATCTATGATCATCGATCCATATCTCTGCTTGGTGGACTAATCTCTATTCTTGATACTTATGCCTTCCTTCAAATGGATAGATATGCTCTTTTAAAAAAAAAAATGCGAGTTAAGAATGATAGAAGACTCAAAAAAAAAAAAAAAGAGAGAGAGAGAGAGAAGGGAATTATGGCTTGCATTAAAATGAAAGATATGTTTTGGAATAATAGTTGTAATGATCAAATTGGCAACACTGGGGCAAATTTTGCTATGAGCAAAATTTGATTCGATTATTGAAGCATGTTTACAGATCATGATACTCAGGACTAAGCAAACGATGAATTGAGAAAGCATACTGGGGCAAAATTTGTTTTTAGACCATGAGGCATCACCACTTGCAATCTACAAATGAGATATTGAGGCAGATTTTTGAGACTTAATTTGTTTTAATTGGGAAACCATTACTTGAGAAAGTCGGTTGATATCTGACACTAGACAATTTGAGAAGGTTTTGACCTTAAGAGTGGCTCCACGCTTGCTCATGGATGAGTTACTATCTTTAACAATAAGGAAAAGCATGTTGAGTTTGGTCATTTAAAAAAAAAAAAAAAATTGTGCAAATGAAATTTTCAAAAAAATTACTCTGAGTTTCGTCATTAACCTTTTTGATATTTCAATGAAAAATTCACATATCACTATTTAGTTGTCATGGTGCATATATTTTTCCTTAGACGAGTCAAATAAATCAAAGTTTTGGTCGAGAACCGGACCGCACTTTTATATATATATGGTCGAGAACCGGACCACCCTACTTTTCTAGTTTGGTCGAGAACCGGACCATTCTATTTCCAGATCGTATCAAATAGGAAGTGCAGATACGCATCGAAGTTTTGGTCAAGAACCGGACCGCACTCTTTTTTAGTTTGGTCGAGAACCGGACCATTCTATTTCCAGAGCGTATTAAAGTCAAGTGCTGATACGCATCGAAGTTTTGGTCAAGAACCGGATCGCACTCTTTTTTTTTAGTTTTGGTCAAGAACCGGACCGCACTCTTTTTTAGTTTGGTCGAGAACCGGACCATTCTATTTCCAGAGCGTATTAAAGTAAAGTACTGATACGCATCGAGGTTTTGGTCAAGAACTGGACCTGACCACCCTGTTTTTAATTTGGTCGAGAACCGGACCACGCTCTTTTATTTTGGTCGAGAACCGGACCACCCTGCTTTTAATTTGGTCAAGAATTGGACCACCCCACCTTAAAGTTTTGTCGAGAATTAGACCACTTTGACTTAATTTTATCTCCTTTTGCTCATTAGTTCATTTTTTTAAATAATATCGTTTAAAATAGGGTCTACGCGTTTGTCCACCTTCTAATTCTACAAGATGAACAAACGGGGGCAAACTGTAGACATCAATTTTGTCCGATATAATTTAAAAAAGAACTAACAATTTTCGTTGATATAATTTTTAATTTTTAGTTTTGTTATTGAAATAATAAAAATAAGAATTTTAAATTATTATCATTTTAAAGTGGGTAAATTTGATAAAAGTGGAATTCTAAATTTTAAATATGGAAGAGAATAGTTTGGAAATTAAATCGGAAGATAATTATAAAATTGAGATGAGATAGAGATTAATTCAATTTGAAAATAAGATATTGATAATATTCTGTAGATAATTGGAACTTAAAACGAGATATGATATGATATTTGATATTGGATATTTTGTATTTATCTTTATCTCAATCTTATTTCAAATGGAATCCTCACATTGGCTATAAATAGAACCCCACCCCAAGGCTCAAAACACAACTTTTCATTCACGAGCTCTTCCTCATATTCACGACTATTCACATTTTGAAAGTTCTTCATCCGTTCACACCCACAGCTGAACTCCAAACTAGCAACCATTAATTTTCCCACCGTCTAATATTTCTCATAACCCATACCTTCTCGATTTTTTTACACACAAATTTCATCACATTAGTCATAAACCTTGGGTATTAAAGGTTGTTCATTGGAAAGCTCCCAAAAAATTGTCAGAATTATTGTCTCGTTGCTGTGGAAGGAAAGGTTCGTTTCTTTTTTTTGTGTGGATAAAAATCATTTACATATTTATTTTATATTAATATATTTGGTTGGTCAATCTTTGCTTCTTCTCTGATTCAATTTTTTATATTTTTATTTTATCACATGTGCTAGGGTAGTTCAAATGTAGGGGAACATGAGTATTTTATTTGTTTTTCTTAAAAAAATCGTACTATGTTTGCTCATGTATGTTCATATTTTTGATATAATGTAGTGTAAAATTATGTTAATTAATTAATTTATAATCAAAATTAGGATTTAGTTTCTGACTCTGCATATTAACTCAAGTCTATATAAATAGCCATATATTTTTGTTAATAGATTCTATATTTGGTTCTTTCTTTTATATATTGATTTTGATAATGTTTAATTTTAAATCCAATTTAATCAATATCTTTGTTTTTTTCTTTTTTTATTTTGTTATGTCTTGACTAAATTATTATGCTATGAACATGTTATATGCTTCTTATATTTGAGACCTCTATTATAAGTCAAAATAATATTAGAAATAGGGATCGTTAGAATGCTAATTTTCCATATTTTCTTTACGAAATCCAAATTTTTTTGAAATTTGTTAGATTGCTAACTTTTTTTTTTTCATTTAAATGACTTTTTCTTCCCAAAATATGAAATTTACTCGAATCGATTAATAAAAAATATAATTACTTCCAAAATTTATTATTCAAATTTTATAATAATGATGATTTTTTTTTAAAGATTTTTAAAATAAATAAACGTTTTTAAAACCTTCCGACGATGGAAATTTAAGAGAATTAGAATGCTAAATCTCTTAGAACTCTTGAGGAAGAGGAATTTAATTTCAGAATGTTGAAGTTAAATTCCAAAAAAAAATAAACTTTTACTAATGACCTCGTGTCACTCATAATTATTTAATCATATCTCTATTCTTAGAGATATTGATTAATAAACATGGGACATTTAAAAATAACAAAAAAAATATTTTTGTTTTAAAGATAAAGGCTAGTTAATACAATAAATAATAAAAAACAACAATCGTTTTCAAAACGAACATAATAGGGTGCTAATACCTTCCCTATGTGTGAATGAACCCCCGAACCTATTTTCAAAGTTAGCAGACCATCCTTATTTTCATGACTAGGTGACTAATCACACCATAATTTTAAAACCAATGATTAGTGGCGACTCTTTATTTTCCGCGTCGCAATTAGGTAGCGACAGAACTCTTATCCAACGATCTTGCCCTCATACATCCCAACAAAATGGTAGAGCGGAACGCAAACATCAACACATTTTGGATTCTGTTCATGAACAGCTTCTCTCTACTTCTTGTCCACAAAAGTTTTGGGGTGAGGCTGCTCTGAACGCAACATATATCATAAATCGTCTCCCGTCTTATGTCCTTCAAAACATATCTCCTTTTGAAAAATTATATGGCATTCTTCTGATTACTCCAATCTTAAAGTCTTTGGTTGTGTTTGTTTTGTCCTTCTTCACCCTCATGAGCATACAAAACTTTAACCTCGTGCTCGATTATGTTGTTTTATTGGCTATGGCCCCGTGCATAAAGGCTTTCTTTGTGGGGATCCGATTTCTAAATGGTTACGCATCTCTCGTCATGTTACCTTTTGGGAGCACACTATGTTCTCCCGTCTCTCCTCCTTTCATACTTCTCTTTCCAGTCCTCAATCTTTCTTTACTAATCCTTCTAGTGATCTTTTTCCTTCATCTGATCCTTTTCATATCCCTACGCTCGATTAATTTGTTCATGTAACTGTTCTCCCAGATCCGTCGTTTGTCTCTACTATTGAACCAAAACCTTCCACTCATGTTCGTCGCTCCACTTAGGTAAGAGAACCTCCCGTTCATCTCCAAAATTGTCATTGTTTTTCCACTATTGCCTCTTTAGCTGAGCCTTCTTCCTATCATGAGGCTAGTACTAACCCTCTCTGGCAACAAACAATGACTAGGGAACTACAAGCTTTAGAAAAGACTCATACTTGGGATTTCGTCAATTTTCCTCCTGGAAAACGACCTATTGGCTGTAAGTGGATCTACAAGATAAAAAATCACTCTGATGGTTCAATTGAACGCTATAAGGCTATTCTTGTTGTAAAAGGTTATTTTCAAGAGTATGGTATTGATTATGAAGAGATGTTTGCTCTGGTTTCTCGAATGACTTCTATTCGTAGTCTTTTAGTTATCGCAGCTGCAAAACAGTGGCCTCTTCTACAGATGGATGTAAAAAATGCCTCTCTCAATGGTACTTTATCTGAAGAAGTATTTATGAAGCCACCTTTTGGCACTTCTCCTCCACCTCAGAAAGTGTGTCTTCTTCAACTTGACTTGTATGGTTTCAAACATAACAAGCCTGGTTTTTCACATTTAGTTCAACCATCACTCAACTTGGCTTTATTTCCAGTCCTCACGATACAGCCTTATTTACTCGTCAGACTCCTCATGGTATTGTTCTTCTCCTTCTTTATATTGATGATATGATTATTACAGGTGATGACGCTCAGGCTATCTCTGATTTACAAACCTATCTTGGGAAACACTTTGAGATGAAAGATTTGGGTCCATTAAGCTACTTTCTAAGTCTTGTGGTCTCCTCCAGCTCTGATGGCTACTACTTATCTTCGGCTAAATATGCTTCTGATTATCTTGCACGTTATGCTATAATTGATTCTGCTATTGCATCCACTCCCTTGGACTCTAATGTGCGCTTAACTCCTTTTGATGGTACACCTCTCCCAGATCCTACTTTGTATCGAAAACTTATTGGAAGTCTTGTGTATTTGACTGTGACTCACCTAATATTGCCTACGCAGTTTATATCTGCCCTTTGGACTATCCACTTTACTGTCATGCTCCGTATTCTACGCTATGTAAAGGGAACCCTTCTCCACGGACTTCAGTTTTCTTCCCAGTCCTCTATGGTTCTTTCTAGATATTCTGATGCTGATTGGGCTGGTGACCTCACAGATCGCCGTTCTACCATAGGCTACGGCTTCTACTTGGGTATTTCTCTTATTTCCTGGCGAAGTAAGAAACAAACTGTCACTTCTCGTTCTAGCACTAAGTCTGAATATCGTGCTCTTGCTGATGTTACCTCTGAGTTACTATGGCTTCGCTAGTTACTTGAAGATATCGGTGTTTCTCAAAAGTTTGCTACTATTCTTTATTGTGACAATCATAGTGCTATTCAAATTTCTCATAACGATATTTTTCATGAACGCACCAAACATATTAAAAATGATTGTCACTTTGTCCGTCAACATTTTCAAGCTAATACTATTATTTTACATTATATTTCAACAACAAAATGAAAGCAACACCGAATAAGAAGGTTAAAACATGTGGGGAAGGACCCAAGGGGCGGCTGAAGACGAGCTTGCGGCGGCTTCTGCAACGATCTTTTCAAAGTCAGCTTGAGTGGTGGCCTGAGCCATTCGTGCCATTAAAGCTGATTTTTGTTTTACGAGTTCTTGTTGATGAAGCAACCAGAGATCTTGGTGGTGTGTATTGTTAACAAACCACTGCTTGATGGCTGATAAATCAGCGTGATTGTAGGAAAAATTTTCCCACCATTTGACTTGAATATTCTTTACGAGTGTTCTGAAACCGTAAGAATCTTTGACTTCTTGATTCCAAGCGACGATCCATGGAATTTGGAAGGTCATTGTAAATCTTAATCCTGGAGGGATTGAAGTTTTTGCTATATAGTTTGAAAAATGATGAAAGGATTCTTGAATTGGAACAGGAAGAATCTCTCTTTGAAACCCGAAGGTTCTCCACCAGGTAACGAACCAGAGTGGTAAAAGGGTTCTGTAGGTGTGTCCACAGAATTGAATAAACCAGGAATGATCTCGAGAATCAATCCAAAGGACTTTGGTCCAGGCTTTCATATAGTCGTGATAACTATATGATGGAGGGTTATGGCGAATTGAAAACTTCTTCTCTGAGCATAACTCTTATTAAGCTCTCATCTCTCTCTCCCTCCCCCCCTCTTCCGCTTTCCGATGTAATCTTGTGCACCCATTAGTGATGGTATCAGAGCCTATTCAATAAATCATACATATTTTCTTTACACCTTTTTTCTTATCTTTCTGATAATCAATTTCTTTATAATTAAGAGATATCATAAGATCTCTTTAAATTAAATTTCTAAGGATAAAATTCAAGACTGCTAATCAGATTGCTAGTTGCAGCGTTGGTAAGCCAGAGGTGTTCCAGGCAGCAGATTGACGTAAGACCGTTGGTAAGCTGGGTGTTCCAGTTGTATGCAATCATGCAGGGAAGTTTCTCTATCCTTATCAATTTATTTTAATTTTGTCTTATGACATGTCTAAATTATTAAGAAAAATATATCTAAAGGAAAAGCAAAGAGAGATGTTGAAGAAAATAACATCTCAAACATAATAGGCGAACCAAATATCTTGTCCGCCAGAGGCAATGAAGAAATAAGGATAGCTCAAGTAGAAGAAGAACTCCAAAATTGGAGTATTCCAAAGGTAGATTTGAAGGAGATCTACTATCATAGCTCTTATAATTTTACTTCGAAAGACATCATCAAAACAGTAGAGAGAAATGTCTCTATTACTTCTAAAGCAGAAGCTTTTCATTTGTTTTCTGCATAATCTATTCTTAAATTCTGAGAAGAATTTAAGTATATACATCTCGGCTTAATCCAAGTAGCAGTAAAACCACTTTTTCGTCTTGGATTAAATGCTCCAATCCTCATCTCCTTAAGGGATGAAAGATTCAAAGAATATATTGATAGTCTGTTGGGTATCATAGAATCCAACTTGGAAAGTGGACAAGTATATTTCAATATTTTTCCAAATCATACACCCTCATCTTATCATCCTTAATGTTAAGAGTGAATTCCAAAGAACTAAAGATGGAAGAAAAGTCACTCTCTGCAGTGATCATCTTTAGAATGTGCTTCAAACTGATGCACATAAATTTATCACCTAGGGCTCTCAAATCCTCTCCCAGAGGCGAGACCATGATGATAGATGTCAATACAGAAAAATCTTCTATAAATATCCCAAAAAGGATACTTTGGGATCAAGTTACCTGGAAGACCAAATGGAGTCTAGAAGGAGCCTCCAAACCAACTCCTAAAAAGAAGACTCTATCTTATATAACAGAATTCGAAGATGGTAGAGTTGAAGTCAACTTTACTGACGAATCCGATCCTACTCCCAAGATCAAGAATTTCTTAAAACCTAGATCGAGTACTTCTCACTCAAGGACCGAGCTCCCAGAAAGAATTACTAGAAGTAATTCAATGAATATTAAGTTCTGAGACTTTGTGGACTAATTTTCAACTACGAAGAAGGACAAGGATCGCCCTCTCCAACCCAATCGGACATGGCAAAGACCGTCGAATTCAATTTGATAAACGTTATAATTTCAACGTTTAGTCCAAATATAGAAAAATTAAGAGCGGAATTCGAGTCGATTTCAACAGACACCGCAGAAGAACATTCTTCCGCGCTTACAGCGAAGAAAAACAAGAAGAATTCAAGGCTACTTGGAAACAAACTATGATAGAATTGGAAAAAGGCATCCCATTCTTTCATTGGTTTGCAAGACGCAAAGATTTCGAACAAAAACTTTGCCACATTAAACAATCTGTTTGGAAGACGGATAAAAGAGAAATCTTTTCACATTATCCTCCTCTAGAGGACATTATCTTTCAAACCAAATATGGACACACCATTACAGGAAGTCCATTCAAACAATTGGATGAAAAAGAAGCAGCGAATACCTCTCTAAAGGCTTCTCGTTCAATCCAAATGCAAAATAACTACTTGAACAAACTTCTTTCAACTATGGCTAACCAACTAGATAGAATAGAATAAGCAGTTCAAGACAACAAATCTAGGATTCCTATGAATTCGATAGAGGGATCATATCCTGAAATAGATCCCACAATTCCTCTGTTCAGACCTTTGGAAACTGAAACAGAAATTAAGTTGGTCTCAAAAGACCAAGACACGTTAGAAGAGATCAATAAGCTCATTGAGAAGCTCCACATCTCTTCCCCAAAAGCATCATCTTCTGCCCAGATTAATGTCCTAAACGGACAAGATGGTCTAATAGAAGAATTAATTCAATGAGTTAAAGGACTTTCACTCCTTACGAATGAAGTACAGGGTCTTGAATCTAATGAAGATTATCTAGAACAGATTCAAAGGATCCATAGACAAAGAAATGAGTTTCAAGGTCAAACGCGAAATTGGTATCCAAGGCCAACTTTTCCCAACATACAGCTCGAAGAAAAACACCTTATAACAAGAAGAACGTTTGACGGAAAATCCTTTGTTGAATGGAACATAGATGGATTATCCAAATATCAAATTCTCAATGTTCTTCACGACCTTCAAAACCAACAACGTTGAGGATCATGCAATCGCCCTTGCTCTCGCCACAGGATTCGCAGGGCAACTCAAAGGATGGTGGGATAATTTTCTTTCAGATGATGAAAGAAGGCAAGTTTTAACCCACACAAGTACTTCAATTAAAAGACGAGAGGTTAAAGTCGAAGGAGGTCCTTCTAATTGGGAACCTTCAGAAGTCACAGTACATGATGTTGTCATCACCCTTCTCTTTTTAATTTCAAAGCATTTTATTGGAGATCCACCTAGTCATCAACAAAGGACTGACATTTTATTGGAGATCCAGCTAGTCATCAAGAAAGGACTGATTCTCATTTGCAAAACCTTCGTTGTCCTACCCTCCAGGATTTCCGGTGGTACAAGGATACTTTCCTAACGACAGTATTTATGAGAACGGACTGCAACTCTCCTTTTTGGAAAGAAAGATTCGTTGCAGGCCTCCCAAAGCTCTTCGCAAAAAAACTCAAATTGAGTCTTGAAGAAAAATACTGAAGGAATATCCCTCGGGATTCCCTTACCTACAGAGAACTCATTAACTTTGTTGTCACAGAAGGTCTAAAACTATGTAACGAAGTTAAAATCCAAAACAAAATCTCTCATTATAAAGGAACAGAGAGAAAAGAACTCGGAGCCTTCTGCAAGCAGTACGGCCTCAAACAAGCTGAAGCACCTTCTCGTATTCAAAAGAGAAAGGCAAAGAAAGGAAACTTTGGAAGAAACTTTAGACCAACTAATAACCAACAAAGTTATTATCAAAAGGTCCCAAGTGAAAACAAAAGAAAGGATCACAAGAGGACGTTTAACTCTTCAAATAAACCTCCAACACGTGACCCAAAGAAAATCCAATGTTTCAAATGTCGTGTTTATGGACATTTTGCAAGTAACTACAAAATGAAAGCAAAGGTAAACCTGCTTGACATCGACGAAGATATCAAGCAAGAACTTCTCAATGTTTTCTTAACAGACCCAGAATTATCCGGAAATGAATTTTCTAAAGAAGAAGACAACCAAGTTATGACCATAAATGCCATTGAAAATCAGCTTGACTTCGACTCAAGTAATTATTCAACTAGTAGCTCAGACGAGGATGGTATACACGTCTGTTATTGCAATAATGAAAATAATAATAACAATTTTGCTAATGTTCTAATTGCAGACCAGGAACTCTTGTTTGAAGCAGTTAAAAAGATTGAGGATGAACAACTCAAAGGAACAATCCTCAACAGACTGAAAGAATCGATGAATCAGAATACACCAACAAAGGAGTCAGAGTTTACTCTTTACTCCATAAAAACGTATTCTCAAAATTCGAAGAACCAAGAGAAGCATTTGTTGCAGATCTTCAAAAGGAAATCAGAGACTTGAAGAAAGAAGTCTCAAGCCTAAAAAATTCTACCTCATCTTTTCAGGAAGAAACCCGAGGTGAAATTTCAAATTTATATTCTGAAATTGCATTCATTAGATCGTTTGATACTAACAATGCAGGTACTTTAGAAATCCAAAAGGAAGACGTCCTTGAATCTTCTGAATCTCATTCAGACGAAAAACTCCCCAAAGGAGAGGTCTTTGTCAATTCTATAACCCAAATTAGACTACAGAAATGGTATTCTATGATCACCCTTAGGATTAAAGACCATTCTATGTCAATGATCACTCTCATTGATTCGGGAGCAGACCAAAATTGTATTCTAGAAGGGATGGTTCCTTCAAAATACTTTGAGAAGACTACAGAGACTCTCAGAGGAGCAAATGGACAGTATCTTAATGTCCAACATAAACTGTCAAAAGCACATATTTGTAATGACGAAGTTTGTTTTATCAACACCTTCATTTTGGTAAAAAAAACCTTAGTCAGCCTATCATTTTAGGCACCCCGTTTATTACCCAGCTTCTCCCTATAAGAGTCAATGAAGATGGCCTCTTCTCTACCATCGCTAATAGGAAAATTTCTTTCAAGTTCGTTAAACCTCCTAGAACTCATGTGGTTAACATAATCCAAAGAAAGGAAAACCAAATAGCTTTCCTTAAGGAAGAAATCAGTTTTAAGAGAGTAGAGGAAAACCTAAAAAGCCCCCAACTCTCCAAAACCGAATCAAACAAGTCCAAACCAAAATAGAAAGAGAAGTCTGTTCCAACGACCCAAATGCCTTCTGGTCTAGAAAACAGCACATAGTTGGACTACCCTATGTCAAAGGATTTAATGAGGCCAAAATCCCTACCAAGGCTAGGCCCATACAAATGAACAGTGACCTCCTGGCCCACTGCAAATTAGAAATAGAAGATCTATTAAAAAGAAAATTAATTAGGCCCAACAAAAGCCCATGGTCTTGTGCAACCTTTTATGTTAACAATGCAGCAGAGTTAGAACGAGGTGTGCCTAGGTTAGTCATCAACTATAGACCCTTAAACTCTGTACTCCAATGGATCAAATACCCAATTCCAAATAAACAGGATCTGATAAAAAGAATTTCATCTGTAAAAATCTTTTCGAAATTTGATATGAAGTCAGGATTTTGGCAGATACAAATAGCAGAAAAAGATAAATATAAAACTGCATTTAATGTCCCTTTCGGACAATACGAATGGAATGTGATGCCATTTGGGCTTAAAAACGCTCCATCCGAATTCCAGAAAATCATGAATGACATTCTTAATCCTATTCATGAATACTCAATAGTCTATATAGATGACGTTCTTATCTTCTCATCTCATATAGAACAGCATTTCAAACATCTTTTTAATTTCTTAGAAATTATTAAGAAAAACGGTTTAGTCGTCTCTCAAAGAAGATTAAACTTTTCCAAACAAAAGTCCATTTTTTGGATTTGATATCCATTTGGGATTATTCAAACCCATTCAAAGGTCCATAGAGTTTACCTCTAAGTTCCCCGATCGAATCCTAGACAAAACCCAACTTCAAAGGTTCCTAGGATGCCTCAATTATGTGTCCGATTTCATCAAAGATCTTAAACCCATCTGCAAACCGCTTTTTCAAAGATTAAAAAAGCAACCCGCACTATGGACGGATAGGCACACGCTAGCCGTCAAATCAATTAAATCTTTATTCAGAAAGATTCCTTGCCTCAGCCTCATTGATGGACATCCAGCCTTATTATCAAGACTGACGCCTCAAACTTAGGATATGGAGGAATCTTAAAACAGTCAAAAGATAAAGTTGAATAAGTTATCAGATTTCATTTTGGAGTCTGGAATAGTACTCAATCCAATTATTCCATTGTTAAAAAAGAAATTTTGGCCATTGTTCTTTGTGTCCAAAAATTCCAAGGGGAATTAATTAATAAATCTTTTACTATTAGAATAGACTCAAAAGCTTATACTTTTGTCCTAGTAAAAGACGTCAAAAATCTTGTATCCAAACAGATCTTTGCCACATGGCAAGCCATTTTATCCTGTTTTGATTACCAGATCGTGCCTATAAAAGGAACGAACAATCCTTAGCAAATTGTCTCTCGAGAGAACATCTCTCTAAAGAAGTCCCTCCTTAGCTTTTCTCCTTTTTCTCCATGGGTGGTAGTAAGAAAAGCAAAGCAAATTCAGCCTCTCCCTCTTCCCGAGGAAAGGCACCTACCTCAAATATCCCTTCTCCCATGAAGGTCGATTATTACTCAATGACCGACGATGAAGGTTTCACCCCCATAACCAGAAACCGTCATAATAGAGGAATTCAGATTAATGAGCCTTCTGCTCAAGAATCTTCAACTCCATCTGAACCATCTACCTTTTCACAGGCCGTAACTCCGTTAACACGGTTTGTTCCTCAAGCCCCTATAAAAGGTTATGTCCAAAAGCAAACAACAGTCTTCGACTGTATAGTCGAGCTTGAATTCGAGGCTCCAAACAACAAAGAAATTGCTCTCAATGCCTTCTCAAAAGGTTTCAGTTTCTTGCCAGATACACCTCTTAAAACCAGAAAGTTTTATGAGTTGATCCTTATAGATTTGGGTTCTGCCGAAATTACCCATAATCCAGATTCAAGATCAGGATAGATTATCATGTTCTCAAAGCTAAAGATCTTCCGAGTTATAACTCCAACAAAGTGGAATCAAGAGTTATACACAGAGAAGAAGTTTTCAATTCGCCATAACCCTCTATCATATAGTTATCACGACTATATGAAAGCCTGAACCAAAGTCCTTTGGATTGATTCTCGAGATCATTCCTGGTTTATTCAGTTCTGTGGAAACGCCTACAGAACCCTTTTACCACTCTGGTTCGTTACCTGGTGGAGAACCTTCGGGTTTCAAAGAGAGATTCTTCCTGTTCCAATTCAAGAATCCTTTCATCATTTTTCAAACTATATAGCAAAAACTTCAATCCCTCCAGGATTAAGATTTGCAATGACCTTCCAAATTCCATGGATCGTCGCTTGGAATCAAGAAGTCAAAGATCTTTACAGTTTCAGAACACTCGTAAAGAATATTCAAGTCAAATGGTGGGAAAATTTTTCCTACAATCACGCTGATTTATCAGCCATCAAGCAGTGGTTTGTTAACAACGCACACCACCAAGATCCCACGTTGCTTCATCAACAAGAACTCGCAAAACAAAAATCAGCTTTAATGGCACGAATGGCTCAGGCCACCACTCAAGCTGACTTTGCAAAGATCGTTGCAGAAGCCGCCGCAAGCTCGTCTTGCCGCCCCAAAATGTCCATCAACAACATCTTCGGTTATTTAAAGTAATGTATATTGTACATCCTAAAATTAAAACTTGTAGTGTATATTTAAAGTAATATACAATATTTCAATAACAAAAAATACACTATAATGTAACTTTGTCTGGTATCTTGAAATAGTGAACTTCATAACATCATTAACCTATGAAAATAAAACTTTTGAATATTAAATGTCTTAAAATGATTGACCATTAAAAAAATATCATTAACCTATCAAAGTACAAATGAAGAGAAAAAAATTGTGATATAATATTACAAATTTTGTGATATAATATTTTAGATATTATTATATTGTATGCAATTTTATTTTAAAAAATATTTTGCGTAGTACACTAATACAGAAAAATAATAAACTGTACGTAATTAATAAAAAATATAACAACAATAAAAGAAAAAAAAATTACCTACAAAACCAGAAATGATATGCAAACGAATTTATAAAAAAAATGAAACTCTGATGAAATATAATGTTTAAAAATTAAAAAAAAAAACCCAACAAATCTTAAAAAAATATGGAGTATTAAAAATAAGAACGTCATTATGGAAGTTCATTGAAAAGAAAATAAAAAAATCTTCTTTCGCTTCGTCTGTTAAAAAAAATCAAATAATCCGAGAGAAAAAAAAGATTAAAAAAATTTTGAGCTGAAGAGAGAAATGACTAATGAAAACCCTAAAAATAACATAAAATGGTAAAAAAAAAAAAAAAGAATGGAGAGAAAAGTGAAGATTTAATCAAAAATCAAATCGAGGAAAAGATCCAACAAATCAGGAAATTTAAAATTGAGAGAGAAACAAAAACGCAAAAAAAAAAAAAGGAAATAAAGAAAAGGGTAAATCGGGTATATTTAGAATTACCAATATCATAATTAGGCAAAAAAAATTTTAAAAAGTAGATGAACTAAAAAGATCCGGTATATAGCAAGAATAGGCCATATATTGAATCATCCCAAATATAAATATGCCCAACTAAACCCATTATCAATAACTTCTCTTATCTTTTGCCCATGGAAATTGGACCACTTTCACTGAGATGCTATAATATCAACTGCCGTGCCGTCCATAATTTGTGTCCACATGTAGACAAATTGTTTAATATTTCTACTTCTTGTTATCCCATTTGGGAATTTTCTAAAACTTGGTGCTATTTATGTAATTTAATATAAATTAAAAATCTATGCAATGGATTTGAAAAGCTAAAGCACTAAGCTTGAGTTAATGTTACTTAAATTCCATTTTAAAAGAAGGGTAAAATGTAGGATATATCCCTATACTAAATTAATGATAAAATATACCCCTGCACTTTATATTTACCAATTTTATATACCCCTATGTTAACTAGAGGTTAAAACTAACCTTACGTTTGGAAAAAAAGAACACTTTCTTCCCATCATTGTTCCTTCATCACCAACATGACTACATTATTTTGCAGTTTCGATAGAAATGACGAATCAAATGTTAAAGGGCTTAAATTAAAAAAAAAAGTTGTATTGGAGATTAAAAATAGAAATTTGGGGTTGGAGAAAAATATATAGTGCTTTAGTTCGCCTGGATCCAACATCTGGTTTGTCGTCACCACGCCTTTTTTGAAAGTGGCGTAACTGATCTTTCATTTTGGATCTGCTTATGATTGAGTTTGCTTAATTATAATTGTATTTTTCGTATGTAATTAAATCACGTCCCTCTATTTTTTGTTGGAAGCGTATTCGTCATTCCCATCAAAACAACAAAATAGAGTAGTCATGTTGGTGATGAAGAAACGATATAATGAAAAGGTGTTTTTTTTTCAAACCTAAGGTTAGTTTTAACCCTTAATTAACATAGGGGTATATAAAGTTGAAAATTTTAAAGTGCAGGGGTACATTTTACTATTAATTTGTGTAGAGGTATATTTTGCAACAACTTAAAAGTGTAGGGGTGGATTTTTCCACTAAAAGAAAAGGAAATAAAGAAAAGGGTAAATCGGGTGTATTTAGAATTTATCATAATTAGGCAAAAAAATCTTAAAAAAATAGATGGACTAAAAAGATCTAGTATAGTCATAATAGGCTATATTCTAAATTATCCCAAATATAAATATGGCCAACTAAACCATTATCAATAACTTCTCCTCTTTGGACAACTTTCACTGAGATGTTATGACATCAATTAGTGACCTTCCATAATTTGTGTCCACATATAGAAAAGTTGTTTAATATTTCAACTTTCTTGCTATCTCATTTTGGAATTTTCTAAAACTTGGTGCTATTTATGTAATTTAATATTAATATAAATTAAAAATCTATGCCATTATTGAGAATCTCACGTCGGAAAGATGAAGAAAACTCACAAACTTTATAGGATATATAAGCTACTCTTTTCATTACCAATTGATTTTGAGATGAAACCACACCCCATGATATTAAAATGATATTAGAGCCCAACAAATCTAAATTGACATTCGGTTCAAAAATAGGATTCGACCTAAAGAATGATGAGCCCAAAATAGACACCATCTTGAAGGGGCATATTGACAATTCCACATCGGAAGATAAAGAGAACTTACAAATTTTATAAGATACACGAGTAGATTATCAATTAACTTTTAGATGGAACCCTATAATATTAATAGCAATAGATTTGAAAAGCTAAAGCACTAAGTTTGAATTAAAGTTACTTAAATTCTATTTTAAAAGAATTATAAGGAATGAGGGCCACGTCTTCGTGACATGTTTAATTGCTATTTGATTACGTTGGAATAACAATTTCGTAGTGCTCACTTTCTCCCATCTCAATTAAAAGGAAAATATTATCACCAATGATAAGATATTTATATCATCTCTATTATTTTTATAGATTTCAATTCTACACAAAGATTAAAAATTAAAATTAAAATATATATATATATATATATATTATTTTATTAATAAATTTATAAAAATGAAATATATTTTCAAGTGTCCGCTCTAATTAATTAAATTATTTTTTCTTTCATTATCAATCACATACACAATATCATCAAAATGTATTAATTTTTTTATTTAAAAAAATAATTTTATTGGGTAGTAAATTTTGATGTAATATTTATAAATATAGTATCCCTTAAAACTATTTATAAATGTAATAATTTTGACTACATTAATCATTGATTAACAATAATTAATGTGTGAATCAGTGATGCGTTTATTGTAAAAATATATAATTTAACGTTAATCATTGATTTACTCTCTAAAAAATTACTATATTTATAAATATTTTTCAAACACGATATTTTTATTTAGTAAATTTTTAAAAAAAAATTGTTAATCACTTTGAAAAATAATAACAAGCTCCATTCCATTCGATTCGTGCCAAATTAACAAAAGAATAGGAAAAAATAAAATAAAATAGGCTTGGTTTGGTTTGAGTCTTGAGAGAAGTTAATTAAAGAGCAATAGATCAAAATAGTATTTTTTCCCCTTTACTAGAAGATTCTTAGATTCGTACTTTAACTTTATTTTTTAAATCTTAAAGCAGTACAATTATTAATCAAGTGATTATATTAAATTTATGTATATATAATTATTATACTTGAATGATTACTTATGTTGTGGGGTGAAATTGGATTACACGTGGAATTTTACAACTTGACAAAAATTGGTCCAGAACACTTAGCCATCAAAACCAAGGGTAAAAGCACCTGGTCCAAGCACTGGTCCCCCCACAAGCACTTGGTCCGAAGCACCTGGTGTAAAGCACTGGTCTCAAGCACTCGCTCGACCAGGTGGTACCTAGGCATAAAGTCCATGCAGAAAAGAACTGCCTGCCGCCCCTCCAACACGGACCAACACATTTAAACCGATTTCAAGCGTCCATTTAGAAAGCGACACGCGTCCTGGAAGGCCACAATCCAGAAGCCCCATGTAATAGTCATGTCGACACGTGTCAGATGATGTCATCAACATATTCTCCTATAAATAGGAGAAGAAACTCATTCATTAGGTAACTAATCTCTACTACTTACTTCCCGGCACATTAGGCTTTGCCTGACTTAAGCATCGGAGGGTGTAATAGCCTTCCACCACATCTGTCTTTTCCTTTCCTATCGCAGTACCCACGAGAGCACGCCGTGGAAGCGCCGCACTACCTCCGACTCATCTCATAAATTAAGTTCGTTGCCTACGTGGAAGCCATCCATTTTTAGGTAACAACACCTTACAAATTTATTTCTTCATTCGACAACAAAACCTAGTTTATAAACTTATTCATTAAAATTGAACCGTACAAATTTAGAACATACCAATTAAAATCTTCTCCTTTATATTTTGTTTGTAGGGCAAAATGCAAATAATAGCCAATGGTTTGGTGAATGATTGAAAAATGAAAAATTTATATCTTATAGTTCCAAAATTATTTAATTTGACATCTCTCACTTTAATTTTCTTTTAGTCATAATTTTTTATTTGAATTCCGATTTGGATGATTCAAAAGGTTATAAAATTCTTTTTCGTCCTCTACGTTATGACCATTTCAAAACTTTAAAATCATGAATAAATAAAAAATGACCATCATAAAAAATATTAGATATGATTGAACTCATATACTTATTTACTATTGTTTAAAAAAAAAATAGTTTAAAGGTTTAAATTGATGAAAATAAAAGTTCAATATTTAAATTGACATTACCCTATAAAATTAAAGATATAAATTAAAAAAATTTCGTAAATTTTATTTGATCATTGGATGTGTATGTAGCCTTAATAAAAAATAATATCTAAAACTTGGACAAAAATATTTTGAGTTTGATTCAGAATCTACAATTGAAGCTTTCCTTTGATAATATTTTTTTTCTTTTCATATAAGGTTATTTACTATAACTTTTTACTTTTTTTTTTTTTGTGTTTTTTACTTTTTTTTTTTTGACATTTATCAAGAACACTTACAAATTCTTAACCAAATTTCAAATAAAAAAAGATTTTTGAACACTACTTTTTTCTTAATTTCTAAAGTTTAGCTTGCATTTAAATTAAAAATAAATTCAATAAATAGATTAAAAAACAAAAATGAACAAAGCATCCCTAAACAAATTTACTTTGAATTAATTATTATTATTATTGTGGGGGATACCATCAATGATAAAGCTTAGCGTTATATTGATAGAAACAAAGCAAAAAAGGCAACTTTTTCTCTTTCTTCTAATAATTGAAAGACACACAAAAGCTTAAAGGCTATGGTGGTCAATGCATGGGATGCAATAATTACAAAAGTTTTTAAAACAAAGCTTCATTCTATACACATGTTTTAGAGCATTCTTTTATCCCTCCATGAAAATAAAACACACATCACTACTTAATTAAAACTGTATTAACAAATTTAAATGAAATAAATGAAATATTTTTATGGTTTAATCTTAGAGCAATATTGGTCAATATAATTCTTGGAGGGAAGAAATATTTTGTTGTCAGCTTCCTCAGCCATCTTCCACAATGAGTATTGTCCATATTCCCATGGGGGAGAAGCCATTGGAGGACAATTGAATTCATCACAAATTGGTTTTATTACACTTTGATCAATGTCTCTCCATATATCATCCATTGAGTAAAAGAATCCCTTATCTTCTTTTTCTTCTTCTTCTCGATTTTCATTTCGATCGTCACCGTGTCCACCGGTGTCGTAGAAGCTTTCTTCTCCGATCTCCATCGACGGTAGAGAGTCGACGGTGGGATTGTTTGAGGCCAAAGAACAGTTGGAGGAAGAATTAGATGGAGACAGTGTGACCCTTTTCTTCTCTTGAGCCATCTTCCTCATGTGGGTTCTCCAAAAATTCTTTATCTCATTGTCAGTTCTTCCAGGTAACTTTCTAGCTATTCTTGACCATCTATAAATTATCAACACTCCAAATCAAGATTCTATCAATCTAAAATTAGTAAATTATAAATAAAATATTCCCTTCTATATCGAGAAAGACTTAGATGCCCCCAGGAAGCATCCTACAGATGTGCCACATATAAATAAAAAGGAAAAAAATAAAAAATAAAATAAAAGTGAGATTTTTTTCTTCGGTATATATGTGGCACCATCCCATTAGAGGGATGCTAATATGAGTGCTTTCTTGGGAGTACCTAAGTTTTATCCCTATTACTTATGGAAGGAAGCTAATCTAAGAGAGTAATATTAAAAAAAAAATAATAATAAATAATTGTCTCTCCGGATTGATTAGAGCACTCACGTCTCCTCCTAATCAGTCAAGAGCGTGCGAACTGCTCATATAGTAAGTAGAAAACAGTACTAACAGGCTAGTAGGTAAGTTTTATTTATAAAAAAAAGCCTAAAATGTTGGAAATAATATATAAAAAAAGTGAAATGAATTAGAGGAGAATGATCAAACCTATTGCCCCATTTGGAATGAAGTTCAAGAACAAGAAGTTCTTCTTGAGGAGTCATTTTGCCTCTTTTGAGACCAGGATGAAGGTAATTAACCCATCGCAATCTACAACTTTTGCCAGTTCTTTTCAAACCTACAAACCAAAATTTAATTTAACCAAAGGTGGGGTTAAAGGGCATGCGGCTACCTTAGGTGCCGTTTGGTAACATTACTGTTTCTTTTTCTTCTTCTTTTTTCTCAATAAAAACGAGAAAATTAGAAAGAAAAAAATGATTACCAAACATGTTTATGTTTTTTTTTTTTAATCAAAAAAGAATCAAGAAACGGAAACGTTATCAAACGGGCCCTCTAACCCTCCAATTAGTTTTTTTTTTAACCCTACCTATCACTTTTGTACTCGCCCTCCAACCTTCAAACCTGATACTTTTGCTATGAAATCCCATCGCCGATCTCCAAATAACCCTACAAAGCACACCAGTTGGAAATCTTCTTGTTCTGTCCATGGCCCTTTTCTGATACTTTCTTCTTCTTGAACCATCTTTTTTTCTTCTCTCTCTATTTCTCTACTATTTTCTTTCTCTCTCTCTCTTTCTTTTGTTGATTCTTTTTCTATGGGGACCTTTGGGTGTCTACTAGTGATATATTTATATAAGCTAAAGTCTATCATTGTGGGAGAAAGGTTAGGCCTAATTAATCTTCTTTTTGTCATTATAAAAATAATATATTTTAGTTATCTCCACTAGGTTGATTTGTAAACTCAAAAATTGATCTGGGGATATTTGTCGGTATAGTTTGGTTTGGTTTGATTTGATTTGATTTGTTTTCTCACGAAATTATTGAAACTGAGCGGTTTTTTTAAAGAAATAGTACCGGAAAGAACTAAATTAATTGGTTTGGTTTGGTTTGGTTCTATGCTTCCATTTGTTTTTTTTTTTCCTTCCAATTATTCTAAAATATATGTACATAAATGGAGTATATGTGTAAAGTTTATTAAGAATACATACAAATTAATTTCAATAAATTAATCTTTTTTCAACTAAATATTACTAAAAATTTATTATCAATATTAACATAGTTCAAGTGGGTTAGGTATTTCCTCGCTTCCCATGAGATTAAATGTTCATGTCTTCCATACTCTAATTTGATGTAATATATGAAAAAATCTTAAATATTGTACAATATTTTCTCTAGGTGAAATATTGAAAAAATGGGACAGTTGTTTAATACTCACGCTTATTAAAATAAAAATGAGCTTCTTCCTCGGAATATTATTTTGTAGTGCATGCCTATGCATCTTAGAATGGAGACCCGTTTTATATGCAATTCATGCCATCAATTTAAAATTCTAATTAGTGTGAAATTAGTTAATTATTTATAATCAAATCATATGTTGATGTAACTTTCAATACCATTAATTATACCTCCTTGTGACTATATGCATCCACTTGCTTATCCTATATAATAGTTAATCAAAATTTAACTATTTAATTAAAGTAGCATGAACATAGCTCAATTGGTTAGACGCATATTCTCTTACCTTGAGTTGAAGGCTCTAGTCTTCCCTCCCACGTTGATGTAATAAAAAAAAAACTAATACTTTAGTTATCTCTACTAGGTTGATTTGGACGAATTGTAAACTCAAAAATTGATTGTGGGTGATCTTGTCGGTATGGTTTTGGTTTGAATTGGTGTTTTCTTAATGGAATTATTGAAACTTAAAGGTTTTTTTAGACGGATTATTGAAAATAACCGAATTAATTGGTTTGGTTTAGTTTTATGCATCATTTGTAACTTTTTTTAGATGTTACATCAAATTGAGGGATGAGAAAACTCAAACCTTCGAGCTCATGGAACTTAAATCTTAAATATTGTACAAGATTTTCTTTTTGAAAAATGGGACATTGTTATTAAAATAAAATTGAGCTACTTCCTAGTAATATTATTTGTAGTGCGTGCCTATGCATTTAAGGATGGAGAGACTCTTTTCATATATATGCAAGTCACGTCATCCATTTTAGTTAGTGTGAAATTTTTTATTTATCTAATCTGAAGATTGATATGTTGATGTAACTTTAATTACCATTAATTATGCCTCCTTGTGACTATATGAATTCATTTTTTTTAATATAAACATTACATTCAATTAAGAGAGGGGATGATCGAACCTTTGATCTCAAAGAAGGAAGCCGGTATTTGAATACTTAATCTATATATATTTTTTTTTCTTTTTTTAACTATATGCATCCACTTGCTTATTTTTTTTAATATTTAATCAAAACTTAACTATTTAATTAAATGATTGATAAACATGCTATTGTAATATAGTTTTCTTATAATCTTCAAATTACTACTGTACTTGGATAAGATATCGTTTGATAACCATATTGTTGTTTGTTTTAGTTTTTATTTTTGAAATTTAAAATTGTTTGATAATTAATTCAATTTTTCAGTTTTTAGATTGTGAAAATGTTTTTAAAATTAAAAATAAAATTCAAAAACCAAAAAGTAGTTTTTTAAAACAGTTTTTGGTTTTTATTTCTGTTTAGAAAAATAAAAACCATTTTTTTACCAAACATGTTTGGATTTCTATTTTTCAAAAACAAAAAAAATAATTACCAAACCATCATTACTTTTGTTTTTGTAAAAACAGTAAACCAAAAATAAAAAAAGAAAATGGTTATCAAACGAGATCTAAGATCTAAAATTGTGAATATCCATATTAACAATTCTGCTATTGATTTTGATGTTCAATTTTAATTAATTTATTTTTTATAAACAATTTATTTGTTCTATAATCCCTATTTAATTAGAAATGTTTTTGAAACCTAAATATTCACTAGATCATATTCCTATATATTGAATCTTATAAATAATAGGAGTATGTTTTAAGAAGAAATGGACAAAGAAATTTACAAACAAAAAGCTTAAAAATAAATGTAATATGTCCCCATGTGAAAGCAGATATTTTGTCCATTACCCAATAGGGTTAGTGTTTATCTTAATCAGAGATAGTGCTGCTTTGTTTTGTGTGGGGATTCAATAAAATTAAAAGTATATATTCAGAAAGCATAAGGATAAAGAAAATTGTAAAAAAAGACAAAAAGGAATTAGCTCATTCCCCCAATTGGATAGAAAAGAATATAAATTTCAAAAAAATTGAACCCAAAGCCAAGACTTAATTTTCCCTCTTCTTTTCCTTTCCATTTAGGAAAAATATTGATCCTATAATTAAAATGCCTTTCAGCCATGTTGAATGGCCAGTTTCTATATAAGATCCAATTCTTATTATAAGACTAAAAAAATGTTTAAGCTTTTGAAAAAAATAAAAATTACTCAAATGATATATTTTAGATATTTATTTATACTTCTGTTATTATTTTTAGTTTTTTTAATAGCAGATTTATTATTAAAAGGTTATTGAAGTCAAGTCAATAAATTATTGAATAAAAAAAGTTTTAATTTATAAAAACTCATAGAATACAATATTCAACAAAAAACAATAATAATTGTATTATAAATCAACAGTTCAATAATTAATTGAATTAGAAGTAATATATCATTTTAATACATTTTTAAAAGTTGTGCTATTTGAGTAAGATTAGTGGAAATTTAGGTTGAGAAATATCATTTTCGAAATTATTAAAAATATTTACTATTTTTAAAATGATTCATACAAAATGTATCAACTATTGATATTTTTCAAAATAATATTAGGCTGATAACAAATCTAACATAATTGAGATCTATTATACTAAGAGTGGTAGTCCACGATAGTAATCAAGATTAATTGTTAGACATTTTTTATTATGTTTTCATTTATAAGTAAGGAGCAATTTCAAATATGTTAAATTTTTTTTTATAATATTTACAAATTTATTAAAAAAAAATATTTATAAAAGTGTTTGAATTTCAAAGATTCAAAATATATCAATCAATCACTATTAGTATATCAGTGAACTATTAGTATATTAATGATAGTTTATTAGTCAATCATTAATAGTCTATCACTGATATACTTGCCTTTTACAATTCTAATATTTTTGTAAATATTTTTTTTTCAAACAAATTTGTAAATATTTCACCCAATTATAACATTCATGAAAATTTCCCTATATAGCATACTGAGGAGTGTATTTTTTTTAATTAGTGGAAATATAAATTAATTAATATCAGTTAATAAACCAATGACATATATATTGTTAAAGGACAACGGGTCTCCACAACTCTACATTTGTAGGCCCGTATGACTTTGCTTTTGGTTTCACCCAAAAGGCTTCATACCAATATGAAGATGTGTCATTTCCCTTATGCACCTATGATCATCCCTTCCCGCATTCCAAAAATCTTCCTCTCAAACAAATATTCACTGAGCCTCTCACAACTCTATCTTGGCCAACTCCCTTTCTCCGGAGCGCACCTCCTATCTGATAGAGTCCACACCACGAATTGGGTCTCCGAGGCTCCTCACTTTGATCACGATATCCAAGGATTCCATCCACATGGTTTAGGATCGAGGCATGACCTTGATACCACCCGTGAAAGGACAACGGGCCTCCATAATCTCCACATTGGTATGATATTGTCCACTTTAGGTCTATGTCTGTATGACTTTGCTTTTAGTTTCACCCAAAATGTCTCATATCAATAGAGATATACATTTCACTTTATACACCCATAATCATCCCCTTCCCTAACTTATGTGAGATTTTGTTCGCACTCCAACACACATGTATATATATATAAATAAGTTGTCAACCCTTTTTGTGGTTATTGTTTTTTGTTTTTTAAATTAGATAAGTGGGTTTTGCTTTACCAGAATTAAGCAGGACCAAAAACACCATCAATATCTAAATATGTACTAAAAATAAAACAAAATTAAAAAGAAAAGAAAGACCTTTGTTTATTTACTGTTAATTTGACTGACAGCTCGCATGGGTTGTATATTATAATAAGAAGATCGTGGAGTTTGGCCATCACATGAGCTTTGTGGTTAAGTTAAACCTATTTGCGTTTGGAAAAACAGTGAATTAGACATTGTATAGTTTGCATTTAAATAAACTAATTATATATTTTGAAATAAAAAAAAAATATAGATTTTGAATTGGTGGATGACTTTCTTGGGCTTCAAAAGCGAATATTTTTATATGGTTGTATATGAAGGATTCAAAACCTTTGGAAAGCATGTTTCACAGATTTTTGAAGCCATGGAGCGGAGCCAGAAGTTTTTTTTTTTTTAAAGAAAATTGCATAGAGTTAATTTTAAGAAATAAAATGAGATAAATTATATTAAAATATCAAATTTTCACCTAAAAAATTTCGATTTTTACATATATTTTTTCTTAAACTAAAATTTCAATTTTTCACCTAACAAATTTCAACTATTACTAAAACAGTTTGTAAAGCAAAGAGGAGACATAAAAGAATAAAGGGAAGAAATGCTTTCAGCACACTTATTTTACTGAGGCACACAAGGATTGTATTAATAGGGAAGAAAGATTACACGTGGCTAGCCTTGATAGGTGAACCAATAACAGAAAAAAGAAAGGGAAAACTTGAAGAGAAAGAAAGAATTAACAAACTATTATCAAGCTAATAATGAAACTAATAATGGAAAGTTAATCTTTGTCAATTGTCTTATCATTCCCCTGCAAATGAATAGGCAAAGACTGCACTGTGAGCTTGGAACTAAGATTAGAAAACGATGAGAAGTCAAAGGTTTTGTCATGATATCGGCTAGCTAGTCTTCATGGAACATATTGGACAAGAAGTTGATTGCTGGCAACCTTTTTCCGAATAAATCAATCTCAATGTGTTTACTTCTATTGTGCATAACTGGATTGGCTGGTACGTGAATTGCACTGATATTGTCACATAGAAGAAGTGGGAGGATAAGTCAGTGAGAAACCAAATTCAAGAAGAAGTGATTGTAACCATAATAATTCGGGAGCAACATTTAAAAGACCACGATATTCAGACTCTGCTCTTGAACGAGAGACAACTCGTTGTTCTGTAAAAGACCAAGAGATGAGGTTATTGGTAAGAAAATTGCAAAAGCCACTTGTGCTTCTTCTATCATCAGGACAAGCTACCCAGACCGCATCAGTATAGCAAGTAAGGGATTATGATGGAGAAGCAGTGAATGATAAACCATGATAGTTAGTGTTTTTAAGAAAACTCAATATGCGTTTGTGAGCTAACCAATAGATGTATGTAGGTTTATGAAGAAATTGACAGACTTTATTTATAGCAAAGCTAAGATCGGGATGAGTTATTGTGAAATATTGGAGAGCTCGAACAATACTGCGATATAAAGTTGGGATCATCAAGAGGTTCACCATCATTTATGTATAACGGATTGTGTATGGCCATGGGTGTTGGGGTTGGCTTACAATCAGACATAGAAGCCCTATGAAGAAGGTCCTTAATGTATTTAGTTTGAGAAAAATGCATACTATTGTCTTGAAAGTGGATTTGAATGCCCAAGAAAAAGGACAATGGACCAAGATCTTTTAGTTTAAATAAGATATTCAATGAGGTAATGAATTGTTGGATGAGAGAAAAAGAAGTCCATGTAATGATAATATCATCTACATAGATGAGAATGACAATGAACTCCCGACCTTTCTTGTAGTAGAATAGAGAAGTATCAGATTTTAAAGAATTGAAGCCCTATGACAGCAAACAATGGCTTAACTTGTTAAACCAAGCTCATGGACTTTGTTTGTGGCCATATAAAGCCTTGCAAAGTTTACACACATGAGTGGGCGTAGAGGAATGAACAAAACTCCGAGGTTGAGCTATATAAACAGCCTTTTCCATATCACCATTTAAGAATGCATTGTGTACATCTAGTTCTTTGATGTCCCATTTGTGAGAAAGAGAAAGACTGAGAAGAATTCGAATGGTGGTTGGCTTTACAACGGGGTTGAATGTTTCAAAATAATCAATTCCATACGATTGACTGAAGCCCTGAGCCACCAGACGAGCCTTATACCTTTCAACTTCTCCATTTGGCTTAAGTTTGATTCGATATACCTACTTGCAGCCAATTAATTTGCAATTAAGAGGGGATGGAACTAATTCCCAAGTGTTGTTATCCAGGAGTGCCTGATATTCCTATTTCATAACTTCCCGCCATTGAGGAATGTGAGCAGCTGCCTTATAAGATGAAAGTTCTTGAGAGCAGGGATATCAGTCTTACAGAGCCAAGCTTTAGGCTTAAAGATGCCAACTTTGGCCCGAGTGATCATTGGATGAGTGATAGAGGCTGTAGGTGCAAAAGAAACAGGAGAAGGGGAAGCCTGATGCTGTATATCAGCTGAAATGTTTGGTGAAACTGAGGTTGTGGAGGAGGGGGTGACAGGTTGAGATGGCAATAATGGAGAACTAGTGGATGATATTGATGGTGTGAATGGTACTGAATTAGTTGAGGAGGATGGAGCAGAAGTATGGATAGAGTGAGGCTGTGAAGGAGTGGGAATTGGGAAAGGTAGAGGTTGAGGAAGTATGTAAGAATGTGGAAAAGATGAAATATCATAGTGAAACTGCTGGATGGAAAGAAGATGGGTTAGAATGGATGAGTAAGGAAAGTAATGTTCATTGAAAATTACATGTCTTGACAAATAGACCCTGCCTGAAGTTGGTTCCAGACATAGATAACCTTTGTAATTGGAGTTGTAGCTAAGAAATATACATTGTGTACAACAAAATTGGAGTTTATGCTTGTCATAAGGACGAAGATAAGGAAAGCAGGCACAACCAAACACCTTTAGGAGCTTATAATCAGGGTGTGTATAAAATAGAAGGTAGTAAGGAGAGGTGTTTGATTGGACAGGAGATGGAAATCGATTAATTAAATGTATGGCTGTTTGAAAGACATAGGTCCAGAAGTATGAAGTAGTTTGGAATGTGCAAGCAAAGATAGCCCCATTTCTACTACATGTCTGTTCTTTCTCTCTACTCTACCATTTTACTGTGGTGTATAAGGATATGATATACGATGGTGAATGCCAAGGTTAGCAAGCAAAGAAGATAGGCCATAAAACTCACCTCCCCAGTCTGTTTGAATGGACTTTATTTTGCAGTCAAATTGTGTTTCCACCATTTTCTGGAAATGATTAATGTTAGGAATGGTGTCCTAGAACTTGTAATTATTTAATAATAATGATTTATTAAGAATAAATTAAATAAATAAACATAAGTTCTTTATATTATCTAGATTCATTCAATTAATGATATTAGGAATATATGGAAATATATAAATATCAAACATTCAAATAGTAAAACCCTAAGTCACTCTTATGAAATCACGACTTAGTATGTGAGTCATACGAGAGGATTAAAGTCGAGATGAGTAACTTAAACGTGTCTACGATGAAACGGATAACGTTTGGGAACCTTATCCTGGTAACCTGTTGATAGCTTCACATTTTGTTTATAGACAAATGATCAAATCCCTGATCATTCATGTGGGAGACATGAAATGGAAGTATCATATGCAATGTTGATTGTATAAGACAGGACCACGATGTTCGATCAAATTTCTCATTAGTACCGTTTTACGAGAAATAATCGAACATCAAACTAAGTTTATCAACCAGGTGATAGATCTCAATCCTGAGTGAAATGGACTCCTATTTGTGGAGTTATGTTCTTTGATTCACATAGTTGAGAAGCGATCTGTAAGAACGCTCAATACACTCCTGTTTTGGGAACATGACTAGATAAGTAGCTGGGAACTCATTTTCACGAGATGGAATTCATAACTTTCCTATAAATTAACGGTATCAGTGCGATACCTAAACTTTTTAGGAACTTTAGGAAACTCCCTTGATGTACTGATTCGAGACATGAACAAGTGAAGTCACGACTTCTATTGATCACAGAAGTATCTTATCTCTAGTTTGACTAAAGATAAAGTTCATTGGAGAATCAGCGGGAACACAAGGATAAAGCGGCAATTACAGGGGCAAAACGGTAAATTTATCCGCCTGTAATTATGAGGGTTCCACGTGAAAGATATATCACATATATAAATAATGATAAACTAAATGGACATAACTCATCTATAGTGAGGGGAGTTCAGCTATGAATCTATAGTGGAATTATTCATAGTTAGATAATAAGTAATTAACTGATTATGTGTTAATCACTTAATTGACTAATTATTAAGCCCATGATCTATAGGTCCATCAGGTCCCTATGCTAGCCCAAATATCGTAGTCGCGAAATCAAGTAGAAGAAATGGAAATTTTAAGTAAAGTGAATTACTTAAAATAGGCAATATTAATTGTTTAAATATTGAGTATATTTAAACGGTAATTAATATAAATATTATTAATTGTTTAAATAATGAGTTTATTTAAACATGAAATTAATAATGAAATATTATTAATTATACATTATTAATTATTTAAATATTGAGTATATTTAAATGGTAATTAATAATTTGAAATTAATTAACAATTATTAATTGTTTAAATAATTATATTTAAACGGAAATTAATAATTAAAATTAATTAAACTAATAATAAAATATTGTCAATAAAATTATTAATTAAATAATGAGTTTATGGAAATTAATAATTATAATATTTATTATTAATTATTTAAATAATGAAAATTATTTAAATGGAAATTAATAATTAAATATAAATTGGATAATATTTAGTCGGGAGAAAATATTAATATTATTAATTGTTTAAATTAAATATTTTATTTAAATGGTAATTAATAAATAAATTAATTAAGTTGGACTTATTAATTTAAGAGAGAATTTCAAGCCCAATTGGATTAATGAACCCAATTGGAATTGGCCCAAAATAATTAATTAAATAAATTGTATTTATTTATTATTTTATGATGATAAAATCGGCCATGACATGTATTTTGAGGAGATAATTGTTTGAATTATATCCTAAAATAATTACATAGATTTATTTACCCAAGATAAATAAAAATAAAGAAAATAAAATAATCTCCTATTTATCCAAGGCATTTTCGAAATTGCTAGATAAAAGAAAGAGATAATCTTTTTTTCTTTTTGTATTTATCTCTATAGATTAATCCTAATGTGATTAGGATTCCTTTCATAAATCACAACAATTTAATTCCACAGAAAGTTGGAACTCTCTCTTCCCTTCTCCCCCTATAGCCGAAATTCCCTAGTCATTATTTGGAAGAAAATATTTTTCTTCTTCCCAATTTCTTCTTAAGTTCGATCCCACAATCGGATTTCGTTTGATCGATCGGGATATAGCGTAGAAGATCCGGTGTTGCTGAGGATTTGATGCTGTAAAGAAACCTCCAACCGATTCTCCATTAATCAGTCAATGTAAGTTCCGGTTTTAATTTTTTGAAAATAAAGCATGAATCTACATGTTCTTCATCTTTTTATCACAAATTGCATGATATTAATAGATCCTAAATTAAATGTTAATTTGTGTTACTAAATAAATTCCGCTAATTTAGTAAATCATCCCTTTAGTTAAAATAGTCATGAGTCTCATTTTTTTGTTTGAAGCAAATATAACCATGAATATCCAAAGTAATCATCAATAAATAGTAGAAAGTATTTTGCTCCATTGATTGAAGAGATATGAGATGGACCCTATAAGTCTGAGTGTACAAGAGCAAATGGTGTGGAGCTAATTCTAGAAGAACTACTAAAAGGTAATATGTGGCTTTTGGCCATTTGACAACAGTTAGAAAATTCAAAGTGAGGCTCTAGAAAACTGGACAAATTGCAATGAGATAAAACTTGATTGACAACTGAAGGGGCAGGATGGCCAAACATGTAGTGTCAGACAGTGGGGAGTTGAAGAGCAGCAGTAAAAGAAGAAGCTTGAGTGAAATTTCACAAACACTTTATTATCATAGGATAAACGAGCAATGTTGATTAATTGATTATAAAGGGAAGAAATATGTAGCCCAAAATTCAGTTTGAGAGGTGAGGAAGAGCAAAAAACAGCATGGCCACTATGAGAAGTAGGAGAAAACATACTACCAAGCATGACTTGCTTTTGGCCGTAATAAGGGGCAGTGTTGGTGAGGGAATTAAGGGATGGTGTCATATGATGTGTTGCATCAGAGTCAAGCAATCAGTCTTGGTCAGGATGATAAATGGTAGGATTATGAGGTTGAACTGAGGTTGGACTGTATAGAAGGGTAGACAGGAAAGGTTGGTGGATTGGGGAAAGGACAATGTGATGGTGAGGATAGAAAATGATTCTGAAAGATGAGAGCAATAGTCATATTAGCTTGAGATTGATGGACTGGTGGTATTATGGGGCTAGTCGCGGCCATATGAGCTTAGGGACGATGAAGATGAAGAATAGGAGGATATCTCTCTTTATTATCTTTATCATAGCAGACAAGAGGAATCTGTCCCATTTTAGTACAAATCTGGCATTGGGGGGGATTAGAAGATCTGGGAGGCCATCTTGGATTTAAGTTGGATGAACCATATGGTCTAGTAGTGGAATCAGAGGATTGTGGGCGAGGAGCATAGGTTTGATCTGGGTTATGATAAGGATAATAAGGGGAGGAGGGTTGTGAGGATGATGAGGGAGAAGGTTGTTAGGAATGGTGTCCTAGAACTTGTAATTATTTAATGATAATAATTTATTAAGAATAAATTAAACAAATAAACATAAGTTCTTTGTATTATCTAGATTGATTCAATTAATGATATTAGAAATATATGGAAATATATAAATATCAAACATTCAAATAGTAAACCCTAAGTTACTCTTATGAAATCACGACTTAGTATGTGAGTCATACAAGAGGATTAAAGTCGAGATGAGTAACTTAAACGTGTCTACAGTAAACGGATAACGTTTGGAAACCTTATCCTGGTAACACTGTTAATAGCTTTGCATTTTGTTTATAGACAAATGATCGAATCCTGATCATTCATGTGGGAGACATGAAATGGAAGTATCATATGCAATGTTGATTGTATAAGACAGGACTACGATGTTCGATCAAATTTCTCATTAGTACCGTTTATGAGAAATAATCGAATATCAAACTAAGTTTATCAACCGTGATAGATCTCAATCCTGAGTGAAATGCGGCCTCCTATTTGTGGAGTTATGTTCTTTAATTCACATAGTTGAGAGCGATCTATAAGAACGCTCAATACACTCCTGTTTTGGAAACATGACTAGATAAGTAGCTGGGAACTCATTTTCATGAGATGGAATTCATAACTTTCCTATAAATTAACGGTATCAGTGCAATACCTAAACATTTTAGGAACTTTAGGAAACTCCCTTGATGTACTGATTCGAGGCATGAACAAGTGACGTCACGACATCTATTGATCACAAAAGTATCTTATCTCTAGTTCGACTAAAGATAAAGTTCATTGGAGAATCAGCGGGAACACAAGGATAAAGCGATAATTACAGGGGCAAAACAGTAATTTTATCCGCCTGTAATTATGAGGGTTCCACGTGAAGGATAATATCACAGATATAAATAATGATAAACTAAATGGACAATAACTCATCTATAGTGAGGGGAGTTCAGCTATGAATCTATAGTGGAATTATTCATAGTTAGATAATAAGTAATTAACTGATTATGTGTTAATCACTTAATTGACTAATTATTAAGCCCATGATCTATAGTTCCATCGGGTCCTTATGCTAGCCCAAATATCGTAGTCGTGAAATCAAGTAGAAGAAATGGAAATTTTAAGTAAAGCGAATTCCTTAAATAGGCAGTATTAATTGTTTAAATATTTAGTTTATTTAAACATGAAATTAATAATGAAATATTATTAATTAGATATTATTAATTATTTGAATATTGAGTATATTTAAATGGTAATTAATAATTTGAAATTAATTAACAATTATTAATTGTTTAAATAATTAATTTTATTTGAACGGAAATTAATAATTAAAATTAATTAATTAATAATAAAATATTGTCAATAAAATTATTAATTAAATAATGAGTTTATTTAATGGAAATTAATAATTATAATATTTATTATTAATTATTTAAATAATGAAATTATTTAAATGGAAATTAATAATTAAATATAAATTTGATAATATTTAGTCAGGAGAAAATGTTAATATTATTAATTATTTAAATAAAATATTTTATTTAAATGGTAATTAATAAATAAATTAATTAAGTTGGACTTATTAATTTAAGAGAGAATTTCAAGTCCAATTGGATTAATGAACCCAATTGAGATTGGCCCAAAATAATTAATTAAATAAATTATAATTTTTTTATTAATTACTATTGTAATTTTCGGCCATCATGGTTATTTTGAGGAGATAATTGTTTGAATTATATCCTAAAATAATTACATAGATTTATTTACCCAAGATAAATAAAATAAAGAAAATAAAATAATCTCCTATTTATCTATGGCATTTTCGAAATTGCAAGATAATGGAAAGAGATAATTTTTTTTCTTTTTGTATTTATCTCTATAGATTAATCCTAATGTGATTAGGATTCCTATTTTCCTATAAATAGGAGGGTTGGGTTATTCATAAATCACACAATTCAATTCCATAGAAAATTGGAAATCTCTCTCTCCCTTCTCCCCTTAATGCCGATTTTGCTTAGCTATTGGGAAGAAAATATTTTTTCTTCTTCCCAATTTCTTCTTAAGTTTGATCCCACAATCGGGTTTCGTTTGATCGATCGGGATATAGCGTAGAAGATCAGGTGTATCTAAGGATTTGATGCTGTAAAGAAACCTCCAACCGATTCTCCATTAACTACTCAATGTAAGTATAATTGATTTTAATTTTCGAAAATATAAGCATGAATCTACATGTTTTTCACAAATTGCATGATGTTAATAGATCCGTTATTAAATGTTAATAAGTTTACTAAATAAAATTCCGCTAGTTTAGTTAATCATCCCTTCAAAGGTGTGCTAGTTGTAGTTGATTGAGAAAAGGAACATTGTGGCCTACAGGAAGAAAAGGATAGATTTGCTAAATTAGTTTGCATCATGTTTAGTTGATCAACTGAATTTTGTCTCTCTAATCAAACCTCATATCTAAGAAGTAAGCTTTTTATATCCTCCATAGATAGTTTGTCTGTTTTGAATAGATGTGACAAATGGATTAAACTCAGCTCCTAATCCATCAAGTATATATGCAACATGATCCTTGTAAGAAAGGGGTTCTCTAATGGCAGCAAGCTTGTCTCCAATTTGCTTAATCCGTGCAAGGAATTGCTTGACGGTGACATCATCTTTCTTTGATTTTTGAAGTTGAGATCGAAGACTCATTATGCTTGCTGTAGAAATAGATTCATTGACCCTTCTTAATGTTTTTCATATTTCAAAAGCAAATAAACAAATAACGATTTCACTCATTTTATCTTCAGATAGGTGTAGACCTCTATTTTTGTCTGATGCTATTTAAAATTAACAAAATTTAATTATTTCTAAAAAAAATAATAAATGATTTTTGCGATAATTGGTGTTTTATTTTAAATACGTCTTATTAATAAAATTGGTTTTGTTTTTATTTTGAATAATTAAATGAGGATTTGATTTGGAATGAGATAATTTGAAGAATAAATTTAAAGCAAAGAATTAATTTGAGATTAGATTTAGAAGAAGATAATTGGAAGAATAAATTTAAATGAGATTTGGTTTGAGATTAAATTTGGAAAGAGATAAAATATCTAATATATGATTTATCTTTATCTCTATCTCTATCTCTATTTTTATTATCTACATTTAAATCTTTCATTTGGCTATAAATAGAGCCTCTTCTACAACCCTAGGGGACACTGAACACACACTCATATTCTCTGAAATAAAATGTTTCTCTACTGCGTTTTTACTCTCATTCACGCTCCCTTACTCATAGCAACGCGTTGGTATACTACTTCAAACCAAGGTAAGTCTCTTTCCTTTAAAATATAGTCATTAATATGAGCTTTCTGTACTTTGATTGAAATCTAATTTCTATGAATATTTAGATTATATGGTTATTTTTCCATGCAATAAAATTTAAATATAAAACTATAGGAAAAAGAATCAATGAATTTAGATTTGTAGTTTAAAAGTTATGATTTTTCGAAGTTTGACGTTCAAATAAGTTCACTGTTCTGAAAAATTCTGGTACTTGTTATTAAGTGATGTTTCGTGTTTGTTTCTTTAAAAATAATTATTTATGGTTATTTTTTTCTATAAATTAGACTCGTAAACGAAGATTTGAGAACAAGAATCACCCTATTTTGATTAGTATAAAAAAAGATATGATTTTTCAAATTTGATACAAATGCTGCAAAAATTTACACATTAAAACCGTGGCTGAAATGTTGTTTTTTCATAAAATCTTATTTTTCTGGTAAAATATGAATACATTTGAATGTCATAAGTCACTGATATGATAATGAAGAGTATTTAGGAGTAAAAATTAAGAAGAAACGTGTTTTGGTTGAATCGTTGTGAATTTTATAAGTTGAGATGTTGGTTCGGAATAATTGTTCTTGTTTTAATTGACTTGCTATATTTAATGAACTTGGTTTTCATTATTTTGTGTTTTATGTTCATATTTATTGTTTATATATTATGTTCATACTTGAATAAACTTTGAGACATGATTTGGGAATTATTAGACTGTTAATTTTCCCTAAATTCTAATAAAATGGCTTTTGATAAATTAGAATTTGGAATTGTTAGAATGCTAACTTTTTCAATTGAATGACTTTTATTTTTAAAAAGTATTGAAATTCTCAATTTGATTAATAGAAAAATAGACCTAGTTCTAAAATTTACTACTCAAATTCTTTTCATAATAATAATATTTTCAAAGACTATTAAAATAAATATATATTTTCCAAAACCTTCCGACGATGGAATTTAGGGGAATTAGAATGCTAAATCTTCTAAAACTCTTGAGGAAGAGGAATTTAATTTCAGAATACTGAAGTTGAATTCCAATATAAAATTCTCCTAATGATTTAGTGTCACTTGTAAATATTTAATCATATCTTTATTCCTAAAGATATTGATTAATAAACATGAGACATCTAAAAAATAATAAAAAATATTTTTGTTTTAAAGATAAAAAGCTTTAGTTAATATAATAAATAATAAAAACAACAATCGTTTTCAAAACGAACATAATAGGGTGCTAATACCTTCCCTATGTGTGAATGAACCCCCGAACCTATTTTTTAAAGTTAGTAAACCATCCTTAATTTATTGACTAGGTGACTAATCACACCAATATGTTTAAAACCAATGATTAGTGGCGACTCTTTATTTTTCCGCATTGCGAGTAGGTAGCGACAATAGTGATGAATACAGCCATCCCATTACAAGCCTACTGGATTTTTGCCAGAAATAGTGTTCAAGATTTACTTGAATGTGATTGGGATCTAGGAACTTTGAAGGCTCAGGAAGTGAACCATCAATGAACTGTTCAAGGCCATAACGTTGAGAAGCTGATTTCTCCATAAAAGGTAATTGGTATAGGTTAATTTCATAGTAAGGGAAGATGAACCAAGGTTTGTTGGTTGGGTTTAGAGATTAGGAGGATGAAAGATATGCGGAAAGACATTTGATTGTGGATTAGGCTGAGGATATTGGTAAAAGGGGTATTGTTGAAAAGGTGGTTGTTGAGACGCAGGAGAAGATTGAAAATTTGGAAAGAAATTTGGATATTGATTTCCAGATGTAGCACCATTGTTGTACTGAGGATTTTGGGGAAAGAATACTGGTTGTCTCTATTGTATCGGGGTATGAAGCTGAGGAAAAAACCCCTTTTTGTTTGTTTGCAGCAGTCTGCATTGGAGGTGTGGTGATAGTACTAGTAGTAGTAATGGCAGGAATTGCAGCAGGTGGATGTTCCAGCTGTTCTTGCTCAACCAAGGCTGATGAGGAGGCCTAGTTGTAGATGCCATTAATGGCTATGTAGGCTCTGATACCATAAAATCGTTTGTAAAGTAAAGAGGAGACAAAAGAATAGGTAAGAAATGCTCTCATCATTGATAGGTACGCAAGGATTGTATTAATAGGGAAGAGAGATTACACGTGGCTAGCCTTGATAGGTGAACCAATAAGAGAAAAAGGAAAAAGAAAACTTGAAGAGAAAGAAAGAATTAACAAACTATTATCAAGCTAATAATGAAACTAATAATGGAAAGTTAATCTTTGTCAATTGTCTTATCAATTACATATAATTTTTTATTTTTCAAAAAATTGATGCCCCATCCCTAAAGGATGGCCCCGCCGCTGGACTTATAAATAATATGTTAGCTTTTTGTAACAATATGGACATGTCATGAATTTTTATCAAATTGAAACTTTTAAAATCATCAGCAGTAAGTTGAAACTTTTAAAAGTATAGAGATCAAACTGATATAAGTATCAAACCAAAGGGATTAAATTAAAACTCTTAAAATCAAGAACTAAATGGAAATATACTATAAATGCAAACCATGAAACTACAAGAAATTTAACCTTAAAAAAATATAAAATATAAAAATAAAAAAATAAAACCATTATTAAATAAGGCCTAAAGGAAAGAAAAATCCTATTTTAAGTTTGATATTGATAAAATCGATAATTTTGCTTGATTTTTTTTACAAAACATAATTCTTTGAATTCTTTATTATAGATAAAATCATATTCTTGAAATATATATATATATATATATATATATATATATATACCTACTTTTTCCTCCCCTTTTAATTAATAGTCACATACAAAAAAAGTTGGGTAGATAGCCAAATGGAAAAAGTAAAATACTAAAATAGCATTCATATCAAATCATCAAGTTTTAATATAGTGATGAGAAAAGGGTTGTCGTCCTCTAGGATTGCTATTTTAATTAATAACTGAGTACCGTTCTATTATTAACCAAACTTTACCTAGAAATCAAAATTTAATGGTATTTAATCAATCTAATAAAATAAAGGAGAAAAGTGATGGAGACGACGAACCCCTAAGGAATGATTTAACTACTCTAGTTTATGAAATAAAATATTAATTCAGTCAAGAATAACAAAATAACACTCTATAAGTCAAGAACACATAAATTCTTTAATTAACTCTCCCGAGCGTCAAATTAAGGTTCACTCTAATTAGAAAACCAATATTCCTATTCAATTTCAGTAATTAGAAGTGTATTGATCACAAGCCCTCTATACAATTCTAAGAAAAAAAATCAAGGTTCCCAACTCTAATTATTTCTTAGTTATGAACTAAGTTCTATTCCAAAACCACCTCTCCCAAGTGTAAGATTTCAGGATTAAATCAATTAATTTATAGCCAGTAGATTAAGGGCATTAAGCATATAAGAACATAAATAGAACAATTAGATTGTATTCAAAACTAAATTAAACAAATCGAATCATAAACATAGAGCAGATACATCAATTCCCTAGGAAAAGTAAACTAGCAATCCATAAAATTAAAAGTAACAAAATTAATTAAAAATATGATCCTAAAAGAGATAGACAAACAGAAAGAATTGGAGAAATTCTTGATGGTTCCAAGCTTCCCAACCTTCGAAATCTTCAAAAATCACTTAATTCTCTATAAAAATTACTATCTCGCGCCTTCAAAATGGCCAAAACCACGTTTAGCAAGCATTATATAGGAAAGATATAGGCGATGGTCCAGATTTCGTACGAGCGAGGAGTCGCTCAACTTCAAGCTAGGCGCCGCTTGATAGTCAAGTGAGACGTCTATAGGTTCCAAGCGATGCCTTGCTTGAGAATTCTGATGTCATTCATATTTTGTTCAAGCAAGGCCTCGCTTAAGTTCAAGCAACGCCTCGCTTGGCTATTTTCTTGCCAACATTATAATTTTGCCTACTTTCTTTATCTTTTATCATTCTTTTCTTTTTTTATTTAAATCTTTAGTCTTTTATCTAAGAAATTTCTCTTTTCTTCACTAACCAATAAAATAAATAAAATTAGAATGTAAGTTAATAAAAGTTCTAAAAACTAATTAAAATTAAGAATAAAGATATAAAATAAGTGGGTATAAAACACACGTATTAGTCATATACATGTAGTTTGTTTGCATATTAACTATTTTTTGTATATTAAGTATTATGTAATTAACACCCTTTTGTTTTTCATTTACAGATTAAATGACATGTATATTACGTACATTATGTATATTTTCACTACAAAAAACTGTCAAAATGCGACCAGAAATTTGCGACCAAACAAAAGTGGTGGTTTTTTGGTGACCACCTGGTCACTTTCTTTGAAGGTTGACTTTAAGTGACCATCTGGTCACTTTTTTTGCGACCAGATTGCGACCAAAAGCAGAAGTAGTCATAAAAAATGGCGCGAAAGAAGCGACCAATTGGTCACCTAAAAAAACGACCATCTAGTCGCACTTTTGTGACTAAAATATGTCTTGGTAGCAAAAAATGGCGCATAATTTTGGAGGGAAAAAAGCTACCAAGTGGTCACAAATAAAAGTGTGGGAAAAAAGCTACCAAGTGGTCACAAATAAAAGTGACTAACTGGTCGCAATTTTGGTGACTAAAAGTGAGCAGTGGTGGCTTATAATTGGAGGGAAGAAAGCTACCAAATGGTCACAATTAAAAGTGACTAAATGGTCGCAATTTTGGTGACCTAAAAGTGAGCAGTGGTAGCTTATAATTGGAGGGAAGAAAGCTACCAAATGGTCACAATTATAAGTGATCAGATGGTCGCAAATTATGTGATTTTATGGGACCAATAATTGATAAAGAATTTGGTGGGATAAAAGCTACCAAGTGGTCACCAAAAAAGTGACCATCTGGTCGTAAATTCTGACTTGATGTGACTCTCTGGGTAGTGAGGAAAATGGCGGGAAACTTTGGCGGGAAACTGCGACCAGGCGGTAGCAAAAATACTACCATCTGGTCGCAAATGAGCAGAGGAGTCCATTATAAAATCCCTCCACCTATTGTTTGTTAGCATTAAGAAAAAAGAAAATGAGAGAGTGGATGTATGTTCGTTTGATAGAAGGGTATTTGAACGATGAGTTCGTGGCCGGGGTTGAACAGTTTGTTGAGTTTTGCATGACAACTGTCTATTATGAAAAGTATGGTGGAAAGCTACGTTGCCCGTGCAGGAAATGTGACAATAGGAGAATCATACCGGTTATAGATGTGAAGGTGCATCTTTATAGTCGGGGATTTGTGCAGAATTATTATCACTGGGTGTTTCAGGGGGAAACACAGGAAATGTTCGATGCTGCATTACAGGAATCGAGACGATACGAAGGTAGCAGCTCGAATGTAGAGGTTGTTGACGAAGAACGGAATGATGAACAACAGTATAGTCCAGATGCAACAAATGATACTTGATGGTGCGGGGTATGGGGGCAATGAAAATTTCCGTGAAAGTTTAAACGTAGACGAGATGAACGGGTTGTAGAAGAGGAAATGAATCCGGATGCACGAAAGATGCACGAGATGCTAAAGACATTCAGCCGACTATTGTACGATGGGTGTGAGGTAAGTCAACTTGCTGCTGCTACAGAACTTTTAAATATAAAGGCGCAGTACAACATACCCGGTAGAGGATTTGATGCGGTTGCATCGTGGTTTCGTCGATGCGCTCCAGAAGAAAATAATATGCCCTACAGTTTGTACGACACGAAAAATCTAGTGGAGGGACTTGGATTACCCGTGGAGAAAATAGATTCGTGTCAAAACGGATGCATGATTTACTGGGATGTGGATGAGGACCTGCATCATTGCAAATTCTGTTTTCTTCCAAGATACAAACAAGGAAACGCACTGATTCGAACGCCCGAATGTTCTATTTACGCTGACCCTACGTCCGCACCGGTTGTATGCATCGAGGCGTGACGACCTCGCACATGAGATGGCATCACGAGCATTCACGGGAGGAAGGTGTTATGAGACATCTCTCGAGATCTTTGCGGCATGGAAGCATTTAAATAATTGTCATCCGAATTTTGCACAAGATCCAGAAACGTCGATTGGCCTTATACACGATGGCTTCAACCCGTTCGGGGCATCCAGGGCACAATATTCATTTGGCGATCATGGTAACCCCGTATAACTTGCCTCCCTCGATGTGCATGCGAGACCCGGTCATTTTTCTAACAGGTGATCGCACCTGGGCCGAAAAGTCCAAAAGCAACTGGATGTGTATTTGCAACCACTTGTTGCGAGTTGAAAAGGTTGTGGGTAGCGATGTTATGACGTACGACATTTCGAAGAAACAAAATTTCTTAATGCGCGCCGCGTTGATCTGGACGATCAGTGACTTCCCTGCGTATTCAATGTTGTCAGGTATGTTGATCTTTAAATGCTTGCATATACATTTTTGAGTCTGTGTTTAGCTTTTGTTATTGCTTTCCTTAGTCAGTGTAGTTAATTGTGTGAACCTTAATTTCCTCCTCTTAAAGGATGGAGTACGGCGGGGACATACGCATGTCCACATTGCATGCTAGACACAAGTGCATTTTATCTCGAAGCGGTCGGGAAAACTTGTTGGTTTGACTGTCACCGTCGATTTTTACCGTTGAATCACATTTTCCGTTCAAACGGCAGTGACTGGAAGAAGGGTCGACTAGTAAGAAAACAAACCCCCCCGACCATGTATAGTGGAAGACAGATTCTTCACGGTATAGATGCTATAGGGATGCGAAGATTACAGTGGAAGGTGCAGAGAGTGCAAACAATGCATAGGGGAAAAACACGGGTTGGAAGAAACGGAGTATTTTTTGGGATCTACCGTATTGGGAAGATCTACTGATTAGACACAATCTTGATGTAATGCATATCGAGAAGAATTTCTTCGACAACATTTTCAATACAATTTTGAACGTTCCGGGAAAAACGAAGGACAATTTGAAGGCACGTTACGATATACGGGAGATATGTCACCGTCCTGAGCTGGAGCCTGACGACAATGATAATTACGCAAAACCAAAGTACATGTTGGATACAGATGAAAAGAAAACATTATTTGAGTGGATCAAATCCATCAAATTCCCGGACGGATACGTTTCGAATTTGAGTCGGTGTATAGACAGTCAAAAACATATCATGTTCGGGATGAAAAGCCACGATCGTCATATATTCATGCAACGATTGATGCCCGTCACGTTGGACCGTTCCTAGAGAATAGACATTGGGAGCCGCTTGCCCAGTTGAGTGTTTTTTTCAGGGACTTGACATGTACAGAGCTGACGGAAGCCACTGTCGCTTCAATGAGTTCAGAGAGCGCCGTTATTATTTGTAAGTTGGAGCAAATGTTCCCACCTAGCTTTTTTGACTCCATGGAGCATCTTCCAGTGCATCTTCCATACGAGGCATTCTTAGGGGGTCCCGTACATTACCGCTGGATGTACCCATTTGAAAGGTAAGCATAGTTATTTTGTAATGTACGCGTATGAATCAGTACAGTGATCATCGAATGTTAATTATGTTTTGTACCCACAGGTACTTACGTCGGTTGAAAAAGATGGTTGGAAATAGATCACGAGTAGAAGGATCTATCTGTAGTGCGTACCTGACGCAAGAAACTACCACATTTTGTTCATACTACTTTGATCAACACATTGCAGAGCGATTTCGGCCGTGAAACGAAACATTGTCGAAAATTTACTTGAAGGTGTTGACATGAACGACTTGCCGATTTTTACTCGAACCTGGCATGACGGTTGGAAGATCGGTCGTAGGCCATTGACCGATTTCCGAGTATCACGTAATGCGGACATACGTGTTATGCAATCGCAGAGATCGAGCCTTACATAGTGTGAGTTTGTAACTTAACATTATTTCATCGCATAAACAATTACAAACTATTTGCTAACTATTTTTGTAACATACTGATTATTTCTAAACATATACGTTCGAATGACACGAGTTGGTCTTACCAGACGCCGAGGAGGGGTCAATAATCGACAAAGAGTTTCGTTCTTGGTTCGGTCATACGTGAGTTATTTTAAATTGTCAAAAAACCGTTGCATTATGTTGAAACAATTACTATCTTCCTAACATTCTCGTATGTGGACAATGACACAGGTTGACTCCCCTACATTATCGGTGGATGATCCTTGCATCATTTCTTTGGCAAAGGGACCTGGACGGATAGCAAGGTAAATACGGTGGATACGTGGGTAACGATTCTGATTTCAAACGAAGGCGCATTCGGTGAACAGGGCAACAAACAACGGTGGTGTTTGCATAAAAGGTCATGTGTTCTAGACAAACGAAGACGATTACTTCAAGTAATCGATGAGATTCTTGAGATTCAATACGCAAGTCCGACGCTAAAACGCATTGTTTCTGTTCAATCGCACTTGGTTCGAGACAACCAGGCGAGGCGAGTCCGTAAGATTGATCATTTACAAATCGTTGAGGTAAACAAGTCTAAGCATATGCGCACCACCGATAGGTTCGTCCTGGCTTCACGGCGATTTAAGTTTATTACCCGAACTATCCGATTAATAGACGAGATCCGAGCGATTGGTTAGTTGTTTGTAAAGTTAAACCACGCCAGGTAGAAGAAAACTTGTCCGAGAAAGACGAACATGCAGAGGAAGTCGTTGCTTTTCAAGAAGATGAGATAAGATCTCGTGCAATAGGCGATGGTCGAATGCAAATCTTGTTCGTCCTTTGAACGATGGAACGATAACATTGCATGATGATGATGATACAAATGCTTCCACTTCTCACGCACGTGACATTGATGATGAATCTATTCGAGACGATGAATCTGATGAAGAAACAGAAGAAGAAGAAGAAGAAGAAGAAGAAGAAGACTGTATGTGACGGACTTCTTGGAGACGATGATGAATGAGATATTTCGTTAACTTGATTATTCAAATGTGTGTGTATGTGTTTAATTAATTAAAACTATTTCTTTTAAGGAATGATTAAAAATATATATATATTAATAATTGCGACCATGTGGTCGCAATTTCACATAAAAGGTGACCACATGGTAGTAATTTAGAAGGGAAAGGCGACCATATGGTCGCATTTTTTGAAAAGCATAATTATATATTTTTTAAAAATATAAGTGACATGGCGACCATATGGTCGCAAATATGAGCGGTAAATTTAAATTTCCATGAAATTTATGGCAGTGAATTTAAAGATTACGACCATCTGGTCGCAATTTTGGGCGGTGAATTTCATAATTGCGACCAGATGGTCACAATTATTGATGGGACTTGTGATATGACAGCTGTTGTTCATCATGGCAAAGTGGCGACCATATGGTCGCTTTTCCAAGAAATGCTACCGTATGGTCACAAATATCTCAAGAAATACGACCAAATGGTCGCATTTTCCCCAGCAAGCGCGACCTTTCGTTTCTTGTCATTATTACATATTTGCGACCATTTGGTCGCAAAATCTGATTTAAAATCAGATCCCTTTTCCTTTCCCCGGTTTCTTTTCTTCCTTTCTCTTTTTCTTTCTCCCTTTTCTTTCCTTTCTCTCTTTCCCCCGTTCCGTTCCCCGTTCTTTTTTGCCCGTTCCTACCCTACCCTACTCTAAACCTAAACACCCTAAACCTCCAATCCCGGTTTCTATAACGAGGTTAGTTTCGTATCCGTTTTAAGTTATTTTTAGTTAGTTTTAGTTTAAATTTAATTAGTTTAGTTTAATGTTGTTAATTTCATTAATTTTATTTTAATTAATGTAATTTAGTTTAATTAAATACTTAGTTTACTTAAGGTTAATTAATCTAATTCCGTTTACTTTACTTTAATTAATTGATACATTTTAGTTCAAATCAATCTAATTTTAATTTAGTTTAATTTAATTAATTTGTTTAGTTAAGTTTAGTTTTTATTAATTAATGTTAGTAATTAAATTTAATTAATGTTAGTTAAATTTAATTCATTTTAGTTTAGGGTAATCTAATAGTTGAAATCTTCATTACTTAGTTTACTTTAAATAATTTTAGTTTCAATTAATCTAATTTTAATTTACTTTAATTCAAATTAATTGATTAGTTTATTTTAGTTTTAATTAATTAATGTTAAGTTTAATTTAATTAATTTTAGTTCAATTAATCTAATTTTAATTTACTTTAATTCAAATTAATTGATTAGTTTATTTTAGTTTTAATTAATTAATCTTAAGTTTAATTTAATTAATTTTAGTTCAATTAATCTAATTTTAATTTACTTTTATTCAAATTAATTCATTAGTTTATTTTAGTTTTAATTAATTAATCTTAAGTTTAATTCAATTAATTTTAGTTTCAATTAATCTAATTTTAATTTACTTTAATTCAAATTAATTGATTAGTTTATTTTAGTTTTAATTAATTAATCTTAAGTTTAATTTAATTAATTTTAGTTCAATTAATCTAATTTTAATTTACTTTTATTCAAATTAATTCATTAGTTTATTTTAGTTTTAATTAATTAATCTTAAGTTTAATTTAATTAATTTTAGTTCAATTAATCTAATTTTAATTTACTTTTATTCAAATTAATTCATTAGTTTATTTTAGTTTTAATTAATTATTCTTAAGTTTAATTCAATTAATTTTAGTTTCAATTAATCTAATTTTAATTTACTTTAATTCAAATTAATTGATTAGTTTATTTTAGTTTTAATTAATTAATCTTAAGTTTAATTTAATTAATTTTAGTTCAATTAATCTAATTTTAATTTACTTTTATTCAAATTAATTCATTAGTTTATTTTAGTTTTAATTAATTAATCTTAAGTTTAATTCAATTAATTTTAGTTTCAATTAATCTAATTTTAATTTACTTTTATTCAAATTAATTCATTAGTTTATTTTAGTTTTAATTAATTAATCTTAAGTTTAATTTAATTAATTTTAGTTCAATTAATCTAATTTTAATTTACTTTTATTCAAATTAATTCATTAGTTTATTTTAGTTTTAATTAATTAATCTTAAGTTTAATTTAATTAATTTTAGTTCAATTAATCTAATTTTAATTTACTTTTATTCAAATTAATTCATTAGTTTATTTTAGTTTTAATTAATTAATCTTAAGTTTAATTAATTTTAGTTCAATTAATCTAATTTTAATTTACTTTTATTCAAATTAATTCATTAGTTTATTTTAAATTATTTAATTAATTTATGTTAGTTTAATTTACATTATTTTATTAATTAATTAATTTAATTTATTTCAATATTTTACTTACGGAATTAGTATTAAATTAGTTTATTTTGGTTGTAGGATTATGACGGAAGACGACGTCCCTCCCCGGTCGGACGAGCCTCGACGACGCGGTGACCAGGGGGTCTCCGCGACGCCATCGCCACGCCCGACGATGCGGACGACTACGGAGGAGTTGGACATCCTCTTTAGTTACGAGACGGGACTTGCCGCCACGCTCGATGATGCGATCCCCTAAGACCGAAGTCTGCGACACCACGACTGCCGCAGGACTCCCTGGCCACGACTCCTGGCTTAGCATCAGGGTCTGCATCAGGGTATGCGTACGAGTCTGAGTCCGGGTCTGCATTAGGGTCGGATCCAGCTGGCCCCTCCACTTCATGCACTTAGCCGTCTCGGGCCGCAGACTCTACCCTTCGGATTGAAGGGGATACGTAAGTAATTTTGTTTATTATTTTAATTACTTCATTTGAAACCTTTAAACTTTTTTCAAAGTGTTTTTTATTCCCGTTAACTAATAGGTTTCTAATAGCACAATAATTTTTTATGATTTTGCAGAGTACAGCCTCATACAACCGTTTCAAAACGGTTTTGCGAGGTCCTCCAGAGCATGCCTCTACCCAGCGACCTTCGCTGGCAGAAGATTCCGACTACGGAGAAACGTCGAATGTACGACAATTGGAAGGTAAAAAACATCATTTAGTTTCATAATTAATTAATTTTGAAATTTATAGAAATAAATTTATTACGTTAACAATTTTTTATTTCAATTTTTTCAGGGCAAGTTTCCTGTTATCGATCCCGATATCACCGACGATAGATTGTTCCCCCCATGGGACAGCCACGCCTGGATCGATTCAAGGACCTCATGTATCGGGCGCGCAGAAGCAACAGGAAAACCGCCCCGTGTGGATGAGCCCGGAGGACCACGCGCGGCGCCTCGCGAGTTTGAGCACTCCTCAGGGCAAGGCAGTGTCAAGCAGGAATAAGGCCAACCGCGCGAAAAATCCCACCAAACACACAGCGGGGGCCCGGACACACGACGAGCACCATCGTCGATTGGTAAGTTTTTTTTCGTCGTTTTCTTACTTACGTACTTTTTTCTCATTTTCTTTTTTCAATTAGTTATTAATTTATTATGTTTTATTCTTCAATCTTTAATTTTTTAGGAAGCGAAGCACGGGCGCCCCGTCCCGCCCGATGAGCTGCACCGCGTTTTTCACACGAAGAAGGACGGGACGTTCGTCGACGATAAGGCGAAAGCAGTTAAGGTATTTAATAATTTTTTCAATTATTATTTTTTCTTTAAAATTTTTCCTACCTTATATATTAACCATTTTATTTTCTGAATTTTAAATGTTTAGGAACGTTTCACGGAGTCCTTGACTCAGACGTTGCCTACACCAGACTCGCAACCGACTCTGGAGGACCGTAGAGAGGTGTTCTTGGAGGCTGCTGGAGGGGTTCGACCTGATGGGTCAGTTCCTGGGCTCGGCTCGTACAGGCGACGCCTTTACGCAGATGTGCCTCGGCCTCAGCGGAGCGGAGCGAGCACTAGCTCCGGCCCTTCTCTGGTTGAGCCGCAGCTGCGCGAGGACATGGACGCTATGTGCGAGGACTTCGTTACTCGAGTCGCTGCGATTGAGGCCGACATGCAGGCACGAGTCGAGGCCCAGGTCGCATCCGCTTTGGCTGTGTACTTCAGATCTCTAGGCGGCGGCCCTTCATCATCGACGCCTCCTCCCCCACCCCCCGCCCCTCCGCAGTAGTTCTAGGATTCTTTCGTCTGTATAAAATGTTTTTTTTGAATATTTGATATATATATTTTTTATTTTAATTCCAATTTTTTGTTATTAAATTTTAATATTAATTAAATAAATAATTAATAATTAATTAACTAATTATTGAAATTTAAATTTTTTTTTAAAAAATTCTTAAATGCGACCATATGTTCACTTTTAAAGCGACCATCTGGTCGTATTTTTACTGAGTCTAAAAGTGACCATTTGGTCACTTAACATAAGACCATTTGGTCACTTTTGTATGTGACCAATTGGTCACTTATCTTTCACATAAATTACGACCAGATGGTCACTTTTTAGGCGACCATCTGGTCGTAGTTTAACTGAGTCTAAAAGTGACCATTTGGTCACATAAAATACGATCATTTGGTCACTTTTTTATGTGACCAATTGGTCACTTATCTTGAAGATAAATTACGACCATATGGTCACTTTTAAGGTGATCATCTGGTCGTATTTTCAAAAGGTTGACTTTTTTGCGACAAAAAATTTATGGTCGTATATTTGGGACTATCCAGTCGCACAAATTCTGGACCGACCAGCTTTTTGGCCACCACTTATTTTGTCGCTTTTTTGGTCGCATTATAGACAAAAAACGACCAGTTGGTCGCAATTTCATGGTCGTAAATTGACAGTTTTTTTGTAGTGTATTTTTACTCAAATGAACTTACAAATCGGAGGACGGTGTACCCAATATACCAGAAGACAAAACATTTACATGAAAGGGAAAGCTAGAAATAATATACTAAACCGTATCTACAAAATTGAATTAAAATCAAAATATTTAGTATAAAACATTTACACAAAAATAATGAAAATGTACAAAATATACTGAATACATTAAAAAATTAGAAACAATATGATGAATATTATAGGTGAACAGATCCAAACCAATCCAAAAGTCCAATCTGAACGAATTGGTTTGGTTCGGTTTATAAACATTCATTTGTTCAAACCAATTAATAACGGTTTGGTTCTGTTTTATATAATTTTGTAGCGTCAAAACCAAACCAATCCGATATATATTATATTCTATATATAATATAATATAATTTTTAAATATTAACTAAAACTTGATAAAAAAAAGGAAGGATCTTCAAACATTTTTTGTAATTTTCATATAATTATAACAAGACTTTGAGAATTTTATTATGTCTATATTTGTAATTTATGTTTTATTTGTTAATTTGATTAATTAAAATTAACCGTAAGGTTTTTTTAAAGTTAATTTGAGATTTTATTGACATTGCATGATATAAATTAAGTATTTAAGAATAATAGAGAGAAAAAGAAAAATGTCCAAGAACTAACCTAAACATGCCAGAAATGTCAGATTATACATAATATATGATAGTATCAAAATATCAAATGTGTGAGACTATACTCAATATAAGGAAAGAACAGTTTTGCTATGTACTCTACCTTTTAAACAAATTTGAATAATTTTTCTATTTGGAATTGATTTTGAATGGACCCCTGATTTGATGATTGTGATATCAATTCTTGCCGTGTCCTCTTATCTGTCTCTTTAAATGGTTTGAATTCTTCTCCACTTGGGACTTTCATCCTCCATGCAATTATTAGTGTGAAATAATCTAACCATATGTCCGTAACACATATGCATGGGCCAAGCTCAAATTCTTGTGGTCCTTACAGATTACCAATTGGCACCCACTTTTAAATTCCTTGTATTTTTCCAAATACATATATTTAATTAAGATAATTTTCATAAATTTATTAAGATAATTTTTCTTATCTTATCTAGATTTTAAAAAATCAACTATATTCTTTTTTAAACAGAACATTTGTTTGTGAGGGATCTGGAAGACTGGAGGCTTTGTATTTTATGTTGCAATAAACACTTTGGAAAAAGATAGTTGGTGGGTGGCTTGGCTAGTGATAGGAAGAGGAAGCCAATTGGCCTCATTATCTCCCATAATTTCCTATATAATATTTTCGAAAAATAATTATTAATATAGTAAATTATCGAATTGTGAGTATTATAATTATTATCAATTAATATCTATAGATAATTGCATATCCATATAGTCTGTCTATCTACAAATCACGCACTTATGGTTTAAAAATAATTTTAACCATCCATGTGATTTATAAAACTATTACTCACAACCATTTGCAAGTTTTTTTTTCTTCTTCTTAAAGAACCTTTTGCCAATTAGTTTTATTAATAATGTGAACATCCATCTCAAAACCAATTAGTAATGAGAGGAGTGACCATTGGAGTTCGTTTGGGCTTGTTAGGCTTCGATACCATATTAATAATGTGAGCATCCATCTCAAAACCAATTGGTAATGAGAGGAGTGACCCTTAGAGTTTATAAATGTTGTTAGGTCCCTTCATCTTTCCGATTTGGAATCCTTAACAAGATTTAATAAAATTAAGACTTTTGTTTATTTAACATTTGTCACGTATTCTAATTCTTTAAAAATAACATAAAATTTAACAAATTGATGTGATTGGGTATCATTTATACCACATTAACATGACTAATTCTATAAAGTACACTCATATGTTAAAATTTTCTATTCTTTTTAATGGAATTGGACTACGCGGAAGACTTAAAAATAAGTATGTGTCTCAATTTTCAGTAAAAAAACTAAAATGAGTTCTCTTAGTTTTCAAGTCACATGAGAGTGATTTGTAATTATCTCTAATAATAAGAATTTTACAATTATCTCTGATAGAGGGGTGTGATTTGTATCTATACAAGAGTAGTATGGTTTTAAATTACAAACCACATGAGGGTGTGATTTTTTAAAAAAAAATCCAAAACTACCCACTACTTGTTAAATACAAAAGGGATGAGCACAACATCTGGGTATCTATGAACAAATCCCTTACAAGTGATTATCATTTATTATAGTCAATCGGTGACTAATCTATTTTTTCAAATGTCATATTAATAAATAAAATATTTAAATCGATATTTACAAATGTCATAAAAAATTAGGTTACTTACAAAATAAAAAAATCAAGCTTTTAATTGAAAAATTGGGTAATCTTTACTTTATTAGGGGTAGTTTAGGCCACGATTTTAGTTGGGTTTACTAATCTTGGGCATGGAAAGCCAATTTTAAAAACAAAAATTATATTATCAAATAGAGGGAGAGAAGACTATAAGTGTACAACCCAATGAGAGGGTATTAATACATGATCGTTTGAGAGCTATTTTTAGGTCAAAATTTGTGTAATAGAATGAGTTTTAATGATATATTTGTCTTACAATTTTAAAAGTTGATTAGGAAAATTATATGTTTATTATTTAACTTATAAAAATATTATTTATTGGGAACAATGAACTCCTCTACAATTTCTACACTTTGATAAGATATTTTTCTTTAATTTTAAAAAATAGCACAATTTTACTTTCATTAATTTTTTTCTCTTTGTTAAGGATCCCAAATCGAAAAGATGAAGGGACTTAACAATATTTATAAACTCTAAGGGTCACTCCTCTCATTACCAATTGGTTTTGAGATGGATGCACACATTATCAAAGATGATATCAGAGCCCAACAAGCCCAAACGGGCATTCGATCTAAAAATAGAATTCGACCCAAGAATGGTGAGCCCAAAAGAGGCACCATCTTGAGGGGGCATGTTGGTTTATAAGATACATGGGCTACTTCTCTCATTACCAATTGGTTTTGAGATGGAACTCACATTATTAATATGGTATCAGAGCCCAACAAAGCTCAACGAGCATCCGGTCTAAAAATAGGATTCGGCCCAAGATTGGTGAGCCCAAAAGAGGCACTATCTTGAGGGGGCATGTTAAGGATCCCAAATCGGAAAGATGAAGGGACCTAACAACATTTATAAACTCTAAGGGTCACTCCTCTCATTACCAATTGGTTTTGAGATGGATGCCCACATTATTAATACTCTTTAAATGGTTAATATTTTTTTTTTCATTTTCTTTAATGTTTTTAAATCAATAAGATTACCCCTCTCCTTCTTAGATCCGTCCATCTTTATACATCTCGACTCTAACATTATGTTAAATCAGGTTTAAAAACTCATCAAGCAGATTTTCAAAATGGGGAATTTATACAAAGTATTAATCATGTTTTTTTTCTTTGGTTCTTCGAAAGATTATTAACAAGAAGAATGTATTGAATTATAGAATAGAATAAGATTCTATATACTACTTTTGATAAACTTTGGGAGAATCTTTTCTTGAGAATCCTAAAGCACATATCTTCATTTGCTTTAATTAATTTATTTTTTCCTCCTCTCTACCCCTCTACTGGTGATCAGTCAAAGGCAAAGGATTATTATAGCCCACAAATTTTGGAATGATTGTTTATCATCATTTTCCCCACTTTTCTTGGTCACCTTTCACCAAAAATTGGAGGGTAATAGGAAAATATATATATATATATATATAATGCATGATTGCGTCTAGAATTAATCCACCAAAGTGGTTTTATATCAGCAAACAAAGTGGCCTTGGCTGATTGGTTTGTCTGTTTTAAATAATTTCAAGAAAAAATTTAAAAAGATTTCATGTAGTGGGACTTTGAATTTTACATTAATAAAGTTTATTTTTACTCAAAAAATTCAATCTTGTTACGTAATACAATCTTAATTAATAATTAAAAAAAACTTTTATTATAGTAAAAAAAAACTTTATTTTTACTCAAAAAATTCAATATGTGAAATTGATTTTCACATATCAACTGTTAATAATTGTTGGGAAATTATATTGGGTAATCAGATTTTGATATAATATTTATAAAAATAGCAACTCTTAAAGCTATTTGTAAATATAACAATTTTTACTATGTTAATTAGTGATTAATGTGTATCAGTGATAAACCTAATGTAAAAATATGTAATTTCATTTTTATCGCTAATTCACCCGATCAAAATTTACTATATTTACAAATATTTGTTTGGAACTTCTATTTTTATAAATATTATTTTAAAAAATTGCTAAATTTGTAAATACTCTATAATTTTGCCTAAACCAAATTAAGCCTCTCTCTCTCTAAATATCAGTTGGGAAACTTTTCCTTTAATACTTGAAAAAAGTATTGGGTTAATTGAGTAAACTTGATTGAAAAGACATGTCGATGTGTATAAGAAACTAATTAAGGTGGTGTTTATTTAAGGAGAATTCCCCATGTCATTTCTACAAGGATCTTCATTTTCGTATTTTGGTGTACGGTCTTAATATTCATAGGTTTCTATCCTAAAATTAATTGGTAATAGTAGAATTAATTTGTTATCTTATAAGTCTTATTAGGCCCCTTTACCATGTGAGATCCCTACGTACCACCTCAAGATGACGGCTCTTTTTGACTCATCAATCTTCGACTCGATCAATTTTTTTAATCAAATGCTCATTTCACCTAGTTAGGCTATGATACCATTTTAGTATTCACAAATTTCATCTCAAAATCAATTGATAATGAGAGAAGTTATAGCCCTTGTAGGTCATTTCATCTTTTCAGTGTGAGATTCTTAATCGTATAGAGTGGATACCAAGACATCAAATATTTGACTAGAGAGGAAAATGTCTATATTTTGTGAACACCAAAATTTGGGGGTTCTTGTACATATAGCCGAATCAGGTCCAATATTTACAAAAATAACAACCAAAAACTTATTTGCAAATATAGCATAAAGCTCTAATTCATGCATATAATATTACATAATTGTCACTAATATTTTTGCTCATGTAATCATTGATTTCGCGTATATAATTAGTGATTTCACCTTATAATCAATTACTGATTTAATTGATTCACAGTATTAATTGGCATATCACACATGTAATCACTAATTTTACTCATTGATGATGTTTTTATTTCAAATATATTTGTAAATAATTTTTTTAATGCTATATTTGTATATTTATAGTCATTATTTATAAATTTATGATTTAAAGATTTTTTTTTTTTTGGAAAATCAACTTGTTTTTAGATATTACATCACATTGTGGGAGGAGAGACTAAGGAGAACATATCACATTGTGGGAGGAGAGACTAAGGAGAACATATGCCTCATGAGCTTTGGGGGGTATTTTCATATTAAACCTTAATTGTATCGATTTTAATAATACTACACGAGTTGTTGCAAGTTTAATCTCTTGTTTATTAAAATCTTTGTTGAAACATTTGATTTCACGAGTAAAATGTAAAATATGCATATGGTATGTTTTCAGAGGGGCCAACAATAGATCTAGGGGGTGTTTGTTTGTAGTGTTTGAGGGATGAGATTTAAACCCCATGGTGATCTTATCCCCATCCCCATGTTTGTTTTGCCAATAAAGAAGGGGATTGAAACCCCATGGGTTCCCATAGCCCCCTCTATGGGGTTTAGAACACCTCCAAAACACATAGGGATCTTATCACCCCATGGAAAAGATGAGAGAGATAGGAAGAGAAGAGAGGAGTGAGAGAAAAAATTTGTTTTATATTATAATTTTATTATTCCCATCCCTATCCAAAACCAAACACAGTGATCTCGTCCCCGGTCATCTCTTCCCCATACATCTCATCCCCAGGCATCTCAATCCCATGCAAACCCGAAAACAAACGCCCCCTGAACGATTTATGTAGAAGGAGGTACAATTGAAGCATGTTGTTTAAGAAATTTTGTGAGAAAGATGTGTGATTAGTGAGAAAGGGGTGTGATTCGGAATCTCACCGGATCTAATTTTTTTTATTAACAAATAGTTGTTTGGTTATTTTGCGGTCTAATTTTTTTTATTAAAACTAACTAAATTCATTAAGAAATTTTATTGTTGTTCCGCAAAAACGGTTGGTTTTAACGTAGTCAACGAAATTAGAATATGAGACGAGTAAGAGGTAGTGCGCTGCACTGAAGGTGCTGCGTAGGCGTAGGTGATGAGTAGTGTATGAACCTGCACAGGAAAGAACATAGCACCGATGTGGTGTCGGCCTAACACCCTCTAATACTTAAGTCAGAGCTAGTGTGCCAAAGAGAATTAGAGTAGAATGAGTAACCTTATAGCTGTTGGGAATTTGAAAGGGTTGGTAAACCCTAAACTCCCACTAACACAAGAACGATGAATATTATAATGCAACAAAGAATATAAATAAAAGCGAGAGAGAAAACGACACCAGATATTTTTATACAGGTTCTCAATTGGTACGTCCTGTCTTCTGCAGACTCTCCAGGTTCTACTATGAAGTTGAAGATTACATCAATGAGACAAAAATAAAGAGTGTATAATTGCTCACAATTAGCAATTATACATAACCCCGAGAATCACTCAAATGGTTGCCCCCTCTCTATTTTCTCTCAATATGAACAAACCCTAATTAACCCAATTGAAAGTCGTTGAATCGACTCTCATAAAATTGACACCACAATTCCCTCGATGAAGAAGAAACAAAAAACGGCCGCCCGCTACTTTTCTTTCTTCTCGCACTAACAAACAACACAGCCACACAATTTGCTTAAATAATTAAAACCATCACCGCCTCACATTTGTTAATTCACACAGCCAAAGCAAAATTGACCTAGTTGTCTTTGGTCCAAGATGGTCAAGCGTGGGCTTTGTGTTTTGGGCTTGAATGGTTTGTATAATATATATATATATATATATATATATATATATATATATATATATTGCTTTAATTTCCTACATAACCCAACAATAGCTGAGTTTCTTCTCCTATTTATAGGAGAAGAAGTCGATGACATCATCATACCACGTGTTGCGTCGGGATTGAGTCATGTGTTGCCTTTCAACCACGTGTCACTTGTGGGTTACGCCATGTGTCATCTCTTGATTGGATACTTGTATTTGATCTTAGGTATATAGTCTGTTAGAGACTGCGTAGATATGTCTTGCTAGGTGCATAAACATTCTGACCAGATGAGTAAACATGTCTTTCCAGGTGCATAGACATTCTGACCAGGTGCGTAGACATCTTCCCCAGGTGTATAGAAGCTAGAGTATATTGTTGTTAATGAGTTTTTTAGAGTTAGTTAAGAGTTGTTATATTATTATTACGATATTTGTGAGTCAGTTAATACATTAAATATTGTGTATAAATACTCAACTCATATTTTAATAAATTCAAAGGTTGCTTTTTTCTATTAATATACATCCTCCTCAGGTGCGTAGACATTTATTGCCAGGTGTACAGGTATCTTCACCAGATATGTAGAGATCCTCTCTAAATATATAAATATGTATTGTCAAGTATATAGACATTCTAACTAGGTGCGTAAACATCCTCTTAAGTGCCTAGTCAAAGGCAAAATATTATAGCCCACAAATTTTGGAATGATTGATTATGTGTTCATTTTCCCCACTTTTCTTGGTCACCTTTCAACCAAAAATTGAAGGGTAGGAGGAAACTATATCTATCTATCTATCTATTTGGTGCATGATTGCGTCTAGAGTGATGCCACCAAAGTGGTTTTATATCAACAAACAAAGTGGCCGCCTTCGTTGATTGGTTTGTCTGTTTTAAATAAATCCAAGAAAAAAATTTAAACAGATTCAAAGTAGTGGGAATTTGAATTTTACATTAATAAACATTTTTAACCAAAAGATTCAATCTTGTAACGTAATACAATCTTAATTTTTTTTATAAAAAAATTATAATAGTGAAATTGATTTTCACATATCAACTATTAATAATTGTTGCCTAAACCAAATCAAGTCATTTTTTTATATATATCAGTTAGGAAACTTTTCCTTTATTACTTAGAAAAGAGTATTGGGTAAATTAAGTAACTTGGTTAGAAAAGACATGTTGATGTGTATAGAAAACTAATTATGGTGGTGTTTGTTTTATGACAATGTCAGATGTCATTTTTATAAGTATCTAGATTTTCGTGTTTTGGTGTATGGATATATCTTAATAGTTATGCATTTCTATCTCAAAATCAATTGACAATTAAAGCACTAATTCATTATCTTATAAATCTTGTTCATTATGTAAGATCTCTAACATCCCACTTCAAGATGGTGGCTCTTTTTTACTCATCAACCTTTGACGTCCAGATCCAATTTGTTAATCAAATACTAGTTTGAACTAATTAGACTATGATATCATCTTAATATTCACAAGATTCATCTTAAAATCAAATGACTTTAAGAGGAGTTATAACCCTTATAGGTCTCTTCATCTTTTCAATGTAAGATCCTTAACCGTATAGGATGGATACTTAGATATCAAAGATTCGATTAGAGAGGAAATGTCTATATTTGTGAACACCAAAATTTCATGGCTCTTGTTCATATAGTAGAATCAAACCCAATATTTATAAAAAGATCATCCAAAAACTTATTTGCAAATATAGCATGAATCCCAAATCGTGCATGTAATATTACAAAATTGCAACTAGAGTTTCACGCATGTAATCATTGATTTTGCGCATGTAATCATTGATTTTGCACAAACATTGATTTCACCTTATATGCAATATTTGATTTTACGGATTCACAATATTAGTTGGTATATCACTTATATAATCACTAATTTACTGATGAAGATTGAGAAATGGTTTTTTTTAATGTTATATTTGTAAATACTTTTTAAAAATACTATATTTATAAATACTACCGAAAATTTTAATATCCAATAAAATTTCGTCAAAATTTAGCATGATTATACAATATTATTTGATCGATAAAGAATGAAAAACTTGGGATTACTAGGTTCTTTAAATCAAAAATTGGCATAGAGTTATTTTTTCTTATTAGAAATTACAATCAATAGCATTTTTTCTGTTTTATTTTCAAAAATAACAAAAGTTCGATTTATTTTTAAAAATAATATTTGTTTGCTTTCATAATTAATAAATTGTTTGTCTTTAATTTATCAATTCATTTTCATAAAAAAAAATCTCTTTTATTATTGAATGATCAATATATTGTTATTTTTTATGTTTCTAAGTTGGATGTTTTGAATTAATATTCGATAATTTTTTAAGTTTCGTTACTTTTTAAGATTTTAATAAATTTAGTATATGATGAAAGTTCTATTTTTTTTTTTAATTTCTGAAAACTTTTGCTAATTTTGAAAGTGCCAATATTTTAATATACCCCCTTTTCTAGCTTAAAAATATGTAATTCCTTTTGTTTTAAAAAAAAAAACAATTTTTATGAACAATTTTTAAAAAATTAGGTATTTGTATATTTGGAGACACTATTTATAAATTATGATTTAAAATTAAAAATAAAAACACTCTTTGAGATACTACATTAAATTTGAGGAGGAGAGACTCGAATTTTTGACCTTGTGGAAGGGAGCCTTAGCCTTTGAGCTTCGAGAGCATTTTCATTTTAAACTTTCAATATATAAATTTTAACCAAATATTATATGAGTAGTTGTAACTTGTAAGTTTAAACTCTTGTTATTAAAATCTTTATTAAAACATTTGATTTCACAGGTAAAATGTAAAATCACACTCAATATGATTATACCCTAATCAAAATCACATGATCCATTTTCAAATTCTTCATTATTCTCATTTTGAAATTCTCACCATTTACTTCCCAATGAAAATAAAAGAAAAACACTTTTTAATCATCAAATATATAGATATATAATAATTCCAATATTTGAGACAAAGTTACTATTAATATAGTAAGAAAATGGGGAAAAAATTCCATGAACACGAAAAAAGGAAAAGGAAAAGAAAAACATGAGGAGATAAGGAGTTACATCAGCTAGTGGCTAAGTAGTGTGTGTGTTTTTGTGCACAATCCTAGTGGCAATGCTTACGAATGCAAAGATAAAACGCAATATATATTGTGTGGGGCTGACATACTCATCTTTCATAATGTTGATGGATATTATTATTAACAAAGTCAAGAGCCACATGAGTTAGCCACCCATTTCAAAATTCTCTTTTTTACTTAAATTTTGTCCTTAACTTAATAGTTTTTTTTTTTTTTTAATGATTTGATTTAAAACTCATAGAAACATCATATTTAATCTATACCACCTCTAAAAAGGGTTTAAAGCGGAGAAATTTTTTATCCTCCCTTTTACCCTTGTTTAATATGTAATATATAATTTTATAATAATTTATGTAATTAGATTAAATAAATAAAAATTGTAAAAAGGATACTTTCATGTACCCAAAAAATGTACGATAGAAATTTGTGATTTCTTGGGAATGATGTTCACTCATCAACTTACTGAATTTTTTTCATATATTAATTTTTTTTTCTTTTATAAATTATGAAGAGTCATCTAAATTTATTTGAAATTAATTGGGTGCATGTATATGATTTTTCCTTTCTGTTAATCAACAACTAATTTATTATTTTATCATATATTTTGAAGTTTTAACTTTGCAACAATTTTATTATTTTTATATCATATTTAAAAGACAAATCTATTTAATTATTAAACTAAACTAATTAAAAAAAATATTAAATTTACCACAATAAATATACATACACTCTATCTCTTAGAAAATCGGTTCATTCCAAATACAAACAATCAATTTGTTTTAGATCAAAATTAAAATTTTAAAGAAATGTTGTAGGAAGAATGTATTCCAATCAATTACTTTTCAAGGTAGAGTGACTGTATAAGAGAAAAATAGTCGTAGTGAGGATCAAATACAAATGTTGAAAGTGAATTTATTAGAAGACGATGTAATACACTATTTTTTCATCTCTTATATATTTCTAGATTTACACTACGTGCGTTGCATGTGTAATTTTTTTTCAATATCTTAAAATTTTAAATTTTAATTATGTGTACAGAATTTTTATGAAATTATTCATAATGGGTTATATTTCTGCAACATTATAGATCTTATTTTAGAGGAATTATTTATTATAAAGATTTTTGATAACATTGAGAGATGGAATGATGCTTTGAGAAATGGAATAGGTTTGCTTTGATGCATTTACTTTGGCATTTTGGCCAGTAACATTTTCCATCTGTTGCCATTCATTTGCCGCAAGTATTTGCCAACTACACAAACTATAAATTTCGGCCCTCATATTTTAATTTTCTATTGCCTTTTGAGCTACAATAATGGAAAGAGAATTCATATCACAAAATTTTAGACAAACTGAAAATTTTAAGTTTTGATTTCAATCCATTTAATTTCTTCTACTCCATTGTCACGACGAGAGAATTTATACCTTTGTTTCATCTACCATTGTAGGGAGGGAGGGTCTGTTCGGAAGACACTCTGACAACATTCTAAAAACCATGACCAAGAAGAAGAAGCCGTGGACAAAATTCGAGGAAAAGATGTGGGCCTTGCCTTAAAAGGAATCGTATTCAAGACTTATTATCTGTAGAAAATTCTCATAACTTCAATTCCTCAAACTATAGAGGAAATTATCTTTTACGATGGAATATTCGTCTAAGGTTTGAGAAAACAAATAAGAGGAGAAGAAGAAACCTCCTGGGTGCATTGAAAAAGAAAGAAGCAAAGAGAGTTGATGTTAAGTTAGAAGAAACTCCGAGTTGGCTCGAATGAAAGTATCCAGATAGATGTATCTTCTCAATCAATTTTTCTTTTTTTCTATTTTTTTAATATGTAATTTGGGATTGTTAATTGTAATTTGTCTTACAGTTTATACCAACTCTTACCTGTCTCTTAGTATTTTTTATAAAATGTGATCTTCAAAATCCTCAAAAAGAGATGACTAAATTAATAAGGGAATTGACCTTTTTTATAAAAAATAAAATAACTTATGGTATTCAAATTTTAAACACGCAATTACTAAGAATAACTTTTTTTCGTTGATAAATGAAATTTAATAAATAGGAAATAAAATTTGAAGGATCACTAATTAAAACTCGGTTTCAAGTCTAAATCAATCTTTTTAGTTTTAACAACTTAAATAAAATAGAAAAACATATATAAACCACGTGCAACGCACGTACTATTGACTAGTACATACAAAAGGGGGTAAGCATGAACATATTGATGATATAATCTATCTATCTACCTATCTACCTATATATATATATATATATATATATATATAATATTTCATTTATTATTTCTACATCTAATATTGTTATCGGTTCTTGAGTTTTGGGTTATGTTTCACTCGTCAACAATATAATGAAATGTTATATTTACCCTACTCCAATAACTAAAGTGTGGGTCTAATAATGATTTAATAGGGTGTTAAAATATTCTGAATTCAAATCTTTATATTATTATTTCTGTATTTATTAACAGTGCAATGCGTTTGATTCATTGGCTTGTCTTAGATGACTTTTTAATTAATTTTTAATATCATTTGGTTATTTTAATTTTTACTCGTTCAAAAGTTAAGTTATATTGAAAAATATATAAATGAATTTTAAAAAGGGAAAATTGAGGAAATAACTACTTTTTGGCATTCAACATCAAATTTTTCCACCTCTCACCTTATCTCACTTTTTAGTCACATTTTTGCTTTTTATATTTTTTTTTTATTCTGTTATTGCCCTTCAAGACATATCAGTTTAGTATTAGTGTGCACTATAGCTGATGGGATGTACATGAGGTACTCTTTTGTACATTTGGTATTAGACTCATTACCAAAAAGGGGAAAAATCAAACTAGCCACTTTTGAGGGTATATTTAACAAAATAGCCACCTTTTTTAAAAGTTATTGAATTAACCACTTTTTATTAGGGAAAAAAATATAAATGGCACAATTTTCTTCCCACTTTTCATCAATAGCCATGTTTTTTCTTTTTTTACTTAATAGCCACATGCCCCCACTAAAAATACTAAATTACCCCTACCCATCAATTCACCCATCAAATCACCTCATCTCTCTTTCCCCTTTCCTTCTCTCCTTCTCTCACGTTTCCCCCCTTTTTTTAAACCATTTCAGATTTCCCTCCCCCTCTCTCTATCTATTTTTTTTATTTTCTTTTTATTTCTTTCTCCATCACCATTGCTCTCTCTCTCTCTCTCTCTCTCTCTCTCTCTCTCTCTCTCTCTCTCTCTCTCTCTCTCTCTCTCTCTCTCTCATATTCCCTCATTCCACCATTTTTATCCATCTCTCCCTCTCATTTCTTATTTTACAAAACCCACCATTTTTAACATTAGGTAAGTATACTCACTCTCTTTCTCTTCATCTATTTTGATTCTCTATTTTCGTATTTTTTCACCATTTTTCGATTTTATATTTGAAGAAAATCGAAATCTTTTTTCATTTCCATCAATTTTTGTCTTACTATATCTCAGATCTATGTTTTTTATTGAAGATTCAAAACAAGAAAAATATAGATCTGGGAACAAAATTGGTGTTTTTCTCTCTCTTTTTTCTTCATAAACCCTTAGATTTGACACGAATCTTGAAGCTTAAATAGCATGGAACTAACAAAAGGTTTGTTCTTTTTATTGTTGAAATCATTTCCTCCATTTTTTTGAAATTTTTCTCACGTTGTCACCATTTTCTGGATTTTTTTTGTTTTAGATGGTTATTGTGAAGTGTACTGTAATATACGTTATATACGTATTTCTGTTTTGCTAGAAGTACAGTAAGTAATACACGTAATATACATAATTTTTTGTTTTCAAATTCATTGTCAATTTGATAAATATATATTATGTACACATGGCTCTAATAGTCATCCTTTGTCTATTCGCAGTGCACTATTATGCATATCAAGCTTTTTCTTGTTTGTAATGTTATGTGTCCATATTAAGTATATTATGTATATTATGCATATGGGTCTTAATAATCATAATATGATACGATTCACAATGTACTGATAAGATGTCGTGCATATTATGTATATTATGAATATGAGGACTAATAACCATAATATGAAATGATTCGCAGTGTATTGAATAAGATTATATGTATATTATGTATATGAGGCCTAATAACCATTCTTTGTCTGTTTTTGCACTGCACTGTTATGAGTTCATACCAAATTGGTATGTGTTGTACTGTTATGTGCACATATCATATATATTAATGTCTATATTAAGTATATTATGTATATTATGCATATGAGGCATAATAACTATAGTATGACATGACTCACCTTTTAAGATGTCATGTATATTATGTATATTATGCATATGAGGCATAATAACCATAGTATGACATGACTCGCCTTTTATTGTTAAATTTAATTTCTTTCACATCTCTTGAACTTTATGAATATTTCATTTTTTCGTGGTCTGCCGCATACGTAATATGCATTTTTCTTGGTCTGTAATATACACAATATACAATATACAATATACGTAAGGTATTATCTTTTTAAATTTTTTTCTCATTTATGACATTTGTTTTTTTTTGTAATATACGTAATATACATAACTGTTTTTTGTCTCCTCATTTTGGTTCGGGTTTGCTTATTATACAATATGTAATATACACAATATACTTTTTATGTGATTTGTTTAAATATATATACCTTGTAATATACTTACTATACATAACTATGTGTTTTTTTATAGTCTTTAATACACGTAGTATACAAAATATACGTACTATACACAACTATGTGTATTTCTTGATAACTGTTTTTTAAATGTATAGTCTTGTAATATACATAATATACTTAGTTGTCTGCTTTTTTTGATCCATTATATTATTTATGAATGTACATTCTTTAATACACACAATATACGAAAATAACGAGTGGTTGATGTATATGCATAATATACATTGTGTCTCGTCCGTAATATTCGTAACATATATTCAGTAATATACGTAATATACTTAAGTGTCGAAAGGATTAACGGACATCATCTTTCATCATATCCGTTTTTTTAAATGTATAACTCTGTAAAATACATAATATACATACTACCGCATACGTAATATGCATTTTTCTTGGTCTGTAATATACACAATATACAATATACGTAAGGTATTATTATCTTTTTAATTTTTTTTCTCATTTATGACATTTGTTTTTTTTTTAATATACGTAATATACATAACTGTTTTTTGTCTCCTCATTTTGGTTCTGTTTTGCTTATTATACAATATGTAATATACACAATATACTTTTTATGTGATTTGTTTAAATATATATACCTTGTAATATACTTACTATACATAACTATGTGTTTTTTATAGTCTTTAATACACGTAGTATACAAAATATACGTACTATACACAACTATGTGTATTTCTTGATAACTGTTTTTTAAATGTATAGTCTTGTAATATAAATAATATACATAATTGTCTCCTGATAAGATGACATGTATATTATGTATATTATAAATATGAGACCTAATAACTATAATATGAAATTATTCGCATTAATACTGCTTAAATGACATGACTATGCATATGAGACATAATAATCATTCTCTGTCTATTTTTGCACTTCACTCTTATATGTCTATGCCAATTTGTTATGTGTTGTACTGTTATGTATTCATATCAAATATATCATGTATATTATTTGTATGAGGCCTCAATAACATCATTGTCTGTTTTGCATAATAGCGCTTGTGTTCATAGTAAGTAGTTTGTATGTGTATTGTTATGTGTCTCTATAAGTATATTTTGTATATTAAGTATTGTGTAAATTATATATCGATTTTAAAGTTTGTTAACATTTTTTGTTTTTTTTGCAGATAAAATGACATGTATATTATATATATCACGTATATCACCATTTTCCCTCAAATTTCATTGCAAAGTAGAGGACAACATACCAAATATACAAACATTACATGGAAAATAAAGAGAATGTACGGAATTCACTTAAAATCAAATATAAAAAATGAAAATATACGGAATATACCAAAAAAATAGATAATATTATACTGAAACAAAATAAAAAACCAAAAATAAATTATAAAAAAAAAACAAATGGATATTGGAAAGAAAAAAGAAAAAAATAAATGAAATAATAAATTAGGGGGAAACTGAATTTCAAATTTTATAAATAATTAGAAAGAGAAAATAATAAAAATAATTGTTTTCATGCATTGGGAAAGAAAAAAGTCAGAAATGTCAGACATGTCAGAACATACACAGCATACGGAGGGGCAAAATTGGAATGAACAGTGTACCAAGTGGCTATTTTGATTAGTTTTTAAAAAAAGGGGTCATCTTAAGCTTTACACATCACCAGGTGGCTATTTTGATTTTTGCCCCCTTTTTATTATTCAAATTTTAAATATACCAAAAATGCCCTTTTCCGTATATCAAGTATAGTCTGAAACGTCTGACACTTCCGTATATGACGTATATCTGACATTTCTGACATTTTTTCTTTCCAAATGCATTTTTTCTTCTCTAATTTTCGTATATTCAGTATATCGTGTATAGTTTTTATTGCATTTGATGTTTTTTTGTACATTTTCAATATTTTTAAGTAAATGCTTTATATCGATTTTGAATTATTGTATTTTGTATGTTTTGTACATATTTTCATTTTAATTCATTTATGTATATTGTTTTTAGTATATTGGGTATATCATTCTCTCAGGTAAAATGTGTTTGTCTTCTAATATATTGAATATATCGTCCTCTGATTTTGTAAGTGCATTTGAAAAAGAACACGGGTATGTAAATATACGTATATACATGTCATTTAACCTGCAAATGAAAACAAAAGAGTGTTAATACATAATACTTAATGTGCAAAATAAACAATAAATGATGGGAATGTGTTGACCATTTCCGCAGTTTATATATCACATATATTACAACACTTATGTACATTACGTATATTATAGAATATATATTTAGAAAACAAACAGTCGTATATTACATATATTGTAGATAATACATTACGAATATTATATTACGCATATTACAGACTGATGAAGCAAAACAGAAACAAACGATGGACAATATATGTATATTACGTATATTGTAAAATATACGTATATTACAAACTGTACATTACGAATATTACAGTGCATATAACAAAGAATGTAAAATCGTATATTACATGACGTATATTACAGACAAACAAAATAGAAACAGATGAGAGACAAAATATGTATATTACGTATATTGCAAAAAAAGGTATATCGCATATATTACATATATAACAGAAAACAGTATCGAGAAATTATGTATACTACATAAAACAACAAAATACGTAAATCAAACTAAAACAATTAAAAAATAATAATACCTTTCGTCAAATCCATGTTATTTTTGGTTTAGATCTTCTAGATTCGGAACAAAAAAGTGAAAAATATTTATGAAAAAAACGAGAATGAGAAGAAATTAAGGAGAGAGATAGTAAATTAAAAAAGTGTAGGAAGTTTGTAAAATAAACATTTGTAGAAGATAAAAATGATACATTTTTTAAAAGAAAAGAGAAAGAATAAAATAATCAATGGAGGTTTGGGAGAAAATGATAGGGAATGGATAAAGAAATGAGGGAGAGAATGAGAAGAGATGAGAGGAAAATGAAAAAATGAAAGAAAAAAATGAGAGAGTGATGGGGAAAATCTAATATATAGAAGAAAATGAGGGGGGAAATGGGAGGAGAATTTTATTTGAAATATTAATGAAAAAGTGGAGAGATATTGAATTTTAAAAAAAAAATAATAAAAAGAAAGAAAGAAGATGATGCGTGTAAGGAGAGAGAGGAGAGAGAAGAAAAAGGAAAAAGAAAAGAAAAAAAAAGTGACCTGACATGAAGAGAGAGAGGAAAGGAGAGGAGAAAACAGAGAGAAGAGAGATTGATTTGATGTCAAAGGGCACTTTTGTATTTGTACAAATTTATGTGGCTATTTACTAACAAATTTAAAACTGTGGCTATTAAGGAAAATGAGAGGTAAAAAAGTGTCATTTTAATAATTGTTCCTTACCAAAATCCTTAGATTTTGGTTCGAAATCCTTATGAACCGAAATCCATTCAAAGGATTTCGAACTTATGAGATTTATTCGAAATCAATTACCTATAAATTTCACTTCATACATACCTCGAAGCTTCCTCCGCCGTAGTCTGTCGCCGTCGCCACCGACGCCGTGTGAGATGGAAGAAAATGGAGTTTAGAAGATGGTTAGTAAGAGTTAGGGTATCAATGAACAAGAGAATAAAAAGGTCTTTTAGACTTTTTAAAATAAAATGTCATCATTATGTGGTCAAAAAAATGTTAAAAAGGAAAAATGCAGAGGTCAAAATCCCAAATACCCTTTTTAATTGTATTATATTAAACTTCTTAAATGAAATTATCTATAAAAAAAACTTAATTATATCAAAATAAATCCTAAAACTCTTGTGCAATGTTCCATCTGTGGTGAATTTCTATCTCAACACCATTAATAGAGTTACTTCATACATGCATGTTTCTTTAAATGCGAACATTATCCGTGTTTCAAAGTAAAATTTGTGGACTTTTAAGGGAAAATTAAGAAACTAGCCACATTTGATACCCCCTACTCAAAAAATAGCCACATGTATTAATAAAACATTTTTTAACCACTTTCTGAAAAGTTATTTTTCATTATACCTTGTATACCCTTTTAGCAATCATTTGCTATTTTCTCCATCTACGATCCATCTAATTCTCCCTCTTCCATTCTTGTACGTCATGACATAATGGGAGTGGGCTTTCCAACAGCTAAGGGGTCAGTTAACCGGTGTTTTCCAAGATGCAAACCGGATTTCTAGGGAAATCCATATCCCCGCGCAACTTTTAGAGATATTTTCACTTTTTCCCATTTTTGTGTTCCCTCCTCTTTTTGAGTTTTACTATTCACATCAAGTGTGTTCCTTTTTTTATTTATTTTTTATTTTTCTAAAAGTGGATTTCCCTCCTTTTTTCATTATCATATGAGATATCTTTATAGATATCAGATAGATGCTCATCCAGTACAAGATAAGTTCAAGACAATATACTGGAAGGAAATTATGTGACTACTGATACCATTCACATTTATATAAGCTTGAACTATAACGTATAATAAGTTGAACGGAAATCAAAGAATGTATAATATAATACGAATTATACTAGCAGTACGACGTAACCCAGATAACAGAGAATAAGTAGAACAGAGAACATAAGGTATTACTCACAATACCTTATGTACTGATTGTCCTTTTTTCTTTGGTGTCTTAGTTTTTGTCTTCATAGCTGTTTTCGGTGAACTATCTGGGATCTCTTTGCTCTTTGGTGTCTGAGATCAGTAGAACAAAGAAGATTATACGGGAAGAACAAATAGTACAAGTAGAACATTATACATGATTCAAAGTGAAGCTGTTTTTTGTACCTCATTCTCACTCGTGTGTTCATGGGATGTTTTCGAACTCTTGCTTCTTGTTCTTGTCATCTATTAGTCACAACGTAGTAAACACTCAAGAACAGAATCAGTGGCTTTATAAAAAAAAGTGAAAATTTTCCAAAAATAGCCACCAACATTGATTAAAAAAGATCTAAAGTTAAGTGAAACTTTCAATTAATAGCCACAAATGTTGAATCTCACAAGCGAAACACACTCCATTCTGAACAAAGCAGAAAAACTTTCAAAAATAGCCACACAACGAAATGAACAAACATAATGCAAATGCAAAATCGTTAAACATACATGATCAACATTCAAAACCAGAAAAATTTCGAAGTTCAATTTCTGAAAATATCCACCGAAAAGGAAAGTGAGGAAAAAAAAACCAACCTTTTTTTGTTTGTTGAAGAACAAGAAGAATGGAAAAGGAAGGATGAAGAAAATGGAGAGAGAGAGTAGTCAGGATTGAAAATGAAAGAACAAAATGAAAGATTTGATTTTTGACAAAGTAGTGGCCATAAACTGCATTAATTCCTGAAAAACCGATAGCGTGCACTTCCCACAACGGATTGGACGTGTCTGACACGCAAGAATGACAGTTTTGGTTTTCAAAATTTTGAGGGTAATTTTATAATTTACCTAGTCTGACGCATTGATTGTGGCCATTTTTTTGGTAATTTACTACTATGTGGCTAATTAATGTTATTTGGGTGAAAATTTGGCTATTTACGTAGTTTACCCGACTTTTAAGTGATTTCTTCAAATTTCAGAAACAAAAGTTCACACATACTAGCTTTTAAATAGTATACATTTTATTTGTTATGTATTATTTAAAAAAAAATTGTCTCAATTAGCATAAATTTGCATACTAATTACTAAAATATCAAAACTTTTTAAAAATTACTCAAAGGGCATAATTATAGTTAAATAAATTATTGAACTATAATTCAATAAATTATTGAACTATTTTTCATAGGTATTTTTAATGAATTTGTTTGTTTTTTGGTTTTTTAAGTTCAAATTCTGTAATTTATTGAACTATATGATCATTTTTTATTATTTTTTTTTGTTAAAAAAATTAATTTTTTTAGTTCAATTAATTGATGAACTACAGTTCAGTTAATTGTTGAATTACAGTTTAGTTAATTATTGAACTATACTTATGATATTTGAGTAATTTTTGAAAAGTGCTGATATTTCAGTAATTAGTATGTAAAAATATACTATTTCAATAATTTCTCCTTATTTAAAAGTTAAACATACATAAGGAGTGTATATGATTTAAAATGTAACACAAATTAAAGAACATCTCAGCCCAATAATTATTGCTTGAATTAAAATATCAAAGGGTGAAAAGGGGTGACTACAAATATTATTAAAAATATTGAGATAGAATATTATAAAAATATTTTTTTTAAAAAAGATTATAAATATGAATGATTATTAAATATGTCAATAAATATATAACTCAATCAATGACTACATATACTAATGATTATCACGTGAACTAATTACTATTTATCGTCAATTGGTGACTTTTAAAAAAGTACTATATTTATAATTACTTTTAAAAATAATATTTTTTAAAAATACATATATATTACATAATAAATTGGGGAAGGGAGCGCAGATAAGAACTCACTATCAAATAGAAGAGAATACTAATGTATAATTACTTGAGTATTTTTACGTGGCAAAAAAACAAAGTTATATTTACTGTTATATTTTTTTTAATAAATATTTGGGTTAAATGCATTAATGACCCCCGCACTTTGAAGCTTTTTTAAATTACACCCCTACACTTCTAATTTGAAAATTTTCACCCCTCTACTTTCATAAGTCATCAAACTTAACTTTTCCATTATTATTTTATTTCTTCCTCTCCACGACGAATCTAGAGAGAAAACCTTTGATTCTTGGCGGCGACTTCATCAATTGTTTTGTTGAATAGTGTTGTTGCCTAAAAATGAAGAGCTTCTACATAAGCAACGAACTTAGAGTATGTGACGAGTCGGAGGTAGTGCGCTGCACTGGAGGCGCTACATAGGCGATGTGCTGAGTAGTTGATGAGCACTGTATGTACCTGCACAGGAAATGAAGAGAGCACCGGTGTGGTGCCGGCCTAACACCCTCCGATTCTAAAGTCAGAGCAAGCAGAGCTAGTGTGCCAGAGAGAATTATAGTAGAATTAGATACCTAATGAATGAATTTATTCTCCTATTTATATAACATGAGGTTGGTGACATCATCGTGCCATGTGTCGCGTCGGGATTGGGCCACGTGTTGCTTCCCAATGACGTGTTGCATGTTGTCATGTCACGTGTCATCTTTTGATTGGATATCCGTATAATGTAGTTTCTTGGTCTTAAATATGTAGCCTTATTAGATGACATAGACGTAGACTCTCGGGACTACATAGGCGTACCTTCCAGGCGACATAGACGTAGCCTCCCAGACGACGTAGACGTAGCCTCCTAGACAACGTAGACGTAGCCTCCTAGGTGACGTAGCTTTATCTTTCCAGGTGACGTAGACATGCCAATTGTGCATTCTTTGAACAAGTTGAGAAATTTCACGTGTACCGATATAATTTCACTCACAAAAAAGAGGATGAATGAAGTAAAGATTTCTGTTAAAAAAAACACATAAATGCTTTTGAAAACATACCCAAAAATTTCCACCACTGTTTCAACTTTAATTCAGGGAGAAACAAAACAACCTTGCCAAGAATTTTTATAAAAGAATTATTTTTAATCTCATATATGAAAACCAACTTCCAAAAACAAAATAAAACAACAATAAAATCAAGTAAACCAGATCTCAATTTCATTTATGAAATTTCACTTCAATTTTTAATATTTGTGACTTTTAAATTCTCAAATCTCGGCTATACAAAATAAAACGTAAATTTACAATATAATCTCACACGATTTAAGTAAAACCAAAAGAAATTGAAGAAAAATTACAATAGAATTTTAAAACCCTAAGCTTCAAAATCTTCCTGGTACTACTATAAATAACACAATCCAAAACCCTAGACCAAATATGTCGAGCTCGTGGATACATCCGATTAGTATAAGTTCTTGATTCTCTAAGAATCTCTTCCATGGTTTCTACAAAAAGATTCAAGCTTCGTAGTGGCAAACAGACTCAAATGATTTTTCAAAAAAAGCTACAGTTAAGAAGAATTGCAACATTGTGATGAAAGAATTCATTGTCTTGAATAATCTTATGATCATGATTCGACAAAAGATTTTCATTTCACCATCTTCAATATTTCTCAATCTGAGATAAATATCTTGAATTACCTTCCAATCTTTTTCAAACAACAAAGATCTCTTCAGCAAAACAATTTTGCTTCATCAGTTGATGAAGTCGCCGCCATTAATCAAAGGAAGCTTGAGTGGTTGTCTATGGAAGGAGTCGTGGAGATCAGGTAGAGGTAAAATGATAAATAATTGTTAAAGTAAAAACAAATAAAAAAATCCTAGGTCAATAGTCAAATTGAGGTAAAATTATGTTTTAACTTTTGGTTGGGTTAATTCTAACCCTTGGTTAGAATATTATGAAGTAAAAAAAGAGAAAATATTAAAACAAATAGGAATGGTGTTAATTTGGATGGAAAAGTTAAGTTTGATAGCTTATGAAAGTGGAAGGGTGAAAATTTTCAAATTAAAAGTGTAGGGGTGTAATTTAAAAAAACTTTAAAGTGTAGTGGTGATTTATGCCTTTAACCCTAAATATTTTAGTCAATGATGTTGGGAATTTGAAGGGGTTGTTAATCCCTAAACACCCTAATCCTAATAATGATGAATATTATCACAACAAAGAATATAATAAATAGGGCAAGAGAAAATAAATGACACCGGTGTTTTATACAGGTTCTCAATTGGTACGTCCTATCTTCTGCAGACTGTTATATCCATGAGACGAATAAATAAAGAGTGTATAATTACTCACAATTATACATAACCTCGAGAATCAATCAAACAGTTGCCCCCTCTCTATCTTTTTCTTAATATGAATAAGTCCCCGAACAAACCCTAATTGACTCTCATAGTGAGAGGTCAATTGGCCGCCCCTCTCGGCTAACAAAACAAGAAGCACAACTTACTATTTAAATCATATTTTCACTATGTGAAATTGCTCCAACGCTTTGGCACTCTTCGTGGGTTTCAAAATAAAACACCACCAAAAGCCCATCACAAGTTAATCTTAACTTGGTCATAGTACTTTGGACTGAAGCAATATATTATATATGTGATTAATTATTAATGGGCTTTGTGTCTTTTGTCTCCACAAACTTAACAAATGAATCTACCTCTAAAATTTCTCAAGGTAAACCGAACCTTGGGCTTTGTCACCTCCATTTAAATGAGAGAGAAATGAAGCCCAATAAATTCGCCCATTTTATGAAAACTACACCCTTCCCTACTTTAGTGGATCTTGGCCCTCCTCCTATCCATCTTTTCCTCAGACCCAAATTACCGATATTCTAGAATTGACCTCTTAACTAATTATATTTCCAATTTGTTATAATTTGGAATATTTTAATATATATATATAGATAGATATTTCAGTGTTATTTTCAGTAATGCAGTTTTATGTTGTTTATTTTAGATAAACACAAACACACACACATATATATATGGGTGAAATTTCAAAATAGCCACTTTTTGCATCAAAAAGTCAAAACTAGCCACCTTTTTTTATAAATGTTTGGACTAGCCACTTGTACTATTTAATTTTTTAATATACCACTTTTGCCCTTTGTATGTCAGGTATAGTTTGCCGCAGCTGACACGTATAGTACGTGTAGTCTGACATTTTTGACATTTTTTTTCCCAATGCATTTTTTCTTTCCCAGTTTTTTGGTATATTAATATAGGAAAATTCTACAGTACAGGGACTAAAAATCTTTGTATGGTACAAGGAGTCAGTTACAAGTGGTTAATTTTTTTTACAGTGTATTTATTTTAATTATTTAAATAAATTAAAATTTTAAAAATACAACTGTAATCAATAGAAATCTCACGTAAGATTTTTTTTGGTTTCCCTCAATCAATTGACTTCTTTTTTTTCTAACTGTCAACTCTACCATCCCCTTCTAAATTTTTACAGTCATTTGAAGATGCAGGTATGTCATGATTGATTTTTTATTTTTAAATTTGGTGTTAAATCACACAATCACAAATATAATGTTTACTGATTTTACGATCACATACATAACATCATCGATCACAACATTATATTTATAAGAATATAGGATTCACACATGTATAAATGATTTGATCACACATAAATTTTGAATAAGTATGTGATCACATATATAGGATAGTGATCACAAAAAGTTTCACCAAATAGACAATCTGACACACATATCTAATTTTATATGTGAATTGAATCAATCTAACGATCACATTTTAAGTACAATTAAAAAAGAACGATTACATTTATAAGGGAACGATCACATTCCAAAAACGACAAACATATTTAATCACATTAAAAAAATTACAAACAAATATAAAGAATGACGATCACATCATAAAATATACGATCAAGAACGAATATACGTACTATACAAAATATACATATCAGTTAATCTGCAAAATGAAAAACAAAAAGAGTGTTAATTCCATAATACTTGATGTAAAAAAAATACTTAATATGCAAACAAAACAAAAGGAAATGTATACTATATTACGTATATTAAAGACTATACATTAAGCAAAACAGAAACATAAATCAAACTGTATAGTACGTATATTACGTATATTACAGACTGTACATTAAGCAAAACAGAAACATAAATCAAACTGTATAGTACGTATATTACGTATATTACAAAATATATATTTAAACAGACCACATATTTTTATTATATGTTGTATATTTTTATTATTTTGTATTTTGATTTTATACTACATATTTCGATTTTTAATTCAATTTCGTAGATTCGTTTTTATATATTATTTATAGTTTCTCCTCTCATATAGGTATATTGGGTATATTGTCTTTTCACATCGTAACTGCATTTGGGGAAAGTGTGAATATACGTACTATACAAAATATACATATTAGTTAATCTGCAAAATGAAAAACAAAAAGAGTGTTAATTCCATAATACTTTATGTAAAAAAAATACTTAATATGCAAACAAAACAAAAGGAAATGTATACTATATTACGTATATTAAAGACTATACATTAAGCAAAACAGAAACATAAATCAAACTGTATAGTACGTATATTACGTATATTATAGACTGTACATTAAGCAAAACAGAAACATAAATCAAACTGTATAATACGTATATTACGTATATTACAAAATATATATTTAAACAGACCACATATTTTTATTATATGTTGTATATTTTTATTATTTTGTATTTTGATTTTATACTATATATTCCGATTTTTAATTCAATTTCGTAGATTCGTTTTTATATATTATTTATAGTTTCTCCTCTCATATAGGTATATTGGGTATATTGTCTTTTCACATCGTAACTGCATTTGTGGAAAGTGTGAATATACGTACTACACAAAATATACATATCAGTTAATCTGCAAAATGAAAAACAAAAAGAGTGTTAATTCCATAATACTTGATGTAAAAAAAATACTTAATATGCAAACAAAACAAAAGGAAATGTATACTATATTACATATATTAAAGACAATACATTAAGCAAAACAGAGACATAAATCAAACTGTATAGTACGTATATTACGTATATTACAAAATATATATTTAAATAGACCACATAAAATGTATATTACAGATTGTACATTAAGCAAAACAAAAACAGACGAGAGACGAATTATGTATATTACGTATATTGTAAAAAAACGTATATTGCATATATTACATGTATAGCGGAAAACAATATTACGAATTTATGTATATTGCATAAAACAACAAAAGACATAAATCAAACTAAAACACTTAAAAATAATAATACCTTTCGTCAAAAAAGTGTAGGAAGTTTGTAAGATAAACATTTGTAGAAGATAAAAATGGTAGATTTTTGAAAATGAAAGAGAAAAAATAAGAGAATCAATGGAGGTTTGAGAGAAAATGATAGGGAATAGATAAAGAAATGAGGAAGAGAAGGAAGAAGAGATGAGAGAAAAGTGAAAAAATGAAAGGAAAAAAATGAGAGAGTGAAGAAGAAATGAGAGAAAAATGAAAAAAAAAATGAGGGAGGGATGGAGAAAATCTAATATATAGAAGAAAATGGGAGGGAAATTTTTTTTTAAAATAATTATGAAAGTAGAGAGAGTTATGTTAATTTAAAAAAAAAATAGAAAAAAAAGAAAAAGAAAAAGGAATGGACGGTAGAAGGGGAGGAGAAAAGAGAGAGTGTGATTTGACATGAGGGGGCATTTCTGTCTTATTACAATTAGAAGTGGTTATTTTGAGATGTTTTAAAAATGATGGCTACAGGGAAAAAGGAAGGAGAGAAAGTGGCTAGTGTTAGCTTTATACTCTATATATATGTATATCAAATTTACTCAAAACCATAAATTCCCTTACATAGTGAAAAGAAGAAATATACCCTTGGTATAATTTTCCTTAAATTGTGCAAGATTTAAGGAAAACTATAAATTCTAAGGAAATTTAAATTTAAAAACCTAAAACTAAAATTAAAAAACGGATAAAATTTTTTTTCATGCTTTGAAATTTCCAGAAAAATTCTTTAAACTTTTGAAGTTCTTTCTTCCTCGAACTTCTTCCAATCGCCATTAATAGTTCTTCGAACTCTAACAATATCAAATGTAGTTAACAAGTATATAATTGTTAAACGGTTTATAATTGTTAAACGGTTTAAATTTGATAAACCAAAAAAGTTCATACAAAAATAGTCAATATTTAAACAAAAACCATACACAATTTAACAAGTTTATATTTAATAAAACGTGTATAATTGATATACCAAAAAAAATGCTAATAAAAGCCAATATCTGAACAAAGGTCATACATACTTTTCCACATTTATATTTGATAAACTCTGTATATTTGATAAACCAATAAAATCTATATAAAATGACCAGTAACATAGTTTAACACATTTATCAAATATAATTGAAAAACCAACTAATAAAAACAACCATGAAAACTTGTAGCAATAGCCTTAAATAGTTGTTTTAATCAAATTTGAAATGAAAGCAATGATGATGATTGAAGCAATGGTGGATTAATGATTTCTGGAATTTCGTGGGTAGATCTTTAAATTTTGAAACTAAATCTTCATTTTCTTCTTCTTCTTCATCGATCCAACTGGGTTTTGCTTGTTTCTTAATTTCCTACTCTAGTTTTTGGTAAAGATCTCATTTTGGAAAAAAAAAACGAAGGATAAAAAACAAAAAGAAGAATAAAATAAACGAAGATGATGAAATCCATCTCGAAAACCAAAAAGAAAGAGAACGGAAAAAGGAAGAACAAAATTGATGAAAAGAGTAAGATCGACGAAGGCGGAGTAAGAAGATGTGGATATTTAGGTTGAGTTTCTTAATCCTTAAATAAAAATTCTTAAAATTAAAAAAGATAGATTTGAATTCAAAATTTAAAAAAATAATGTTAAATATAAATTAAATGTAATGTAATTAATAAGATATAGTTATTAATAAAAGTAATGCTTGGGTGATAGACTTTAGAAGAAACTTGAATGAGGTGGGGGTGGAGGAATGGATTAAGTTTCTGGAGCTAATGGAACCTTTAAGTCTTAATGATGGGGAGGATATTAGATTGTGGGCTCCTGATAAGGCTAATGGGTTCTCAAGCAAATTAGCACATCGGCTTTTTTGGAACATCAGTAGCAACAGAGTGGATGAAGATTACAAGCTTATTTGGGGTGGAAAATATCCGAAGAAAATCAAAGTTTTCTTGTGGCTTGTTTTTAAAGATGGGATAAATTCCAATCAAAAGTTGCAGCACAGGAAGCCTTGGATTTTGCTTCAACCAAATTGGTGTTGTTTGTGCAAAAAAAGCGTTGAGACCACAGAATACCTTTTGTTGGAGTGCAGTTTTGCTCTTAACCTCTGGCATTCTCTTTTGTTAACCTTTAATTTGGAGTGGGTTTTCAACAAGGACCCGAAAGCCAACCTGATTGCTCTCTTGGGAGGTCCCTCTTTTCATGGTAGGAAGAACATTATTTGGGTTAATGCGGTGCGTGCTATAGCTTGGAACATTTGGCTTGAACGTGATAGAAGAATTTTTGTGGAGAAGGAAAAACATTGGAAGGATATCTGGGAGCTTAGTGTGCTTAATGCCTCCATTTGGAGTGCAAGTTGTAAAGATTTTAGTAATTCTGCTCCGTCAACTATAGCCTCTAATTGGAAGGCTTTTTTGTAATTTTCAGCCTCTTTTGACTTTTTCATTTATCAATGAAATAGCACGTGTTTATAATAAAAAAAAGAGAGATAAAAGAGTAAAATAGACAATATTAAAAATGATAACCACAAGATCACAATCAAAATTATCGGTATTGTAATTTACCATTAATTTTAAAATTGAATAAATTAAAATGGTGTCATATATATAATTAATTTTATATTTAAATAGTATTTTTTTTGGATATTACACCAAATTGGGGAGGAAATATTAAAACATTGGGTAAAGTACTCATTTGGTCCCTGAGTTTTAGAGGTCGTGTCTATTTGGTCCCTACGTTTTCAATTTGTGTCTAAGTGGTCCCTGAGTTTTGGATATTGTGTCTATTTGGTCCCTGCGTTTCAATTTGTGTCTATTTGGTCCCTGAGTTTTAAATATTGTGTCTATTTGGTCCCTGAGTTTTCAAGTTTTGTCTAAATGGTCCCTGGATTATTAGAAACAAGTTTAATTTTTTCTTAATTTGTTAACTCATTAACATAATATCTTAACGGAGATATAAAATGTTTAATTGATCAAAATACTGACATGAGATTAATAATTATGTCAAATTTTAGGCCTAGATTGATGAAAGATTTAATGATATCTTCGTATTTTGACCAATTAAACATGTTATGTCAGCGTTAAGTCAATAATCTGGCAAGAAGTTAACGAATACGATAAATTAAAGACTAATTAAACTTATTTCTAATAGTTCTTGAAAATCTAGGGACCAAATAGACACAATATCCAAAATTCAGGGACCACTTAGACACAAATTGAAAATGCAGGGACTAAATAGATACAACATCCAAAACTTAGGGACCACTTAGACACAAATTGAAAATGCAGGGACTAAATAGATACAACATCCAAAATTTAGGGACCACTTAGACACAAATTAAAAATGTAGGGATCAAATAGACACGACCTCCAAAACTCAGAGACTAAAGAAGTACTAAAACATTAGATCACATAGGGCGAGAGTAACAAACAATGATCCGGTTTTTACTCCGTTTTTGCACTGATTTATTTACTACATCGTTTTATTTATTTTTTAAATTCAAAATTTTGTTCAGATGAGTTAAGTACATATTGAAATTTGATATATTTGTTATTGTAGCTAAGATTCTATCTTATTTTATTTTAAAAAAAAATCCATAACAATTTTAGTTTGAATAATTTTGTTCATTTCAGTTTTTACAAATTTTAATTGAAACTGATCCGACCGCTTAGATAATCATTCATTAGAATCTTAAAAAAAGCAGAGTACTTTTAGTCAAAGCATAATCACATTATTAAATAATAGATATTTAGAGTAGTTATTTTCAAAAATAACAACACTAAAAAATATCTATTTTTAAAATATACCTTTTCAAAGTTTATTGATTTAATAAAAGAGAAGTATTAAATAATGAAATTATCAAAATAGTAAAATTACTAAATTTTAATTTCAAAAACCTTTAATTCCAATTCGCTGGCTTGTGTTCCCAATCTGCATAAAAAAGGAGTGTCTATGGACCCATGGTGCCCGGTCTGTTAAAAAAAATCCCTGAATCTGCTACTCACGCCATAAGAGACTATAATGGTGTTGTCGAGAGGTCGGGGTGCAAGGAGATCTTCTTCTCGGATTCTCCTAAACTCCTTGAGGCAATGGCGATTAAGGAAGGGATTAAAGATCTGATCCAGCTAAATGTAGTGGTAGTTGTTGAATCCGATTGCTTGAACATCATTAGCCTCCTAAATAATTTAGCTTATGATCTCACTGAGGTTAGGTCTATCATTTCGGAGATTCTTAAGCAAGTTGAAGCTCTTCAGATAACAAAATTTCAACATGCGAATAGAAGGTGTAATCGATTGGCTCACTTTCTGGAAAAGAACGCGGCAGAAGCCGGTCGTTCAGGACTATGGAGGGGTTGTCTTCCTCCTTGGGTCAGTGGAGATTTGTACTGAGTTTTTTTTTTTCTTTCGTTCTTTTGTTCCTGCCTTTGTGTAATTCAAAAAAAAAAAAAATCAATAATAATCATAAAATATAATAATAAGATTTGTCATTCTACAATACAAGATAAAAAAAAAAATTAAGACTGAATTTATCAATTTAATAAAAGTAAAATGTGTTATTTTTAAAATAAATTAAAGTTTTACTATATTTGAAATTAAGATAGAAAAAAATAGTATTGTGAATTGTAATTTCTCAATAAATTATAATGTTGAGTATACTTTGGTCATCAGAATTTGAATTCTATTATTCATTTAGATCCTTAATTTTCAAAAATTCTATTTTAACACGACAACTTTTATTAAGTTTTAGCTTGCAGTTTTTACAATTAGATCTATGTTAAAATTTAATGAAAAATAACATGTTTCAATCCTTTTTTTTAGTAGTTACAAATCGATCCAACACTCTATTTGATGGATGAGTTTTTAAATTAATGATTGTACCGCTAAACTATCATGTTGGTGAGAGTGACGTAGATGGTGACCAATAATAAAATATATCATTTTATTTTTTTAGAGGTAAAATGTAAATGAGACCCTTGAACACCCCGTGTGATTCAAAAACGACAAATCACACTCCTGTAAGATTATTTCAATGAGACTCTTTCTCTCCAACGCTTTTAACTTTATTTTAGTCATAATTTTTTCATTTGAACTCCGATTTGGATGATTCAAAATGTTTTGGAATTCTCATTTCGTGCCCTATGATATTGTCATTTTGAAACATTAACATCATCAATAAGCTAAAGAGTTTATTATCATCAAAATACTAGGTATGATTGATACCATTAAGAATTTCGGCTACTGATAATTTAGAAGTTTTGAAGTGACCGTAACGTAGATTCTGAAATGAGCATTCCAAAATATCTTGAATCATCTAAATCAGAGTTCAAACGGAGAATTTATGGCTAAAATAAAGTTACTGGTGTTGGACAAGAGATGTCTCATTGAAATAATTTGGAACCAACACCTTGCATTTTATTTTTTTTATATTAATTTCTAACTCAAATTTTAACACTAAAAACTACCTTTAGAATTTATCAAAACATGAGAGATCGAAATAGGACTTTTAATAATTAAATAATCAAATTAGAGTAAACTTTAGTAAAACTATATTTTTAATCTAAATTTATTATTTCATATTTCATATTTTTATATTCTAAAATCTACGGTCAAATGACTACAAGCTGCTCTCAGTCGAGTATACCTATACATACAAATTGCAAATTGTACTTATATCCTAAAAACATTTTTTTACACTCATGTGATTGACTCAAATTGCCCTTCATTTCTTTCACGTCTAGTCTCATCTATTAGAATATCACAAACAAAGTATTGGTTGAGTACAAAAAAAAAAAATCTAAAAAAAAAAAAACGAATCCTTTTTTTTTTGGTCATTTTTTACCCCCAACTATTAGTCTCTTTTCTCTCTCCAACATACCCAACTATTACTTGACTTGTTATGTTTTGATATACTGTTTGTGAGAGATATCTTTATATGTAGGGAACGACTGAGATAATATTCTCTTTAATTTTTTATTTTATTTAATTCACTGTTATCATCAAGAGTTGATGAAGACATAGTCATTTATCGCTCCACTCATGTACATAATATCTCACGTATAGCATCAAAACATAACAATTATATAAAAAGGACAAAAAAAAATTCAAAGAGATACGATTTATAATTTGAATAAATACATAAGAAAGAGTTTTCAAAGACAAGATAGAGGAATAATTTATCATTTAAATAAATCATAGGGAAATTATATATCTTCACTCTTGTTGTGGCCTAAAAATAGAGAGCTTCCACGTAAGCAACGAACTTAGAAGATGGGATGAGTCGGAGGTCGTGCACTGCACTGGAAGTGCTACGTAGGCGGTGTGCTGGATAATTGACAAGCGTACCGGCACATAAAAGGAAAAGAGCACCAGTGTGGTGCCAACCTAACGCCCTCCGATGCTTAAGTCAGAGCTAATGTGCCAAAGAGAATTCTAGTAGAATTGTAGTAGAAATTAGTTACCTAATGAATGAATTTTTTTCTCCTATTTATATGAGAGGAGGTTGATGACATCATTGTGCCACGTGTCGTGTTGGGATTGGTCCACGTGTTGCTTCCCAACGACGTGTCGCTTGTTGGTCATGCCAGGTGTCATCTTTTGATTGGATATCAATATAATGTAGTTTCTTGGTCTTAGATACGTAGCCTTATTAGATGACGTATACGTAAACTCTCGGGACTACGTAGACGTACCTTCCTAGACGAAGTAGACGTAGCCTCTCAGGCGATGTAGACGTAGCCTCGTACGTGATGTAGTATTATCTTTTTAGGTGACATAGACATGTCGATTGTGCATTATTTGAACAAGTTGAGAAATTCCACGTGTACTGATATTTCATCCCACAACAGAGGCCCCCTACTCCCGGGTTGAATTGAGATGTGAGTTCAATGCTGCTTGGGAGTATTCTTTCAAAGTGGAATTTTATCTTGGTGATATATCTGGTTGTTTTGGAGTTGGGTTGAGAAAAATATTGTTGAAGTTTCGAAGTTTGAAGTTGTAATAGACTTACTTCACTAGACTTCATCATTGAATATACTTATGGCTTATATATATATTGGAAAATTCTATAGTACAGGGACTCATAATCCCTGTATGATATAGGGAGTCAGTTACAGTGGTTACTTCTTTTTTATTGTGTATTTACTTTAATTATTTAAATAAATTAAAATTTTACAAATACAGCGGTACTAAATCTCACGTGCGATTTTCTTTGGGTTTCCCTCAATCAATGGACTCTTTTTTTCCCTAACTACCAACTCTAACCATCCCCTTTCAAATTTTCACAGTCATTTGAAGATTCAGGTATGTCATGATTGATTTTTTTATTAGATTTCTAAATTTGGTGTTAGATCACATATACAATCACAAATATAATGTTTACTGATTTACAATCACATACACAATATAGTTGATCACGAAATTATTTTTATAAGGATATAAGATCACATGTATAAATGAGTTGATCACACATATGAATTTAGAATGAGTATGTAATCACATATATAAGATAGTGATCACATTTAAAAACTCACAGCAATCTGACACACATATCTAATCTTATATTTGATTTGAATCGACCCACAATTAATGACAATCAAATTCAAAATACAACAATCACACTTGAAATACGACTATTAGAGACAATCACATTTAAAAAAAAAATCAATTGAACTTAATAATATATGTAACGTCCCGTTATTTTGTGATAAAAATTTTTTTATTTATTTTATTTTAATTTAAGCATTTAAATTCTATTTTAGAATCGGTAATTAGAATTTAGTAGTTTATTTCGGTTTAAGTCCTTTTAATTGCTTTTTAGTTTAATTTCGTTTTAATGGTATTAATAATTATTAACGGGCTAATTAATAATTATTAATCACCATTGGGGTAGTTTAAGAACTTCGGGTTTCGATTTATAAGTCATAAAAAGGACACAACCGTCATTTCCAAATTCTTAAAAACTATCCAAACACTATTCATCTCTTATTAAATATTGTAGATACCGTATTTTGTCCATACCAAATTTATTAATTTTTTATTTTTAAAATAAAGAAAATTGAAATAAAAAATAAAATTTGAATGTTTTAAAAATAAAAATAATTTTATTCTCAAAAGTAAAATTAATTTTATATTTTAAAAATAATTAGATTTTAATTTTGTTTTAAATTTAAATGATAAAGACAATTTTTATTTCAAAAATAAAATTGGCTTTTAATTTTAAATATAAAATAATTTTCGATTTTATTTATTTTAAAAAAAATTATTTTTTTGTAGAGATAAGGTAGCTAATTTTTAAATTAATTTGAAATGGTCAAAGATAAATCTGTAGAGATATTATTTGATTTAGATTGGGTTAATCTCTAAGTATTATCTGTTATTATCACAAGTTTATCTCAATCTATTTTATATAACTCTAATTTTGGCTATAAATAAGAGCTCTCCCTCCTAGAATAGGTGATGCGTAGAAACAGAGAAACGGTAGAAACACGAGAGAAAACCTATAAGTTGAATTTTCTCCCCAATCGACAAAGCCATTTGAAACCTCTCTTCCTTCGCTTTTTACGTTCAATACCCTACTCCCTCTCTCATCATCAAAGATCCCAGAAATACCGTGTAAAAGAAAAGTTCGTTTTCTCTCGCGGTGGAACGTCAAAAGATTTTGTTGGAAAAATCTGTTCTCTGTCTTCAATTGGAGTAAGTGATTTTTTTCTAATATAAAATTCGTATATATTACTGTATGTTTACCTTTTTTTTATTATCATAGCAACTGAGTTCAATAATTATATATGCTGATTTGTTTTATATGCTTATTGTCTTTACTTTAACTTGCAATACATATACATAAAAATTTCACCTGACAACTCATTATGAATTTCATCATTCATGTTTTGTTTTTATTAGTTTATTTTAAATCTAAAGTCTGTCTTCAAATAAGCTATTTTCCTAGATTCTTTTCTTTTTTTTAAAAATTATTTGTTTATTAGCATTTTTAAATTCGGTTACTTTTTTTAAAAAAGGTTATGGTTTTTTTTTAAATTTGGGAAAGAGTAATATGTCATTCAAAACTCCCAATAACATATAAAAGTCCTAAAAAAGAATAAATAGACAATATCATACTTAATATTTTAAAATAAAAAATAAGTATTTTGAATAAAAACTAATAAACAAAATGTTTTAAAATATAAATACAAACCCGATGATGGGATTTTGAGAAGTAACGACTCTCAATTTCTCTAGGTGAGGGATTTTTCAATTCCGATACTTGTTCAATTAACGGTCATAACCCCGCTCAATTAATCTTTGAACTTACATCATTCTTGATGTTAAGAGAAGATTTAAATGAGACATTTGTTTTCATAAATTAAAATCAATTTTTCATCAATTAGTTTAATCAAAGACTAATAATTTAAAATTAGATAGTATAAGATAAGATTAGGGTAACCGTTTTTTAAATGGATGTCGTAGGGTACTAGTACCTTCCCTATGCATAAATGACTCCCGAACTCAATCTGATTTTTCGTAGACATTTTTTAGTAATTAGGTGACCAATCACACCCGAATTTGGTTGGTGGCGACTCCAAATTTTTGCTTTTCATAAAGAGGCCTATAAATTGGACGTTGGCGCTCCGCGTCGCAATTACGTTGTGACAAATATCTCCTTTGACTTCAATTGACCAAAAATCATCTTCATCTTCTTCCTTTTCTCCTCCTAATGTCGTGAGCCTCCTTCCCCTTTTCCCAATTTTTGGTTTATGTTCGTTTGTCATCGGATCACATCGATTCTCGTTCCGTTGGAAAGATATCGGTCCTACGATTCATTTCCACCCAACCATCGTGCTTGCCACCCGTGATATACGGAGTTCTCGGTAAGTTCATCTTGAAACCCTAAGATCCAAATAGTATTTTAATGGAGATTTCTTTTGATTCTTCGATTTCTTGCCGGGAAACTCGATGATTTTAAGTACCGGGGTTGTTTTAAGTGCTTTTGGAAACAATCTCATAATCCTAAAATTGAGTTTCAGTCGAAACCCTTCCCGTTTGAAATTTACCTTTTGGGGTTTGAATATGGGTTATTAATTATTGAAATAATGTTTGTTGTAATTCAATTCGGGAAATTACATATTGTTCAAAAACCCTAATTATCGATACCCATTGAAATCGGGAATATCGAAATTGTTTGAAATCAACTCGAAATACATCTAAATAGCCTAAAAGCCGGAAAACCAAACCCGAGACCCACTTTTCATGGGGGGGCCGAGAGCCTCATGTTGGGGTTTGTTGAGTTTTTCGTCGTTTTGTACGCTTAGATGTTGTTTGATCGTTATTTGGTAATTTATTGATTGTTAGATGTAATTCTAATTGTAGGTGGTTTGAACTTTGCTTGATGGCTCTATCGGAGGTTGGGAGCGAAATCATCTTTTACTAAGGTGAGAATAGTTAGGATTTAAAGTAACTTTAGAAAGCGAATAAGTATAATGATTTGTAGAATTGGAAACTAAGACTAAGATTCGAATCTAAAATTAGAGGAAAACGAGCTAGTGCCCTTAGGATTAGGAGCTAGTTATTTAAGTGAGAACTTAGGAGTTCTCGAGGGAAACATTCAATCTGAGAAAATTCTAAGTTAGATTCGTTTCAAAAGTTAGAATGGATCATTGGAAGATAAAAGATCCAAACTTTTAGATAGAATGGTTAAAGGAATTCGAAAATAGAACTTTGGATTTTAGTTGGAAGTTTAGAATCCTTAAAGGAATAGATTAATCGTTTAAGATAGGATCTACTTTTATTAATGTAGCGGAGTTCGATTTACATATCGTTCTTCCGGAATTTTCCTATCTATTTACTTTATGCTTGTTTTGGTTACTTTATGTAAAGACCTAACTTTTCAGAGTTTAAATCAAACATAGTAAATCCAGCGGAAGACTCAATAAATGATATTTATTGAAAAATATGAAAATCCTCAACCCAATAGTCATTTAAATAAAATCAACAACTCCGGAGTTATAATCTTTAAAACAAAAAGAAACAATGAGTTAAATCAAATAACAAAATGTTTCGAAACTAACATGATTCTCAAATCTCACAAAAACAAAATATAGTCAATAAAATAATTCAAGTACTTTATTCTCAAACTCAATGAAAATAAAAGATGCATTGGCTAGCCACCACGACATGAACCCTCATCTCTTCCACTTCATCAACCGCGCCACCTCTCGGCCCATTGTTACCTGAAAAGAAACCACAAATAGCACTGTGAGGCTAAAGCCAGTGAGAAAACGATCTAAACGAAGGTAAAGTTTTAAATAGTCTCTAACAACTTAAACCGAGTCCCAACACTCAATACTCTCCAATATCTCTTTCACACATAACATTTCTTTAACCTTACATTCAATCTCTTTACATGAATAGGCAATTATTAACTAATTTCATATCCAAGACCAACACTCATACTAATCCTTCCAATACACATCCCAATCCGAAACATAGGCCAACTCTAATTTAACAAACATAATCAAACAAACATTCAACCATCCACTAAGAAGGCGGTCTCTAGGGACTACAAACCTTTCTTAGGCACTTAGTTATAGTCGTATCCATAACTAATCCCCTAATGGATCGTTCATACGAGCAACGTCCATTAGTCGTTATGAGCTCACTCTCATAACTATATTTTACTAAGTATGAGCTCGTAGCCTCATACTAGTTTAACACACCTGTCAAGCCATCATTCCACAATCTCTTTACATTATCCTCTTGATAATGATCATTCAAAATCAGCAAAGACAATTAAAATACAGCAGCTCAAGATTCTAACTAAAGCATGCAAAATACATTTTTATGATAAAACTGCCGAAAATCGTCAAAACTAACTATTCGCTCTTAATCATTCTCAACTCAAATCTCATGTCAAATCATCATAAAATATTCCATAATATTCTAGAATTAACTCCCAAATCAATAAGAAACAAAAAGAATCGAAAAACATCAAAAACTGCCGAAAAACGAATAAACTAGTTCTAACCGAAAAACTCTTTCACCAAATGATTTTTAGATGTTTCCATTATGCGTTCACTTCCTAAAGCTCCAGAATATTATATTTGAATATATCGAAACATAAAATCTACTGTAAGAGCTTTAGATTTCTCTAAAACCCCACCAACGAATAAACCGTTAACTCACCTCGAAATCGCTTAAATCCAAAATCAACGCTACTTCCCTTGACGAACCAGACCTGAAACGGAGGTCCTATAATACTTAAAATACAAATTGAAATATACTAAATTTATAAAAAAAAGGTTTGGGGTTCGATGGATCAAAGAACGGAAAACAAACAACGAAGGGAATTGGCTAAAATTGGGGGCGTGGGTGGTGTGTGGGCCGCGGATGGCCATGGCCTTCGGGACGTGGTTCGGTCGCGGTTTCGTAACTAGGGTGATCGATCTTGATGGTTCTAGGTATCGGTAATCAAGATCTATTGGGTGTTTGGCCATAGTTTGGAAAATTGACAATTATGGAGGTTGGATCAAGGGTTAGGGTTCTTGGTGTTCATATGAAGAATTAATAATTAAATTCCAGAATTTAAATGATTGAATAATCAATGACGAATGCTTACCCGTTACTTGAATTTCAAGAAAAGGGCTTCCGATTTTCCCTCTTTGATTCCGTGCGATTCAACCGATCTCCCAATTAACAAATTGACGAAAACTCATCAATCCTTACCCTAGGCATTCACGGCAACAAGAAGGGAAAAGAGAAGGATTTTCGTTACCTTCGTGTCCAAAATCTATTCCAAAAACGCTTGAATTCAAAACCCGAATCACGATCAAACGAAGAATGAAACGAAATGAGGCGGAATTCCTTTCTCTTCCTTTTGGGCGGCGGCGTGAGGTGTGGGAGAGGATGAGGGAATGAATTCTAAAAATTTGATAATGAGAAGTCCTCCTTTAGGTTAAAATCCTGAGTTTCCATAATTACGAAATTGTCACTCACCTTAAAACGTTCATAACTTGATCACTGGGTCTCAGAATGACAAACCGTCAGTTGCGTTGGAATCGTGACATCGAGACGATAAATTTTATGTCAAAATATTAATCAAATCATAAGTTTCAAATTTCGAGGTTTTTCGGGAAAAATTACCATAATACCCTTTTTGAAATAGCACGATATTTCTGTTCTAATTAATTGATCAAGCTGATTAATATTATTTAACAAAATAATATTGATTTTTTTTAACTTTCTCGTGACGGGGCGTTACACTTTAATATTCATATTTTACTTTTATTTACTTTTGCAAGCATATGCAAGCATATCCATAACATCTTGCACCATAACATCTCGCATCATTGAGAAAGTGAGAAAGAAATGAAAGGGAGAATGATGGATCCTATGGGATAGACCACATTACCTTCATAGAAAAAGAAGAGAAAGTGAGAAAGAAATGAAAGGGAGAATGATGGATCCTACGGGATAGACCACATTACCTTCATAGAAAAAGAAGAGAAAGTGAGAAAGAAAAGAAGGGAGAACGTTGGATCCTACGGGAAGTCCACGTTACCTTCTTCATTCATAAGGGCGAATGTGGATCCTACGGGAAGTCCACGTTACCTTCATTCATGCATAAAGGGCGAATGCGAATCCTACGGGATGTTCTCATTACCTTCATGCATATGAGCGATGGAAATATATATCATGGATAGAGAATCGAGATGTTATATTTAAGAAAGTTTATTTATTTTTCTTACTTATGTTGTAACAAGTTAATGGATGAGAATTTGACTACGAGTGTTAGTAATATCATCCTTTGGAGAGTTTAGAATGAAATTTACCTAGAGTTTGGAGAACTTTAGGAATGATTGTGTCAGATTAATTGGACACGAATCGGAATACGAGTTTGAGGTCTATCTTTACTTTTTATTCTTATTATTCTCACTGGGCTTAAGTTGTTAGTGAAGGAATGATTTACTAAATTAGCGGAATTTTATATAGTAAACTAATTAACATTTAATTACGGATCTATTAATATCATGCAATTTGTGATATAAAAACATGTAGATTCATGCTAGTTTTTCGAAAATTAAAACCCTTTACATACATTGAGTAAAATATGGAGAATCGGTTGGAGGTTTCTTTACAGCATCAAATCCTCAGCAACACCGGATCTTCTACGCTATATCACGATCGAAAGCAAAACCGACTTATGGGAATCGAAGAAAAAATTTCTTCTAAATTTTTCCCTAAGGAAAATCGGCAATTGGGCAAAAACTGAAAAGAGAATTTTCACTTTTCTAATTAAAGTGAGAAGTGTACAAAATATGAATCTCAATGGTCATATTTATAGGAAAATATGATATCTAATCTAATTAGATATGCTTATCTCTTAATTATTAAATAATAGAAAAGATAAATAAAAATAATATATAACTATATATATATATATATATATATATATATATTTATTTATTTATATTTATATATATTCATATGAAATGAATATATCTCAGCGTCAGCGCACATGCATGAATCAAAAACAAAAGTTTTGATTTTGATTTTTTTTTTTACTGCACGCGCATCGGAGGCAACATATATATATATATATATATATATATATAATTTATTTATTTTTCTTTATTTAATAATTATGTTTATGTATTTAAAATTAGAAAAATTCAAATAATAATTTCTAATTAAATACATTTAGCCAAAAATTAATATATTAATTAACATTGAATCTTATTCAATTAATTAATTATTTTGGGCCAAAACCAATTTGTTTCTTAAACCAATTGTATTTAATTCTCTCTACTATTTATTATTAAATTAAATAAACTCATTATTTAATTAATAATATCAATTATGAATTTACATTTAAATAAACTCATTATTTAAATAATTAATAATATTAACATTAATTCCCATTTAAATAATTTATTTATTTAAACAATTAATTTTGCCTTAAAATATTATAATTGATAATGTTATATTAATTTCCATTTAAATAAACTTTTTATTTAAACAATTAATATTGTATCAATAATAATAATAATATTAATATTAATTTTCATTTAAATAATCTCATTATTCAAATAATTAATATTGCCTAATTTTAAGTAAATTCAATTACTTAAATTATTTGTTCTTCCTAAGTTAAATTAATAACTTAGTTTTGCTACAACGATATTTGGGCTAGCATAGGGAGCCGATGGACCTATAGATCATGGGCTTAATAATTAGTCAATTAAGTGATTAACTCATAATCAGTTAATTACTTATTATCTAACTATGAATAATTCCACTATAGATTTATAGCTGAACTCCCCTCACTATAGATGAGTTATGTCCATTTAGTTTATCTTTTATTCATATATGTGATATATCCTTCACGTGGAACCCTCATAATTACAGGCGGATAAATTTACCGTTTTGCTCCTGTAATTACCGCTTTATTCTTGTGTTCCCGCTGATTCTCCAATGAACTTTATCTTTAGTCGAACTAGGGATAATATACTTCTGTGATCAATAGAAGTCATGGCTCCACTTGTTCATGTCTCGAATCAGTACATCAAGGGAGTTTCCTAAAGTTCCTAAAATGTTTAGGTATCACACTGATACCGTTAATTTATAGGAAAGTTATGAATTCCATCTCGTGAAAATGAGTTCCCAGCTATTTATCTGGTCATGTTCCCAAAACAGAAGTGTATTGAGCGTTCTTACAAATCGCTCTCAAACATGTGAATCAAAGAACATAACTCCACAAATAGGAGTCCGCATTTCACTCAGGATTGAGATCTATCACGGTTGATAAACTTAGTTTGATATTTGATCATTTCTCATAAACGGTACTAATGAGAAATTTGATCGAACATCGTGGTCCTGTCTTATACAATCAACATTGTATATGATACTTCCATTTCATGTCTCCCACATGAATGATCAGGATTAGATCATTTGTTTATAAACAAAATGCGAAGCTATCAACAGTGTTACCAGGATAAGGTTCTCAAACGTTATCCATTTACTGTAGACACTTTTGAGTTACTCATCTCGACTTTAATCCTCTCGTATGACTCACATACTAAGTCGTGATTTCATAATAGTAACTTAGGGTTTACTATTTGAATGTTTGATATTAATATATTTCCATATATTCCTAATATCGCCAATTGAATCAATCTAGATAATATAAAAAAACTTATGTTTATTTATTTAATTTATTCGAAATAAATTATTATAATTAAATAATTACAAGTTCTAGGACACCATTCCTAACAATCTCCCACTTGTCCTAGATCTTTGGAAATTTGACTTGTAATTCCAGTCAAACTGGATGACTATCAACTACTTAGCCATGGTAGTCATTTTAATACTTTATCAGTAACGTTTTCATCTGTTTAGTATGTATTTCTTTTGTCTGATGTTAGTTTCATTAAGTGTAATAGATTCCATATTTTATCGCCATAAAATAAACTCTATTATCTATTGATTTGAAACCATCATGTTCAACCACCTTTCATTTACTAACGACTTAGTAATTACGCGAATCTAGAGTTTAGTTAGTAAAAACTTATTTTACTTATACTTAACTCATTTGATGTTTAATTCGCAAAGGTCTTTTGTCGAATTCTTACATGGAAGTAACTTCATGTTCGAATTTGAGCTCGTGCAACTCATAAAATCTCCCATTTTATCTATGTGCACTAACATACTATTTGTAAATTTTATTTTAGTCACATTGGTTCTAGGATTCTCAAAATTCTTAAGCTCCCACTACAAAGTAATTCTCCATTACTTTCATTTGTTTAATGGTTACAATTCTATACTTCTTATTATTTCCAAAAATAATGTATAAGTATAAGTGACCATTTTCAACTCAACTATTGAAAATTCATGTCATTTTATTTCACTTATTTTGAACTTTATTCATTGATTTTTGAAGTCAATGAGTTTCACTTGGACTTCAAAAGTCCTTTGGTTCGTACTATGACGCTCCCACTCAAATAAAGTTCTACAAGTAGTTTAACCATTTAAACTTTTTAAATAACAACTTGTTTTTATTGTAAGGTTTAAAGCCTTCAGTATCACTGATTTACTGAATTTATATTTAATAATTTGTGAATACAATTATCCACTAATTATTGCTTTTTGATTTAAATTTTATTTATTCCGTATCAGTTAGAACTCCTTTAAAACATCCTTTTAAATAACTGAATATTTGGAATATAAGAAATCGATTTAATGTTTACTTATCACTTAAGTTCTAACATCTAAATGTCCAACTTTAGAGATTTTTAAGTCTAATTATCTTTGATAAATCAAAGATACTTGATTTTACTTATTTCTATGAGTTTGTAGATTAATATGGTTATCATCTCAAACTTTGAGAACCATCTTTAAGAAATTAATCCTTCTAACTTATTTAAGTAAATTTAGACTTAAGTTATCAAACATTTTAAACCTTATAATTTAGATATTTCGGAGTTTAGAATTTGGTTTTGGAATTTATTTGTTTTATACTAAGTATTTTGAATAACCATCCAATCACACTTTGGAACTTTGTAATATAATTGTAAAGGAATATCTACCTAAATAACTCTTATTTAAAATATGTCCCCGTCTTTTGATCATTTGACCCGTGACTTGTGACCCGTCGACTGTTGACTTTTTGACTCGTTGACCTTTGACTTTTTTTGTCATTTTAAATTCTTCTACTAGGTGTGGCTCGTGCGAGCCCTACACTCCATAGTAGTAGACTTAGAATTTTTTTGTCGTTTTAAATTCTTTTACTAGGTGCGGCTCGTGCGAGTTCTGTACTCCCTAGTAGACTTAGAATTTTTTAGTCGTTTTAAAATTATTCTACTAGGTGCATCTTGTGCGAGCCCTACACTCCTTAGTAGACTTAGAATTTTGTCATTTTAAATTCTTATACCAGGTGCGGCTCGTGCGAGCCCTGCACTCCAGAGTAGACTTTGAATTTTTTGTTGTTTTAAATTTTTCTACCAGGTGCGGCTCGTGCGAGCCATGCACTCCCTAGTAGACTTAGAATTTTTATTTTACCCTTCCACCTTGGCTGACTTAGAACTTTTTGTTGTTTTAAATTCTTCTACTAGGTGTCTAGTAGACTTGGAATTTTTTCTTTAGCTCTTCCAGCTTGACGGACTTAGAACTTTTGTCGTTTTAAATTCTTCTACTAGGTGCGGCTCATGCGAGCCGTGCACTCCCTAGTAGACTTAGAATTTTTTATTTAGCTCTTCCACCTTGGCGAACTTAGAACTTTTTGTCGTTTTAAATTTTTCTACTAGGTGCGGCTCGTGCGAGCCCTGCACTCCCTAGTAGACTTAGAATTTTTTTATCGTTTTAAATTCTTCTACTAGGTGCGGCTCGTGCGGGCCATGCACTGCTCAGTAGACTTAGAATTTTTACTTAGCTCTTCCACCTTGGCGGACTTAGAACTTTTTGTAGTAGGTTCACGTAGTTGGTCCCTACTCGAGTAGAGTTTTATGTCTTGAAATCTAGCTCGAGTCTAAGAGTTCTCTGAATGATTTAATTCTCATAAATGCAATATGTAGAAAAACTACGATCTTATTCATTTTATTTTCGAACTTTTTACAATAAAAAAACTTTATTGGAAATGAAAACTGCAATAAATAAAATTGTTGAAATGAAATCTAAGTTGTTTGACATCATCATAGGTAGAGTAGAGCCTTTTAGATGAGTTTAATCAATGTGTTGATGTCTTGGCCAATACCTCAGTGACCTAGCATGGTCCTTTCTTGGCTTGGACTCTTTCTAAATAGTCAGACCTCCAAAGATCATGTCTTCATGTAGAAAATCTTGATTATCAAGGTCATAGTCTTTCTTATCTCCTTTACTTCTCACGAATTCTTTTAAGTAGCCTTTTTGAATAAGGGTCTCAATTTCTTCCTTGAGATCGAGGCAATCAGAGGTGGTATGACTGTGGTCTTTGTGGAAGAGGCAATACTTATCTTTGTTCCTCTTGTTTGACCCTGCTTTCATTCTAGGTGGCCACCTAACCAAGTCTTTATCTTTGATCTCCAAGAGTAGTTGTTCATTCGGGACCGTGGTAGGAGTGTATTTTTTAAATTTACTAGGAGGAAGACTCAGCTTCTCAAGTTGATCTCCCGACTTATGTCTTTTGTCATCCTCGTGACGGTCAGTCCCCCAAAGAAACTCTTCTATTCGATCTCTCTTCTTGTGTTCTGATCGTTTACTATTGCCTCCTTCATCTAAAGTTCTTCTTGCTGGGGTTTCTGCCCTAAATCTTATGTAATCCAATTAAACTATAAATAAATAAAGGAATTATTAATTAGTAGTATTTACATTGTCATTTATTATTAGTTTAATAAATGTAATCCATCATAAGATCCAGAGTTACTTATGATAACTTAAAGTGAGTATATGATGCGGGAAGATTCACTTAAGTGTAACTCAAATAGTCTGTGATACATGAATAAAGGTTGGGTGCTTTATTTCTGGTAACACCAGTAACACGGCCCACTTGTGAATTGGCACAAGTGATCTCATCTGGATCGCTCATGTAGAGACATGTGAGTGGGGGTGTTGCTGCAATAGAGATTGTAGTAGACTGGACTAAGATAAACTTACTGTCTTCTGGGAAAGCCGTTACAGAAAGACACTTCGTTTATCAACCGGTTGATCATGTACAATTGATCTTAATCCTGAGTGGATTACGAACTTCTGTTCGCAAGAGACAAGCCTTTGATTTGTATAGGTGAGAGTGACTCGATATAGTTCGCTCAATATGCCTCCCACTTTGGGGATTGCATCTTGCTTATAGCTAGGAACGTAATTACACAAGAATTGGAATTCACTCTTTTCCATATAGGAAAATAAATAAGTAGTTCCCTTATGGACTGATTCGGTCTTGAACAACGGGGCCCCATATTCCTCTGATCAAGGAAAAGGTTAAAGACGCATAATGGAGATTATGTAAGGTTGTTCATTGGAGAATCAGTTGGGCTTAAGGAACAAGATGTATCATGGAGGTTAATACGGTGCAAATACCTAGCCATGGATACGAACTAACTTGTGAAGGATCAAAGTGTAGTTAATAATATTAGCCAATGGACATAACTATGTCTATAGTACTAAGAGTGCAACTCTAGATATTTAGTGGAGTTATCTAGGAGTTAATGAATAAGAATTAATTGATTAAAAGAGTTCAATCAATGTAATTCTAGATCATTGGAGCTTAGTCCTATAGGTCCATTAAGTCCTCCGAGCTAACGCATGTAATTGAGAACATAAATCAATGATGATTAATTTCTTAGGAAAAACGATTTCAAACATTTGATTAGAAGTTATCAAATCAATTAAGGCAAATACAAATAGGGGAGTCTATTTGATTAATTAAATGAAATTAAATAGAAGAGTCTATTTAATTATTTAATTAATGGTGAAATTAAATAGAAGAGTCTATTTAATTATTTATTAAATAGAGAAGTCTATTTAATTATATAATAGAGAGATTAAATAGAGGAGTCTATTTAATTAAATTAATTTTGAAGTTGTCAAAAATTGATGGGCATTTAAATAGAGGAGTCTTAGACTTATAAAAGAGTTTTATTTATTTATTTATTTAATAGAATTGTTCTATTAAATAAAAAGGAAAATAAAATGCTCAATATCGTCATGGAGATGGAGTGGTGGGCATGTGACCCACGGGTAGGGTCACACGCTCCATTGGTGTATGTAGCAGGTGTCTTCTTACCTAATGACCACAAGAACTTTTCATCTTTCAAACCGGCCATCACAACAGTCAGAGCTATGTCGTCACTATAACCTTCCACTTTCAACGCCTCACTATTAAATCTCACCACATAGTTTCGGAGGCTCTCATCTTACTTTTGACGTACAGTCAACAAATGCGTAGCTTGTTTCTTGTGATCTCTTCCGCCAAAAAACTGAGTTACAAAAGATCTAGTAAGATCTTTAAATAAAGAGATGGATCTCGGCTTGAGCTGTCTGTACCACCCACGCGTAGGGCCTCCGAATGTAAGAGGGAACGCTCTACACTTAATAGCATCTCGGACTCCCTGGAGCTCCATCTAGGTCTGAAACGTATCGACATACTCGAGTGGATCCTTTGAACCGTCATACATGGTCATACTTGGCATTTTAAATTTGGTGGGAAGCTCCATCTCCATTATATTATCAGTGAATGACGGCTCAGTTTGCTCAAGTAGATCTTCTAGTGCAAGAGGAGTCTTTCCTCTATACTCTTTCTTCATTTAACCAAGTTGATCTTGAAGTTTTTTCAACTTTGGCGCCTAAGGCTGGGCACTTTCTGCAGTAGACTTCACAACATCTGAATGTTCTTTTCTCTTTTGATTGAGAACTTCTCTGAGGTCGGACCTTCGTTTCTGACTAGGTTGCTTGTTGCGAGAAGAGTTATGAAAGGAAGAAGAACTGTCTTGGATATTTAGCCTCGACTTCCTTTTCGAGCCACCCTTCTCATGATTCCGTGATTCACCTATATGCTCTATAGGTTCTTTGTCTTTCTTGGATTGTACTTCCTGGTTGTGAACAGGGGCTTGATGATCAGTTTTCTGTTTAAGAATTTCGAGTACTTTAGCAAGATCTCGATTCACACCTCGAACTTGCTCTTCTAGAGCATCTACCATTCCTTCTGGCATTGGCACAACTCCAACTACTTTTTGATTTTCATCAACTTGTTGTTGTTGTTGTTGTCGTTCTCTAGTGCTACGAGTTTGATATCTCGTATTACGAGGGTTACGGTTTTCACCGTCATCTATTTCCATCACCGTGTTGTTGACTTCTACGACTCATCCTTGATGGTAGAACACTTAGTTATATACTCTTCCCACAGATGACGCCAAATATTGTTGCCTAAAAATGGAGAGCTTCCACATAAGCAACGAACTTAGAAGATGGGATGAGTCGGAGGTCGTGCGCTGCACTGGAGGTGCTACGTAGGCGGTGTGCTTGATAGTTGACAAGCGTACCTGCACAGAAAAGGAGAAGAGCACCGGTGTGGTGCCATCCTAACACCCTCCGATGCTTAAGTCAGAGCTAGTGTGCCAGAGAGAATTTGAGTAGAATTATTGTAGTAGAAATTAGTTACCTAATGAATGAATTTATTCTCCTATTTATATGAGAAGAGGTTGATGACATCATCGTGCCATGTGTCGCGTTGGGATTGGGCCACATGTTGCTTCCCAACGACGTGTCGTTTGTTGGTCATGTCATGTGTCATTTTTTGATTGGATATCAATATAATGTAGTTTCTTGGTCTTAGATACGTAGCCTTATTAGATGACGTAGACGTAAACTCTCGGGACTACGTAGACATACCTTCCTAGACGACGTAGATGTAGCCTCCCAGACGACGTAGACGTAGCCTCCCAGACGACGTAGACGTAGCCTCGTAGGTGATATAGCTTTATCTTTCCAGATGACGTAGACATGTCGATTGTGCATTATTTGAACAAGTTGAGAAATTTCACGTGTAGTGATATTTCATCCCACAACAACTCCTTAGTAAAATATTATATTTATCACTACTTTTAAATCAAAGATATATTTTAGAAAAATCTCCAAAAAAATTTGAAAGAGAGGAAGAGGGACAAGAATTGTAACGGAGAGGGCGTACATGGCCCATGCCAATGCCGTCCCAAATAGTCTTACTTGGCGGCTAAACTGAACCTGAGTCAATAGCACATGCAAATGCGTTTTTCAATTTGCATGAGAAAATAAAATAATATAAAATTTTCATGGTATGAAAATGAATTATTGGACTTTTTCGCCGATTTTTTGGACCAACCGACGTTTTCTTTATATATATATATATATATATATATATATATATATATATATATATATATATATATATATATATATTTTTTTTTTTCTCTATCTTCAATCCAATGCTTTAAATTTTTATTCAAAGTGAGCCTTACTTCCGTTCTTATTAATAATATTGAGTTTCAGTGGTATGGAAAATAAACTTGATGGATATTTAGTGCTTTGTTTTTTTTAATTTTAAAAACTTTTTTTTTTGTTTTTATTGTCGAAAATATTTAGTTTGTATTTTATTTTTAACAAAAACTTGTTAAAGTATATCAAAATTTAAAAAAAAAAAAATTAAATGTTTAATTCTTAGCCAAAATTTAACAATTCAAAAAGTAATTGACAAAAAATGCTTTAAATATAAAAAATACAGATATAGTATTTTTTTTTAAATAATTAATATAAAATTAAAATTAAAATTAAAATAAGTATTAACAAGATGAAAAAAACTAGGCTTCTTTAATAGAAATTGGCAATGTGACAGACGCATAATAGAAAATGTATGATTTACAATCTTATCACTCAAAGAAATTTTTAAAAGCATTTTTAAATGGGTAAATTGTAAATAAAACGCTATGATTTTGATCAAATACATGCACATCTCTCATAATTAAAAAAAAATAGCAAATTATGCGGAAATTTTAGAATTATACATGAGACCACTTCCCATTAATACCATTAAAATATTTTATGTTTGGGGTCATTTTTTTCTCCTTCCTTGCTTCCCCTTTTTCTTCTTCAAGCCCCGACGATTTAAAATGACAAAAAAAAATATTTTTTAAATAATTCTCCTCCCTTAAGAGTACATATTTTTCAGGGAGAGAAAAGACGTTAAATTTAACTATGTGTTAGTGGGAAACGGGTCTCATTATATAATTCTAAAACTATATAAATGTAATATATCATTTTTTAGCTATAATAAGAGTTCATATATTTAATTAAAATCACATTGATATTATTTACCGTTTAACTTTTTTAAATTATATGAGTGTGATTTCCGTAAAGATACATTTCTTTGAGAAATTTCATTCAGTTTAGAGACAGTACGGGTGTAATCTCAGTGTTCAAAAAATTCTACAAAAGATGACTCGTGTGTTGAAATTATACTGAAAACTAATTGAAAAGACTTCAAAGCTGGAAAAAAAAAAGTCTTTATTTGATAAATTAATATTTAAGAAAAAATATGCTTTGGTGTCATGTCAACAGACTGTGACTCAGTTTGGTCCTTTTATGATAATTTTCTTTTTAATCAAATATTTTATTATTAGTATAAATTTAATTCCTATTTTTATTTATTCTCTATACTTAACCATATCAGAAAAAAATTATAATCATTAAAGTTAATTTTGAAGGGAAATTAACTTTAAATCAAAATTAATAAATCAACCATGGTTTTATAAGCAGTAGAAATAATTATAAAAGAAAAAAGTATGAATACATATTAATTTACTATTAAAATTATATAACGTAATAAAAATAATGATTAAACATTTACTCATTTCTCATGATTTTGTACGATATTAATATAAAAAAAAGGGTAAATTTTAAAAATATAAAACTAAATTCGAGTAAATAACAAACTAAATAAACCAAAGACGTAATTCAAATGAAATCGATTTCTTTTTTATTTAAAATAAAAAAATAAATATTGAGTGCCAGGTTGTAACACTTTCATGTTACCCCACATGATCTTTCTTTCCATCAGAAAACGACGACCGTCTGATCAATCGTAGATAATATGACAGGGACTAACGGACACGTATCCGATTCAAAATTTGGCGCCATTCCCTCTCTTCCTTCAAGTTTTTTTTCTTTTTCTTTTTTTTTAATAAACTTGTAATATTCACTGTTTTATTATATATATATATATATATATATAGTACTTTACAATATTTGGAGAGACTTATCAATTTTTTTTAAAATAATTTTAATGGCCGGTGCACGAGATTTTTATCACATTTATGAGAATCTTAAACTCATGGTTACTATTTGGATTGACATCTTAAAACCACACATATAGTATTTAAAATTATTATGTTTTCCTTTAATTAAAAAGTTTTTTTAAATTTTCTATTATATAATTTTTTTAATAAAATATTACCAGTAATTTTAATTTAATTTCATGCTATTATTTATTATATAAAAAAATATGTTAATTAATTTTAAAAAAAAAACTTATTACAATCTCATTCATGCATTAAATACACGTTCTTCAATCTCATGCATCACATTTTCATTTCAGCACACCAAACAATCTTAGGAGTTTGTTTGACAATTATTTTTTTACTATTATGAAAAATAATTTTATTGCACTTCAAATCACTATCTAGTATCTACATGTTTGAGATATTGGAGATGGAAAATATAATTTTATTTATTCTATAAAAAAAGATCGTTTGTAAAATGAATATACAAAAGAAAAAAAAAATAATGAAGAGTTCATCAATTTATTAAAAACAAAAAAATATGCTATTTAAAAAAAAATTGAATTTTTTTACTGATTTTGAAATTAAGATGAACAAGATTTATTATCGGTTCTTAAAAAAAGCAGTTCAACTACTATGAAAATAATATTAAAAAGCATATCAAAAAACTTTTATTCTAGAAAATTAAATAAATAAAAAAATCAAAACAAAAATTTTAAGATGATGTATGAACAGCAATTTAGATCTTTGCTTTGATCCCGGCCGTCCAATCCGTACAGATTGGGTACTATTTTATTGTCAACAAACTTTTTATTCTAGAAAATTAAATTAAAAAAAAAATCAGAACAAATTTTTTAAGATGTTTGATGAACAGCAATTTAGATCTCTGCTTTGATCCTGGCCGTCCAATCGTACAGATTAGGTATTATTCTAGAAAAAACTGTTGCGTCCAAGATAGTCGTGCCACGTTTCTATTGGGTCCACAAAACAGTGTAACCTCCGGTCGCTTTAGAAAAACCCTATGTAAAAGGATAAAAAATATTATTATTACTATATTATTATTTGAGATATGTTTAGTCAAAGGAAAAAGTTTGATGGGGACACAATTTTAAATTTTAAAAAGACAACCTTTGGTCAACTTTACCTAATTAATGTGTTTGAAATTTCTTTGACAAAAAATTTGAAATCATCATCCTCAAGTTTAAAAATAAACTAACCTCTCCCTTTTTAATGTCAAAATTTCACTTTTAAAAAAAAAAGTTTATGATAAATTTTTGCTTTTTCTTGTTTGAAAAGGAAGACTTTTTTTTTCCTTTTTCCCCTTTCCCTTTTCATATTTCAATTCGGAGAATACTTACCTCTTGATAAATCAGGAGGATCCCCTACTCATCTTTATTTTTATTAGTTAAAAAATAATAAAGGATAATTAATATATATTTTTATTAATTACGTGAGACTCATAGATTTATTTTTAACCAACAGAAAATTAACACGTAAAGAGATCAGGAGGAGATCCTGCTCACTTGTCAGGAGGTAAATATTTTCCTCCTCGTTTTGGTTAAATGGTTTGTTGTTGGTTACTAATACTTATTTGAGAAATAATTAAAAAATGGCTTTAATAACTAATGATTTTAAGCTTTAATAACTAATCCTTTTCTTGGGTCATTTTGTCATAATAATTTACACATGTAATGAGACATCTTAGGAAAATTGAGGTGGAATATTTAACAGATGGTGAGCAAAAATAAATCATAACATAAATAAAATCTCTCTCTAACTATGAACATCGCCTACCAAACGTTTAATTAAAATTAGACATTATCGAATTACAATTTACAACAATGACTAACTCAATTTTAAAAATATAATAAATGCCTAAGTGAAGGAAACTATATTAGGAATATAGTAATAAAAGCATATTTGACCATTTAAATTATAAACTTATTTTCTAAAATGAGTTTTTAGGGTATAAATAAAAAATTTCAATTTTAGTCTCAATCTTTTAATTTGTTTAAAAAATATCATTTATTGAGAAAATTGCACTTTCGAAAATATCATTTGTTTGGGAAATTACTATTTTTAGGGAAATTATCCACTTATTTTAAAAATACATTCAATCTTTTAATTTTCGTTAAACTTAACATAAATTGCACATGAAGAGTATTTTCAAAGAGTAATCTCCCCAACAAATAGTATTTTTTTAAAAAAAATTAAGGGTAGAATCGAACATTTTAAAACGTTAAGATCAATATTGAAACCGGCCTATGTTATGAGTATTTTGTATAATTTAACCAAACAATCATGAAAAGACTTGGCTCTATCCCTTAAGGAGCCAAGTCTCCTTATTGTTACTAGATATTGGACACATGGACTAAAATCCATTTTTTTTCTTTTACTTTTATTATATTTTATGGGTTAATACAGCCTTGCACTTTAGATTATTGCTAAATAATATCTCTACAATTTATTTTTTCTAAAATACCCCTGTATTTTATTAAAATAGTAAATCACATTCTTCAATCAGTAAGTTTTATCTAAATTGAGACACATACATATTCTACGCATACCATGTATTCCAATATCATTAAAAATAACGGAAATTTTAAACATATGAGTGTGATTTATAGAATTTACCTCTTAAGTAATATTACAGTTTATTATCAAATTTATACTCACCTGTAATTTTTTTTTTGTTATTTTTTACAGAATTGAAATACATGACATACATATATACATGACTGAGGATTGTAATTTATAATTAACAATAATCAATAATGTAAAATATAAAAGTATATTTTACATTTAACTCGATTTGTTTCATACTTGTATGTGTAAGGGATAGTGTCGCGTCTTTTTATTATGAGCATGAAAACTGAGAAGAGAAAGGGTAAAAAAACAGTGAGTAAGGCACGTGAGGGAGGGAGAAAGGGAGACAAGAACGCCGGTGAATTAAAAATAAAGAGATTTGATTTAATTTTATCGTTAAAAGAAAAAATATTAATTATTTACTTCTGAAATCAAAACGGCCCTCTTTTGTTTTCTAGCTGTTGTCTTTCGTATCTCCGTCGTTTTTTCAAAATCCTTCATCTCCTTCTCTGAAACTTTCCCTCTATAAAACTCCAGAAAAAAAAAAAAAAAAAAAATCCCATTTCCCATTGTTCTCTTTGATTATCTATTTTATCCCCCGCACTTTCCGAGCTCAAGGATTTCTTGTTAATGGCGGTTGCTTCTAGAGGAAGAGCTTCATCAGAGCTTCAAATTCCCAAGTCATGGAAGGAGAAAAATACAAGTCCTGAAAGAACTAAAGTCTGGATTGAACCTAAGCAGCCACTTCGTTCTGAAAGAAAAGTTCCTGTGGTTTATTATCTTTCAAGAAATGGTCTTTTAGAACACCCCCATTTCATGGAAGTCTCTCTTTCTTCTTCTGAAGGACTTTATCTTCGAGGTTTTTCATTAAAAAAAATTTCTTTCTTTTGTTTGGTTGCCGAGAAAATTTAAGGGAAAATTTAAAAATGCTGACTTTTGTGTTTTTTTAACCTTTTCAGATGTTATTAATCGATTGAATCTTCTCCGTGGAAAGGGTATGGCTACAATGTATTCTTGGTCTTCAAAAAGGTATGATTTTTTTAATTTCATGATTTTCATTTGGGTTTTAAAAAAAAAAAAATCTAATTCTAGGGTTTTGAATTTCATTACAGAAGCTACAAAAATGGATTCGTATGGCATGATTTGTCTGAAAATGATTTCATCTATCCATTGCATGGAAAAGAATACGTTCTCAAAGGCTCAGTGCTTCTTGATTCTTCTTCTTCCTCTTCGTCTGATAATCAAATTCAAGCTTCAGCTTCTTCAAGATCTCTCCGTCCACCAGAAATTCACGATTCTCCGGTTGTTTCTCGTCGGAGAAATCAATCATGGAGCTCCGTCGATTTCCACGAATACAAAGTCTATAAGACCGATTCGAGCTCCGAATCATCGGCGAAAGCCGCTGCCGATGCTTCGACACAGACTGAGGAGAAGCGGCGGAGGAGACGATCGGCGAAAGAAGAAGAAGATAAGGAAGAGAAGGAAACAGAGCTTAGTAGGGAAGAAATATCTCCGCCGCCATCGGATTCGAGCCCTGAAACCCTAGAATCACTGATGAAAGCCGATGGGCGATTGATAATTACTGAAGATCACGATCATTCAAATCGAACGGCGGAGAATTTCCCGAGCGGGAGAATGAAGGCATCGACGGTTTTGATGCAGTTAATTTCATGTGGATCGATTTCGTTCAAGGATTGTGGAGTTACATCAATGGAGGATCAAGACTTCTGCAAAACCAGAGGAAGGAATTTGATGGGGAAAGAAACAGGGACATTGACGGAAATTGAGGGTTTTTCAGGGGTAAGATTGGAAGAAAAGGAATATTTTAGTGGCAGCTTGATTGAGACTCAGAAAGTGAAGGTTCCAGCTTTGAAGAGATCATCTTCTTACAACGCAGATAGGTAAAAAATTATTATTATTTTTTTAAATTCAGAATCGTTTTTTTTTTCTCCCAATCACGAGCATAGTTCGAGTTGTTAGACACGTGATTACTTCCCTTGATTTAGAATGTTTAGTCTCCCCTCCTCTAATTTGACTTAGCGTCTAAAAGGAAAAAAATGGTTTTTTTTTATTCTGTTTGCTTACGTTTTCTAGATTTTGGAGTCAGAAAAAAGAAGAAAAAAATTGATTATCTGTTTGATGTAAGATGATTCGTACGGATTAAAAATCAACATTCATTTTGTTTTGTTGTATAGCGATGGGTAATTCATAATTGTACTGTTTTTTTTTCCCTTTTTCTGAAAGCTATAATTTTTCAAGAATTTTTTTCAAATGTACCAGCTAATAAACTCATTGGAAGCTGGGCAATTTCAGTTCATTTATACTTCTGTTTCACTGGTTATAGATGATAGAGAAAAATACCCCTTTTCTGTTTGTTTTTTTGGTTTAAGAGAGGTACAATTTCAAAACCAAAGCGTGGTTGACGTGTTAAGAATGTGTTTAGATTATGCAGATGAATAAATTTGTGAAGTCTAAGTTAGTGTAAAATATGTCGAACTTGTGAAAATGAATGAGTTTGTCAAAGATAGTTACAAAACCGAGTAATAAACGCAGACTAGACTTGTGTAGCCCATATCTGTTGTCCAAACCCGTGACCCAAACACTTTTTCATGGTTTTGTTTCACACTTCAGAGATGATAGAGGAGTAACTTAAATACTCACTGGGAGCTGGGCCCTTTTCAGTGCATTATTTTTTTTTTCTGTTTCAGAATCCACAGATGCCAGAGAATGGGTTTCAGGTTGTTTGTTTTTATTTTTGGTCTAGGATAGGAGGAACTTGAAATACCCATTGGAAGCTGGGGCCAGGGTATTCATGATGGCATTCCTTTTGGTTAATTTCATTGATGTTTTAATTTCAGGGGTTCACAGCTGCAAATGGCAGAGGTAGAGATAGACGGAGCGCGAGCGAAATGCATACCGAGAAAACACAAAACACAGCCGACGAAAAAAGAAACCGTCATCGTCGACGGAGCTTCTATAACGACCGGCAGCAATAGTCAACACGGAAGCAAAAGACTTGACATTGAGCTACAATGAGATGTATGTCAACTGAAAGATACAACCTTTCTAGTAGTTTTTGTTATCTTGTAACTTTTCCAAACGATGACTGAAAATCCAAAACATGAACCCCATGTTTCAAAAAGCTTTGTAAAAAATGTCAAATCTAATTAGTTTATGGAGCTTTGGAGAAAGTGGGGGTTGAATTTTTTGCCTTAATTTTGGTGATTAGGCATTTATCTCGAATTTCAAAAACTATTTTTTTTTTTTGGGGACGAAAACTAATTGACATTGGAAGATGAAAAATAGAGAAATAAAAGAGAGTCCAAGGTGTTGTCAATCGAGCTTTGAAGTAAGAAAAACACAAGTCACGAGTAAGGTAAGCCGACAAATTTTATTGAAAAAAATTGGACATTTTGCGGATTTTTATACGCATCCATCACCTCCGCCCACACCGCTGGCGATGGCAGCGGCTGTTGATTCTCTCCATTGTGGGTCGACTATCGAGGTTCAAATTCATTCCCTCTTGCCCTTGGGCCCTATTGCCAACTCTTACCCCCAAACCCAATTCCTAATGCGTTTTTCCTAGAATGAGAATGAGAATAAATGGAATCGGAATAAAAATCAATCGAGATGAAAAATTAAGGAATGAGAATAAATTTTTTTGATTATGTTTTTTCTTAAATCAAAATCGGGATTGAAATGAAAAGAATTATTTTTTTAATAAAAAATAATTATCATTGATGTTATTTACTAGTGTTTAAGGATGGCAAAAATCCCTGCAGGTTGGGGGCTCCACGGGGCCATGTCCCGATCAGGACTGGGAATCCTCATTTAAAACAGGTTTGGGTTATGGGATGGAAAATACACCCCGCCCTTGAACCCAAACCCGGTTTTAAATAACTTTTTATGTATTTTTTTATTTTTCTTTATCTATTGATAAATGTATAAATATTGTTATAAAATTATTTTTTAAACTAATAAATTATAAAAAGTTAAGTATTATGTTTACTTTTGTCTTAAAAATGTATGTTTTAAACGTATAATTGATTTTTTAATTTCATTTTGTAAATCAAACAAAAAAAATTAAACGAAGAATTTTTTTCGCGGGAAATCTGATCCTCAAACTAGCCCCCAATTCTCCAAATAGGAGATAGAGATGGGTATAAGGATTAAAAATCCCCACAAGTTAGGGGACGAGGAATGCGTCCCCGAACTCGTTCCCTTATCCCGCCCCGTTGCCATCCCTACTGATGTTTGGAATGAGAATCAAGTATTAATTGATGTGAGATCGAGAAATAGTAGAGAGAAAAGAAAATTAATTAAATAACAAAGATAGTGGAACTCATTAAATTGGAAATGAGAATGAGATTGAAGAGTATGAAGAACGGAATGAGATTGAGAGAGTGATTCCCAAATTGTGTGGGTCCTACACTCATTCTCATTCCAAACTTTAGGTAAATAATAATAATGGGAATTGAAAAGTTTCATTCCTCGTTCGTCCATTCTCATTCCCTCAAAATAAACATGATGTTAGTTTATTAAGAAGAACATTGTAATCTTAAAATAAATAACGAGAAATTATTGAATGAGGCAGAAGACTCTCCTTACGATAGCCATCACTTCTATAACTTTAATACGAGGGAGAATAGTGGGATAACTATATAGTGGTCACATCAAATAATCTCTATAACATACTGTAAATCATACCATTGTGTTATAAAGACTGTTTTCACACAGATATAGTTTATTTACATTATAAATCGTGTTTAATCGCTACCATGTGAAGGTGGTGATTCGCCTAAACCATTGATTATTATTATTTATCCTATTAACTTTATCAATTCATATTTTTAAGCTCTATATAACTAATATTAAATATTTTATACAAATATTTATGTTATATTTTAAATGATCAATTATATGCTACAAATACTTAAATACTATTCTATATAACATCTTTTATATTACATAAATAGTAATAATCGATTATGACTTGTCAGTATATCATTTTATATAGTGACATGAGTTTTCAAAATGAACTTAAAATAAAGAGTAAACTACTCTTTTGTCCCTGAGTTTTAGACTCGTGTCTATTCGATCCCGCGTTTTCAATTTATGTTTAAGCGGTCTTTGAGTTTTGAACGTTGTGTTTATTTGATCCCCACGTTTTTAATTTGTGTCTAAGTGGTCCCTGAGTTTTGAACGTTGTGTCTATTTGATTCTTGAATTTTCAATTTATGTCTAAGTGGTAACTGGATTGTTAGGAAAATGTCTTTAATTGATCTTTATTTTGTTAACTTTTTAAGAGATTATTAACTTAACGCTGACATAAAATGTCTAATTGACTAAAATATTGACATGAGATTAATTATGATTTCAAATCTTTCTCAATCCATATCTAAGATTTAAAATAATATTTAATTCCATGTCAGTATTTTTGCCAATTAGACATGTTATGTCAGCGTTAAGTCAATAATCTGTGAGAATATATGTTAAATTAAGGACCAATTAAACTTATTTCTATAATTATTGAAAACTCAGGGACCTAAATAAACACAACGTCCAAAACTCAAGGACTAGTTAGACACAAATTGAAAACGCGGGGATCAAATAAAAACGACGTCCAAAATTCAGGGACCACTTAGACACAAATTAACAACACGGGACAAAATAGATACATCCAAAACTCAGCGACCCAAATGGAACTTTACCCTAAAATAAATAATAACAGCGAAAGAGTTTTAAAATAATAAAATATCAATGTAAAACAATATTTATTTATAAATCAAATGCTCATAAACAATGTTTTAGGCCCATTTTGTAAAACAAAGCAAAAACAATGGGAAGTAAATAAAGACTAAAATATATCTTGTCCGGCACAACCCAAAAAAAATAAACAACTGAAAATGCCTAAAATAATCAGCACACATTCTAATCACCACCACATTGTTCAACTTTATCCTCGAGCAGCACCTTTACCACGATCCTTAGAATATGCAGCATAAAACGCCACGTGAGTTTTGAATACTCAGTAAGCAAATTAATATTAAATTATAAATTAAGACCCATGTGATTTTGATCAAACGCAAACACACTTCATGTGTCAAAATAATAATATTATATACCTTAATGACTACCCGCACCCCTTAACACAGTTAAATAACTAACCGTTGGACCATTATTTTAATATATTTTTTTAATTTTTATTCTCTCTTTCTCTCTCCCTTAATTTTCATGAACCCAAAGGGGGAAAAGAGAGAATGTTGTTACGTAAAAATGGAGAGCTTCCACGTAGGCAACGAATTTGATATACGGGATGAGTCGGAGGTAGTGCGCTGCTTCGATGGCATGCAACGTGGGTACCTGCACATGAAAGGAAAAGAGCACCGGTGTGGTGTCGGGCTAACACCCTTCGATGCCAAAGTTAGAGTAAGCAGAGGTAGTGTGCCAGAGAGAATAGTAGTAGAAATTAGTTACCTAATGAATGAATTTTTCTCCTATTTACAGGAGAATATGTTGATGACATCATCATGCCACATGTCGCGTCAGGATTGGACCACGTGTTGCTTCTCAATTACGTGACACTTGCGAATTACGCCACGTGTCATTTCCCAATCAGACACTTGCATTCGGTTTAAATATGTAGGTCTATGTTAGAGATTGTGTAGCCAGGTCTTTTCAGGTGCGTAGACTTTATGACTAGGTACTGCGGTCAGACGAGGTATCGTGGTATTGCGGTCGGACCAGGTGCCCTGGTACTACGGTCAGACCAGGTGCTCAGGTAATGCGGTCGGACTAGGTTCCCTGGTACTATGGTCGGACCAGGTGCCCAAGTATTACGGTCATACGAGGTGCGTAGACATTCTTGTCAAGTTGTAAAATTCCACGTGTTATCAAATTTCACCCACAACAGAGGCCCCTTACTCTCGAGCTGAGTTGAGATGTGAGTTCAATGCTGCTTGGGAGTATTATTTCAAAGTGGAATTTTACCTCGGTGATTTTTATGAAAATATTCCAAGTGTTGACTTTTGTATAACTTCAATTTTCTGCCTTTGTAGCTTGAATTTTCCGTCTTTACAGTGGTCATAATTTGGAGTAAATACTTGGAGATTGATAAGTTGAATTTTCTATCTTGGTCGTTTTGGAGTTGGGTTGTATGTCCAAGTTGTCACGCTTAATCATCACATATTTCGCCCCTTTTGATTTTAAGAGTAAAAATTATCTTGAAATCAAATATATTAAATCCTTTCATCTATTATTGGAAAAGTGATCACAAAATTCGAAAAGAAATTAAATTGATAAAGAGTGTAGAATAAAGAGGGAGTAGAAAAAGAAAGAAGAAAGGAAAAAGAAAAAATTAAAAAAAAAAAAAAAAAACTAGTGGAGGAGAGGTTCCAGACCCGCGGGTCTGGGTGTGGGTCAGGTAATGACCTGCGTCCCCTTCCTTTTTTTTTTCTAAATTTTTTTCAAGGCTGATGAACCCGGGGGTCAAAACCTGATCTGTTGGTGGGGTCGCGGGTCAGGTTTTGCCCCGTGACCCTTTTGCACTTTTTTTTTTCTTCTTCTTCTTCTTCTTCTTTCCTTTTTTTTCCCCTTCTTCTTTTCTTCCTTCCTTGTTTCTTGTTGCACTTCAAGAATAAAAACTTATGGGTTTTATGTCAACCCTCATATTAACCCGGGTAAAAGCCAGACCCGCGTGTTGACTGGTCAACCAGTTGTCTTTTTTTTTTCCCCAACCAAACTCAATGGTTTTTGGGAGTTAACTTCTTGTTGAGTTTTGATTGGGTTTGATTTTTTAACAAGCCACGCACTCTTCGTAGACTTAGAATTTTTCTCCTTTTAAATTCTTTTACTAGGTGCGGCTCGTTAAAGCATTGCACTCTCTAGTAGATATAGAATTTTTTCTTCTTTTAAATTCTTCTACCAGGTGCGGATCGTGTGAGCCCTGCACTCCCTGGTAGACTGAGAATTTTTTAGTCGTTTTAAATTTTTCTACCAGGTGCGGCTCGTGCAAGCCATGCACTCTCTGGTAGACTTCAAATTGTTTAGTTGTTTTAAATTCTTCTACCAGGTGCGGCTCGTGCGAGCCCTGCACTCCCTGGTAGACTTGGAATTTTTTAGTCGTTTTAAATTCTTCTACCAGGTGCGGCTCGTGCGAGCCCTGCACTCCCTGGTAGACTTCGAATTTTTTAGTCGTTTTAAATTCTTCTACTATGTGCGGCTCGTGCGAGCCCTACACTTCCCTGGTAGACTTAAATTTTTTTAGTCTTTTTAAATTCTTCTACCAGGTAAGGCTCGTGTGAGCCTTGCACTCCTTGGTAGACTTAGAATTTTTTAGTCGTTTTAAATACTTCTACCAGGTGCGGCTCTTGCGAGCCCTGCACTCCCTAGTAGACTTAGAATTTTTTATTTAGCTCTTCCATCGTGGCAGACTTAGAACTTTCTGTACTAGGTTCACGTAGTTGGCTCCCACTAAAGGAGAGTTTTACGTCTTGAAATCTAGCTCGAGTCTAAGAGTTCTCTAAATGATTTAACTCTTATAAATGCAATAAGTTGAAAAAGTACTGTCTTATTCATTTCATTTTCGAATTCTTACAATAAAAAACTTTATTGGAAATGAAAACTATAATAAATAAAATTGCTAAAATGAAATCTAAGTTGCTTGGCATCATCATAGGTAAAGTAAAGCCTTTTAGATGAGTTTAATCAATGTGTTGATGCCTTGGCGAATACCTCAGTGACCTAACATGGTCCTTTCTAGAGCTTGTGCTCTTTCTCAATAGTCAGTCCTCCAAATATGGTTCTTATGTCTCCATTTAGAAAATCTTGATTATCATGGTCATAGTCTTTCTTATCTCTTTTACTTCTCACGAATTCTTTCAAGTACATTTTTTAATAAGGGTTTCAATTTCTTCCTTGAGATCGAAGCAATCAGAGGTGGTATGACCATGGTCTTCGTGGAAGAGGCAATACTTATCTTTGTTCCTCTTGTTTGACTCTGCTTTCATCCTAGGCGCCCACCTAACCAAGTGTTTATCTTTGATCTCCAAGAGTAGTTGTTCAATTGGGACTGTGGTAGGAGTGTATTTTTTAAACTTACTCGGAGGAAGATTCAGCTTCTCAAGTTTATCTCCCGACTTATGTCTTTTGTCATCCTCGTGACGGTCACTCCTCAGAACAACTCTTCTGTTCGATCTCTCTTCTTGTGTTCCGATCGTTTACTACTACCTCCTTCATCTGAAGTCCTTCTTGCACTAAGCAACTCTCCGGCGCTCATATATTTTTGCGCTCTAGCGAGAAGCTTGGTGTATGTAGCAGGCATTTTCTTGACTAGTGATCACAAGAAGTTTTTATCTTTCAAGCCAGCCATCACAACAGTCAAAGCAATGTCATCACTGTAACCTTCCACCTTCAGTGCCTTATTGTTAAATCTCACTACATAGTCGCAGAGGCTCTCCTATAACTTTTGACGCACATTCAAAAGGTGCGTGGCTGGTTTCTTATGATCTATTCCACCAAAGAACTGAGTTACAAAAGACCGAGTAAGATCTTTAAATGAAGATATGGATCTCAGCTTGAGATACATGTACCATCCGCAAGCAGAGCCTCTTAATGTAAGGGGGAATGCCTTACACATAATAGTATCTCGAACTCCCTGGAGCTCCATCCAGGTCTGAAACGTATTGACATGTTCGAGTACATCCTTTGAACCGTCATATGTGGTCATAGTTGGCATTTTAAATTTGGTGGGAAGTTTCACCTCCATTATATCATCGGTGAATGACGGCTCAGTTTGCTCAAGTAGATCTTCTAGTGCAAAAGGAGTCTTTACTCTATACTCTTTCTTCATATGACCAAGTTGATCTTGGAGTTTTTTCAACTCTGGCGCCCAAGGCTGGGCACTTTCTGTAGTAGACTTCACAACATCTGAATGTTCTTTTCTCTTTTGATTGAGAACTTCTCTGAGGTCGGACCTTTGTTTCGGACTAGGTTGCTTGTTACGAGAAGAGTTATGAGAGGAAGAGAATATGTCCTGAATATTTAGCCCAGACTTTTCCTTCAAGCCACTCTTCTCATGATTCCTTGATTCACCTATGTGCTCTATAGGTTCTTTGTCTTTGCCTTTTTTGGATAGTAATTCTTGGTTGTCAGTAGGGGCTTGAACTTTAGGTTCTGTGTAAGAATTTCGAGTACTTTAACAAGATCTCGATTCACACCTCGAACTTGCTCTTCTAGAGCATCTACCCTTCCATCTAGCACTGGCGCAACTTTTACTACTTCTTGATTTTCATCAGCTTGTTGTAGCTCCCTAGTGCTACGAGTTTGATACCTTTTATTACGGGATTATGATTCTCACCATCATCTATATCATCACCGTGTTGACTTCTTCAACTCATTCTTGATGGTAGAGCACTTAGTTATATACTCTTCCCACAAACGGCGCCAAATGTTGTTGCGTAAAAATGGAGAACTTCCACGTAGGCAACAAAATTAATATATGGGATGAATCGGAGGTAGTGCGCTACTTCAACGACGTACTACGTGGGTACTTGCACATGAAAGGAAAAAAGCACCAGTGTGGTGGTGGCCTAACACCCTCCGATGCTAAATTCAAAGCAAGCAGAGCTAGTGTGCCAGAGAGAATAGTAGTAGAAATTAGTTACCTAATGAATGAATTTTTTCTCTTATTTATAAGAGAATATGTTGATGACATCATCATGCCACGTGTCACGTCAGGATTGGACAACGTCTTGCTTCTCAATTACGTGTCGATTGTGAGTTACGCCACGTGTCATTTCCTAATCGAACACTTGCATTCAGTTTAAATATGTAGGTCTATGTTGGAGACTGCGTAGTCAGGTCTTTTCAGGTGCGTAGACTTTATGACTAGGTACTACGGTCAGACGAGGTATCGTGGTACATCGGTCGGACCAGGTGCCTCGGTACTGCGGTCGGACCAGGTGCCCAAGTACCGTGGTCAGACGAGGTGCCCTGGTACTGCGATCGGACAAGGTGCCCAGGTACTGCGGTCGGACCAGGTTCCCTGGTACTGCGGTCAGACCAGATTCCCTAGACCCGATATTATGTTTAGTTTATGTTTATGTGCTAGATTTCAATCTTGTCCTAAAGAATCACACTTGCATGCCGTAAAAAGAATATTTAAATATTTACTTGGAACCTATAATTTAGGCTTATGGTATCCTAGAAATGTTGAATTTAATTTAGTTGGATATTCCGATGCCGATTATGCTGGGAAGTTTACTTGATAGAAAAAGTACTAGTGGTACTTGTCAATTTCTTGGTAGTTCTTTGGTTTCATGGTTTAGTAAAAAGCAAAACTCGGTTGCTTTATCTACTACTGAAGCGGAATATATTGCCGTTGCTAGTTGTTGTGCACAAATTCTTTGGATGAAACAAACTTTATGTGATTATGGTTTATCTTTTGAAAAAGTTCCTATTCTTTGTGACAACTCAAGTGCTATTAATTTGACTAAAAATCCAATACATCATTCTACAACAATGCATATTGATATTAGACATCATTTCATAAGAGAACATGTGCAAAATGGTTTTATTATTCTCGATTTTGTTAACTCTCGTGATCAACTTGCGGATATTTTCACGAAGCCTTTGAATGAAGAAAGCTTTTGCAAAAAGAGGCTTGCTCTTGGAATTTTAAGGTATGATGCTTCTAAATAATTAACATTTAAATTTATGCAATTATTTAGGGGGAGTTTTGAAATTCAAATTCAAATCTTATTTTGATGTTTATTCAAATTCAATCTTTTGGAATTAAATATATTTATTGAATATTATTCTTTTTGATTGATTCCAAAAGGGGGAGAAAATTGATATGGAAAATGTTATTTCTCTTGTGCTTAAATTGATAATGATTTTAAGGGGAAGAACTTATTAAGGGGGAGTATTTCATATTGAATATTTATACTCTTACTCCTTCATTTTCCATTATGGTTTGTCATCATAAAAAAGGGAGAGATTGTTGACATTCAAAGTCAATTAATCTTATTTCTTATTTTGATGATAACAAACGTGTTTTTATTACTAATCAATTTTCTGTGTTTTTATAGTCCATGTTATAGAGAAAATTCTAACGAGTCCAACGCAATTGGAATCGACTCAATCAGACTTCAAACGAGCAAGATATTGAATTTAGAAGATTGGAATTAATTTTATTAATTCGTTCGAATCGTATGCGGCAAGTTCAACGTTATTATTATGAGCTCATTATCTCATCCGTCAGATCATATGGATTTCGAAATCAGTGGCTCAGATTTATTATGAATATTGATTTAAAGAAAAGAAGAATTAATCAGATTTTATTCAAGCTGTTAGATCGTCAAAGCTTCTTATCCAACGGTCTTTGAATTTTGAAGCAAAAATTAGTTAAAAAAGAAAAGGAAATTTGAAATATAATCGTTGTACTCTCGGATGATGTCACTCTCCATCTCCTCCGTTCGATCTCGGCAATCCGACGTTCATAAAGCATCCACATATTTATTTCATCTCATCCGTTGATTGAAGTCCATCCAACGGCCGTAAGAGAGAGTACATGAATTGTATAGTTGGGCAAGTGGTTCTCTCTCCATGTGTCATAAAAGCTAATTGCTTTTTCCTTTACTTTTTCTAACCGTGGGCCCCATTGGTAATTATGACTACTCTTCCAGACTTGGTTGATTACAAGATTATCCCTACTTTATTTTGGACTGACTTGGGAATATCAAGGTTATTTATGTTTTTTGGAAATCTGATTTTATTATTTGGAATTATTTAATTCCGAATTTAAATATCTCTCTCCTCCATGCATACAACCACTTATTCTACCATTCATCTCTCCTCCATGCACCACCATTGTTGAAGACTTTTTGAAGAAGAAGAAGCCATGCGTGGTTTTAGTGATGATGAATAGTAACGGTAATACTTTTTTTATTACCTATTTAAATGCTCAAAAATGGTAGAATAATTACCAAGAAACAGAGGCAAAATATCAGATTTTTGAAACTCTCAAATTCTTCATTTTTCATCTTACTTTGAGCTACTTTGTGAGAAAAACTTGTGTATTTGCTAGCCATTGTTAAGGGCTTTTTATTGAGAGTGCTATCTCTTGTTGTGAGCTAAATTTTGTAATATTTATCTTTAGAGAGGATTTACAAATTGTAAAGGTTTACTCTTGAACCTTAGCTAAAAAGAGTAATTGTAAACGGTTGTCCTTGCTCCGTGGAAAAGGTCGTTGTGACGGTTAGATCCTCAACCGTGGAAAGGATCATTTGAAGCGCTCGGGGAGTCGACGTAAAGCCCGAGTTGTGGCCGAACCACTATAAAATACGGGAGTCATTTCTATCCTTAAACCTCTTTATTTAATTTGCATTTTGAATTGTTAAATTGATTGTGTTAATTTTTCAATTGGTTAAAAAGTTTCATAAAAATTATTTTAAATCCCTATTCACCCCCCCCTCTAGGGTTGCCTTAGATCCTAACACAAAATATGTTACAAAATTTATCCAAAAATCTACAAATTGAGATAAATTCAATCACAAAGAAAATACAAAAAAAAAAAAAAACCTTGCAATTTCAACAAATAATAGGGTTAATCTCAAAGGAATTTGGGGTCTATCAAATGTATGGAGAAGAAATCAAAATATCATAAAATTAAAACACAGTGGAAAAATCTTTATCAAATGTAGCAAAATGAACCGCACAAAAAAAAAAAAAAAAACTTGTTGAGAATGATTTTGATCAAACCTATTATATAAAAAAAGAGAGGATTAATTAATAATACGAATATGAAATTGGAGAAACCATATAATTATGAAGAAGAAATGAAAACGTGAGTGTAGGTTATTTTCCTAATTTTTTTTTGACAACTTTTTCTAATTAAATAGGGTTAAAATTGTAAAGAATAAGATTACCTTCTCGTGGGAATCATAGAAAGCACCCAAATTCAAAGGTAATCAAATACCCTCATATCTGGGAAAATATGGATGCCAGGAATCTTAGATTACCCATATATTTTTAAATAAACCCCAAACAAACAATGGAATTAGATGCCCCTTATAAGGGAATCTAAGATTACCCCGAACCAAACGGGGGCTAAAGGTAAAATTGAAGCAAACCTCATAGATTAGGGATAATTTTGTTTTTGGTATAATTTATCTTTTTTTTTGTTACCCATATAAGTTAGCAAATTTTTCTATAATATTTATAAAAATAACATGCTTTTAAAATATTTACAAATATAGTAAATTTTGTGCGGGTCAATCAGTGATTAACATTGAATTTCATATTTTTACAATAAGTCAATCACTAATTCATACGACAGTAATCATTAATTATTAACACAATAAAAACTGTTATATTTACAAAAACATTTAGGGTAAAATATAAATAATATCCGCGTGGTTTTTGCCAAATGCATGAACACCCCTTGTGGTTTGAAAATCCCAAATCATACCTCTGTAGTTTCAAATTATTCCAATGATTCCCATCCCCTTCAACGACATTAATTTTCTTTTAGCCATAAGTTTTTCGTTTGAACTCTGATTTGGATGATTCATTTTGTTTTGGAATCCTCATTTTGGGTTCTAAGTTATGGTAAGTTCAAAACTTTTAAATCATCAGTAATCAAAAGCGTTAATGATGTAAATCACACCTAGTATTGTGATTATAATAAACTATTTTATTTATTAACGATTTAGAAGTTTTTAAGTGGCCATAATGTAGAGCTCGAAACAAGGATTTCTAAAACATCTTGAATCATTCAAATCAAATTTCAAATGAAGAAATTATGGCTAACATAAAATATATGGTGTTGAAGGAGAGGAAGGGGTCTTATTGGAATAATTTTGAATTATAGAGGTGTGATTTGCTATTTTCAAACCACAAGGTTGTTCATGCATTTGGAAAAAACCACAAGAGTCTTATTTGCAGTTTACCTATAATTTTAAGGGTAAATTGCAAATAACACCCCGTTGTTTTGGTCAAATTTATGTACAAGGCCTGTAGTTTAAAAATGGCAAATCAGATCTCGATAGTTTAAAATTATGCCAATAAGAACCCTCCCCTCCAACTATGTAAACTTTCTTTTAGTCTTAACTTATTTGTTTGAACTTCGATTTAGATGATTCAAGATGTTTTGGAATCATCATTTCGGGATCTACGTTATGATCACTTGAAGACTTCAAAATAATAAGTAAAAAGGGGGTTAATGTCTTCAATCATACCTAATATTTTGATGATAAGAAACTCTTTCATTTATCGACCATTTTAAAGTTTTGAAGTAACTATAACGTAGAGCTCAAAATAAGGATTCTAAAACATCTTGAATCATCCAAATCAGAGTTGAACGGAGAAGTTATGGCTAAAAGAAAGTTTACAAGGTTGGAGGAGAGTGTCTTATTGACATAATTTGAAATTACAGGGGTCTGATTTACCATTCTTAAACTACAGGCGCTATTCATGAATTTGATTGAAACCGCAAGAGTGTTATTTACAATTTACCCTAATTTTAATCAAGATATATTTACGTTTACTTTGTTGGTTAGGGAAACAAATTGAGGGTTACATAATCTTAATCGATGAGACCTATGATGAGATGTTTCTTAACCATTTTCTTAACAAACTTATTTATTTTCAAAATTTCAATAACCTTTACACTAAATTAGACTTAACAAACTCACTATTTTATACAATATAAATACAATGTTAACAACCCTCTACTTAAATACCCTAACCGACATTATGCTAACGAGTTAAATCTCCCTTTAATTTTTAGGGTTATGTATGAGAATAACCATTTTTTAGTGGAATAACACAATATAGCCACATGTATAAAAAAAACATTAAATGGCCACCTGGAGAGAGAAAGAGATATTGAATTTACCAAGAAATCCTCTCATGAATCCCAATGCCATAACATAAGATTAAAAAAAAAAAAAGCTATCTCCTCTCATTATTGGGTTATGTATGAAAATGGTCATGTAAGTTTAGATCTAGTATAACAATATTAAGTGTAAAATACGTACACTATATTATGCGAAATGCAGGAACAAAACGTATAAATATATTATACCATACCATATGTACAATGTATTATGTAAAATACAATATATTATATACAATACATACATTATATTGACTTTAAGTTTGTACACTCATTTTTTTAAATGCAACAACAAAACAGAGGATTAAAATCTGAATGCATGGAATAATAAGAGGGAAAAACAATTAAATTTGCGGAAATTGAAAAGGGAGAATAATTAGAAATAATTAAATTGAGAAGATAAATTTAAAAATAAGGAAAAAGAGGAGAGAGATTCTTTAGAAGATAAAATAATCATAAGGGTATAAAAGGCATAATGAAAAAATAAAAAGTAATTGATGACTAAAATATGATAAATGATGAGATGTGACTAATTTTTTATGAAAGTAAGGAAAATTGACTACTTTCTTAATTATCTCTGCTTTTATATGTTTTGACTGAATTTTGGGTGCTTTAAACCCTAAACCTTGAGGAGCTTCCCCAATTCAAACTCCTCTCAACAATGGCACGAATGATTCGACCATTAAGAAAATTGTACAAGCTATAGATCACTTGCTTTCATGAGTGTTCCTACACAAATCCTTTTGAGGATTTCTTCATTTTCATTATCGAAAAAAAAAACTTTGTTTTTCTCATTTCAATAATATTATTTTCATCTATTTAATTAGAGCCCTTACGTCCTTAATAAAAATTTAAAGTCGTTAAAAAAAGAATGGATGATCAAAATGATATAGTATTTTAAAAGAGGAATAGTACCCTATAACACACTAATCTTCAATCGATTTAAAATTAAAAAAGATGAAAGAAACTTATACAACAAATAACTGTTTTATCAAATATTAAAAAACATAATACAAGTAATATTAACAAAATAACGTGCAATGCTAAACAACTACAATGTTAATAACACTCTGCTTAACCACCCTAACGGGCATTATGCTAACGAGTTAAATCTCCCTTTAATTTTTATGCCTTTATATGTTTTGGCTGAATTTTGGGTGCTTTAAACCCTAAACCCTGAGGAGCTTCCCCAATTCAAACTCCTCTCAACAATGGCACGAATGATTCGACCATTAAGAAAATGCCTTCAGTTTTCTTCTTCATCTTCTTACAAAACATTAATTCTTCATAAGTATCCCATTTCCATATCACCTGAAAACTCTAACTTGTTTCTCTTTCAGACAATCCGTTCTTACATATCCGAAATGCGAAGATCTGCTTTCGAAGGAAACATTCTCAGACTTCTCCGCAATGAAATCCAATACGAACTCGATCACTCTTCTCCAAATCAGGTCAGTTTCTCTATTCGTTTTTTTTTTTTGCTGCAGAATTTATTGATAAATGTAAGAATTAGTAATAGGATTATTCTGCGTCTGATTTGCCTAAATCTTAAATATTAATGATCATTCCAATGCCATGAATGACGAAATCCTATTTTTATTAATTATGTTTTCATAAATCTTTATTGAATCTGGTTGAATTTATCCATTGGCTTTAATATTTACTGGTATTTAAAATTTGGTTGAATCTATTAATTATCCCATGTTTCTCATTGCTAAACTTCCTAATTACTGTGAAACTTGTTTGAGATAGCTTTTAAAGGGTTTTTTTTAATGGTTATAAAAAACATTATCTTTATTTAAAAATACTTTTAAACACTTTCAAAAGTTATCCGAAACGGGCACTTACTGGTATTTAAAACTTTATCCTTTTACCTGTTTCTTGTTGATTATTTTCTACAAATGTATTTGAGGCTATATTTTAACACAAGTTCTTCAATTACTGTCTGGTAGCTCTCTTAAATACCATATAGTAAGACTTTTGAGCTTCGTAATCGAATCTATGGATGGGTTCTGCCGGTTTTTTTTTTTTTTAACTCGTTTTATTCTTACAATCAAACAATTGTAGCTACATGAACGCCTTTGTATCGACATGATATGAAGGGTCTCACGAATGGTATAAAACTTTAGCATTGCCATTTCATCTTTTGATGGTTCAGAGGTTTTTCTCTGACAATGTAAAACTTAAAGTTTAACTGATATTATGAACTTTGATTTCTCTCATACTTATTCTCCATCCCTCAATTAAACTCAAGTCTGCTTCCCGCTTATTGCCCTCTTTCAATTTTCTACCATGTTTTTCAATATCATTGTTTTGTGTGGGCAATGATAAATTGGTTCCAGGATCATGAAATCTGGAAATTATCCATCGGTGAAGAAGCATTGGTGATAGAGTTTTTGGGCTTTCATGAACTTTTGCTATAGAACTGGAGGGCATTGGTGAATGGAAAATAACGGGAATTTGGGATCGCATACTTCTTGTTTCAAATTCAATGCTTCTTTCAGGATCTGTAGTCTCCTAATTTTAATTGGTTTTCCAGCTTTAATTTTGAAACCTCCACTCATTTTCAGCTAGTTACAAAATTTGGGGCATTTACAGTTGATGAAAGGCCGGGGGAGCAGTGGATTAGATTGAAAAGTGAGTATGCTGAGAATGAGAATATAAAGATTGAAGTCACCATGTTCGATGGAGCAATTCCAACTCCGAAGGCAGGAGGCAGTAGTGGTCCTGGGGAAGATATGGTTCTTCACCTCACCATGATTATCAATATATCCAAAGGAGATGACAGTGATGTTTTGGAGATCGTGTGCTCAGCTTGGCCAGATAGTTTAGAGATTGACCGACTTTACATGCGTCTAGGTGAAAAGATGCCAGCTCAGCTTTATTCTGGTCCTGAATTCAAGTATGATTTTCCTGGCCTTGCTTCTAATTTTAAGTATGATGAACAGTATTGCCAAATAATTTCTTACATATGATGTCTGTGACAGAGTCTTAAGCATCCTGTTCATATTTTAATGTTTACTTCTTGCCTCAATTATTATATGACGATTCTTTCACAGTTTCCTGATATGATCACTTTTTTTGTACACAGGGAATTGGATGATGAATTGCAAGACTCACTTTATAAATATCTTGAAGCAAGGGGTGTGGACGATCAACTAGCTGTTTTTTTACATAAATATATGAACACCAAGGATAAAACTGAGTTCATTAGATGGATGGAAACCGTAAAAGCATTTGTAGAAATTAAGTGACATTATGGATTCTGCTATTTGTCTGATGAGAGTGGTAGTCTACTGTTGGCGCTACTTGATATCCATTTCTGGTATGTAATATTTGACCTTAATATAATTTGACTGTTCAGTGTACGGAGTATTTACAAAAAATTAAAGGAAATGAAGTTGGTGCACCATAAACTGCCTTGAGCCAATGGTTTCTTTCTCATTTTCAAACTAGAGGTACAAGGAGGCATATATTTTATTAAGACAATGCTATCAAATCCCATTCCAGTTAGGAGAGGCACTTAAGTCTTTTTTTATTTAAAATCATATCTTTGGGAAGAAACTACCACTTCAGATTTTCACCCACTTATAAAGTTGATAGCTCTACTTTTCTCTTAAAATCCATTCCAACTGGGCTTCATGATATGTTTCTTAACTCTGAGGCAATGTGGAAAGGCTGCAAATATTATGATGGAAAGATGGTGGAAAGCAAGGAAGTATAACCCACTGAATGGACAACTCAACTAAGGAGGTAAAAAACCCATTACTTTCTTGAGTCATTTTCAAGACATTGTCACATTTTACTGCCATCTTATCAAGATCTCTATAGTATGAGATTTCAATGATAATCAATTGTCTTAATAACAAGATTTTCAGTTACCTTTCATCTTTATTCTATGAGAACGCGCTGTTTTCTGACTAATAAGATCTTAAATTGTTAATATCTATTGGATTAATGAACTGAAAAGTGTCCTATGTGTGAAATGAGGATAATGATTTACCAACAATTTGACGTAGGTAGCTCAGCTGGGGCCTGTGCCACATTTAAACATTGCTTGGTAGTCCTACCTTGCTTGATCTCAATAGAGAAAGTCTATTACTTCAACTGCTGGTGGGTCATCCATATTGTCAATCAAACTAGACCAGCTTTTTCAATTAGCTTAAAGTCTGGTAGTCTATTTCAAACTAGGAACAAGAATTGACAACGACAAAAATTTATGCATGTCTTTGGACCACCAGTAAAAGAATCCCATATCACAATTTTTGCAATAAACTCGTTTGTGTTTCACATTTTTCTCTTACAAGTATTTAAGATCTTGCTTTTGATTAAGATTAGGTGGAATTTTATGATAGTACTGTGAATTTTTTTGTCAAATACATGTGAAGCCAATCTCTATATTAGCTGACAAAAATAATGGACCTGTTTGATTTTTTTGGAATTGATAGCAGTATTAAAGTTAATCCTTCAAATAATTATGGTTTTCCATTATTGATATCGTAGGAGTGAAAGGGAGAGTGATGTTTACAGTATAGTCTTTGCTAGTTTAGTACTTTTCAGATTCCAAACAATCTCCGTAGACTAACTTTGGCAACTCCCAAATAAAGAAAAGAAAATCACCTTTCAACCACCACATTTATTTAGTTACTGAATGGAGTTGTAAATGTTACAGGAAATACTATACAGGAAACTGGGAACTTTCTAAATTGAGTAATGCAGAATTTTATATGCATGGTAAAATACGGATAAGGAAGAAAAAGGGGGAGGAAATGGAAAGGAAAGTTATGTTCCATCTTTTTAGAGCCTAAGAGACAAGTCTAGACAGTCTTGCTTCTGCAAATCAGTATGTTTATGCTTAGAATAGTGATCTTGCCACAAGCCACCAACCAGAGACGGTTTCTGACTGCCGTCAAACCTTGCCGCTCTACCGCTTGATGGCAGTACTCGTGTGGCCCCTGACCGGAGACTCTCCTGAAAGAGCCATTCAGCTGCCACTTGTGTGGAAAGAGGCTGTCTGTGCCATACATCACGTTCAGAAGGACACAATGAACCAAACTTGGGTGCATGGAGAGAAGGCTTGTGAATCAAAGAATGCGCCTGGATTCCGAGTGATCCCTTGAAGCCATGCAAAGGGAGAGAAGACAGGGTTGGGTAATTGTAAGAAGCTGAGTTGGGAACCAATATATGGCTTGCTTTAGCCAGTTTTCTCTCTCGACTGTGGGCATTTTGGTGGCCTCCTAGTGCTTGTGAACTATAGAACTTCCTTTGGCAATATCTGCACGAGAAAACTCGTGGCACATCCGCTTCTTTGCCTTGATCATCAGAAGAATCTTCAAAAGAGTCTATTAAGTTGAGCTCTGCAGGCATCAAACTCCTTTCCAATTTCTTATTAGAAAGCCTCAGATCGAGAGAAAAGAGTTCATGGCTTCTGGCTTTTGAGTCACTCGGATTTCGACTTTCTCCATGTCTTCTCCCCGATAGGCTATCCATTGAAAATTGCTGCAGCCATGGAACATCTGCTATTGAGATGTTGCTGGTAGTTACAGGACATGGCTCTGATACTATGGGGAGACTCATGGGGAAGTAGTCCTTTTGTGAGTGTTTTATTTCTTCTTTGGGGGAATGAAATTTGGGATAAAATGTACTAAAAAAGACGAATGGCAATAAATATATATATATAGAAAAAACTAAGTTACTGTGATTGTCTTGCAGTTATAATGTCATGATATAAAAGGAGTTCAGTACTATCATTGCCATTTAAGTCTATAACATTCTCTTCTTTTAATTTTATTTCTAATTTATTTTTAGGTTTAAATTTTCTATTAATCTTTTCTTGCAATCATCTTGTATTAAAGTCCATTTGGTACAACTTCTCTTCAAAATATTTTGAGTTAAACATTTTAAAAGAAATACTAATTAAAAGTTTCAGCTAAAAACATTTAAGAGAAGTATTTTAAGTGAAATACTTGTTTATGAACATTTTTGGAAGAATCACAAATCAAGTATTTTCTTCAAAAACACATTTTAGTGTACCCAAGTGTTTTTAGATGAAACACTTAATTAATATTTATTCTAAAACGTTTCACTCAAAACACTTTTAGGAGAAGTTGTACCACACGGATCCTAATTCGAAGTAGTTTTATGAACCGATATGATGGAGTAAAAACACTTTATATAAGAAACTTATTTTCTTTGTTTTGAGTTGGTCTAATTATTTGAATTAATTCTAGCATGGCTATGAATTAGGCAATGTCTTGATAACTAGTAAAATTTAAGTTAAGCAAACATTAAAACTGAAGAATTATACCAATTTATTTGGATTTATAGGATTGAGAAAAACATTTTATCATTATAAAAAAAAACAAGTCATTAATATGAGAATATTACTTGTTGTCTCTCTATTCCAGAGGAGTAGGGTAAACTGGAAATAAGACCCATGTGGTTTTGATCAAATGCATTAACACCTCTTATAGTTTAAAAACAGCAAATCACACCTATGTGATTTTAAATTATGCCAAAGAGACCTCTCCCCTCCAACACCTTTAACTTTCCTCTAGCCATAACTTCTTCGTTTGAGCTCTGATTTTGATGATTCAAGTTGTTTTGAAGTCCTTGTTTCAGGCTAAATGTTATGGTCAATTTAAAATCTCTAAATCATCAGTAAACAAAAGAGTTAATAGCTTTAATTATACCTAATATTTTGATGATAACAACTCTTTTATTTATTGATGATTTCAAAGTTTTGAAGTGACCATAGCGTAGAGCTCGAAATGAGGATTTCAAACCATCTTGAATCATCAAAATCAGAGTTCAAAAGAAAAAGTCATGACTAAAAGAAAGTAAACAACATTAGAGGGTAAATGTCTCATTGACATAATTTATAACTACATGAGTGTGATTTACTATTTTTAAACTACAGGGGGTGTTCATGTATTTGACCCAAAGCACAAGGGTCTCATTTGCATTTTACCCTTTTATATATCTTATTTTTACTGAATGATCAAATTAAAAAAAAGACATGAAAATGAGGAGAAACTCCTAACCAATGAGCAGACATGTATTATAGGAGTGTCATATTTGTCACTCGCACTAAGCACGTCTTTACCCCATCCCATCCCGCCCTTACGTCATTTTGATCCATTGCGCCCATATTAAAACAAATTGACAATGAGAGGAGTAACTCAAAGGTTTATAAACATTATCAGGTCCCTTGTGAGATTTTTAACATGCCACTTAAAGATGGTTGCTCTTAGCTCACAATTCTTGGACCAGATCACTTGTTTTGACTGAATACTCATTTGAGCTATAATATTGTCTTAATATTCATGGGTTTTCATCTCAAAATTAATTGACAGTGAGAGGAGTAACCAACTGATGAGTGTCGAAACCACAAAAAATAATTACTTACTCTCGGGATTTAGAATTTTGCAGTAGTGGTGAGTAAGGTCGATCTCCATAGGGAAAAGAGAATTAAATTAAAATTAGCAAAAAAGGGGGTTTTGAGTTTTGGAAATAAAATGGGAAAAAAAATTAAAAAGAAAGAAATCAATTAGGGAAGAAGGGATCTTTAATTAGGGTTCAAAAGAGTCTTTAAATAGGCAAAAACAAGCCAAAATCGCACAAAATCTTATCCCTATCTCTTCCAGCCACGTAAGCCAGCCAAAAATCTTGTTTTTATTTTTATTTTTATTTTTCTCGTTGCTGCGGCGGTGGGCATTTTTGCAATACTAAAATGGGCATAACTTCTTCGTTTTAAGTCCGATTTGAGCGCCGTTTTCGCCAACGTTCATGAAATTCAACGATTAACAATATTATGGACATTTAAATCAATTAACATTCATATTTTAATTATTTTGGAGATATTATCACTAATAAGCACGCGTAAATTACGAGTCATCAAATACCCCCAAACGTAGACAATTGCTAGTCCCTTAGCCATTCTAGCATTAAGCACTAGGGCTGCAAGCAAAACCGGTAGAACCAGACCCGAACCAGAAACTGTAGGAATCGAACTGGTTCGGTTTTTTTTTAGAACCGATAAACATTTCGGTTCAGTTTCGATTCCTTTCAAAAAAGACCGGTAAGAAACCGGAACCGAACCGATAAGGGTTTAATTAATTTTTTTTTATATAACATGTCCAATTTGTTAGTTTTATGAATTAATTTTAGGAGTTTGGATCGATTTATTTGATATATTATTATGGATTTGATGTTCATATTCATATATCTATGAATTTTAGAATGAATTTTTTGAGTTTCTATTAATTTCATTTGATAATTTGATTTTGAATGAAGTTAGGATTTTATTGTCAAATAATTTTAAGATATTATGTGCTACCCGAACCGGAACCGAACCGGTAATACCGGTTCGGTTCCGGTCCAGTTCTAAAGGGAAGCGGTTCCGGTTCTTACTTTTCTCATTTCTTCTTACCGGTTCAGTTCCGGTTCTTGGCAAGAACCGGTAAGAACCGAACCGGTAACACCCCTATTAATCACAATTAAAAGTTAATCATGAAAATTCTCAGAAGTTATGAACCATCAAGCTTGTAAACAATCAATACCTAAACAATCAAAGGTTCATGCAAAACCCTAAGTGTGTGTGTGTTCAATCTTGCTCAAATTGCAATTTTTATAAAACTATGAAGCACAAATGCTAACTCAATTTCACAAGTCATATCAAGAATAGAAACCTAAACAATCTTCTCAAAATCAAAGCATACAAGAATAGATACCCTCACGAGATATTCACTCAAATCGCTCAAAGTGTTTAAAGGGAGTCAAAGAATACCACTCAAGTCAAAACATGGAAGAAATTTACCATAGGCTTGCAAATATATCAAATTAAAACTGTAAATGCAAGAAATCGAAAAGCAAGAATCCAAGGGTCTTTAAAGGTTGTAATGGGGCTTAGGAAAACGGTAGATGGAAGACATTTAGGCTAAAATAATTGAGAGATTACTATGAGCATATTCAGCAAAACTCATATTTTTCATTTGAATCACAACCTCTCACATTTAAGCATGCAACTTCTTCTCACTTTCTTTTCTCAACTTTCTACTTTCTTTTTCGGATTTTCAATGACAAACTTTTTATTTTTGTACTTTTCTTTTTCCACATTTCTTTTTTTTTTCAATCCACTCATAACACAATCCATCACTTTCATCGACTCTTTCAATATGAGACATATATCTTTCTAAATCCATAGCAACCTCTCAATTTGGTGAAAAAGAGACAAAAGAAAGGGAAATTGGTATTTATATGTGGCTAAATATCAAAGAAAAGGCTAAGGCTCAAAAATCCGCTTCTAATGAATTAAGTTCGGTAGGCCTTTAGAAAGTTAGAATTGGTTCCCCTAGTTTGCCCTTATAGATTTCAAGCACCCAAAAATCAAGCAAAAACAGTTTTAACATGCATAACAGAGCAAGTTCTAGAAATAAACAACCATGAATGACATACTCTCAGCAAAGAATAATATAGAGCATATGTTATGATAATTGCTCAAAAGGCTCAAAATCTCACAAAAAGAGGCTAAATGTATCACATCCTAATACACTTCTCATTCAATTAGAAAGCAAAATCAATACTCGAGATATGACAAGTGAAAAAGGAAGCATGCTTTAAAACATTTTTTATGCAAAAAGTAAGAATGAAAATACACAAAAAGCATGGGATTAAGCATGAAACAAAGATTGCAAAAGCATTAAAAGTAAACAAGCCCAACCATTATACAACTTCTAGAATTTTCAGAAAGCATTAAATCACAAAAAATATGAAATTCTACCCCCAAACTTAAATTAAGCATTGTCCTCAATGAGATTAAATTAAAAACAATGTGATAGAAACAACTTCCTTGAATGAGCAATCCTCAGAAGTCGGATCACTTTTAGCTCGGGAATGAGAGAAAATTCGGTGAACACTTCATGCTTCTGCATGCATATCCCTTCTTAGATCCTAATTTCTCTTTTCCTAAAAAATAAAAACAAAGAAAAGAAAACAAGTAAAATTAAACTAAAAATAAAAACTAGAGCATGAATTAAAAATTAAAAATAATTATTTTTTTTTCTGGGTCCACCGCTGCGGCAACGAGACACGTCTGTTTTTTTTTTGGACTCGTTGCTGCAACGAAAAAAATCTGTCGCTGCGGCGTCCACTCTCGGGTTTTTGGCCCTAGAGTGGGCACTTTGGTCTTAGTGGCGGTGGCGGCATGCCATCGCTGCAGCAATGGAATGCAAGTTTTTTTTTTTTTTTTTTTTTTCAAATTGACACGTTGCTGCGGCTGTGGCAGGGACAAATTTTTTTTTTTTTTTTAATTTTTTTTAAGTGATAAAAATAAAAATAATAAGAATAAGGTAAGTGGAATTAAAATGATATGAATTTAAATATTGGGTTGTCTCCCAACAAGCACTTTTCTTTAACGTCTTTGAGCTAGACGGTGTTGCTTCTTCTTCAATGAGCATCCCAATTTGATTTGACATATTTCCTGATTACAGCTTTAATTCCTGCAATTTTGGGTTTAGGAGTAGAAGCAACATATTGTCATCCTTTTTAAAAAGTTGTAAAATATCAGTAGCCAAAGGATCAACAAAATCAGTTAAAGCAAGAGTTGAGGAATTGACACTAGAATGTTCCATAGAGTTATGAATATTGAATTTAATGATCTCACTATCAAACTCCATGGTAATTGTTCCCTCATGCACATTTATTATCGTTTTAGAAGTAAACATAAATGGTCTTCCTAACAATATTAAAGGGGGAGTAAGATCATCTTCTCCCATATCCACAACATAAAAATCAGTAGGAAAGACTAAACCGTTTACTTGAACTAAAACATCCTCTAAAAGACCATCAGGATAAACATTAGATCTATCAGATAGTTGAAGTATCACACCAGTTACTTTCAATTTACCAATGTTTCAATATTTATAAACAGAAAGAGGCATAAAATTAATTGAGGCACCTAGATCTAGCATGACTTTTCTAAATTTAACATCTCCTAACTGACAAGGAATAGCAAACATACCTGGGTCTCCACCTTCAGGAGGCAATTTCTTTTAAAGAACAACAGAAACACTCTCTCCCATAACCTTTCAACTTCTTCTTATTTGTGCACAAATCCTTGAGAAACTTAGCATATCGAGGTATTTGCTTAATAGCATCAAGTAAAGGAATGTTTACCTCGAATTTTCTAAATGTTTCAAGAATCCTTTTTTCTTCTTCCAGCTTTTTGGAGTTGATCAATCTAGATGGGAAAGGAGCAGGAGTGATCAATATCTTTGGTTAAAGTTCTTTAGGTTCTTCAGTTTGATAAGTTGAAGGAAGGATTAGATTTTCCTTTTCAGTTTCCTCTCTTACAACATGTTCTTTTGTCCTTGAATTTTCTTCCAACTCTTTCCCACTCCTCAATGTAATTGCATTTGCATGTTCTCTTGGGTTGACAACAATTTGCAAAGGTAATTTACCTTGAGACTCAATCCTACTGAGAGAAGATGAGAGGTGTTTTATATCAACTTCCAGGCTTTTGATCCTTGTGTCTATCTTCTTAAAAGTTGCTTGAGTTTCTTGTTGAAACTGTTGAGTGGTCTGCTGAAATTATTGAGTGTTATTAACCATGGTTTGAATAAGATCTTCCAAAGGAATACCTGATTTAGTACATGGGACCATGGGTTGTTGTTGAGGAGGTGGTCTTTGTTGTCCTTGTTGGTATTGAGGAGCTTGAGACCCATAATTGAGATTAGGATGATCCTTCCATCCTACATTGTAAGTGTTAGAAAAAGGATCATATCGTCTTTGTTGTCCACCTTGGTTTCCTCTTTGAAATTCTCCCACAACATTGGCGGATTCATGTGATTCATCTTGAAGTGTAGGGCATGAATCAGTTGAGAGATTTGGTGCAGTGCAAATACCACAAACTTTCACCTGTTGAATGTTTCCTGCTACCCATTGTTGAACAAGAGAAGTTAGATTTTTAAGTTGATTTTCAAGAGATGAATCACGTACCTCATAAATGTTTCGAGAGATGGGTGTATCTTGAAGTGCTCCACTTTGTTGACTAGTTGCAGCCATGGTAGTGATCAATCTTCGAGCTTCAATTGGAGTCTTGTTAACTATTGCACCACTACTAGTGGCATCCATCAACCTCCTCTCTATTGATGCCAATCCTTCATAAAAAGTACTAAATGAGGAGTTATTCTGAAAAACTGTGTTGAGGGCAACTCGCGCAAAACTTCTTGAATCGAGTCCAATACATGTGTAAAGTCTCATTATTCTTTTGTGTAATCCCATAAATCTCTCTTCGAATGTTTGAGATGAAGGAAATAATTCATCCAAAAATAATCCGGCAAGTTCAGCCCATGTAGTCACATAAGCAAAAGGTAGATCAAACAACCAATCCTTAGCATGATCAATTAATGAGAATGGGAAGGCTCGTAGTTTAATCTGATCTTCAGTTACCCCTTCTGGCTTCATGCTTTGGCAGACGACATGAAAAGCCTCCAGATGCTTGTTGGGGTCTTCATTATCTAGACCTTTAAAAATAGGGAGTAGATGGATTAGTCCATATTTTAATTCAAAATTTACCTGTATAGCAGGGTATTGAATGCATAAAGGCTCCTGATCAAGTGTAGAAGCAATCAACTCCTTTAGAGTTCTCTCAGCATTAGCCATTGTTTCCTTGGCTTCAGAATCACTAGAGGATTCAAAAATATTGTGCAGCGAAGTCTCTTCGTCAGATGAAGAGGATGAGGATTCTGGCTTATTTTTCAGTTTGGTTTCCTTCCTCAAGTGCTGTCTTCTCAATTTCTGGATCAAATTGCAATTCACCTGTACGAGAAGAGCGAGGCATCAAATAGAACAAAATAAAAAATAAAAACTAAAATTTAATTAGAACCAAGTCCCTGGCAACGGCGCCAAAATTTGATGGGTGCCGAAACCACAAAAAATAATTACTTACTCTCGAGATTTAGAATTTTGTAGTAGTGGTGAGTAAGGTCGATCTCCACAGGGAAAAAGAGAATTAAATTAAAGTTAACAAAAAGGGGATTTGATTTTTGGAAATAAAACGGAAAATAAATTAAAAAGAAAGAAATCAATGGAGAAAGCTTCCAACTAAAGGTTAATCTCAGTTATGGTTCATGGATTTGATCATTGATTACTAAACATGCATTCCTAAATTCTTCTCTAAATTAGTTGGCAGTTGCCGGAATAACAAGTGCTCTTCCTTAAATTCTCGATAGCCAAGATACGATCTATTGACTACTTCCCTAATTAACGGATAACCCTAGAATACGATAAGATTTAACCCTTTAATAGCATTAAGATGAGAAGAACCCAATTCTAACTAACAAACACAGTACGACCGATTCATTTAAGTTAGATCATAAATTCCCATAACATAAATTAAAAAGTGTCCTTAATCAATTTATGCTATCATGCTATTTGTATTAGAACAATTAAACAATTACGGATTTAACGTTCTAACTAGCAACATGAAAAATTAACAAATGAACCTATGACCACTATGCACAAGAATTAATCAACAATAAAATATGCAAAGAGAAAACATGAATAAAGAGAAAATAGGAATAAAATTAAGAACAAAATCTCACAAATTCATGAATCAAACCTTGATAATCCTCTAGTTGGAATAATGAAATTAGCTAGTAAACATATAAAAAACTATCTAAGAGTCTTAAGAAAAATAGAGGAAGAGATCTTTAATTAGGGTTGAAAAGGGTCTTTAAATAGGTAAAAACAAGCCAAAATCGCACAAAATCTGATCCATATCTCTTCTAGCCACGTAAGCCAGCCAAAAATTTTGTTTTTTTTTTTTCTCGTTACTGCAGCGGTGGGATCCCATTGCTGCGGCGGTGGGCATTTTTGCAATACTAAAACGGGCATAACTTCTTCGTTTTAAGTCCGATTTGAGCGCCGTTTTCGCCTACGTCATGAAATTCAACGATTAACAATATTATGGACATTTAAATCAATTAACATTCATATTTTAATTATTTTGGAGATATTATCACTAATAAACACACGTAAATTACGAGTTATCACCAACTGTCTTATAAACCTATTATGTCCTTTCATCTTTTTGATATGGAATCCTTAACACATAACACAATAGGCGTCTAGTTCTATTACATATAGGTGGGTGTCCAACACAAACATGACTTGCCATCTCGTAGGTGGGCAAAAATGAAGCCTCGTATGAAACATTAGAAATTGTGTTAAATCACCAATAAACTCGATAGATATTATATTCATTAAGTAAATAACTAGTTTTTAAGGGTCAATTCATTTAAGATTCTCTATTTTTTAATATATTAACTACACCCTTTAACTATATTTAATATTTCATTTTATGTATTTTTCCTCTTTATTGTAGATTTCCTTTTTATTTTTTATTTAATGATGAATGCTTTGATATTTCTCCATGATTTTCTCACTCCCAAATAACCCTAACTCATCTTCATCATTTTCTTCCTTCTTCTTCACATTTGTAACCGCCACTAGCTTTCAATCACCGTCCAACTAGAAACTTTGATGCTCGCGTCCAATCACGATTTCCTCGACTTTGAGCGAAATGGTGAAGTCACTTTTACTAGATCCGTTCGATCACCCCAGATATGCGATTTAAAATGATTCATCGCGATTTCCACAACCATTCAAAACTTCGACCACAATCTCTGCCATCGGCGATCGCTGTGCTCACATCCACGTCAAGACCATCGCAAGTTCGACTTTCTTTTCAACCTCAACCACCTTCGTTCAAATGATAATCCATTCTAAGGAGATGTGGGAAGCGCGATTGCTAGTGGGGAAGGTACTGGAATTGAAAAACTAGATCTAGTTTGTACAATATAATAGTTTCCAACGAGAAAAAATAATGGTTTAATCATAACTAGATCTGATTTGTACAGTACAATGGTTTGTATAGTATAGTACACTGACGAGCAAGTGTTTTGGCTATTTGCTACGAAGAAATTTAGTTTGGGTGTTGCGATTAGGATGGTGGTAAACGAGGAGAAGCTTTGATCTAGTATTGTACAGTTTTAGTACAAGGTATACAAAATGTACAAGTATGATACTATTATGCAAAAGAAAGAGACGTAAACTTTCACGGTGCGAGTGGAACTCAACGTACAAGTAATGTTGTTGATTTGGTGAAAAAAATGGTGGAAACTTCATTGAGTTTGAGAAGATTTAGTATGTTTTGTTAGTTTTGAGTGATTGTGTAGAATCTATTAAGACTTGGTCTTTTTATTTTTATATTTTTATTTTAATTGTTAATTATTAGGTGTGATATTCATGATTTGCTCAGATTTATTATATTATTCATGATATTCATTGATTTATTGATTTATTGTATTATTCAATTGATATTCATGAATTCACAAGTTAATTATTAGGTGTGATATTCTTAATATTATCTTTTTTAATTTTATTTGGTATTGGATTGCAATTTTTTTGTTATTTTCAATTAAGACATTGTTGCAATAATTAAATTATCGTATTTCATTATATTATGATTCTTTATGGAAGCTCATTTATAATTAAATTGTCATAACAAATTCAATTGTTTATGAGAGATTCTTATCATTTTTAATGGTTTACGATTTTTAAATTGTATCTTATATTTTAAAAATATTTTATGTCGTTTTTATATAGAGATGTTCTTTTTATTAATAATAATTGTGTAATTAAAAAAATAATCACAAGGGTATAATAGTAAAATATTTAGTTTCAATTCATTTCTGGATATCATCCAAACAAGAAATTAAATTAGAATTCATTTCAATTCCATTCCATTCCAAACAATATAGCAGATTTGAAACCATTTCCATATATTAAAATTATAGGATTTGAAATAATTTCCTGCGAAATCCTGCAGCCAAACAAAGGGTTAAGGATCTTTGTAGTATTTTTACCTTAGATTTCTCACTTTTAGTAGTCAAAAAATCATTCAACTAACTAAAAACAGAAAATGAACCAATTTGGTGGCTAGACTTAAATTACCCATAGATATTCTCAATACTCCTCCTAATGTGTGTTCGAATATTTGCACGAGACTCAATCACGTAAAATATTAATAATTGGGAAAAATAATACTGTAGAGGTTTGAGCTAATGAACTTAAATTCTAATATCATAATAAATCATTAATAAACTAAAAAATTTAATCTTTTATATATTCTTAATATGATGATCACAATGTGACGAATCAACCAATAGGCGCGGGCATAGACATATCGAATAAAAAATAATATTTAATATTGTATCAATTGACTTTGCAAATGATATCATCAAAATTTATTCACAAGCAACGTTATTGTAGGATTTAAAAAAAAAAAAATTAAATTAGAAAGCATCAGATAACCGTTATGTTGCATTACGATATAAATTGACACCAATGACATAAACATGTTAAAATAATATTCTTATATAATATTCAATATTTTTTGAGATATACAATATTCACAATGACAGATCCAGGATCTAAGGGGCACCAGACACACATATATAATTATTTATTATTATATTAATAACTATAAAAAATAAATTTTGTTTGTTGAAAATTAAATCAAATAAATATTATTAAACTTTAATTATTTTTTATTTGATGTTGAAAAACCATCATATTCATATTTCATATTATTATATTTATGAAGATAAAAAAAATAGTGAAAAACATTTATTGAAAATGATTAAAAAAATAAAAAAGATAAAAATAAACTTATTAAAAATAAAATTTTAATTTCATTATATTGTGATTTAAAAATTAAGAAAGTACATATAGTAAACTAAACTAAATTATTTATATGAAATTGAAGTCAAAGAATAAAAAAAGACTTTTAAATAAATGTATAAAGTGAAGAATATATTATATAAAAGGATGGATATTACACTAATCACATTTTTTTCTACTTTACTTTTAAATATAGTAAAAAAAAAATGGTTTAATTGTAAAAATAGTAATTGTTTAATAAAAAATTATTTTCTTTAAGTTTTTTTTTTTCCATTTGTATTACTATTACATAATGATGAATTAAATGAATATTTCAAATTAGAATCTATAATCTATAATGAATAGTTTAAGTTTTTTACTTTTTAGAAAACTTATCAATACCTTCTATAATTTATTAAAAATTAAAACACATGTATGATAAAACTCCAAGGTTTGATCCTTGCATTTCACGATTGATGAGAGGGGGCACAACATAAGTAATATCGTTTATGAACCTAGCTCCGCCAATAAATATTCAATACTTTATATAACTCTTGAAGGGCGGTCTTTTTTCTTTTCTTTATTTCATTTATCATCTTAATGAAATTAGGTTTATAAACTACCTCTTTATAAATAAATAAATAAATAACTATATAATTCTAAAATATTATAAGAGCAACATTAAAAAAACACTTAAAACTTCGTAACATATTTACATAATTTATATCTTTGCATGATCCATACATAAACTCCAACCCTAATAATTGTGTCTTTCTTCTTGTCTTTTTTAGAAATATTTTCCTATTTTGAATAAGCTCGTGGACATCAATTGTGACAGATCATAATGCAATTCGATAATTGATAATCGATCGTATAAAAATTTACAAATATGGGTTGTAAAAGAATTGAAATGACTTGTCCTTGAAAATATGTGGTCTCAAACCCATGAAATGGATTTATGAAATCTTCACAAAAAACAACATTTGTCCTTTTATTGCAACCTTGGTACCCCATTAGTTCAATTGGGGAATAATCACTATTCCAATGCTCATTTTACTTTTTCTAATGATATTAAAACATTAATTTCTATTTATAAAAGGTATACTTTTTAATGAGTCAGCATTGGCACATAAATGGTTGGAGTACAAATCACCAACTTCATTCTAGGAGTGTGATATCAGTTTCGGTTTCGATTTTAACCAAGAATTCGCTTGCGGCATTCCTTGGACCGAATCAATAAGGTTTTGGTTTCAGTTTCGATTTTTGTTGGGTTTGCATGAGTTGGGTATGTTTCTAAGCTTTTTTTTAATCCTATGATCTAATTATGAAGACAAATCTAACATGTACCAATGTCCTGTTTCTTTCCTGTGGAGGTATATATAGTGCTCGTCAACTACGCAGCACACAGCTTATGCAACACCTCCAGTGTAGTGCACGACCTCCGACTCATCCTATATTTTAAATTTGTTGCTTATGTAGAAGACCACCATTTTTACGCAATAACAATTTATAAAACACCATCTTTTATTTTCATTAACTTTTTTCTTTTGTATTATAGAATTATAAATCTTGTTATAGACATATTGCTGTTTTAAAGTCAATAATTTTTCATTATTGCTTTTCATATTAATATTTTGATAAATTAATCATATAATGATAAAAATTAAAATTGAAAAAGAAAACTATTTTTTAATATCCTGTATGTTCTTGTTATTTTTGTAATTTATGAATTTTTTTAATACCTCATATTTTGTTTTAGGAAAACCTGCACAAATCACACCTAGATTCTAAAAGTTGTAAACTTACACCCTTAAAATATAGGGGTTGTGACACTTAACGCTTAATTGGAGCAATTGACCCCCTAAACTTTACAAAGTGTTGAAATTAGACCTAGTAAAATTTAATTTGACAAATTACCCCCTTTAAATTATCAATTTACTAATTATTTTTATGAAATCTCTATGGAAGTGGTTTTTTAGAATCCATATCCCATGTACAACCCCGTTCCTTACCTCGATCCCAAAACCTTGGTTGTGTTCGAGATGAGGATTTCTTCTATGATTTCATTCCTCCCTGTCCAGTTGATATTTGGGATGTATTATTCGTCTCTAGGATGATTTTTTAGGGTCTATTATAACAATTTTAAGCGGGTAATTTTTCAAATTAAAACTTTTTGGGTCAAATTCTAACACTTTACAAAGTTTAATTGATCAATTACTTAAATTAAAAAGTTTAAGGGTGTACGTGTTACATTCCCTATAAAGTTTAGGGATGGTTTGTAATGACCCAAATTTGCTTTCAAGACTAATGACTGTCCCACAAACTAACAGGAGTCTTTTCAGCATGTTCTATCCTCACTCAAACGCATCCTGACATAATCAACGAGGAGATCACCTAATCTAGGATTTCTTTAAGCCAAGCACGCTTAACTATGAAACTCCTCTCGATTGAGCCATTGAAAAAGAATGTTAACCTTGTTAGTATAGGTAGTACTTATTAATATTATTAAGTTTTCCTCAATTGTATCGTCCCATGTTAGTACAGTCTCACAATTCGCTCTCATTCAGATGTGGAGTCGGTTCATCCATGTGCCCTTTTTCCTAGAAGTCGCTCCTTGTCTATACCTACTAATGGCATCGACGATCACTCCCCGCCCTCATAGAGTCCGGCTGTCACAAGGTTTACGTAATGCTTCCTTTTTTTTTAATATATATAAACTTATGGTTTTATAATTAGATGAAAATTTTAATTTTGTTTGTAGGTATTAATTTATCTTCATTCTAATTTCCTCCAAGTACTTCAAACAATATATTTTGCTAAAAAGGTTTATTTGCATTATCCAAGTTTTTTTTAATTAAACTTTCTTTCATTTACTGAAGTTATTATGTCCCTAACTATATAGGTTGTGATAAATATTCAAGTAAATATCCCCCCCCGAACTATATAACTTGTAATAACTACCCCTTGAACTATGTGGGTTGTAACAAGTATCCTCTGAACTATTTTTTTTAAGTAAATACCCCAAAACTTTTATAATTATTTCATTTGTTTAATTTTTTCTCTCTTACCAATCTAGTGACTCTTCTTTTAGAGATAAATTTTTATTGGTGAGCCGAAACTTTTATATAGTACCATCAAATTTGACGGGTGTAAACTAAAGAGTTTGTTTTAATCACTTACCACAAAGGAAAAAAAGAAAGAAAATAAATCTGAAATTAGAAAAGAGAGAGAATAGTGAATGAAAAAACGAAAAAGACACTACAAAAAAAAAGGCAATTTGCGACCAGGAATTTGCGACCAACTGGTCATTTATATAGAAGAATGCGACCAAAAGAGCGACCAACAAGGTGGAGGCAAAAAAGCTAGTCGGTCAGGATTTTGTGCGACTGTATAGTCACAAATATACGACCAACCATGGTTGGTCGCAAAAAAAGTCAACATTTTAAAAAACGACTAGACGTTTGAGTTTTGCGACCAACTGGTCGTAATTCACTTCTAAATTACTACCATGTGGTCACCTTCTGTGTTAAATTGCGACCAGCTGGTCGCAAATATTAATTTATATATATATATATATATATTTATCATTCATTAAAGAAATAGTTGTAATAAACACATACACAATGAATCATAAAGTTACCTAATGTCTCATTCATCATCCTCAGTTTCTTCGGTCGTCGCTTCTTCTTCTTCTTCTATTTCTTCATCGGATTCATCGTCTCCAAGAAGTCCCTCACATAAAGTCTTCTTCTTCTTCTGTTTCTTCATCGGATTCATCGTCTCCAATAAATTCACCATCAATGTCACGTGCGTGAGAAGTGGAAGCATTTGTATCATCATCATGCAAAATTATCGTTCCATCGTTCAAAGGACGAACAGTACTTGCATTCTGACCATCGTCGATTGCACGAAATCTTATCTCATCTTCTTGAAAAGCAACAGCTTCCTCTGCATGGTCGTCTTTCTCGGACAAGTTTTCTTCTACCTGGCGTGGTTTAACTTTACAAACAACAAACCAATCTGTCAGATCTCGTCTATTAATAGGATAGTTCAGGTAATAAACTTGAATCGCCTGTGAAGCCAGGACAAACCTATCAGCGATGCGCATATGCTTAGACTTGTTTACCTCAAAGATTTGTAAATGATCAATCTTACGGACTCTGCCTCATCTGGTTGTCTCGAACCAAGTGTAGTTGAACAGAACAATGTGTTTTAGCGTCGAACTTGCGTATTGAATCTCAAGAATCTCATCAATTACTCTAAAGTAATCGTTTTCGTTTGTGCCGAACACGTGACCTTTGATGCAAACACCACTGTTGTTTGTTGCCCTGTTCACTGAATGCGCCTTCGTTTGAAATCTGTAACCGTTACCGACGTATCCACCATACGACCTTACTATCCGTCCAGGTCCCTTTGCCAAAGAAATGATGTGAGGATCATCCACCGGTAATGTAGGGGAGTCAACCTGTGTCATTGTTCACATACAGTAATGTTAGGAAGATAGTAATTTTTTCAACAAAATGCCACGGTTTTTTTGACAATTTAAAATAACTCACGTATGCACTGAACCAAGAACGAAACTCTTTGTCGATTATTGACCCCTCCTCAGCGTCTGTAAGACCAACTCGTGTCATTCGAACGTATACGTTTAGAAATAATCTTTATGTTACAAAATAGTTAGCAAAATTTTTATCTATGTGATAAAATAATGTTAAGTTACAAACTCACTCTATGTAAGGCTCGATCTCTGCGCAGTTGCATAACACGTATGTCTGCATTACGTGATACTCAGAATCGGTCAACGGCCTACACACTGTCTTCCAACTGTCATGCCAGGTTCCGTAAAAATCGGCAAGTTTTTTTATGTCAACACCTTCAAGTAAATTTTTGATAATGTTTCGTTTCGCTGGTCGAAACTACTCTACAATGTGTTGATCAAAGTAGTATAAACAAAATGTGGTAGTCTCTTGCGTCAGGTACGCACTACAGATAGATCCTTCTACTCGTGATCTATTTCTAACCATCTTTTTCAACCGACGTAAGTACCTGTGGGTACAAAACATAATTTACATTCGATCACTGTACTAATTTATACGCGTACATTACAAAATAACTGTGCTTACCTTTCAAATGGGTACATCCAGCGGTAATGTACTGGACCCCCTAAGAATGCCTCGTATGGAAGATGCACTGGAAGATGCTCCATGGAGTCAAAAAAGCCAGGTGGGAACATTCGCTCCAACTTACAAATAATAACAGAGCGATCTCTGAACTCATTGAAGCGACAGTAGCTTCCGTCAGCTCTGTACATGTCAAGTCCATGAAAAAAACACTCAACTGTGCAAGCGGCTCCCAATGTCTGTTCTCTAGGAACGGTCTGAACGCGACGGGCATCAATCGTTGCATGAATATATGACAGTCGTGGCTTTTCATCCCGAACATGATATGTTTTTGACTGTCTATACACCTACTTAAATTCAAAACGTATCCGTCCGGGAATTTGATGGATTTGATCCACTCAAATAATGTTTTTTTTCATCCGTCGTCAACATGTACTTTGCTTTTGCGTAATTATCATTGTCGTCAGGCTCCAACTCAGGACGGTGACATATCTCCCGTATATCATAACGTGCCTTCAGATTGTCCTTCGTTTTTCCCGGAACGTTCAAAATCGTATTGAAAATGTTGTCGAAGAAATTCTTCTCGATATGCATTACATCCAGATTATGTCTAATCAGTAGATCTTCCCAATACGGTAGATCCCAAAAAAATACTCTGTTTCTTCCAACCCGTGTTTTTCCCAGCCGCATTGTTTGCACTCTCTGCACCTTCCACTGTAATCTTCTGCATCCATATAGCATCTATACCGTGAAGAATCTGTCTTCCACTATACATGGTCGGGGGGGTTTGTTTTCTTACTCGTCGACCCTTCTTCCAGTCACTGCCGTTTGAACGGAAAGTGTGATTCAACGGCAAAAATCAACGGTGACAATCAAACCAACAAGTTTTCCGACCGTTTCTGAGATAAAATGCATCTGTGTCTAGCATGCAATGTGGACATGCGTATTTCCCCGTCGTACTCCATCCTTTAAGAGAAGGAGATTGAGGTTCACACAATTAACTACACTCACTAAGGAAAGCAATAACAAAAGCTATTAAAGATCAACATACCTGACAACATAGAATACGCAGGGAAGTCACTGATCGTTCAGATTAATGCGGTGCGCATCAATAAATTTTGTTTCTTCGAAATGTCGTACGTCATAACACCGTCAGTCCACAACCTTTTCAACTCTACAATATGTGGTTGCAAATATACATCCAGTTTCTGTTTTGGACTTTTCGGCCCATGTATGATCACTGTTAGAAAAAACACCGGGTCTCGCATGCACATCGAGGGAGGCAAGTTATACGGGGTTACCATGACTGGCCAAACTGAATATTATGCCCCAGATGCCCCGAATGGGTTTAAGCCATCCGTGCATAAGCCTAATCTGACGTTTCTCGGATCTTGTGCAAAATCCGGATGACAATTATTTAAATGCTTCCATGCCGCAACATCTGAGAGATGTCTCATAACACCTTCATCCTGTGAATGCTCGTGATGCCATCTCATGTGCGAGGCTGTCACATCCGATGCTTACAACCGTTGCAGACGTGGGGTCAGCGGTAAATAGAACATACGAGCGTTCGGAATCAGGCTGTGTTTCTCTTGTTTGTATCTTGGAAGAAAACAGAATTTGCAATGATGCAGGTCCTCATCCACATCCCAGTAAATCATGCATCCGTTTTGACACGAATCTATTTTCTCCACGGGTAATCCAAGTCCCTCCAGTAGCTTTTTCGTGTCGTACAAACTGTGGGGCATATTATTTTCTTCTGGAATGCATCGACGAAACCACGATGCAATCGCATCAAATCCTCTACTAGGTATGTTGTACTGCTCTTTTATATTTAAAAGTTCTGTAGCAGCAGCAAGTTGACTTACCTCACACCCATCGTACAATGGTCGGCTGGCTGTCGTTAGCATCTCGTGCATCTTACGTGCTTCCGGATTCATTTCCTCTTCTACAACCCGTTCTTCTTCGTCTACGTTTAAACTTTCACGGAAATTTTCATTGCCCCCATACCCCCACACCATCAAGTATCATTTGCTGCATCTGACTATAATGTTGTTCATCATTCCATTCTTCGTCAACAACCTCTACATTCGAGCTGCTACCTTCTTATCGTCTCGATTCCTGTAATGCAGCGTCGAACATTTCCTTGGTTTCCCCCTGAAACACCCAGTGATAATAATTCTGCACAAATCCCCGACTATAAAGATGCACCTTCAAATCTGTAACCGGTATGATTCTCCTATTGTCGCATTTCCTGCACGGGCAACGTAGCTTTCCACCATACTTTTCATAATAGACATTTGTCATGCAAAACTCAACAAACTGTTCAACCCCAGCCACGAACTCATCGTTCAAATACCCGTCTATCAAACGAACATACATCCAATTTCTCATTTTCTTTTTTCTTAATGCTAACAAACAATGGGTGGAGGGGTTTTTATAATGGACTCCTCTGCTCATTTGCGACTAGATGGTAGTATTTTTGCTACCACCTGGTCGCATTTTCCCGCCAAAATTTCCTGCCATTTTCCTCACTGCCCCGGGTCACATCAAGTCAGAATTTACGACCACATGGTCACTTTTTTTGGTGACCACTTGATAGCTTTTATCCCACCAAATTATTTATATATTATTGGTCACATAAAATCACAACATTTGCGACCATCTGGTCACTTCTTAATGTGACCACGTGGTAGCTTAATTCTCGCCAAATTTTTAATCTACCACTGCTCACTAAAGGTCACCATAATTGCAACCATTTAGTCACTTTTAATTGTGACCACTTGGTAGCTTTCTTCCCTCCAATTTTAAGCTACCACTGCTTACTAAAGGTCACCAAAATTGCGACCATATAGTCACTTTAAATTGTGACCACTTGGTAGCTTTCTTCCCTCCAAAATTACGCGCCATTTTTTGCTACCAAGTCATATTTTTAGTCACAAACATGCGACCAGTTGGTCGTTTTTTTAGGTGACCAATTGGTCGTTTCTTTCGCACCATTTTTTTATGACTACTTTTGCTTTTGGTCGCAATCTGGTCGCAAAAAAAGTGACCAAATGGTCACTTAGAGTCAACTTTCAAAAAAAAGTGACCAGGTGGTCACCAAAAAACTACCACTTTTGTTTGGTCGCAAATTTCTGGTCGCATTTTGACAGTTTTTTTGTAGTGAGATAAAGAAAAGGAAAAACAAACGAACGTACAACAAATGAAAAAAGAAAGAAAAATAGACTTGCAGCTGGAAAAAAAAAACCAATGAAGACATCAAATGCAGACAAACAAACCCTATAAATCAATAATATGAATATACAAATTTAAAATAAAAAAAAACGGAGGAAAAGAAACGGACTGAAAATGAATTATAATTGATACAAAAACGGAAAAGAAATTGTTAGGATCATAGGACATTCAAATCTTGGAGAGTTAAAAATAGATCAAAATTCATTTTAATAAAAAAAATAATCTAAACAACAAATCAGATATAAACTAAAATATCATAATAGAAATGAGCTAGAAAATATTTAAAAAATTGACAGGCTAAAAAGCCTTAACATATAGTTAAAATAGGCTATATGTTGGATTATCTCTATATCTTATTAGATTATAATTTTGTAGCTCCATTACTTAAAGTATAATATTCTTCAAGATTTTTTTTAATATTTCAAGTAAAAAAATAACCATCCTAATTTATTTGTAAAAAAAAACAAAAAATAATTTTCTTACTATTGTAAGATTAAACTTGCAAATGGGCCCAAGACGACCCAAATCTAAAAAATAAGCTTGAGAAAAGGAAATCCAAATCTAGGGATTAAGGTTCCCTCAATCTTCTCATTTCCACTTTTATTGTAGTTTCGAGCTTCTTTGTCAAGGTGAGTTTAAATTTGTTTATAGCCATTATTAATTTCTCTGTGATTTCCAATCTTTCGTGATTTTTTTTCAAATTACTAATTCGGTCCTTGAGATTTGGGGACTTTTTTTGAAGTGTTGTAACGTAAATATGGTAGGACGTAAGGAATGGACTTAGAAGATAAGGTGAGTCGGAGATAGTGTGTTGCCTTGATAGTATGCTACGTACGTACATGCACAGGAAAGGAACAAATCATCGGTGTGGTGCCAACCTAACACTCTCTGATTCTTAAATCAGAACAAGCAGTGTTAGTGTGCTAGAGAGAATTAGAGTAAAATCAAATACCTTATGTTTGAGTTTCTTCTTATATTTATAGAAGAATAAGTTGATGACATCATCGTGCCACATGTCACGTAAAGATTGGGCCACGTGTTTCCTCCCAACCATGTGTCGTGTCTCGATTTGATGCTTGTATAATCATCCTTCTTGATCTCAGTTATGTAGTCCGCTAGAAATGACGTAGACATACCTTACTAGCTGCGTAAACATGTCTTACCAGGCCATGTGAACGTAGCTTTCTAGGTGACGTAGATATATTGTACATGAAATTTCACCCATAACACTTTTATTTTTTTTAAGTTTCAATTTGATCCTTAATTTTAGAATTTGTCAATTTCGTACTCAAGGTTCTAAATTTTTTAATTTAGTACTTAAGGTTTGATAAAAGCTTACAAAAATGACTTTGTTGTTACCATAATTACACGCCAAAAACTCCATTATTTACTTGTTAGTAAACTCAATACTGATATTTATCTTAATCATGTGATTACCACATTAATAGAAAATAAGCATACGAGAAAAGTATTAATTTTTGTTTTATAATTATAGGTACATTTCATGATTTTTTTTAAACTATAAAAATTAAATTGAAACTTGAAAATTACAAAGGTTATATATGGACCAAATCGAAAATCTTGAAAACTATATAGACCAAATAGAAACAGACCCAAAATAATAGGGATTAATGACCCGCTTGGTAACCTTCCCAATTCTTTTTCTTGCTTCTATTTCTCATTTTTTAAGAAATGAAGTTGTTTGATAACTCTTCTTGTTTATTGTTTCTCTATTTTTAGAAACACTTCCAGAAATTGTGTAGAAATTTTAGAAACAACAAATTATAGTTTCTTATTTCTCTTTTTTGTTTCCAAAATTTTCAACACATTGATAAATTATTACGTTGTCCCGTTTTGAGTTATAAAATATATTATAAATATCCAAAAATTATATTGATATGATATTTTTTTTAAATATGTCATTAAAAATTGTAATATTTTTAAAATATTTTTATATCTCAACTTTTTTTTGTTTCCGATTTTCAGTGATTTTTCATCCTATCAGCCATCAGGTGCATTTTGGTTGATTTGAAAGTAATTCTGTTCTTTTTAGTTCAAAATACGTGTGAATAACTTTCGTGTTTGAGTTAATTCGATTGAGAAATTGGTATTTGTTTTAGAATTTTTGTCTACAATGGCGGAAGAGGTCCAAAGCCATTAACATAATATATCTGAGGTTTTACTGAAGAAAAGAAAGATCAATGAAGATTTGGCTTTGAGGGGGAAGGAACAATTGGAGCTAAGGAAGCTTAAGACAGAGAAAAATGAAGATGGTTTTATTAAACTGCCTGAGGAATTTGTCCAAGAATTTCGCGCTTAGGTAACTTATCCCGTTTATCATCGAATGGAATATGCTTGTTTGTGTTTGTATTTGGGAAATTGAAAGAAGATGTTTTTTTATAGCTGATGATTTTTTTAATTTTCATTTTGGGATTTTATTATGTAGCATGATCATTGTAGTAAAATTTTCGGTTTGAGATTTCCGGCTACGGAATGCAGTAATGTTGAAGTATTAGTCAATTGTTTTTAATTTCAGTTGGTTCTTTTAGTCTCTAGGTTCTATATACTAAGATAGTGAGGTTGATAAGAACATATGTATTTAAAGGATTCCTTTTTCAACTAGTTAAGTTAACTGGAAAGGAATGAAATATATTATGATTGGAATGGAATGAAATGTGTATCATCCAATTGCCGGTGCTAATAGGAGTATCGTTTTTTTTTTAATCCTCGGAGAGAGTGACATGACGCTAAATTATATCGTGTAGTAGGTGTTCTATTCTTTTGACTTATTACGCTCTTCGTTAGTTAGTTAGAACAGCTATTTTAAACGTCTCTTTTTAACCAGTTGACATGTTTGATAATTATGGGGTTGCATCTAATAACCAATTGGCAATGAGAGGGGTAGCTAGCTTATAAAGATAATATGTTCCATTCATCTTTCTGAAGTGGGACTCTCAACAGACATTTCTTAAACAGGCAACTTCATTGATAAATGAATTTTCTTTTATCTGCACAATAACGTTTTACTGTGTTTTAACTGCATGAATTGTTGTTGGCCTATCTTATGAATTGACTTTCTTTTACCTGCACAATGTTGCATAGTTGCCCCTTCTCAGAGAGAAATTAACCCCACTCTCACAATAAGATTTTGGACTTACATGATATGATTTGAGTTGTTTGGGTCATTGAGTGAGTCATGTTTATGCAGATTTTTTAGATAACTATTTCTTTATCTTGTCTGGCTGCTGCTTGAGATTACTGGACTGATGGGCTTCCTAGCTCTGAGCTCTATACTATTTTTATGGGTGATATTGATATAAATCACTTATTTTCTTCTCCATGGCTTTGATATGTGGAAACTCTCATCATGATCCAATATTATTTGTTCAAATTATCACCCTAATTTTTTTTTTGTTATGTAGGAACTGGACCTTATCAAAATGAAACACAGGGTAAAGAAAAAAAGACCTACCTCTGTCGTGCCAAAATCACAATTGATTTTTATACTTCGGATACAGGGGTAAGATCATGAACTTCTTGATATTTTTTTCTTCCATAATTAAACCTTATTGAGATTAATCATTCCACCATTTTCCTGCAAAAACAACATGCACCCCAAAGACGAGGAAGATCTTATATTAGCTTGGATTAAGTAGAATTTTCAGCGCTGTCTTTGCTAAGGTTAATGAGCATTCTAGAAAAGCTTCAGAGGAGGAGCCATACGTCACATACAGGTATGAGAACAATCATTTTTCTTATATTAGCTCTTTATATATATATATATGGTGGTTGTGATTGAAGACCATTATCTGCTACCCTGGGAAGTTCATTAGTCCAAAACAGATCATATCCTCTTTGATTTTTTTTTCAATTGGAATGTCTTTTAGCTCATTTGCAGTTATTTTCCTTATAGGAAGCACAAACACTTCAATTTGGGTGATGTGTATGTGTCTAACGGTTGAAAAGGGTTTAAGTGTATAATAGTAAATAAATGAGTACTTAGTTGAAATGGAATAAGAATGAATTGTTTACTTTGGGTTTCGTGATAGCATTAAATGCAACAGGATTGACAAATTACCCCTGCGATTCAAATCTTCAAAAGGGTAAGAATTGAAATCATGTCATAACTTTGGCCCCGGGACTCAAAATATGACTCGTAACGACACGACGGTCATGAAGAACTGAAATAAAGTTATTTAAATCAAAATTGGTGAAATGACCAAAATGTCCTTACTTGAAGATTGAGTTGTTATAGAAAATCATTGAAATGTTGAAAAATAATATATCTAAACAAAAATGCGACACTTAACAATCATGTTCTTGTCATGTCTATATCCTAGTTTTATTATTTTATTTTAGAAAATGGGATGTATAAGTTTTTCCTTGTATGTGTCATTGTCTTTCTATAGTCACGGTTATAACGAATGTTTAATGGGATTTAAAATGAGTTTTGCAGCAAAGAGTTCCTCTGACAGACAGATAATAACCTGATTGAACCAGTGTTTTCAAACCGCAAGGCGCACATCAAGGCGATGGGTTCCTTGATTGCCTTAGAGGCTCATTGAACAGGCATCAGACAACTGCTATAAATAATAAAATCTCTTTCTGGACTTGTTATATTTCAGGTATTGAGCCATCATGATATTATATGCTTAGAGAATATTGTGCATGAAATTGCTACATTTCATGGATGTAATTTCCTTTTTATTGCCCTTTTAACTTAACAAGCCAGAAGGAGGATTTGAAGGAGGGTGGAGATGCTGGAAATCCAGAGGATTAAAATTCTATGAACTGATTAATCAATGAGATGAATTAGCCTAAAGTATATTGATTTGAGCTTTATTTTATAAATTTTTTGTATGTGATTCTGTCAAAAGCTTGAAAAGAACTTGCAGTTTTATGCAATTCAATTTTATTGCCCTTTATTTCATCCTTTTTTGCTATTATATTGCTCATTTGCATAAAATTAATAAATTCTACCAATGATGTTTGTCTATTATTAGATGAGGCAGGAGTTATCCTCTGATTCTTTTTGTTTATTAAAAAGAAACTCCAGCTCATTTATTTATTGTTAAATTATAGTTTATTCCTTTAAAAGTTATATTATATTTTAGTCTCTTGGGTTAAGGCATTTTTCACTAAATTATAAGCCCTACATACATTTAAAGCCTTTAAAACTTGATGTAAAAAAAAAAAAACGACCTTTAAAAGTTTAAATCAAAAGAAGGGTAAATTTCAGACACTAAAACTGTATTTTCAGGGGTCTTTTACTTTAAACCTAAATAGATTTGTTTATTTGTAAACAAAAAAAAAAAATGGTAATCAAAGATGCCCTTAAATTTTAATATTATAATTTTTAATGGCTCTAAGTTGACCAGATTTTGTACATATCATGTTCGTTTACTACTTATTATTTAGAGAATAAATCAATTTTAACCTTAAACTATATAATACAAGTAGGTATAAATTTAACCTTCTTTTTTCTTTATGTTCACATCTTTACATTTATTCTTATTAAATTCTATTAGTTTTCTTAAATTTGAAAACAAATATATAGATATTACCATAAAATAAAAATCAAATAAAAAAAATAAACTAGATGAGACAATAGATGACTTATATCTTGTAAATTTAGACATTGTAGGATTCAATTTGAAGAGGGGATTCAAACTTCTAACTTGATCAATACAGTATAAAAATTGTTGTGCTTCTAGCACTTTTATCCAAGAATTGAAACAATCAAATTAAGAACAAGAAAGGGAAGAAGAGACACAAAGTTTATACTGGTTCAACCACTAAGGGTCTACGTCCAGTCGCTGGAGAAGCTCTCCAAGCTTATGCACTATAATCAGCCTTCGAACCAGTCCACAAACCACAGCCAAAAACAATCATAGCCATTACAAGAAGAATCACAAAGCTTACAGAAAAACAGAGAAGGAAAATACACAATTCCCTCAATCTTAAGCTTTCTCTCTCTAGAATTCTTACACAGAGCCTCTCTCTCTAAAACCAGATTTTTTTACAGTACTCTATGAAGAGAGGTAGATGCAGATATGTAAAGGAGAAGATGCAAAACTAATTCTGTTTGTGACAGCTAGCAGACCACGTGTGTGATAACAGAAGCAATAAGTCCAGCTGCTTCTAACAATATCTTGGGCTAAAACTTTGGGCTGAACCATAGGCTTGGGCTCAGCAACTTAAAGAATGGGTTCTCAATCTGAGTTGAACACTAATAACAAATCTCCACCTTGTTCATCTTAGATTCTAGCATATAGTGCATAGCAAGAAGAACTGCATCCAGCTCATCAAGTTTATTCAACCTGGATCAAAAAAAGTCACACCAATCAAGTCTAAGCATTTACTTAATTTAGAGGTTGTGACTGGTTTTGTAATCATATCAGTAGGATTATCATCAGTGTGTATTTTATTAACAGCAATCTTACCTTGGCTTATAATATCTCTAATAAAATGATATTTTACCTCAATGTGTTTTGTTCTATCATGGAACATTTGGTTTTTAGTAAGATAGATAACACTTTGACTATCACAAAATACCTCCACCTGCTCTTGTTGAATACCAAACTCAGAAACAATTCCCTTAATCCAGGTTGCTTCTTTAATAGCCTCAGTAATGGCTATATATTCTACCTCTGTGGTTGACAGTGCCACCACAGGTTGTAAGCTTTCTTTCCAGCTTATGGCATTCCCAAATAGAGTGAATACTAACCCTGTTAATGATCTTCTCTTGTCAAGATCTCCTGCAAAATCAGAGTCACAATATCCTACAATTGCACTATTAGTATCATTACTTTTAATGTATTTGAGGCCATAGTTCCAGGTACCTTTTAGGTATCTCAGTACCCATTTTGCAGCTTCCCAGTGTGGTTTACCAGGATTTGCCATATACCTACTTATGAGACTAGAGGCATATGCTAAGTCTGGTCTAGAGCAGACGATAGTGTACATAATGCTGCCTACTACACTAGCATAAGGAATATCAATCATTTCAAGTTGTTCATTTTTAGTTTTGGGACTCAAAGCAGCAGATAACTTAAAATGAGTGGCTATAGGTGAGCTAACAGATTTAGCATTGCTCATATGAAATTTTTCTAGAACTTTCAAAGTATACTTGTGTTGTGTGAAAAACAGTGTGCATTTAATCCTATCTCTATTGATATGAATGCCAAGTATAGTTTGAGCTTTCCCTAGATCTTTCATTTCAAATTCCTTATTTAAGGATATTTTCAGTCTATCTATCTCTTTCATGTTTGAGCAAGCTACTAACATATCATCAACATACAAGAGGAGGTACATAGGGCAGTCATTTTTAATCCACTTAACATACAGACAGCTATCAAAGTTACTTTTTTTGAAATCATTCTTAATCATGAAATTATCAAATTTTAAGTACCATTTCCTAGGTGACTGTTTCAGTCCATACAAAGATTTCTTAAGAAGGCAAACTTTATCTTCACTGCCCTTTGCAACAAAGCCCTCAGGTTGTGACATGTAAATTGTTTCAACTAAATCTCCATGTAAAAAGGCTGTTTTAACATCTAATTGCTCTAATTCTAAATCAAATTCAGTTACAAAAGCAAGTAAGATTCTAATGGAGGTGTGTCTCACAACAGGTGAATAGATCTCATTGTAGTCTATTCCTTCCTTTTGTGTGAAACCCTTAGCTACTAACCTAGCCTTATATCTAACCTTTTCAATTCCAGGGATTTCATCTTTCCTTTTGAAAATCCATTTACATCCTACTAATTTCTGATTCTTAGGCTTATCTACAAGGACCCAAGTCTTGTTTTTCTCTAGACTAGCCAATTCTTCTTTCATTGCATCTAACCATTTTTGCTTATAAGGGTCATTTATAGCATGCATATAGGTTAGGGGTTCATTATATGCCATTTGATGTGCAGCAGTGAAAGCATAATGAGTAAAATCAGAATTCTCATACCTGACTGGGGGTTTAATTACCCTTCTATTTTTATCCCTTGTTAGTTGGTAGGAGCTCAAATCTTCATGTTCTTCTATGGTTTAATCTTCTCCTAAGTGATCCTCTTCTGCTCCTTGAGTCTCTTGTTGTGCACTGTTTTCATGATCCTCCAGCTCCTTTGGCTCCACCTCCACCTGGATATCATCTAATTTTTCTGCACTTTTCTCACAAGGTTTATCAGTAGATTTCAGGAACATTTCAGCCTCTTTAAAGGTTACATCCCTACTGATAAAACTTTTAAAACCTCCACCTTCAAGTGGCTGCCATAGCTTGTATCCTTTTACCCCATCAGGATATCCCACAAACATGCATTTAACAGCTCTAGGATCTAGTTTCCCTTCCTTATTGTGGGCATAGGCAGTGCACCCATATATTTTAAGGTGATTCATTTTTGGTTTGCTTCCTGTCCACATTTCATTTGGTGTCTTAAAGTCTATGGCTGAGGAAGGGCATCTATTTATCAAGTAACAGGCTGTCTTTACAGCCTCAGTCCAAAATCTCTTAGGTTGGTTACCACTAGACATTAAACACCTAACTCTCTCAAGAATAGTCCTATTCATCCTTTCTACTATTCCATTTTGTTGTGGGGTGTGTCTAACAGTTTTGTGTCTTACAATTCCCTCCTCATTACAGAATCTATTAAATTCTTCATTTAAAAACTCAAGCCCATTATCAGTTCTTAGGGTCTTGACTTTCCTATTTCTTTGAACTTCTACCATCTTTTTCCAAATCCTAAAGTTTTCAAATGCCTCAAACTTATGTTTTAGGAAATATACCCATGTTTTCTTAGAGTAGTAATCAATTATGGTCATGAAGTATCTATTTCCTCCTAAGGATGGTTGCTGAGTAGGGCCCCATAGGTCTGAATGAACATAGCTAAGGACACTAGTGGTTGTGTGGACAAATTTAGCAAATTTTACCCGTTTAGACTTTCGTAGAACACAACTCTCACAGAAGTCTAATTTGTTAAGTTTTGAAGTGTCTAAAATGCCTTGTTTAGCTAGTTCTTGCATTCCTCTTTCACTAACATGACCTAGTCTCATGTGCCATAGGTTGGTTTGATCAACTACACTAGAGGAAGTGGCTGCTAATCCTGTGACAGTGCTACCCCTAAGGAAGTATAGGCCATTTATCTTTTCAGCTAACATTATGACTAGGGATCCACTTAGAATTTTAAGAACTCCACCTCCTGACCTATATTCTAGACCTTCATCATCTAAGGTTCCTAGGGAGATAAGGTTTCTTTTCATGCTGGGAACATACCTAACTCTGTTTAGAGTTCTAACAGCACCCTCACTGGTTTTTATCTTAATTTCCCCTATTCTTATGACTTTGCAAAGTACATTGTTTCCTAGTTGGACATTTCCACCATCAATAGGGCTGAAATTATGTAACCATTCTTTATGTGGGGTTATGTGAAAGGTGCACCCTGAGTCCATTATCCATTCTTTTTCAAGGTCATCTCCTATACAATCTACCATTAAAGCTTCACCATTTTCAGAATTATCATCACTAGTAGCTACATTTCCTGAATTATTCTGATTATTAGTGTTGTGGTCTCTTCCATTGGTTTTCCTTTTTGGACAGAACCTTCTAATATGACCTAGCTCATTACAATGGTAGCATTTTACAGATTTCATGTTTGGCCTAGATTTGGACCTAGATTTACTTCTGCCTCTTTGCTTCCTATCATTAGATCTACTTCTAACATGCAGACTATCCCCTTGATTCTTATTGTTTTGACTCCTATCAGTTTTCAATTCTAATTCCCAAGAACGAAGGGCAAAATTTGATTGCAGCCTTCAATTCTCTGTAGGATTCTGGAAGAGAGTTTAGGAGAATTATTGCTTTGCTCTCATCTCCTATCTTCTCTTCATCCACAGAGGCAAGAGTGATTGTGATCTTCTTGAAGTCATCAAGATTCTGTTCAAGGGTTCTTGAATTTTCCATTCTGAATCCAAAGAACTTTTCCTTCAACAGAATCCAATTTGTGAGGGACTTGGTAAGGTAAATTTCCTCCAACTTGTTTCAAACCTCATAGCCCGTATCCATGCCATCTACCTGTCTCAGTACGTTGTCAGCCAGGTAAAGGATGATTATGGAAAAGGCGTTCAACTGAAGATCTGATCTCTCTAAGGAAGTCATAGTCGCTGGAAGATTTGCAGGATCCTCAATTGCCTTGTGTAGTTTTTGTTGAACTAACATGCCTTCATCTTTTTCCTCCAAGATCCGAAATCTCCACTGCCATCAAACGCATGCAACTCAAACTTCATTGACATCAACAATTTCTTCTAATCCTTGACTCTTTCTTTCGATTTTCAAGAAAGATTAAGGAGATCCACGCTCTGATACCACTTGTTGTGCTTCTAGCACTTTTATCCAAGAATTGAAACAATCAAATTAAGAACAAGAAAGGGAAGAAGAGACACAAAGTTTATACTGGTTCAACCACTAAGGGTCTACGTCCAGTCGCTGGAGAAGCTCTCCAAGCTTATGCACTATAATCAGCCTTCGAATCAGTCCACAAACCACAACCAAAAACAATCACAGCCATTACAAGAAGAATCACAAAGCTTACAGAGAAGGAAAATACACAATTCCCTCAATCTCAAGCTTTCTCTCTCTAGAATTCTTACACAGACCCTCTCTCTCTAAAACCAGATTTTTTTACAGTACTCTATGAAGAGAGGTAGATGCAGATATGTAAAGGAGAAGATGCAAAACTAATTCTGTTTGTGACAGCTAGCAGACCACGTGTGTGATAACAGAAGCAATAAGTCCAGCTGCTTCTAACAATATCTTGGGCTAAAACTTTGGGCTGAACCACAGGCTTGGGCTCAGCAACTTAAAGAATGGGTTCTCAATCTGAGTTAAACACTTATAACAAAAATGTTACTAGGCTAAACCATAGTCGTAAACCTCTCATGATTTTCGTTCAATGTAAAATGGTGCCCCGAAATTATGAAATAATTATAATTTAATTATTAAGCTTTTAATTTGACCAATTATATGGTTATACATTTTAATTTTAAGAAGCACTGCGATGTCATTTATGTCATTGACTCAGTTAACTTCTTCAATAAATTAATAATTATTTTTATTTTTCTATTTAAAAACTAACAATTATTAGTCCTTATTAAATTTGACAAATTATGTATTAATTATATCAATTTTATGTTAAAAATGGAAAATTTGAACTGGGAGAAAGATCTACTTTTTTTCTTTTTCTTCTTTTAGTTTTCTTTAATTTTCTCAAACCTTTACTTATCTCTCAAATCACACTCTACACTTTTTTTTTAAAAAAAATTACTTTATTTATCCTCTTATTTAATTATCTTTTGCTATCTCAAATCCTCATTCAAATATATTTCTTTAATTTTTGGGATAAATACAAAATACACCTCTGCATTTTGGGTTATTGTTAAATCATACCCTTGCACTTTTTTTGTCATAAAATACTCTTGTACTTTAGTAAAATTGCAAATCACACCCTTCAATCAATTAATTTTAATGAAATTTAGACACATCTATATCATACGCATACCATGTGTTCCAAAACCATTAAAAATATCGAAAAATTTGAACATTTGAATGTGATTTATAGGTTTTACATCTTATTAACATAAAAGTTTATTCTAAAATTCTATACTATCTATCAATTTTATTTTTGTTATTTTTCATGAAATCATAATACATGACATACATAGAATATAAATATATCTCGATTTCGTTAAAACTAATCAGTTGAAAGGTGTGATTTGCAATTTTACTAAAGTGAAGGGGTATTTTATTACAAAAAAAAAGTGTAGGGGTATGATTTAACAATATCCCAAAGTGCAGGGGTGTATTTTGTATTTATCTATTAATTTTTTTATACCTCAATCCTTTTATTTAGTTTGCTTAAGCTCTTTGATCATAAATTATTTTAGGTATAAATAAAATTTTACATGAGGTTGAGATTCTGAAGGAACTTATCTAAAGTGGATCGAGAAATAAATGAAAATATGTTTTCTCGATTTAATTATACTAGTCAAAACACAACGCACGTGGTATATCAAGTTTGATTATAATTGTCGACGATTGAATATAAAAACCGTAAACCCTAAATTTTTTTTAATATGAAACGTTTATTTTGATTCCATAATAAAAATGGGCTAAATAAATAAATAATTATCAAATTTTTTTAATATAAAATAATCAATGTAAATATACTGTCTAAAAAGTAGAAATTAAATTTGATTATGTGAAAAAAAAAAGTGAAAATTTTAATTTAGTAGAATGTGTTTGCGAAAATATAAATGAAAGAAAAAAAATCAAATTATAAACGGTCAGAAATAGAAAATAATAAATTTTATTAAGTAAATGGTTAAAATTAAAAATAAATATTAAAATGGTGGTAATAAGGAAAATCAAAACTTCCATTTGGTTAATGGCTTATGAGATATGAATCTCATATGCACAAATTATTTTTCCATTTAATTCTAAAAAGCAGTTACTCTAAACAAACGACGGGAGTTCAATTATGACGGAAGATTGAATTTACTCTATCTCATTCATTTGGTTTTGATCGACAACCATGCTTATCTCCATCTTTATTGCTACATCAGGGCTTGCTCCCAAACCCTTTGATCTTTTTTATAATTGTCTTTGCTGATATGCTATAATCATATTTGGCAATCACGTAGACTTGAATGTCACTTTTCAAACTTCTATAGGGTAGTAAACATCAGCCTTCTACATAGCTTATCATATACATCATGTATGTATTTATAGGAATTTGAATTAGTAGATTAAATTAATAAATTGAATAGGCAAACATGAAATGATGGTTAGGAACATGAACATGAATGACTTCTCAAGAATCAAGATAAATAATTTAGCGGTTTTTGAAACAAATGAAATGATATGGGAAAATGGATGAATAATTAATTATTTATAAAGGGTAAAATCGGAAAGGAAAGATTCTCCCTTTATTTTTCACTTTTAATATATTAAGATAAGATAGGTAAAGAAACAAATAAAAACAAAAAGCAGATTATTTTCATTTTTCCAACCTAAAACCCTATTTTTTATTTTAGATATTCTAAACCCTAATTTTTAATATAATTATATATTTTTATCAAATATGATTAAGCAACATCATTCATAATGAAATAATACATGATACATCTAATATTTTATAAAAAAAAATATTTTTGATTTTTTTTTACCTAGTTTAATATTTTTCTCACTAATTAGATTTAATATTATATTTGTCTCTCTTAATTATAGTTTGTAAAGAAAGTCAACCTTTTGTGGTCAAACTATAACAATCTTACTACTACATTAATTAATAAGAGTTGATTTTATCCAATTAAATAAGAATAATAATAATAATAATAATAATAATAATAATAATAATAATAATAATAATAATAATAATAATAATAATAATAATAATGTCAACTTAAACATAGCTCAAACGGTAGGACGTCTACTCCCTCCTTATGACACTGAAGGTTCGAATCTCCTACTCAATTTGATGCAATATCTTAAAATAATAATATTAATAATAATTATTTGATTATATAATTTTTTATACCATATTAATATATGAATTAACCGAATTAATGATAGATGTGACATTATAATAATAAAAAATTAAAATATAATCATTTAAAGTTAATGTTAAAGTGTTAAATTATACTTACTTAAATTGGGATTCTATGTTAATATGAGCATAACTCAATTAATTAAGCACCTATATTCTTTTTTCGAGGTTGAACGTTCGAGTTTCCCCTTTCCAGTTTAATATAATATCTCAAAAATAAAAATAAAGGATTTTAAAATTTATCATATAACTAAGTGTTAAAAAACTTTCTCGGTATAATAGGTTAGTCAGGAGTGGATTCGAACCTCTAATTTAATAGATAAAATAAGGTAACCTTACCTTTGCTCCAAACATGAATTTAAAGTCACTGTCGAGAATTCGAAAGGGCGGTCTTTATCTTTTGCATGTGGAGTGTTATAACCCAAAACCTGCTTTGCTCTTCTTCTTTTTTGGTTAACTATAAAATCTCTCTCTGCGATCTTCGTTTACAGGACTATCATTTGGCCTCTTCTTCTTCATTGATGCCTTTTTTTTTTTTTTGGTATGGATTTTTCAGGGTAAAATTTTGTTGACTATGGGTTTTTGATTTCTGGATTTCCCTTTTAATTTAATAAAAAAATCATTTTCCCTTATGGGTCCAATTAGAGGGTTTAGAAAGAAGAGGAAAACTGAGAGAAAATTTGATGGGAATGGTACGGCTTCTGATTCGTCTGAAAAAGAGGAAGCTCTCGATTGGTGGGATGATTTTTCCAGAAGAATGAATGGTAATTTTTTTTTTAAATTTTCTTCGATTTGGTTATATTTAAGTTTTTTCATATGCATTTAGGTTCATATTGTGGTGGATTTCTTCTTCGTTTTCTATATGATTTTGCTTTAATTCGTTTACCCAATAAGGGAGTAGAAGTGAATAGTAGAATGTATGAGTGTGATTCTTCATTTTAAGGAAAGTTTCGTAATTTCCCGTTTCTTGTTTCTTATTTCTGGTTTTACAGAGGAAAATAAGAAATATGTTTGATAATTATTTATTGTTTTTTTTTTTTAATTTAATTTTTACATGAAAATTTAAAATTTTAAAAATGAAAAATGAAAAATTAAAATTTATTATGTTTTTATATATATTTATTATGCATTTTATAACTTAAAAATGGTATAAATAATAGTTTTATTATTGTGTTGAAAACTAACAAATAATAAGAAACTAAAATTTTTTGTTTAGAAAAATTCTTGAAAATGAGAAATGAGAAACAGGAAAAGTTACCTAACACTCCTGTTTCTCAAAAACTAGAAATGGGAAACAGGAAACAAAAATGTTACTAGACGGCCTTTAGTATTTGATGAATCAAAATCCCCTTTAATTAAAATGCTTCAATGGTGAGAGTTTAAGAACAAATTATTTGAACTCTCTCTCAGCTTTGTTTGATTTCTGAACTGCTTTATAGCAAGAATATAGCATAGTAGGGTAGAGACTTTTGTTTAGTTCTGTTCAGAGTTCAATCATCAATGAACTTTTTCATTATAAATATGGACGTTTGTTATTCGATTTAAGATTTTTAAACACTTCATATGATCTGTTTGAGCAATTTAGATTCATTTTCTGTTTTGAGAATTATTTTTAGCTTGAAATTTTATGTAAGTATGGAACTAGTGCACTCCAAGCTACGGAAAGGGGGGAAATTTTGTATTCATACTATATATATACAGATATATATAATATCATATTGAAGGAATATATTATGCTGCTTGAGGCTCGAGTATTCTTTTATCTGACTTGAGTCAACCACATATAATTCAGTTGAAGACTATATCTTTATAACTTTATAACTTGTCTGACATGAAGTCTAATATCTGGATGATGAGCATTGGTGATTGTTTTTCAGGAATAGTTTCAAGGATTTCTTTGTGAACTTGCATTATTTTCATCTCTATGTAAAATCTGATCCGAGATCTTCAAAGCACGACATTATTCTCTCTTTCTAAAATCTTATTCGCTTAAGAATGTACTTTTTATACTTTGCTAAATCAAATCTAAGATGTTAGAGGAAATTAAAACATTATGGATGGACGTAGAGCTAGAGCTTAAGAAAATATCTTATATATGTTGCTAAATCGGATCTGAGACGATAGAAAATACACGAGAGAAATATGGGAAGATGGGGGTGGATTTGGTAGACAGAGACAAGGATGTGGGTTATCAGCAGAATCTTCTCCTCACTTGCAGGCTCGATTATATTTGCATCAAATCCTCATTATTCTTCTGTTATTAATTAATTTTTTATTGCTATCTAAGTATCTAGAGCCAATATATATCCTTTTCCCATTACACTGCAAGATGCAAAAGTAACCAAAATTGGACAGGAATAATTGGTGCTTTTATCCAGTATTTGGATGATATGCTGAGTCTTTTCTTCTGAAAGATATTCGAGGCCAAACCTTAGTGTTCTAGTTTGATGATGTTGATTACACTTTTTTTGGCCCCGTCTTCATACAGGTCATCTATCTGCTTCGAAAGGTTCCAATAGATTTGAATCTATTTTCAAGGTCTCCAGAAAGGCTTTTGATTATATATGTTCACTTGTCAAGGAAGACATGATGGCCAAAACAGGTAATTATACTTTTTCAAATGGTAGGCCATTGTCTTTAAACGATCAAGTAGCTGTTGCTTTAAGAAGGCTGGGATCTGGCGAATCGTTAGTGATAATTGGTGATTCATTTGGAATGACCCACTCGACTGTGCACCAAGTCACTTGGCGATTTGTGGAATCGATGGAAGAACGGGGACTCCATCATCTTCGTTGGCCTTCAACTGAAGCGGAAATGACGGAAGTGAAATCAAAATTTGAGAAAATACAAGGACTCCCAAACTGCTGTGGCTCTATTGATGCAACCCACATCACAATGTGTTTGGCTGGATCAGACCCCACAAGTAATGTATGGCTTGATGAAGAGAAAAATCACAGCATGATCTTGCAGGTGATTGTCGATGCCGAAACAAGGTTCCGGGATATATTAACTGGATTGCCAGGAAAACTGTCAGATTGGTTAATCTTTCAGAGTTCAAATTTCTACAAACTATGCGAAAATGGGGAGAGGCTGACTGGGAGGAAGTTAGAGCTTACTGATGGATCAGAAATCAGGGAGTACATAATTGGAGATTCAGGCTATCCTTTACTTCCCTATCTCATCACTCCTTATGATAAGGAAGTACACTTGACATCAAAAGCTGAGTTCAACAAGCAACACGCTGAAACTCGGGTGGTGGCGCAGAGAGCATTAGCAAGATTAAAAGACCGGTGGAGGATCATTCAGGGAGTGATGTGGAGACCCGATAAACATCGGTTGCCGAGGATCATTCTGGTATGCTGTTTGCTTCATAACATCAGCATTGATATGGGAGATGAGATGGAGGATAGTGACCGTTTGTCGATCGATCATGATGCAGATTACAGACAGCAGATTTGTGAAGTTTTTGACTCAAAGGGTGTATATCTGAGAGACAAATTGTCTTTGCTCTTTATCTGAAACATAGAAGAAGTTCCCACCTTTTGACTATTATTTCATTTGTATTAAACTCTTCATCATGTACATATCACAGGCAGTGAAATTAGGGCTTAATCATTTAGTTCAGAGATCTAAATTTCATCATAAAAACTTAGACAGACAAAAATCCCAATGGCAGATTTCAAGTTTCATCATTTTCTTTTGAGAGATCCATTAGAGTTTTTTTTTTTTTTATTAATTCCACTTGTTTAACAGGATTTTATTTTTTGGGTGTATGTGTAAAAAGAAAATAAAAATTTAGAGAACTGTGTACATTAAGACTGGAAATGTGGATTCACATTAGTTGGGGTTATTTTTCAGAGGAAGTTTCCATCTCCAAGGAAAAGTCAGTCATATTAATGGATTAAAAATTGAAAAAGGAAGAATATGAAAAAGAAGTAGAAGATTAGGATGTTTGGTAGGAGATCTGGATTTATATAGCCTAACCCGTATTTGGTACGAAGGTTTCAAAATTCAAATTTTTTTTGAAATCTTGATCCAATGTTAGAATTCTCGACTCGATCAAAGATTTCTTTACCCGGCTATAGAAGAAGGGTAGTGACGTGAGTTAAAATTTAACCTGAAATTTTGTATTATATCTAGAAATATTGACCTGAGGTTAGGATTCTTGACCTAATCCAAGATTTCTCGACCTAATCTAAGAAGAAGGGTACTGATGTGGGTTAAATTAGTTTCAGGGTATTTTTGTTTTTACTAAAATAGGATAAAATTGATAAATTTTTCAATCCAAGACATTTTTAAAACCTTGAGGTGGGAGGGGCATTTATATAAGTAATCCCATAAATTACTCAATCAAACATACCCTCCTAAAAAGAAAGTGAAGCAAAATGTTGGAAAGTGTATGGCACTTGCATTGCAACAGTTGTAGATGACTATCAAAATCAAAAAGACAATATGACACTAAACCAATGTAAAAGGGAAATGAATTTATCTTCATTATTTGGTAACCTACTACGTTTGTTTTGGAAAATTCCAAGTGCATGTTGTTGAAAATTTGAATATTTGAACCATAAAACATTCTTCTTTCTACAAAATCAATCATAAATTGTATTGGATTTGGTCTTTTCCTTCTCATGAAATTAGGAAGTTTTTCAATTTCTATGTGGAAGGATGACCATCATTCTCCACGTGTTTGGGATTTTAAAATTTGACCACTAAATTTAATTATGATTATTTATTTGAAACGGAATGAAAGAGAAAAAATCGTTATTTTTTAGTCACTAATTTATAGATATTGTCTCAAATAGTCTAATTTTGAATACTAATTATTAAAATGTCAGAACTTTTTAAAAAATACTCAAATGATATAATTATAGTTCATTAAATTATTGAATTATAGTTCAATAAATTATTGAACTATTTTTCATGGGTATTTAATGAATTTATATATATATTTACTTTTTTAAGTGCAAGTTCAATAAATTATCGAATTATTTGATTATCTTTCATTATTATTATATTTTCAATGAATTTATTAGTTTTTTTTATTACTTTTTTTAGTTCAATAAATTATTGAATTATAATTCATTAAATTATTGAACTATAATTATGCTATTTTAGTAATTTTTAAAATGTTCTAATATTTTAATAATTAGTATATAAAAATATGTTATTTCAGTAATTGTCCCTAATATTTAAGAATGATATTATTTTTTAATATAAATTTTACTTCAAAATTGTGAAACAGTCATGATTCTGAAGAGAATGACATTAAGTTGAAATCCATTATTTTATATTTTTAAGAACACTGTTTTTAGCTTTTAACCTTTTTTTTTCTCTTTACTATGCTGTAAAAGTCAAAAGTCACCTAAAATTGAACTTGTATGTAGTCTTTAAATATAAGATTAGTCTTATCTTATACTATATCTTCATTGAAAATTCATTTTATCTTCTTAATTGGAAATGACAGATGACTGAAGAGATAAGTATGATCCTTTTTAGTGGGGCACCTCAAGAATAGATTTAGTAAAGACATTTGTAATATCATTTCCTTAATTATCCTAATTCAATATTTGAAAAAAAAAAAATATTAAGACAATACTATTTAGGGATGCTATTTTCATCCTAACCCATTTCATGTTAGTGGGTTTTCATTTTGATTCCTTTTCCATTCATAAATGAGGATAATTTAAAAATCAAAACAATATGGTTTAAAAATGACTTTAAACATTTTTATTATTTATAAAAGGGAAAAAATTATAATAGCCACATATTTTTCTCCTTTTTATAAATAGTCATTTTTGAATAGTAAAGTAGTTTGAGGGGAGAAATTACCAAAAGAACTTTCCAAAAATAAAAGAGAGATAATAGATGAGGGGGAAAATAAATTTCAAATTTTATAAAGTAAAATGGAAAGAGAAAATAATAAAAATGAATTTCTTTTGCATTGAGAAAGAAAAAATCAGAATATACACAATATACGAGAGGGGTAAAATGGGGATGAATAGTACAAAAGTGGTTATTTTAGTTAGTTTTTAAAAAAGTCATTTTGATGAAAACTCACTCCAAATGTGGTTATTCTGATTTTTGCCCTTTTATAAAAATTACGAATCGCTCCCCTCTACTAAATAGTTTTAATAAATTTAGAGCACATATTTTTATTCTACATGTGTCATGTGCTCTATTTTCATTAAAAAAAATTAACATAATGAATGCAATTTCTTGAATAAATTATTGTTAACCATATGTAAAATCTACAACCGCACTCATTTGTTAAACTTTTTCAATTATTTTAAATAGATTTAGACATATGACAAACATAGAATGCATGTATCCCAAAATTGGTTCAAACTAACTTATAAATAAGTGGGATTTATTTGCTTTGTTTTGTAAAAAGAACTTCAACTAGAAATCACCCTTAAAAAGTATTATATTTCAAAAGTTAAAAAAAAAAATATAATAAATAAATAAAAAATGGTAGCTGCCTCCACAGAACCGACCTCTCTCAGTTGAGCATGATCTAGAAGGCAAAGCAATACAAAATGAAAGACAGAGAGAAATCATAAATTTAAAAAAAAAGAAAAGAAAAAAAGTGTGAAAAAAAGGAAGCACACACAGAAATTGCAAAAACGGCAGCAGCGTTTGATTCAGATTTCTATTACTAACAAACAATATAGTACGTGCGATACACGTTCTCTTCTTTGGAGTTTCCTACATTATTACTCTTCATTTACAAACACGCGCTTCACAAGGAGGGAAGAAATAAAACATTCTCAAATTCTTTTCTAATTTTTTTTTTTTAATAATTTTACTATTTTTAAAAATATCAATTTTTAAAATGCCATTTTTGAAAAGTCAAGTTATATTTTGTTTTAGATTCTAAGAAATCCACTAATCTAAAATTGAGATTCCAAATCTCGGTTTGAGAAATGTCATTTTTGAAAATTTTCAAATCATTTACTATTTTTAAAGTTATTCAAAGAAAAAGTGTCATCGGTTGAAATTTCTCTGATTTTTTATACTCTTTTACTTGGCATAATTATAATGATATTTTTAATATCATTTATATGAGTATTATATTTTAAAAAAATGTATGAATTAATTATTATGGAAAAAGTATAGGCAAAGTATATAGATTACAAATAAAATTTAAAAACTAAATAGAAGTTATTTAAATATAATAATCTAAGAATTATTATTTTTTAAAATAGACCAAAATAAGTATAATCGGAATTAAGTATAAAATTAATTTATATAATTGTAATTTAGTAATTACAAATAATTTACCAGCTAATTTTTTTATCAGAGTAACTTATGACTAATAATTATTATATTATAGTATATATTTAATTATGTTGATTGATCTTAATTTTTTTTATTGAATGTCAATTAATAATTTATCATGTTGATTAACATTGAAGTAGGTTATATGACTTTTACAAATTTACGATTTTTTTGTTGTTGTTTTTTCTTGAAACAATATAAGAATGATCTATTATTATAAATTTTTAAGCTTACTTGCTTGGTCAAGAATGAGAAAGGAATCATGCATTCTCCCCATTCTAATTCTAATTGTTTCCAAAATCAATTAAAAATTTGGGAATGTTTTTCCAATTACTTTCATTAATTTGTTTCTTTAAAAGGGAAAAAAAACATTATCATTCTCTTATATATTTCTTCCATGTGTGTTTATATCTTATCTCACATCAATTTAAATTTGATTTTATTTTAAGATATTTGTAAACATTATAAAAAGTAATGTTGTCCTTATAATTATTGTCATTCCAAAATAGTTATAGTAAATATAACGAGATTGGTTTTTTTATTCTCATTCCACAACTTTTCTTTTGATTAGATTATTATTCTAATTATTTTTCAAATTTCACTCCAATTAAATAGAAACATATTTACTTTTGGTATGAGGTAAACAAAACTTACCCCCACACATCGGCTTCTACTTATCTGGGTAAGACTGGCAAGAGCTATAAAAAAATCCATACTTAATAAATTAAGCCATATTTGATAACTATTTGGTTTTCTGTTTTTATTTTTAATTTTAGTAAAACATAACTTTTTGATAGTTAATTGGTTTTTTTGTTGTTTTTTTTTTTTTTAAAAAAAACAAAAACTTAGAACCAATATAATTTTAAAAATAAAAAATCAAATACTGAGATGTTAAGAGACAGCGCATTTCCACAATCACCACAATAGAAACTAGATCCGCATAATTTTACTTTTGGTGTCACCTAAAAGGTCTCATATCAATAGAGAAGTTGTTCTTTCCTTAAATACTATCACTTGATCTAAATAACGTGTGATTTTTTTTTTTTGCTCCCAACGTAAGAATCTAATTAACTTTTAAACAATTCTGTTTTTTTTCAAAATTCAAAACTGAGATAAAAAAATTGAAATGAGTACATAAAAATGATATTATTATTATTATACATTCAACAGAGTGAAAATAAAATTAAATTAAAATGCGGTGTATAGTACGCGCCAAGGTTGCGTATTGAAAATGAAATCCCACAACATTGACGTGGAAATAGAATAGTCAACTCCTTACAAAATTCGTACTCTTGAAGTTTGACCACCCCTTTCCCCCGAGTTTCCTTTTCTCTTCTTTCCCACGCGGCCAATGACGTGGATTCCAAGGCATTAATCACAATTTACCCCTCATTTCACCACTTATTTACACTCCATACCACACCCAAAATTCAATTCCGACATGTCGTTTTAACATAACTCCTCCTCTCTATATAAATACCTCTCCCATTCCCTTCCTTGCTCTCGTTCCGATCATATCATTTCATAACCAAAAACATGGAAAAATCCGACACGTCGCTTTCACACGAAAAGAGAGGAAAAATTATGAAGAGAGAAAGAGAAGAAGGAGAATATGAAGCTTTTGATATGGTAGATTGTTTGTTATTACTATCTAAAGTTGGTGATCATCAATATAAACGGTCGGAAGAACAACAACCCAAGGCTAGTTTTCCCCTACCGGGTTCTCGTAAGGTTTTCGTATGCAAGACGTGTAATCGACAATTCTCGTCGTTCCAAGCTCTCGGCGGTCATCGAGCCAGCCATAAAAAGCCTAGGTTTATGGATGATATTGGTGGTGAAATGAAGTCTATGCCGGTGAAGCCGAAGGCTCACGAGTGTTTGGTTTGTGGGCTTGAGTTTCCAATAGGACAAGCTCTTGGAGGTCATATGAGAAGGCATAGGAATATCGAACGAGTGACGACGGCGACGGAGATGGTCGGTGTGATTAAGAAAACTAGGAAGAGGGTTTTTGGGTTGGATTTGAACTTGACTCCGGTTGAGAATGATTTGAAGTTGCAGTTGATGATTCCTATTGTAGATTGTTTTAATTAGTTTGTGTTTTTTAGATTTTGTAAAAAAAAACATTAGCTGAATTTCTTCATTCATTTTTTTTGATATGATTGTTTTATATACATGAGATGAAAGAGTTTTGTTTTGTTTTGTTTTTCCTTTTATTCCATGCATGGGAGGATCTCTTTCCATAATTCAATACATGAGCTCATATTTTGCCCATAAGACCAATTGTGAGGCTTAGAATCTAGCACTTGGGAGAGGAGTTTTGGGTAAGACTTTCATTATTTGATGTTGGATTTTTCAATGTTGACAGACTCACAAATCTTATGAGACGTGTAAAATAACTTAAACTTAATCAATTTCTAATATTTGATTTTTTATAGAGATATTATAATTAAAATTTAGGATTAGATTTGGTTTAATGCTAGGTGTTTACCATAAACCCCCTTTACTTACCAGAAAAATGGAAATCAAAATCAATCGGAATGAAATCAATTAAAATCGGAAAGACATTTTTTTTATGTTGTTTAACTCTCTTTTTTAATCAGAATCAGATTACTCTTGAAAATGCATTAATTAAAAAATATTTTAGTATATGAAATTTAATTTTAATAGTAATGAAATTTATTTTAATAATTTATTTGTAAATAAGAAATAAGAAATAGTTAAAAAAAATTAAATAATTTACCAGTAAACTAATTACTAATGAAAATTAAATTAATTATTATTAAATAAATATTTATTAATAATTATAAAAAAAAATTAACTAAACATTGAAATATACTTATTGATAAAGTAATTAATTATTAAATAAAATTAAAATTTAATTATATTAAATAACAATAAAGTAAAAGAGAGATCAATAACAGGGTAGAGAAAGAATAGAGTTAAAATGTAAAGTCGAATAGAGATAATGTGAAGATAATTAACAAATCGATGTGAGTCTCATAGAATAAGAAAAGGGAAGGAGATTTATTAGCTTTACGTGGGGAATGAAATTCCCATATTCAGGGGAGTGATTCCCAATTTTAAAATGTGTATCATATATTTATTCACATTCCATTACTTGGTAGACAAATAAAGAGAATTTTTATTCACATACCTTCATTCTCATTCTCATTCACAATTAGTAAAGGGTGCCTAAATTAATCTATACAAATAATGATATAAGAAGAATAAAAAATTTATCATTCGGGTATAATTAGAATCACATGTAATCGTAATACATTCCCTACATAAATACTGCAAAGTTACTCAAATATTCCTAAGCACGTGCACCCAAAAATTTCTACAAAACAAACTTAGCTATCTAAGGATATCGGGCATCTAGAATTCGAGCATATGAATTGTCACGCATCTTAAGATATTGAGTATCTGGATTTTCTACAAACAGGTGTCTATATAGGTCTTTTTTGGTATTGATTTTACAACTTTCTAAAACGTTAACTACTTAAATTTTATAAACTTTTTAAATAAACACTTTAAATAACCGTCAAATTTTAAAAGCCATGGCTTTTCACTTTTTTAAACAACTATTCCAAAATACTCGTATTCTTTTATAAATACATCTGATATCTTGGAGGAAAAATATAACTTATAATTTATTTTTTAAAATATAAATATATGTGAATTAAAACTTGTAAAATTTAATAATAATTAGAATACTAATCTTTTATAACACTTTTTAGTAGTTAAATTTACCATATATTGATAAATTTAAGTTAAGCACATAGTACAGAACTTGTAATCACACCATAATTCAATTATATTCATATAGAATCTAACATACATGTTTTTATAAGACCACAAAACAAGAATATTTCTGAAATAGATGCATTAGGTTTATATGGGCTTGCGATCATCCGGATTACAAGCCCAGTCAACATCAATGAAACTAATAAGGTAGAGTGAAGCAGCTCGTGAACAAGTTATATTTATATAAATATATATATATATATATATATTAAATTTGATAGAATATATAATTTTTTAAAGATAATTATGGTGATTTAATCAAATTCATTTAATAATTGTCTAAAAAAAAGTAAAAATTGCACATGGTATGGTATGTAGACAAGTTTAAGAAAAGAAATCGTATAACTTTTAAATGGGAATCTCTCTCTCATCTCCGTCTATCCTAATCCTAACAAAATACGGTTTTTAAAAAAACACTAGTTTCTAAAATCACTTTCACTCTTTAGTTTTATAAATAGAATAGTTTGCGCCTTTGCCTTCATTATTTGGACGCACGAAAAAAACTTGTTGAAAGAAAAAGAAAAAGAATATGGAGATTGATTTGAGTCCCCGTTCAGCCAAGAAAGTGTACGGAAACAATGGCGGTTCGTATTCTTCATGGTCTCCTTCAGAGCTTCCGATGCTCAAACAAGGAAATATCGGAGCGGCGAAACTCGCGTTGGAGAAGAATGGATTTGCTCTTCCTCGTTATTCTGATTCTTCCAAAGTCGCTTACGTTCTTCAAGGTATCTCTATTTTATTCTATCTTCATTTTTCAGTTTTCGCTTCCTCGGTATTATACTTGATGTGCAAGAAATCAGTTTCCGAACTCGATCGATCGATCGATTGATAAATAATATCTGATTTTTATCTAATCTCTATCCTGTTTCTCTGAGTTTTTCTGTTTCTTAGTATTTTTCCAGGTTTTGTTTCGTCGGAATTAAACTTGATTAGTTGATATTAGAATTTGATCCGTTTACAAAAATCTAAGGAATTAGGATTTAGTTTCTTGATAATCATGGATTTTCGCCGTCGGATCCTTAACATAGTTGGTGGATTGGATATCTAATCTCTGTTTCTTTTCCTTAATTTCTTTCTTGCTTACATCTTTGTTTTTTCTTGATCAAATTATCTTTATATGAAAGAAAACTATATCATGGATCAACAGATTGAAATCTGAGATATGATCTGTAGATGGTTTTTAATTTTGAAAAAAAGAATCTATCATCATCATCTAATATTTAGACCAGGTTGATTTCGATCAGCAGTTAGTTAATCTTACATTGTATTAAATTAGTCTTTGGATATGATATAATTGATTGATAAATAAGTCCCTGATCATTCTGTTGATTAACGATATTTCTTCTATTGAAATTGATTTTCCTTTTTTTAATTTCAGGACAGGGAGTTGCTGGAATAATTCTACCAGAATCGGAAGAGAAAGTGATCGCAATCAAGAAAGGAGATGCCATTGCCCTTCCATTTGGGGTCGTTACGTGGTGGTTTAACAAACAAGACACTGATCTAGTTGTCCTTTTTTTAGGAGACACTTCTAAAGCTCACAAAGCTGGTGAGTTTACTGACTTTTTTCTAACCGGTGCTAATGGAATCTTCAACGGCTTCTCCACCGAATTCGTTAGTCGAGCTTGGGATTTGGATGAGCCCACCGTCAAATCTCTGGTCGGAAATCAATCAGCAACCGGGATTGTAAAGCTATCAGAGGGCGTGAAATTGCCCGAGCCAAAGAAGGAACATTATGAGGGTATGGCTTTGAATTGTGAGGAAGCCCCATTGGATGTGGATATCAAGAATGGAGGAAGGGTAGTGGTTTTGAATACAAAGAACCTTCCATTAGTGGGTGAGGTTGGGCTTGGAGCTGATTTAGTTAGATTGGATGGGAGTGCAATGTGTTCTCCTGGTTTCTCTTGTGATTCTGCATTGCAAGTTACTTACATTGTTAAAGGAAGTGGTCGTGTTCAAGTTGTCGGTGTCGATGGTCGTAGGGTTTTGGAAACAACTTTGAAAGCTGGGGATTTGTTCATTGTTCCGAGATTCTTTGTCGTGTCAAAGATTGCTGATCCAAGTGGAATGGAGTGGTTTTCCATCATCTCTACTCCCAAGTAAGTCCAACTAAATCTAAAAGCCTTCGGTTTTTAAAAAACAGAAACCATTTTTTGATTCTTTTCTCATTTAAATAATGTGTGTTTTCAAATCTTAATTTGGCAGTCCTATATTTACACATTTGGCTGGAAGTATTGGAGTATGGAAAGCATTATCTCCTGAAGTCATTCAAGCTGCTTTCAATGTGGACTCGGAATTAGAGAAACTTTTCACTTCGAAGAGGCAGGCTGATGCCATCTTCTTCCCTCCTTCTAATTAGAATTCCCTCATTCTGTTTTTCATCTATTAGTAATTAAACATTTGCAACCATAGTTTACTTTGGGATTTTCTCTATCATTTAAGTTTTTTGAGTTTTTTAAGTTGTTATATTTTAACTTTTTAAATTGCAGTCAATATTGGAAATTTTCTACTCTTTGAATAAGTTATATATCCTATATGGGTCTTTTAGATATAGATTTGTTGAAACTATATTTCTTTTCACGGTATCCAGTTAGTTCCTTTGGAATTTCTATGCATATGAAAGATAGAGAATTTGATTGCTTTCAAGAATATTTTACACTAAATTGATCGGATTTTGTAGGATTTAAATTTTAGAATTTTGACAAGGTAGTTTTTTTTTTTAGAGAGAGAACAACAAGTTTTAAGACCAAATAAAACTTTTATTTTGATTGCAAAATAATATAGGTGAATATTTCGTCTAAAAAAACAGGTGAATATGTAATCAAGATCATATCTTAAATAAAACATTAAGAATTATCGATATTAATTTGATATTTAAAAAAAGTAAAAGTTAGTTTTTTTTTTTTTTATATTTGGTTGCACCCAATTAGTTTGGCGCCAAATAATTTCCTTAAAAAAACTAAAAAATAGAGTTTTAAAGTGGAAAAAGAAAGAAGAAAAAAAAATCGAAAGCTTCAATGTGAACGAAGAAGATCCTCTATTATTAGTCTCTTATGAGAGGCTCAAAAGCTTTTTGATTTGACAGCAAATTATGAATTACATGGTGTTGTGGAAGAAGTGGGAGTAATGGAGAGAAGTGCCTTTCACATGGAAATTGCTTTTGGGAAAGAAAAAAAAAAAGATAAAAAGATAAAATGATTGTTTTAATTAGTTAAATTATACCTCAAATTCTATTCTAAAATATAAGGCATTTTTAGTTTTCGAAACAGAAAATTAAGTTTTTTTTTTTCAACCATTTTTTAAAAGTAGTTTAAGAATATTTTTTTTAAATGGTTTGAAAATGATAAAATTATTGAATATATGAGTCATTATGTTCATAAATTTAAGATTTTGCAAGGTAATTTATTTTTTTAGATTTTTTAGTGTATTTCCACTAAATTATTGTGTTAAAAATTTGAAAACAACTTTAAAAACTGTTCTCAAATAACAAATCCTGAATTTATTTACTAAATATTTTTTTGTTTGACTAAATATTTTTTTGGTGCCTAATGTCAACCATTTTTAATTTGGTGGTCCATATTGTTCTAAAATTTTCAATTCCCAACCCGTATTTTTTAAATTTAGTCTCTTAACAGTAACATTATTAGAAATATAACGAACTTATGATGGGACATTTAAGAAATATTATTTTTGAACTCGTACTTAATTCTCTCTATCGTGTATAACTAAGTTTTGAAACTAATCTCTTCATCAAAAATAATATTTTAAAGATACTACACCATAATTTAATTGCAACCTGAAATTTTTTAACAAATAGGATTAAATTAAAACTTTTAAAACGATAGGGATGAAATTTAAAAATTTAAAATAATATAGATGAAATTAAAAATGGTGCATATAACAGGGATTAAATGATGTATTTAACCTATTTATAAATATTTTTCATAAACATTTTTTCAGATCTTAAACAGTTATCAATAGACTTCATTTTATTTTTGAAATTTAGTTAAGTTTCCAAAATTATTTTTAAAAGTTAAAAACTAAAATGACTGAATAAATAGTTAATAAATAAATTCAATTTTAAAAAATGGAAACTGTAAATGCATTAAAACTGCTTGAAGCTTCGTTCTCGTCACCTCTCACCATTAAATAGCACCATTACGAGATTTTGCCTAAACTTAATGTTGTTCACATGTCTGTGTAATCAGAGGAAGAAGATGAGAGAGACAAGATTGTAAAATTGTAGAAGAAGCATGAGTAATGGCTAAGCAAAAGTATTTGTGAATTTCATACGAGAGGGTTGCATGAGTAATTGTTGCAATCTCACATATCCAATTTTTTTGAGGTGGGTCATAGGATAATTTAGATTCTTCTTTTAGTTGAATCCTAATTTTAGGTTTAAAAATAAGTTGTATCTAAATATTGTAGATTTGGATTGCAAAGCAAACAACTACAACCCAAATGGAACTGAAATGTTTTGAAATATTTCAAAAATAACATTTCTCAAACTAAAATTCCACTATTCTGATTTGAGATTGATGGATATCTATTTGAGAAATGTCATTTTTGAAAAAACCTCTTAAATTTAATCGGAAAAAATCTAATGCAGGACACTGCAATTTTATTGGTGCATTCTGAATCAAATTAATTATTAATATTAAGATGGAACCATGAATATTAAGATGATATCATAATTCAACTAACTCAAACAAACGTATGATCTAAAAATAGAAACAGGCCCAAAAAAGATGAGCCAAAGAAGTCATCTTCGTGAAGCGTATGTTAAGTATCTCACATCAAAAACATGAAGAGACCTAATCATGAAAAACATGAAGAGACCTAATCATCTTTATAAGAACATGTACTATTCATCTAATTACCAATTAGTTTTTATATAAAACCTATTTAAGAGTGGTTTTACAGAATTTTTTTTTAGTGATACAGGTAATATGTTGTAATTTTAATTAAATTTTAAACGTTGGGATTATTTAAAAGGGTAAAGGATTCAAAGTCCAATAATGCAAGTCCATGAACTTAAATTATTTTATTTTATTCATAAATTAAATCCCACAAACTTTTTAATCTAAGGTTTACAACTTTGGTATATGCACATGTCATTAATAATTAAATAGCCAAAAGTGGATAGAAAATGGGTCAACTAGTTATTGCTTGAAGTATATACTGAGAAGATCCTCTTTCCCCACAATCACACAACACTCTTAAACCATCACCACTCCCAAATCAATTCACAAAAACCTGATCCCTCACTTTGTTGCATTATCCTTCAAAGAGAGAAAATCCATGGCTTCCTTCTTGATGTCTCTTTTGTTCCATGTCAAATCTCCAATGGCGTCCGGGACTTTTTTTGGCGAGATTGACGATAAAGACGAAGAACGAGAGTGCGGATCGTGAACGTCGCTATAAAAGTGGTGCAATCATTCATGCATCATTTTGGGCAACGAATACTCTTTGGCATGAAGATGAATATAACTTATTAGGACTAGTTATATATACCAACAATTTGGATCACTATGTGTAAGGAAAAAGGCTACTTTTGTAGGAAAGAGTTTGGCGTTTGTTTTTCATTTCCCTAAATGACTTCAAGAAACTAATATCAAGAGTTTGATTATGGATTTGATGCTTTTTATAATTTTTTGCTATGAGTTTTGCTATATAGTTTGACCGATATTTTTGGTGTATAATATATGCCCTAAGGTGTCAAATTAGATTGGAGGAGAAGGGGTGAAAACTAAGTATAAGCTAATTAGTGTGGTTAGCACATTAGAACTAATCACTATTGTTGCTTCGAATATTGGGATTATTTTTTTTTTGAAGAATGAATTTTCTTAAAATGTGTAGAAATTATGGCTTTAGAGATTTGAAGTTATTTTTCAAACCGTGTATGTTTCAGAGAATCATATTGTTTTGTGGTTCATGCTAAAGTACAGGAAATAAAAACTTCCTATATGATATAAAGACTTTAGATTTAGATAATTTAATCTTAGTATCATTATGAGAATCAAACTTTGGACCGCGTGGGAATGCTTTTAAAGTGTTTTTTTTAAACATTTCTAAAAGTTATCTCAAACAGGCAAGGTATATTCTAGAAGATTAGATGAGTGACAATAAATACGTCAATGTCATTTTTTCATTATGATCAACATCTTTTAAAAGTGATTGTTACCCTTCAAATGTGATCATTTTTCTTCAAATGTCATCGTAGTTATGCATTAAATGTGATTGTCGTCTTATGAATGTGATTGTCGTCTTTATATGTGATCATCCTTATTGAAAGGTAATTTTCGTTATATATTTGTGTTTGTGATTTTGAATATGATCATCTTTCTTTAAATGTAATCGTCGTTTTTCATATATGTTTGTGATTGATATTTTTAAGTGTGAATGTCATTCTTAAAATATGATTATCAGATTTTTAAATGTAGTCTTTTTCTAAATGTGATCGTCATCTGATCACATACTTTTATATTGATAAAACAAAATATAAAAAATTTGAATAGAAAATCAGTCATGATATACTTTGTGGATCCTCAATAAGTTAGTTTAATTTGAGGGATCTCATTGACATATTTTGCAAGCACATGTGTACTACCATTTTCTAATTAAAAGGGCGTTTGTACATTTGACCAAAACTACAAAGTGTTTTTTGTTGGTTAAAATATATAATGTTAAAACTAGTATTTTAAATTAATACATACAAATGGGTAACTAGATTCAAATTAAATTATTGTATTACTATTTCTTAAAACAAAGATTCAAATTAGAGTCCCTTGGCCAAATTATACAACCCACTCATATTGGATTCCAATATATTTGTTTCTTCACAATTTTGAGTTGAATGGGTACATCGACTCAAAATAACTAATCTAAATGCAAAAATTAGTACCCTCTCCAGTGCTTTAGAGGAGTTATTATTGTCTTAAATTTGACAATTTTAGCATCCAGAGCCATTTCAACAAAAACGGAGCACCTTCAATATAGTAACATCGGACTATATCTTAAAAAAAAACAGTTGTTTATATCAGAACAAAATCTTTGATACTATTGCAAGATATTTGAAGGACTAAAGCGATTTGTCTTCTCAAAACAAAACAAAATTTCCCTGAAATTAACTTGGAACACAATGCAAACATTACAAAACACATCTTTCTTTATCAAGAAAATGAAGTACTTGAAAGCTGTCGAGACAACATTTAATGGATGCTTAAGATCATGTTCTTCAATAGAAGAAACCAAGTACTTTTCCACCAACATTCTTTCTTCTGGCCTCTTCATGATCCATAATTCCAGCAGATGTCGTTAGCACAATATATCCAAACTGCAGACGAATTTCCTTTATATTAAAAAACAGATACCATTTCCACGTAATAAAGTCCATCTCAGATAAACAAAACTCGTTACAATTAGTATCCAGAAAGGATAAATAATAATAAAGAGGATGCAGAAGTAACCAAAAAGCAACATAGTGCATAGCTAAAAGGTATATATATACATGTGCAACAAAACAACTAGTTCACAACACAGTGAATTTGGTAGCCATTAAAAGGCACATAAAGGGAGTATCAAATATTTGGCAGACGTGAATTTTATGCTTCTTTGGGTAATAATAGGCTTGAGCACATTGAGCCTCGTGAAATGGTTAGAAGAGTAATTGTAATACCAATTTGGCTTCATCTTCAAAAATAGAAATATAGTCGTGTATTTAGTATGCTAATAGACTGACTATGGATTAATATAATTTAATCGTGACTACTTTTCAGAACAATACTTACAAAGACAGAAGAATAATCCGATGGATGGTAAAGGACAGGCACGAGATTTTCTTTGTTTGTGTATTTTCATAAAAAAATCTTTATGTTCAGTAAATAATTGGTTTCACGTTTATATGATTGTATTAGTGTTTTCTTTTTGAATTATGGTTCATGCCTCAAGCTACTCCAGGCTTATGCCTCGTCTCTTCGAGGTATAAAGCCTCAATACCGTGTTTAGCCTTGTGAAACATCAGTAGCCATAAACTCATCATGTGAATGTTATATGGCATGCAGTAATTTAATACTTCAGAAACCTAAGCAGGAAAATCTGAAAATAGTGATTTATAATCACCCATCTCCTCCCCAATTTAATCCACAAAATTATTTAACTCGACATATAACATTTACCACATTAACAGATTTGCAACACTAAATTGTCTAGATTTTATAAAGGAAACAAAGCTTTTCATTAGTAAATGAAGAGAAATGTGAACAAAACAAAAGCAAAAAAGGGGAAAAGTAATAAAAAGGCTCCCAAATTTGGAAGCAACACTAACCTGTCTAGAAGGAAGCAACCTAGCAGTCCAGCCTTCGATCTCCTTAACACCAACATCGAAACGAGGACTAATAACCCCACATTTGTTCAATCTACCATTGAGTTCAACAACAATTTTTCCAGCTCTATGATCATCAACATACTCAAATTCTCCAATATATCCTTAAAAAACCCAAAACAATAAGAAATTAGAAAACCTTTCTCAATAAACTAGCTTCCAAAAAATCAAAGAGGAGAAAAAAAAACAAAAACCAACCATGCTTCTGCATAACAAGAAGAAACTTGATAATGACTTTAGAAGAAGGCCTAATCATGACCTGTCTTTTCCCCCTTTTCTCTGCATTGTACATGCTCTTAAGAGCATCATTCAATACACTTACTCTAACCATCCTTCCAAATTAAACCTTCATACAAAAACAATTAGTAAGAATAAAACCAAAATTCATGAAATCAAGCTCCAATTCAGAGGAAATCCATCGTTTATCAATAGATCTAAACTTAAATTTCAAGTTAATTTAGCTTTCACGGATCAAATGAAGCAGAATCAGTAAAATTTAGCCTACAGAAACAGAAAATAGATTGAATTGCTAAACAATACTGAGATTGAAAAAAATAAAAGCTGATACCTGCTTCGAAAATGGCGGCAGCGTCTATGGAGGAAGAAAAAGAGAATTAGGGTTTAAGCTGGAGATCACTATAAATTCTCTATCGTGGGCCGGGCTTTACTGTTAGGCCTTTTATTATTTTTTATTAATTATTTGGGGGGAACACATTAATTTTTAAAGAAATAATTGCACCATGACAACATTAATTCACTCAAATCCACTTTTCATGGTTGTTTTGTTTTTATTTCAAAATTACCCAATAACCACCATAATTAGAGGCTTTAACAGTTGCTAGCGAAATCCAAGGTTACGTTTTTGCCCTCATAGACTCTCTCAGCTACATGTGATCATATCAAATCTCAAATGCATTTTTTCCTTTTTTATTTATTTATTTAATTCAAATCAATCTTAATTGATTTGATCAATCTTTATTTAAGGAAAACCTAGATTTATTCTTCTCTTTTTCCCTCCTCAGCCGTTTCTCTTCGCCTTCTTTCTCATCTTCTACATTTTCTCTTCTTTCTTTTTTTCACGTTCTAATTATTTCTAAAATTAACCTGTTAAAAACGGTTATGAAATAAACCTGAATCAATATCACCACCGACGTATGGTATTTTATCACTCCTTTTCCGGTTGCCAATTCCACCAATACCATTATTCCAAGCATCGCAATCCATTCATCTATCCTCTCGCGCTATACAGACTGAATCCGAAATCAACATTCACGTCGTCGGAAACCGCTTCATTCAACGGCACCGGTGGAAGATAAACGAAGGATCCGACTGCGGCAGCGGAGGTGGTGGTGGATGATCTTGTCTTTCCTTTTCGAGCTTTGCGTAATTTAGCTTTCTTACCGATTCCGCTTCGGTATCGAAGTCGTACTTTGGATAATCGATCCTCGAAATCGTCGGCATTTGAATCTGGTTGTGAGGGTTCTTGATTGGAAGGGAAGATTCGGGATTGACGATGATCGGGTTGTGAAATTGAAGGGTTTGGAATTGGATTTGTTGTGTTTGGAATTGTGTCTATTGTGGTTTATATTAAAAAACCAGTTTCTATTCCTGTACCAGTTGTGTAACGACCCGTTACCAAGTAAGGGTATTTTAGTAATTTCTCAAACCTCCAAATTAAAACCACAAGTTTAATTTAATATTTTTAGATGACGTGGATCGTCTCGTCATTATGATTCCAACGCAACTGACGGCTCGTCGTTCTAAGTCCCGGTGAATGAGTTATGACCGTTTTTGCATAGTGGCATTTTCGTAATTAACTGAAAGCGGGATTTAAACCCTAAAGCCTTCTTCTTCCTCCTCCCTAATCCGAAAACCAGCCCCCATTTGTCATATTTTCTCTCATTTTCGCCTAAAGGACATCTCCCAGATTGATTTCTTCATAACTTCCTCATTCGGACTCCGATTTACGCAAGTAAGTAGTCCATTCTGATCGGTTTTCCGTTATCTTTCCTTTAGCGTTAATTTCATAGCAAGATCAGTTCTGTGTAAAAAGTTATGGCTTAAAAACCTTTCGGGTTTTATATGATTTTTCGAATCTGATCGATTTTTCTTTTCTAATTCATCGTTGTAGGTTGTATTTATCGATATTCTTGAAATTAGATTAGTTTCAAAAGGTGGGGATTATTTCCTTCATACTTTGAAAGAGAAGTAAGCTTATTGAAAATGCAATTCAAGGTGAGTAGAACTTGTAAAGATTAGAAGATTACCATGTTTGTTTTTCTTTCTCTTTATAAGTTATAACCTCTAAATTTGCAGCATGTTGTTGGGTGATTTTATGTATGTTAAGAGAGGTTTGGGGCTGTTTTACTTTGGAGTTAAAGTTTCGATTAATGAAAGTGAAAAATTGGTATTAAAACATGTTTTAAAGTGACTATCGATTCGGGTTTTGCATATATTGTTTCCTTGTGTTCTTTGACCTTGAAACTGAATATTTATGCATGTGTTGGATGTTTTAAGATGTTTCTAAGTTGCTGTCCATGAATACCTTATTTGGAGATTAGTGCCTTTAAGTCGAAAGATTTGCCTAGGTGGTTAGTTGCTTTCACAAATATTGTGCTCTGGATTTTTAGATTGTTTTCTTTATGTTTAGGGGCTGTTTTGGGAGGCATTTATCAGGTGTTATGCAGCTGAATTTTAGTTAGAATTATAGTAGTTGTAGAATGTCCGAAAAATTAGCGAAACTACACTAGTTTAGGCTAGTTTCGGTTCTAGACTTGTAAACTGTTGGGAGTTGTTGGAAGTGACCCAAAAGTGTTATGTTGGGTGATTTTGGGTTATTTTGGAGTGATTAAAAGGATAATTTTCCAGAATTTAAGCTTAGGGAATTTTCAGCCTAGAACGAGGGTATTTCGAGAAGTTTGAGTTTAAACTCGTTTGAACATCATAGTAGTGATGTGTGAATCATATTACTTTAAAATACCTTGGGTAATATGGTTGTAGGTTCGCATTAGGCAAGGCCTTGTCTAATGAAGAATAGCTGTTAGGGGAGATTATTTAGTGTGCACAACTTAAATAACATCTAACGGGGCAGGTTCATTCCATCCGTACAATGGAAAAGAATATCCCTAAAGAATTTAAATTGTAGAAAAATTATGTTTAAATTCCTTATGGGTGTAGTATCTCTTTGTTTGCGGACAAAGAGGAGATTAGAGGTATTAGGGAAAGTTAAAGATCGAAAAGTTTTAAAATGAGAAAGAGAGTTTAAAACTGTTTCGAATGTTTTATTCTTTTAGTTTGCAGGTTAAAAGATAATGTGGAGGAATGAATTAAACTTTGAGAGTTTTGGGTGAAAGTGAATTTTCGGAAGTCACTGAGGCCGATTACGGACTTAAAGTCTTAGAAAACCTCTCATGGCATTATTCTTTTTTTTACATTATTCTACTCATTGGGCGTAGCCTCATGATGCTACAACTATTTTTTTTTCAGGTAAAAGAAAGAAGAAGCTCGGTGGCTGATGTGGTTCGAGGTGATGATCGGTTGGCATGGATTTGCACGCCGGCGATTTATTTTCTTCTTATTTTGTTTTCTTTTGGGAATTATTAACTTTCATGTTTTTGGTTTTATTTTATTTATGTGAAGTTGTTAAATTTCTGATTGAGAATTTTATAGACAATGGTTGAGATTGTCTTGATTTTAATGATTTATTGTTTTAAAAATAAAACCGATCGGTTGTGAATGTTATTTGGTTTGATTTCAAATGAGAAGAACTTGAATTTTGTTTTAAATGCTTCCGCTGTCTTTATATTATGAATTCCATGTGTTTTGGGATTTTTGGAAATTTCGGGTTGTTACAAGTTGACTCTATTAGCAACCATCCCAATTCCCTCATTCAATCTCAGCATGTGTCTATTGTGGTTGATATTAAAAAACCAGTTTCTATTCATGTACAAGTTGACTCTATTAGATACAAAATCGTTGGCGTTTGATTCTGGTTGTGAGGGTTCTGGATTGGAAGGGGGAGATTCGGGATCTGACAATGATCGGGTTGTGAAATTGAAGGGTTTGGAATTGGATTTGTAGGGTTTGGAATTGTGTCTATTATGGTTGATTTTAAAAAACCAATTTTTATTCTTATACAAGTTGACTCTATTAGCAACCATCCCAATTCCCCTATCCAATCGCAGCCTGTGTCTATTGTGGATTTGTAGGGTTTGGTAATTTGTAGGGTTTGAAATTGTGTCTATTGTGCTTGATATTTAAAAACCAGTTTCTATTCCTGTACAAGTTGACTCTATTAGCAACCATCTCAATTCCCTCATCCAATCTCAGCCTATTTTTTATTTACGTGTTTATAGCAATCCCGATGATTTTTATGTCGACGAGGCTCCTGCTGGTTTTCTGGAGAATAAAAGCAACGTTGATTTTTTTTTTTTTGGCTTCTACTACAGGTTTGTTTTTATATAAAGAAAATAAACACTTATTTCTTTTTTTTTGTTTATCAATTATACACAGTGACGGTTAGAAGATGATCTAAGAAGAAAGCAATTCGATATTTACTAGAAGAAAGTTAGAAGCTTGAAGATTTTTGTTTTCTTGTATTTTTAGATTTAATTTTTCTTTTACTTTTTGTTATAGTTTTATTTCTGTTTAGATTTGATTTTTCCATTAATTTTGTAAAATGGAAAGTATTTTAAAATTTTCCTTAAATTTTGCATAAATTAAGGAGAAATTAAATAAGGGTATATTTTGTCTTTTCACATGTAATTTAATTTGGCCGGCGGCGGTTTTTGGGTAGTTTTGATATATATATATATATATATATAAAGATACGGTTTTCTTGAAATTTCTATTTATTAAATGGTTATTACTGAAATTAACCCATTTTTAAAACTACCCGAATTAAAATTTTAATCTTTTTTTTTTAATCTTTAATTGATTGTTGTAATAAAATCTCATCAATCTAAATTTTAAAATAATTTTGAAAATTTTAAAAATACGAGAGCATTTTTAAATGATAGTTATAAAAATTAGGGTTAAATGCACCAATGACCCCTGCACTTTCAAGTTTTTTTAATTTACACCCCTGGACTATCAATTTAGCTTTTTTCACCCCTACACTTTCAATTGTCCAACTTCCATCCAATTAATATGTTAAAACTAACTGTCCTTATTTTTTTATTATTTTTTATGATTAGAGATATGTGAAAAGACTTTATTGACCCTAACCAAACCCAACTACCATCAATCAATATTTACCATTAACCATTTCCCTAAGTCTTGAAGCTTGTAAACAGGGATTGTTGTGAAAAAAAACACTTTCCCGAGAAAATCAAGAGGAAAACGAATAGTAAGAAGAAGAAGAATCAAATAAGAGTAAAAGACCAAAGAGACGAACTATTGTGGCGCGTGGTGGAACATCAACGAAGATGAAGAAATAGAGAGGATGAAATAAAAAAATGTTTTCTTCAACGTCGAATTCCTCCGTGTTGCGTATGCGCCGCTGTGGATCTCATCGGAAAAATCTAAGAAACAAAAAATCATTAATCAAACTATAAAAAGCCGCAAAAAAAAAAACGAAAAATTACAAAATCGTTTCCTAACAAAATCATCTGAAATAAAATAAAATCGGTCATTAAGAAAGAAAGAAACCAAGCAGAAATTGATTAGATTTAGATCAAAATTGGAGAAGAAGAAGAAGATGTGAAGTCGATAATGAAGATGGGTTAGTAAAATAGAGAATAGGGAACATGAAAAACTTAGACTTTGATAGGTTAGTAGAGAGTTATGGGATTGGAATCAATAGATAAGCTGACTGGTTTGGGTGTGGAATTTTTTTTGCTTTTTTTCTTTCACCTAATCTAAATCTAATTCTTAAACTCATTTCTATTTTTATTATTATTCGGTGGAGATTAAGATTTTGCAGATTTTTTTTTTCCAGAGAAGTAAAGAAATTTCTTTTTGAGAAAAAAAAATTGTAGTGTGAATGTGAATGATGATGTTGTCTCATGTTTCCCCCCTCTATTCTTGTATTATAATTTCAATTTGAAGCCATTGAAGACCCCGACCAGCAAACAACGTTTCATATTTGACATGAAATCTTGCGTTTTCCCCTTGGATTTAGAGTGCAGAACCAGGGAGAAGTTTTTGCCCTTTTTTCTTCTTTCATTTGAGTAGCAGAACGGCAGAGGAAGAAGGCATAATAATTGCTGTTGGTAGGTTATGGTCAATAAAGTCTTTTCACATATCTCTAATCATAAAAAAAATAAAAAAAATAAGAACCGTTATTTTTAACAGATTAAGTGGATGGAAGTTGGACAATTGAAAGTGTAGGGGTGAAAAAAGCTAAATTGATAGTTCAGGGGTGTAAATTAAAAAAGCTTGAAAGTGCAGGGGTCATTGGTGCATTTAACCCTAAAAATTACCCAATACTCATATGAGAGCTTGTATTTTAAATTTTCTACGAACGTTTATGTAATATCATTTATATCCTTCTCTCGATTGTTTTTTGAAGGCTAAATTTGAGAATTATATATTGAATTGTTATGGAAGTACTACACTTACATAATAAATAAAATTTAGGGAGTTTAAAATAAGTGTGAAACTTTACCCACACATATATATCTATGAGAAAATATTATTTTTATAAAAATTTCAAAACATTTACTATTTTGAAAAATAGCCATTCAAAAAGTATGAAATTTCTCTTAAAATTTAAGGGGTGCTTGCAAATGTAGTATTATTATTTAGAATATTTATAAATATAATATTTACACAAAATAATGATAAATGAAATAAATTATTAATCACATCAATCTTTTTTAGATTAAATCAATCTTATATTATAGCTATTGACCATTTATCGATTACTTATCACAATCGTGATTACATTCAAAAATAATATTCAAAACAAATTATTTTTAAAAATACAATATTTTTATGAGAAATTTTTTATTAAATAACAGATTTTGATACAATATTTATAAATATGTAATTACTTAAAACTATTTGTAAAGATAGTAATTTTTATTAGTTAATTAGTGATTTACGGTATCAAAATTTGTTATATTTAAAAATATTTTAAAAGTTAATATTTTTAAAAATATTACTAAAAAAATTGCTAGATTTGCGACTACCCTATTTACAAGGAAGAAAAAAATTATGTTATTTAATATAAATCTGAAACATGAATTAAGTTCAAGTTTTTAAATCTTCTTGGAAACTATAACAATTTTAAAATTCCATATCCTCTAAGGTAGAGGTGAAAGCTAAAACTCCGACCCCGCTTCCCCACCTCGACCCCGTTTGCATCCCGCCCTGTTTAAGATTTTTTTCCTCACCCCACCCCGTCCCAATTAACTCTATCCCCTCCCCGGACCCCACCCCATTTATTAAACAGGGGCAGGGCGAGGCAGGGGCTAAACGGGGTGAGGGAAATTGTTAAAAATGTATGTTTTCATATATTTTTTTATATTCAAAATTCAAATTTTCAATGATAATAGTGTATAATAGAGCATAAAAATAAACGAATAAAACTCTCCATCATAATTCATATCAAAATAACCGTAAGAAAATTAAATTACAAAAAAAAAAAATTAGAGTAGATGAACGGGGCGGGGTGTTAACGGGGAAAAAAATCCCCCCGCCCCGCCCCTGCCCCGTATATTATGCGGGTTTGGCGGGGAAGCGGAGTCGGGGTTTTAGATTTCACCCCTAGGGACAGGGCGGGGGAATCTTTTTCCCTCGTTTAATAAATGGGGCGGGGGAATTTTTTTCCCCCATTTACACCCCTCCTCGTTTATCTACTTTACTTTTTTTTACTTGTAATTTAGTTTCCCTAAGTTTATTTGTATATAGATTATGATGGATAGTTTTACTTGTTTATTTTTATGGTCTATTAGATACTATTATCATTGAAAAAATGATTTTTCAATTAAAAAAAATATTAAATTAAACATTTTTCACATTATTCCCCACCCCGTTTAATAAATAGGGCAGGGTCCGGGGTGGGGAAAAATAGCTTAAACGGGGCAGGGTGTAAACGAGACCCGTTTACACCCCGCACCGCCCCGCTTGTTTACACCTCTACTTTAAGGTATTTTAAAAATAAATTAAATATTTGTTATTTTCGAAATTAAGGTAGAAAAAAAGTTATTGGTGGCAATTCTCTTAACTAAATATTATGAGGATGTTCTTTTGTTCTTAATTTTTTTCAATCAACAACTTAATAAAAATGTATTTTAATTCTTAATAATTTGAATGAAGATAGGCCTCTACGTTATTTTTTATATTTATAAATATACTAGTTGGTCAATAAGTGCATTCCACGTGTTTTATGGGTTTTCATATTATATATTTAAAGGGCAATTGATAACTTTTTTTTGCAAAAGACAATTGATAACTTATAACTTGTCTATTTATAAAAAAAAATGTTTATAATTTAATCTACTTAAGTTCATAGTTTAATATGTCCAGTAACATTAATTTAAAATGTTAGTGAATAATTTAAAAAATAGATTTTAGGGAAAATTGCACAAACCACCCCTAAACTATGGGGTTTGTTACACTTACACACTTAAACTTTTAATTTGAGCAATTGACCCCCTGAACTATGTAAAGTGTTAAAATTGGACCCAAGAAAATTTATTTTATTAAATTATCCCATTAAAATTATTAATTTACTAATAATTTTTATAAATCTATATTAGGTCGTGTCCTCGAGGGTTCCCGTCCCATCCCGACCTCGTTCATGACCCCGAACGCAAAACCCTTTCAAGGGTCGGGAATGAGAATTCTACTCGGATCTCAGCTCTCTGCCCCATTGACCTTAGAGATGTATTCTTCGTCTCAATGATGATTTCCTATGGTCTAATTTCAAAAGCTAATGAAGTAATTTGAAAAAAATAAATTTTCTTGGGTCCAATTTTAATACTTTGCATAGTTTAGGGGGTCAATTGCTCAAATTAAAAGTTTAAGGGTGTAAGTGTAACAAACCTCATAGTTCAGGGGTGGTTTGTGCAATTTTCCCTAGATTTTATTATGCTTTTTAAAATAAAAATATCAAAATATTGTTTAAGAGAAGAAATATATTAACCAATAGGCCCATCATTCATCCTCTTACGTACTTTCAATTAGTGTATTGTATTTAGATTAGGAGGGCGGCTTTTAAAATTCTTCAATAATAAATAGAAAGTATTACTAAATCAACTTAATTAATGACAGGCAAATACCTGTAAATCAAATACGTCAAAATATATTTCAATTGACGTCCATGTAATTCAATATTAGAAAATATCCTTCAAATTTGCAAAACACATCAAATTCAATACACCTAAGAATTTTAATGTCACAATTTTTATTTGTGTTCTATTTAATGAGTGGGAAAATTGAAATATAAAAATAAAGCAGAGATAAAATTGGAATGCAATATTTCTTCCATTATAGCAATTTTTAAAGATGTTATAGATTTAAACTACATAAAAACTATTTTACTAATTGATGTCAGAAATTTTAAGTATTTAGGAAGAAATTCATGTGTCATGTATACTTATTTTTTACCTACATACATTGAACATGGTATCATGTCTACAAAATGCTTCTAACTATAATTAACATCAAAACTCCAGTTTTAATCGCTAATGAATGGATTGATGTCTATGTTAAAAAAAGAAAGAAGGAAGGTTTTGTTTTTAAAATTGACTTCGAAAAAGCCTTTGATCGTGTTAATTGGGAATTCTTTGATTATGTTCTTTCTTTTAAAGGTTTTGAGAATAGATGGAGATGTTGGATTAGGGGTTGTTTAAAAACTTCTAATTTTTCTATTATTGTGAATGGTGCTCCTCTACATTTTATTAAAGCTTCTAGAGGTCTTCTATAATGAGACCATCTCTCTCCCTTTTCTTTTATTATTGTGGGGGGATGTTCTTAGTAGAATGGTGGAAAAAGTTGTTTCTTTGAAAGTTATACGTGGTTTTGAAGTTGGAATGAATAAAATTTAACTTTCTCATCTTCAATTTGCAGAAGATACAATTTTTTCCTTCCAAATAATTCGAATGATCTGGCTAAATTGTCCTCTTTAATCACTCATTTTGGTTTAATGTCTGGCCTTAAAATTAATTTACTTAAGAATTCTCTCTTGGGCATTAATATTGATCATATCCATATCACTTCTTTGGCTACTAGCATAGATTGCTCAATTGGTTCTTGGCCTTTGAAGTACCTTGGTCTTCCTTAGGAGGGAAATCCTCTTACTTTTTCTTTCTAGCAATAAATTTTAGATAAGATTGCTTTTAGGCTAGATGGGTGGAAGAGAGGTTTTTTCTCAAAGGGAGGTAGGCTCAGTCTTATTTCTTCAATTCTTCAAAGTCTTCCTCTTTATTATCTTTCAATATTTAAATTACCCAAGAAAGTTGCTTATTTAATGGAATCACTTTTTTGCAATTTTCTTTAGGAAGGCAAAGCTATGCATTCGGTTAGTTGGAAAACTATTTCAAAACTAAAATTTTTGGGAGGGTTGGGCATTGACAATTTGATTATACGAAATAAAGCTTTTCTAGAAAAATTTCTTTGGAGGTTTCCCTGTGAACCTTATACATTTTAGTATTCCATTATTAAAAGTAAGTATTGAACTTGTCAAAATAATTGGGATACAAACACCGTTACTTATGGCTCTTTTCGTTCACCTTGGAAATTCATATCACATGGTCTTCTCTTTTTTTTGCCTAATGTTAAATCTATTTTGGGAAATGGATTGAAAATTTGTTTTTGGGATGATTTTTGGTTGGGTCCTTCTAAATTTTCTTCTCGATTTTCTCACTTATTCTTTGTTTCATCCAATAAAAATGATGTGATTGCCTCTTTATTTAACCTTCAAACAAATTCTTGGGATCTTTCCTTTATAAGAAATTTGAATGATGAGGAAATTCTGAAATTTCAGCAACTTTTGAGTATTACTATTCTATCCAAATAACTCTTGTGATGACCTATGAAGCCCGGATACCTCAACTTGGGTGACGTATCCATATTCGATAGTCCAATACTTCTTGGATACGTCTCGTAAAAATTAATAAGAGTAAAGATTGAAAAGCATCAAAATCTATATTTATTTTGATCATTTCCTTCTTATTATCTTTCTAATATAAATATCATAAACTAAAACAAATAAATTTAATGTGAAAACCATTGTTATATAAAAAAAATAATCTAATTAACCTAAAGATCGTATATTGTAATCTTTAGACACTAATATTGTTAGAAATCTATAACATATTTATGATGTGCATTCAAGAAATATTATTTTTGAGTTAGAAATATTAATTCTCTCTTTCTTTTCTTTTATAGTGATTTTCTGGAGTATGACTCTATATGGATTTTTTGGTTAGAGTTAATTCTATGAATGGACCATTTTTACTTTTGTTTTTCAGTAAGGTGTATAACTAACTTTTAAAACTAGTATGTTCGTCAAAAACAATATTTTAAAGATACTACACCATAATTTCATTACAACCTTTCCAGCATTATTATTGGACAAAATACCGAATTTAAAATTTTTAACTCAAGATGAAACTAAAACTTTTAAAACAATAGATATATATATTAGGGACCAGATGATATATTTGACTATTTAAAAATATTTTTCAAAGACATTTCAGATCCTAAAAAGTTGTCCATTACTTTATTTTATTCGAAATTTAGTTAAGTTTCCAAAATTATTTAAGTAAAAAACTAAAATGACTAAATAAATAGTAAATAAATAAATTTAATTTTTAAAAATGGAAACTGTAAATGAAATCGTTATTAATTGGATGGATTACTAATTAAATTTTGAGAAATTCGAATAGATGACACTTTTTTTATGAGATATTTTAAAAATAGTAAATGTTATGAGATATTTCGAAAATCACATTTCTCAAACCGAGATTCCACCAATCTCAGTCTGATATTAGTGGATATCTGTATAAGAAATGTCATTTTTGAAAATTTCTTAATTTTTTGTTGTTTTAGAAAATATAAATTCTTAAAATGTAATTTTTGAAAAAACCCTTAAATTTAATCGAAAAAATCTAATGTGGGACATTGCAATTTGGTGCATTTGGAATCAAATTAGTTGTTATTATTAAGATGAAACTATAAATATTAAGATGATATCATAATTCAACTAACTCAAATGAACATCTGATCTAAAATAAAAACCGACCCTAAAATGATGAGCCAAAGAAGTCATCATCATGAAGAGATGAAGTGACCTGGCCATCTTTATAAGAACATGAACTATTATTTAAGAGTGGTTCCATAATACAAGTCCATGACCTTAAATATTTTTTTAATGAATCCCAGAAATTTTTTAATATAAGGTTAGCAACTTTGTTATACATTCACATGTCTAATAATTAATTAATTAGCCAAAAGTGGATAGAAAATGGGTCAACTAGTTATTGCTTGAAATATATGCTGAGAAGATCCTCTTTCTTCACAATCACAACACTCTTAAACTATCACCACTCCCAAATCAATTCACAAAAGGATAAAATGGGAATAAGACTTTGTGGTTTTTTCAAATGCATAAACACATTTTATGGTTTGAAAATAACAAATCACATCCTTGTAGATCAAAATTATTCCAACGAGACTCATCCCTTCTAACGCCATAAATTTTCTTTTTTGTCATAACTTCTTCATTTGAACTCCGATTTGGATGATTCAAGATGTTTTAGAATTATCGTTTCGAGCTCTACGTTATGGTCACTTCAAAACTTATAAAGTATTAATAAATAAAAGAGTTTATTAACATCAAAATACTAGATATGATTTACATCATTAACGTTTTTTGTTACTGATGATTTAGAAGTTTTGAACTAGCATAACATAGAGCCCAAAATGAGGATTCTAAAACATTTGGAATCATCAAAATCGGAGTTCAAATGAAAAAGTTATGGCTAAAGAAAATTCATGGCATTGAAGGGGATGAGTCTCATTGGAATAATTTGGAACTATAGAGATATGATTTGTCATTTAAAACCACAAAGGGTGTTCATGCATTTGACAAAAAACATAATAGTCTTATTTACATTTTACCCTTCACAAAACCTCATCCCTCACTTGTTGCAATATCTTTCAAAGAGAGAAAATTCAGGGCTTCCTCTTTGATGTCTCTTTTGTTCCATGTCAAATCTACAATGGCATCCGGGTCATTTTTTTGGCGAGATTGATGATAAAGACGAAGAACGAGAGTGCGGATCGTGAACGTCGTTAAAAAAGTGGTGCAATCATTCATGTATCATTTTAGCAACGGATACTCTTTGGCATGAAGATGAATATAAATTATTATGACTAGTTATACCATATAACAGTTTGGATCACTGTGTAAGGAAAAAAGCTACTTTTGTAGGAAAGAGTTTGGTGTTTGTTTTTCCATTTCCCTACATGACTTCAAGAAACTAAAATCAAGAGTTTAATTATGGATTTGATGCTTTTTTTTTATATTATTTTTGGCTATGAGTTTTTCTATTTAATTTGACTGATGTTTTTGGTGTATAATATATGCCCTAAGGTGTCAAATTAGATTGGGGGAGAAGGAATGAAAACTAAGTATAAGCTAATAGTGTGGTTAGCATTAGCACACATTAGAACTAATTATTATTGTTGCTTCTAAAATTGGGATTATTTTTTTGTTGAAGAATGAAATTATGGATTTAGAGACAGTTGAAGTTATTTTTCAAACCATGTATGTTTCAAAGAATTATATTGTATTGTGGATCATGCTATATATAGTACATGAAACAAAAACTTCCTATATGATAGGAAGACTTGTATAAACTTTAGATATACATCATTTAGTCATAATATCATTGTGAGCATCAAATTTCGGGCCACTCAATAATCATAGGTTTCTTATCTCAAAACAAATTGGTATTGGTAATAAGAGGAGTGACCCCTAAATTTTATAAATAATATTAAGTTCCTTCATTTTTTCGATGTGAGATTCTTAACATGACCATCAAGATGGTGGATCTGTCTGATGTGGAATTCTTAACGAGGCCTGTGTGGGATAAATTTTAAAAGTGTTTTTTTAATGGTTATCAAAAACACTTTTAAATACTTAGCTTATCCCAAACGAGCACTTCGAAGTAATCGTAGTTATGCATTAATGTGAATTCATATTCTAAAAGAATAGGTGAGTGATAATGGATCGTAGTTATGCATTAAATGTAATTGTCATCTTTTAAATGTGATCGTCATCTTTTGAATGTGACCGTTCTTATTTAAAGGTAATTTTCATTCTTTATTTGTGTTCATGATTTTGAATGTCATCATCTTTCTTTAAATGTAATTTTCATTCTTTATATATGTTTGTGATTAATAAATTTTTAAATGTGATTATCGTCCTTCATATATGATTGTCGATTTTGTAAATGTACTTGTATTTTTTCTAAATGTGATTGTCATCTTTGAATGTGATTACAGACTTTATATTGATAAAACCAAATTTAAACACTAAATAAAAAAAACAGTCATAATATACCTAGTGGATCCTCGATCTACAATGAAAATCTGTAACAAAAATGAAAGAATTGATTGTTATGATGGAGAAAAAGTAATCATTCATGGGGGGTAAATTTATGTAGAATTTATGTCAAATATTGTTTTTTTTTTCTCCTTAAAAACATCTTTTAAAATTTTTATAATAAATTCACAACAAGACTCTCAATACAATTCAGGAATTTACAGGTTATGCATCATAAAGTTCCCATTGTTTTATATTAGGGTGAGGATGGGCTATAGATTTCACTTCTCTCTCTTACTATTGAGGATAATAATTTTTCAAAAAAAAAAAGTAACCAGATTCTTACTATTGTATAACTATTTCTTCAACAAAGATTCAATCAAATACACACCCCATATTGGAATCCAAAATAACTATTCTAAATTCCAAAAATATGACCTTCATTTTATAGTAACATCGCTTTAGATCTCGAACGAAAAAAAAAAAAAAAGAAACCTATTCTTTATATCAGAACAAAAATCTTTGCAAGACATTTGAAGAATTAAAGTAATTTGTCTTTTTTTTAATACCGTTAGTGTCCAAGCACACGACACTAAACACTTGGCGTCGACAAACTCATAGGATAATATTTTAGGTAAGTAGTCAATATAATTTGAACCCATAACCTCCAGGTTGAAAAGGAACCTCTTGACCACTAGGCCAACCCATGTTGGTTAAAGCGATTTGTCTTCTCAAAACAACAAAACAAAATTTGCCAGATATTAACTTGCAACACAATTCAAACATTACAAAACACGTCTTTCTTTATCAAGAAAATGTACTACTACTTGATAGCTAAGTCGAGGCAACATTTAATGAATGCTTAAGATCATGTTCAATAGAAGAAACCGAGTACTTTTCCACCAACATTCTTTCTTCGGGCCTCTTCATGATCCATAATTCCAGCAGACGTCGTTAGCACGATATATCCAAACTGCAGACATGAATTTTCTTTATTTTAAAGAACAGATATCATTTCCACGTAATAAACAACACTCCTTACAATTAGTATCCACAAAGGAATACAATAGTATTAAAGAGGATGCCGAAGTAACCAAAAAGCAACAAAGTGCATAGCTAAAAAGTTTAAACATATGCAACAAAACAACTAGTTCACAGCACAGTGAATTTGGTAGCCTTTAAAAGGCTTGCACACAAAGGGAGTATCAACATTTAACCTCTTGAATTTTAATCTTTGGATAATAATAGGCTTGAGCAGATTGAGCATTGTGAAATAGTTAGAAGAGTAATACCAATTTAGGCTATTCTTCAAAAATTGAAGTCTAGTTGTGTATTTAATATGCTAGACTGACTACGAATTATGATAATTTATTAGTGACTACTTTTCCAGCCAATACGACAGAAATTAAATTACAAGAATGGTAAAAGATAGCCATGGGATTGGGATTTTCTTTGATTTGTATTTTTAGAAAAATCTTTATATTTAATAAATAATTGGTTTTACATTTATGATTCTTATCAATGTTTTCTATATTTGAATTCTGGCTCATGCCTCATGCTACCCCAAGACTTATGCCGGGTCCCTAGAGAGAAAAAGCCTCAAAATCGCGTTTACCCTTTCCATTGAAACATCGGTAACCAATGTTATATGGCATACAGTAATCTAATACTTCCGAAACCTAAGCAGGTAAATCTAAAAACAGTGATTTATAATCCCATCTCCTCCTCAATTTCACCCACAAAATTATTTAACTCGACTTCAAATTCCCATTTACCACATTAACAGGTTTGCAACACTAAACTGTCTAGATTTTATTTAGGAAACAAAGATTCATAAATAAATGAATAGAAATGTGTACAAAAGAACAAAACGAAAAAAACTGTAAAAAGGCTCCAAAATTTGGAAGTAACACTAACCTGTCTAGAAGGCAGCAACCTAGCAGTCCATCCTTCGATCTCCTTAACACCAACATCGAAACGAGGACTAATAACCCCACATTTGTTCAATCTACCATTAAGTTCAACAACAATTTTTCCAGCTCTATGATCATCAACATACTCAAATTCTCCAATGTATCCTAAAAAAACCCAAAACAATAAGAAATTAGAAAAACCTTTCTCAATAAAACTAGCTTCCATAAAATCAAAGAGAAAAAAAAACCAACCATGCTTCTGCATAACAAGAAGAAACTTGATAATGACTTTAGAAGAAGGCCTAATCATGACCTGTCTTTTCCCCCTTTTCTCTGCATTGTACATGCTCTTAAGAGCATCATTCAATACACTTACTCTAACCATCCTTCCAAATTAAACCTTCATACAAAAACAATTAGTAAGAATAAGACCAAAATTCATGAAATCAAGCTCCATTTCAGTGAAAATCCATCATTTCATTTTAATTTTGCATTCACAGATCAAATGAAGCAGAATCAGCAAAATCTAGCACCAACGTTAATTAATACTAAAATGAGAGGGAAAAAAAATTACAGAAATAGAAAACAGATTGATTTGCTAAACAATATTGAGATTGAGAAAAATAGAGGTTGATACCTGCTTCGACAGGGCGGCAGTGTCTATGGAGGAAGGAAAAGAGAATTAGGGTTTATCCTGGAGATCATTATAAATCCTCTATTGTGGGCCGGGCTTGGCTGTTAGGAATTTTATTATTTTTCACTAATTATTTTGGGGATCATCAGTATCACATTACACTTTTTTTGTTTTTTGTTTTATTTTCTATATCGTGAGTGTCCGGGCTAGTTTAAGTGCACCTCGACTAATCTTACGATACAGTCACATGACCTTACAATACTTGGCGTTAGTAAATTAATAGGATAATACTTTAGGAAAGTGACTAATATGATTTGAACTCATGACCTCAAGGTTGAAAATGAACTTTTTGACCATAAAGTCAACTTATGTTGGTTTATCACATTAATTTTCAAAACCACCCTAATTAAATTTTTAGTTTCTTTTATCTTTAATTGATAGTTTTTACGTACCGTTGTAATTTTTAAACTTCTAATAATAAGAGGGCATTTGTGATAGTTTTAATTATTATTTATAATATAATTATAAAAATTACCCAATACTCGTGTGAGAGCTTGTATTCTAAAATTGATGTAATATCATTTATATCCTTTTCTCGATTGTTTTTTAAGTCTAAATTTGAGAATTAGATATTGAATTGTGATGGAATTACTAGGGGTGAACATGGGGCGGGGTGGGGCGGGGTCGGGGTACCCCGATTATACCCCGACCCCGTTTAAGCAAAAAAAAGACACCCCGACCCCGCCCCATTTAAAATTTACCCCGACCCCGACCCCACCCCATTTAACTGTCGGGGTCGGGGTACCCCGACTTCACCCCGTTTAAAAAAAAATTGAATACAACCGGTAAGGGTGCCAGGCATTGGTGATAGGGGAGGTAGAAGCGGCGACGGAGACCTTCGATGGCAGGGGCGGCAACTATAGTGGTGGTGTGGTGGTATTTGTAAGGTTTTGTGAGAAAAGACAAGGGTTGGGGAGACTGCAGGTAGTGGCTGTGGTTTAAGAAAAAAAAATGGCAGTATAGTAGAGAGAAGAGATGGAAGAAATCGTGAGAAAAAAATGAAAGAAAGAAAGAAAAAAAGAAAAAGAAAAGAAAAAAGAGGGAGGGAGGGAGGGAGCGTGGGTGGGGGGGTTCTGTTAGTGGGAGGGTGGGAGGGAAATAAGGGGATGCTGGGGAATTAGGAAAAATGGAAAAAAAAAAAAAAAAAAAAAAAAGATTTTAATCGGGGTGGGGTCGGGGCCCCGATGGGGTGAAATTCTATTACCCCGACCCCGCCCCGTTTAATAAACGGGGCATTTTATCACACCCCGACCCCGACCCCGCCCCGACCCCGACCCCGATTAAACACTTAAACGGGGTGGGGCGGGGCGGGTTCGCGGGGTAACGGGGTGAGTGTTCACCCCTAGGAATTACTATATTTATAGAATAAATTAAAAATAACATTTTATGAATCGATATTTTCAGGAATAATACAAGTTTTTAATTTTTTCAAGCATGGTATATTTTTTTCCTACCTCTCTCAAAGTAACTATGAAACTCTCTATCCACACATGCCTTTCTGAAAAAACCATTTTTTTAAAAAAAATTCAAAACATTTGCTATTTTGAAAAATAACTATTCAAAAAGTGTGAAATTTCTCTTATAAATAAAAAATTAACACAAAATAATGATAAATGAAATAAATTATTAATCACATAAACCTTATTTTAGATTACATCAATTTTATATTATAGTTATTGTCCATTTATGGATTACTTATCACAATCAGGATTACATTTTAAAAAAAAAAATACACAGATTTTGATGCAATATTTGTAAATATATCATTACTTAAAATTATTTATAAATATAACAATTTTTATTAGTTAATCAGTGATTCATAGTGATTAATAGTGACACAGTGATAAAGTTAGTGTAAAAATATGTAATTCAATGTTTATTATTGATTCACGTAATCAAAATTTGTTATTTTACAAATATTTTAAGAGTTAATATTTTTATAAATTTTACTAAAAAAATTGATAGATTTGTGAAGAAAAAAATCACGTTATTTAATATAAATTTGAAACCTAAATTGAGTTAAAAAAATTTAAATCTTCTTAATTGGAAACTATAATAATTTTAAAATTCCATAACCTCTAAGGTATTTTAAAAGTAAATTAAATATTTGTTATTTTTGAAATTAGGGTAGAAAAAAAGCTATTGGCGGCAATTCTTTAAACCAAAATATTAATAGGATGTTCTTTTTTCTTTAATTTTTTTTTAATAAACAACTAAATAAAAATGCATTTTAATTCTTAATAATTCCGAACAGAGATAGGTGTCTACATTAGTTTTTATATTTTTGAATATATTTATACTTAATCTCTGGATTTTACATAAAAAAAAAAAAAAAAAACTATTTTGCTAATAGTAATTGATGTCAGAAATTCTAAGTATTTAGCAAGAAATTCATGCGTCATGTATTCTTATTTTTAACCCACATACATTGAACATGGTATCAGAGAAATTTCTTGATTTGGGTCAAAAAGAAATTTAAAAGACATTAAATTATGTATAGGAGCTAAATTAGAATTTGTGTGGGACTAAAAAAAATAAATAAACCAGTTTTAGAAGATTCATTTTATAACTATTTCATTGTTAATTTTATATTTAGGAAGAATATGATTGCTTTCTTATTTTTAATTTAAAAAATGAGAATAAAAAATATATTTTTAAGAGCTAATATTTTTTGCTTACAAAATTTTGATTTTAGATGATGTTTTTGAAAGGAAAAAAAAAGTTAAAAAATGTTACGGCTCAAAAGAAATTAATATAAAATAATAAGATTATGTGAGATAGAAGTGTTTCACAAGTGAATTGGACCCTTTTGAGATAACTTTTAAAAGTGTTTTTTTTATTGATTAAAAAAAACACAAACGCTTCTAAAAGTTCAAACCGGTACAGGCCGGCTTTTATGATATTTTAAACCCGAAACTCTAAACCCTTCTAAAAGTTCAAATGAGTATAAGCCGGCTTTTATGATATTTTAAAACTAACTCAATCAGTGAGTTGTAGATTCCTCCAATCCAAATAAATCTCGTTCTTGTCATGGCCTTATTGCTAAAGCAACAGCTAATCATAATATTACAAAAACATGACCATCAAGATCAAGTGACGTTAAAAAAACTGTGTTTTAATCATAATTTTTATAATAAGTTATACCCTTTTTATTCTACAAAGTTAAAACTTACAATCCAGGTATTGGGAATTGGGTTGTTAGAGCTTCAACTCTTGCACGAAGATCTGAAACTCGATCGATCAAGGGGAAATCGGAGGATTTCACAAAGTTGAGGAAATCTTGGTGCTTTGATCCTGAGGTCAGTTGTTTAGCATCAAGGGTAATCAGAACACCCTCGTGAATGAAATCTGCAACTGCTATGAATTCTTTCTCGGTAAACCTTCGGGTGGTCATAGCAGGCGATCCGATTCGAATGCCTCCTGGAACTAGAGCGCTCTTGTCACCTTTGCACATGACAGTTGGAGTTAGTTCTAAAAGAAAGGGATGTGCAAAAAAATTTGAATATGATTTAAGTTGTCAAGCACAAGACGTTACCAGGTACCGAGTTCTTATTGAGGGTGATTGAGGCCATGTCAAGAATTTTCTCTACCCGAGCCCCATCAACACCCTGTTATTAGAGTATGCTTATAAATCAACAGATAATTGATATGCTTCCTAGTATGTTGACATTGGAAGGAATATATTTATTTCCCGGCGATAAGTATTCAAGGGGGAAAGACATAAAACAACTATTATCATCCAGAGGTTGGAATTTACCATCGGCCTGAGATCCACAAGAACTAGATGATTGTCACTTCCACCAGAAACTAGCTTAAATCCTAATTCAACGAGTCGATTTGCAAGTGCTCTACAATTGGAGACCACCTACAGTATAAAGGGTTGAGTAAGAGAACAAGAAAACGAGGCTAACACCGCGTTAAGCTCATTGATGATGTTTTAGTACCTTATTCTGATAATCCTTAAACTCTAGGGATTGTGCATGCTTCAAGCATACCGCAAGTCCCCCGATTGTATGATTATGAGGACCACCCTACAAAACAACCACCACATCTTCAACAATTTCTCACGCATCAAAACACAGAAAGCCGAGAAAGCCATGTATTTAATAGAGTGAATATACCAGAATGTGGGTTCAACTAACCTGTAATCCTGGGAACACAGCATTGTTAATTGCAGATTCTAAATCAACTCCGAGAATAGGATCCTTCCTGAAGAAGATCATACCACCTCTTGGTCCTCTTAGAGACTGAAAATAATTCACCTTTCCATTCAGGTTGAGAAAGTGGTTTTTTCTCTAATGTGAAGAACAATTTTCGCCACACCGAACAATATATAAAACTAAATATAATCTAAGAGAAGGTAAAAAATCAAAATAAGAATTGAATTTACAGAAAACTAAAGTACAAAAAAGATGTATCGACAATTTAACTTTATCCAGTACCTTGTGTGTTGTTGTAGTCACAACATCACAGTATTCAAAGGGATCAGCAACCACAGAAGCAGCAACAAGCCCACTAATGTGAGCCATATCCATCATGAGAAAAGCCCCAACAGCATCAGCAATCTTCCAATGTGCATAAAAAAAAATTATTGCTAATAAAGAATCTCACGTCTACAAAATGCTTCTAACTGTAATAAGACAATATTTAACATCAAAACTCCAAAATCAGCTTCTGAAAGAAATCAAACAATATGAACATAATCAACCTAAGTAAATTTAGAGTGGCAGTCACCTTTTTTTTTAAAATAATAAACAAAGCTATTTCAACAACTAATCACACTCTCTCATGCAAGGATTACCAGAGAACGTGTATATTTACTTTGTTGGTCTCATACGTAAATTGGAAAGGCATAAAAAGATAACTTTATTAGGGGTATATACTGATTCTGGAGGGGGAAAGATCAAAGCCTAAAATCACCTAAATCTAACCACAATGCAAGATATATCATCTTTCTCTCTTTCTTCCATGCTTCAACTATTAACTGCTTAGCAGCCTTCGATGGATCTTTAATTTTCCAATGGTTCAACTATTAACTGCTACAAAAACCTTGTAGTAGAAGGCTATGCCTTCATGTGTGGTTTTTTTTTTAAAGCTTGTAACTAAAAAAAAACATAATCAACACAAAAAAAAAAACTTACTTTCCTCATGCGAGGATAGTGAAAGTCTCTTGGATAAGCACTTGCACCAGCAATTATCAACTTCGGTCGAAACAAGTTAGCAGTTTTCTCGAGCATATCATAATCAACAATACCTGTCAACGTTTGCATTCTGATTAAACTTCTATAAACCGTGAAAAAGACTGTTAACAAAAACTCACACCAAGTATGAAGTACCTGTATTCTCATCAAGTCGATAAGGCATGGATTCAAAGTAAATAGATGTGCCTGATACCCGTCTTTTAGGTGTCATAAACCCATGAGACAAATGCCCTCCGTGAGGCAAGTCTAAACCCTAAGTCACTTGAAGTGAATAAGTTAGTCCAAGGATGTCTAATTTAATACGGTGATTACTGAAATATATATATATATAAAGATTCTCACCATAATCCGATCATGTGGCTTAAGAAGTGCGGTATAAACTTCAAAATTAGCAGGCGATCCAGATAATGGTTGGACATTTACACCCCACTTGCTCTCATCCAAATGAAATGCTGCTAGAGCCCTCTGTTGACAAAGTGTTTCAAGCTCATCAATATACTCGTTACCACCATAATACCTGAGATGTGTAATAAACATCTTTCATTGCAATAATTCTTCTAACAAAGAGTTATGAATTCACGTCTATCTAAGTATCATCAAATCAAGAAAGTTCACCTTTTACCAGGCAATCCCTCAGAATACTTATTTGTGAGACAGGAGCCTACTGCCTCCATCACTGCCCGAGATGTAAAATTCTCAGAGGCAATAAGTTCAAGGCTCTTAAATTGTCTCTCCTTCTCTTTGTCAATAATAGCTCGAACTTCAGGATCTGTCTCACTCAAGCCACAATCTACAAATTGGCTTCCACCTGCACAACCCATAGTGAGTTTGGCATGACTTTTAGATTAGTGCAAATTTATTACAAATATTTTAATTTTTTTAATGATGATTGACTAAATTGGTTTTAAGCGTTCTTAAATGAAACACTTAATTAGTATCCAAACATGTGCATTAAAAAAAATGTTTCGCTTAAAAAACGCTATTCCCAAAAATCACAGTAAGGAAGGTAACTTATGCTAGGTTCTCCCACTCAATCAAAAAATCAAGCTTTTTTAATTCATTCTCGACAATAATGCTAATCTAAGAAGAGGGTCAAATTTCTAGACATTTTTCCAACATGGATCAAAATTTTACAACAAGAATCATATTATAGTTGATTAAAGACATTAGATAATAGTGTACCTCCAACTTCAGGAACAGAGACAGGAACAGAAAATGGTGGACTCCCAGTAACCAAGCTTCCTTCATGATTCGATGCTTTACAAGGTTTAAAGATGTTCAATTTCTTATGCTGCGTAAACTCACACGTTCTAATTCCATATTCTTTGGAAGGAAAATATGATCCCTTTGTCCAAACAATATTTTGCAAAGAGCCCATGGAAGCCTGCATTTTTTAAATCCTCACACAATTCCTTCAAACTACAAAAAAAGTGAGATTAAGAAACAATTTTAAGACTCAATATAACAAGCTCAATAGTAATAACAGAGAATAAAAAGAGGCAAAATCAAAGTGCAGTGGGAAAAGAAGCCTTGAGAGCATGGAGATGTCAAAAGACCATAGGGCTGTGATCAAATTCTTCAATTGAATTAATAAATAATTTTGTGATGCGATAGGCTCAAGGAACAAATTGACATTATTTTAATTTAACCTTTACATACATGTATATAATTTACATTTTTTTTCTGACTTCTTCTTATCCATTGGTAGGGTGCAAACGAAAGAGAAATGTTTCAGAAGATTAAATAGTGGTCGGAGGGTCCCTTTCCACAATAAAATTAATAAAAATGGTATTGATAAAATGATAAGTTCAGGATGAATTGTGAGGCAGGTAAAACTTTTTCTATAATTTATGTAAAGAACCTGTTAAATCACCAATAGACCAAAAAGCTTAAGCTCATAGGTAAAGACAAATATAATCTTTTAAGGTATTTCCAACACTCCCACTCACATGGCGTTTTGGTTTTTAACAAAGACCCCACAAGTGAACAAATATTTGAAATGGGAGAAAATGACATAACAGAGGTTTCAATGTTAAATCATCCATAGACCTAAAAACTTAAGCTCATAGGCTAAGGAAAATTTAATCTTTTAAGGCATTCCGAACAAAATCAAACTCAGTTTTTTACATAAAAAGTAAACAAACAAAACTACCAAAAATAAGAACAGGGTTTTTATCTTAAGAATAAGAACAACACTCAAAATTAAAATACTAAAAATATGCTTATTCAATAGGCAGTTCAATTTACACATTAATGGAGGAAAAAAAATCACTACTTTCCTAAAGTTGAAAAAAAAATCAGTATTATAAAAAAATTGCAGTATGTGAGTTTTTTAGCAGATTGAATCGAATTCAAAGACCAAAAACTTGCTCAAACAAATCATAATAGGCTATAGAAAAGTTTGATTCCACATAAAAACAACAGAATGAATCAATATATATAAAAAAAAACACAGAGAAATGGAATGAAGGAGAAAAAACGAGATGTTTTTCCTTCAAATTCAATGGAGAAGAAATAAACTTCCATAGGCATAAACCATACCTGTCTGGGGCTGAGTTAGAGTTGAGAGCGTTTTGAACGAGGGTTTTAGGGCAAATTTGGTTTATGAGATTTTTAAAGGACAAAAATGGAAAATGTGTGTAATATGACTCTTGTTTTTCGTGAATATGTTTGTTTTTTTAATAGATAATCGCTTCGCTAGATTATTGGAAACAAGTCGTGTAAATATGGACTGTACTGTGGAGAGAGAAAAAAATAATTGAATTGGATTTATAATCATTTTAATATAATATATTTTTAGAGAACATTTTGATATTCTATATCATTTTAAGGGATATGTGATGATATATGACTTACCTAGTTTTTTAAAAAAATCTCGTTTTAAGGGATATATGATATTAAAATCAATTTAAATGTTAAATACACTGATACTACTTTAATATCTCATTTTGTGTAAGGAATATGTATTGTTGTTGCGTAAAAATGGAGAGCTTTCACGTAGGCAACGAACTTAATTTATGGGATGAGTCGGAGGTTGTGCGCTGCACTAGAGGTGTTGCGTAGGCGATGTGCTGAGTAGTTGATGAGTATTGTACGTACCTACACAGGAAAGGAAAAGAGCCACCGGTGTGGTGCCGGCCTAACACCCTCCGATACTAAAGTCAGAGCTAGTGTGCCAGAGAGAATAGTAGTAGAAATTAGTTACCTAATGAATGAATTTCTTCTCCTATTTACAGGAGATTAGGTTGATGACATAATCGTGCAACGTGTCGCATCGGGATTGGGCCATGTGTTGTTTCTCAATTACGTGTCGCTTTGTGGGTTGGGCCATGTTGTTTCCCAGTGGATACTTGTATTCAATGTTAAGTATTAGGTCTATGTCGAAGACTGTGGTCAGACGAGATGCCTTAGACTAGGTGCTTTGAACCAGGTGTCAGCACCGCGGTCAGACGAGGTGCCTTGGACCAGGTGCTTTGGATCAGGTGCCCAAGTACCGCGGTCAGACCAAGTGCGTAGACAAATCTTATCCAGTTGTAAAATTCCACGTGTAATCCAATTTCACCCCACAACAGAGGCTCCCTACTCCCGAGTTGAGTTGAGATGCGAGTTCAATGCTACTTGAGAGTATTCTTTCAAGTCGGAATTTTGCTTCAATTAATTTCCCGAAAATACTCAAAGTAAAAATTTGTAAAAATTCTTCTGAAGACTCCACCACCAAAGAAAATTTAATCTTCCCTAATTTCTTGTGCTCAAGTACCGCAGTCAGACTAGGTGCCTAAGTACCACGGTAGACCAGGTGTTCAAGTACCGGGGTCAGACCAGGTGCCTAAGTACCATGGTCGACCAAGTGCTTTAATCTTTGTTGGACCTGACATCATCATAAATTAATTAAGAGATCTAAGTCGTTGCCTTTGTCTCGATCCAACGATTGAGATATCAACCAAATCAGGAGATAAGAATCAAATCAGGGATGAGATCAAATCATGAGATAAGATCAAATCTCTATAAATATCAAAGTTCACCTTCTTCCATAATTCACAACTTGGAGAACTGGTAAGTTTTAAATTCTCTCTTCCTTTCTTTCTTTTATTTGAAGACTCTCTTTGACATCGTCTTCTTCAATTTCTTGATTTTGCAGGTTTGCCTTTTCATCCAGTAGAAACAACTGTGGTAGGGCGTCAAATTATCAGGTACATATTGCCCCCTTTCTAAGTTTAAGAAAGTTCTCTTAAAAAGTAGAAATTTAATAATTTAGGGCTTGACATACTGAAGTTGATGGATTGAGGAAGGGAAAAATAAATAAATCGAGAGTAGAAGTATTAGATAGGAAAAAGAATTAGAGGAGAAAAGAGTTAAAAATAATAATAATAAATAAAATTAAAAAAACAAATGAACAGCGCCTACGAAAAAATGAACAGTGTTTGGCGCTGTACTTTGAATAAATTTTTGATTTTTGATTTTTTTTTTTTTGAACAGTAGGTTCTTTGACCCGCGAGTCAAAACCTGACCTGCGGGTTCGCACTCGGATCAGGCTTTGACCCGCGTGAATTTCATTTTTTTTGTCTGGGGGTGGAAATACTTGCGAGTTAAAACTTGACTGGCTAGTTGGCACGCGGGTCAGGCTTTGACCCGCGTGCCTCCATTTTTTTTTGTCTTCTAGCGCTGAAGCTTGAATTTTTTTTTTCTCACGCCCATCTCGCCTTGCTCTTCTTCACGTCTAACTTTGAACTTTTGCGTTTTTTTGTAGGCGTGTATGCGGCAGCGTAACTTACTTAGAAGACCATAGACAATTCTTTCCTCTTTGCCGAATTCAGGTATGTCACATTGGTCATCCTCTAAGCACATTTTTTGTCTTCAAATTGTACGTCTAAATAGTTGTTGCTTCAAAAGTCTTTAAGATAGAATCCTTTTTCATTTTAGGATGTCAGACGCAAATTCTAATTACGAAACTAAGAGCAAAGAAGATTTGGGGGGTCAAGTTCTGAAACTGAACCGAGTACTCACGAGGATGATTCCGAGATAGATTCTTATCCTTCTACCATTACCTTAGGACACCTGAAACGAATTAGAACGTTGTATGATATATCTTCATCCATTACTCTTAGGTGTCCTGAAGTGGGCGAAACTATTCATGAGCCCCCTATGGGAGAAGTCAGTTTTCACTTACACACGTTCAAATGTGGAGTTAGACTTCCTCTTCATCATTTCCTTCAAAGAGTTTAAAATTATGTGGGGTTAGCTCCCGCTCAACTTGCTCCAAATGACTGGACCGTTTTACTTGGGATTTGGGTTCTTTGGCATCTCCATGGCGGTGGATCTTCTTTAACTTATAAAATTATCCATGCCCTTTATCGACTAAAGAGCTTACTCAGGGAGAAATCCATGTATTATTTTGCCTCCCGTGGTGATATATTGACGATTCCTCCTAATGCAAAGAAATGGAAAAATCAATGGTTTTTTGTGGGTGGTGATTGCTTGTCTTTAATACCTTAACAAGATCATACTCATCGAGTTCCTAGGCTCTTTAGGAGTTCTGGTAGGTTCACTCTAGGAATTTTTTTTACAACTTGCCTCTCACATGCTTCCACTTGTTCATTAACTCATTCTTCTTTTACTGCAGTGAGAGATTTAAAACTCATTCAACTATCTCAACCAACTAAAAAGATAGTTAATGATATTTTGAGTATTCCAGTTGAAGATCGTAACTCTGTCGTCCTTCTATCAAACGAACTACTCGTTTCTTCTGGCCTTGCTCAGACTTTTGTTGAAGATACCAGTAAGTCTTTTTAATTTGTATATATGTTGTATCACAAAATGGTACATATCTGACACTTCATTTTTTTTAGCTATGTCAGGTCAGGCAGCTCGCAGGTTCATTAAATCCGACAAACGCCAAAAATGCGTAGATGTTTCTAGTAAAACTGTAAAGAAAGTGACTAACAAACAACCTGATCGTCCTAGGATTTCAGTCGAAAAGCGTCGTCGTGAGTCAGATGTTGGTAAAAAATCTTTACCTACTACAGTCCCAAGCTTGAGTGCGAGCCCTTCTTCTCCCCGTGATGTTCGACATTCTATAGCTGATCCTGGTTATGTTTATTTTGGAAAGGATGATGAGTCTTTTAAGGAAGAAATTTCACTGATCAGTTCAAATTTTCATATTGTTCTGCTACTTGATCGAGACTGTGCACAGTCCATGACCACTTAAACTCTAATTGACTCGTCTATTGAGGAATACTTAAAGGTATTTATTGTTTCACTCTTATCATTTCTTTTGTTTTTTCTTTCACTCAGATCAATGAAATGATTTCTTTGCCTTTATAGTCCGGAGCTAGGATGAACATGGCCTGCGTACAAATGGAGAGAACGTTTTTTCATCTTGAAGAGACAGTGAAACTTCGTGAGAGAAGTTTATTTGATAGCGCACGATTGCTGGAAGAAGAGCGCGTTAAGAAGAATAAGCTGAGGAGTGAACTAGTTGAAGTGCAGAAAAACTTAGATGAAACTTCCGACAGGCTCAAAAATACCTTGATTAAGTTTGGCGAACTTAAAGCTAAAACTCAGGATGAAGGCGAACTGCTTGCTATGCTTCAATCTGTCAATAAGGATGCAAACCTGGAAGTTTTTCTTTTCGACCTCGGCGTCAAAGGAGCACTTAAAAAGGTTACCGAGAGATTTCCAGATCTTGATCTCAAGTTTGTTAGGGAGAGTTTAAACCTTTCCCGCACCGATGTTGTTGTCGACATTGATACAGTGGACGATTCAGCATGACAACTTTCTTAGATTTTTTTTTTGTTCCTCTTTAGTTTCTTATATGTAAGACACTCTGTTTTTATCATGCTTTCATTTTATTTAGGATATCTACGAACTTATGTTGCTTTTCATCTTCAGATTTATTCCATGTTTCATGTTGCCTTCATTTACTGGTTTTATTTATTTTCTAAGTTTTATCAATCAAGTGTGGCTAAACAACCCTGCACCTAAAATGAACTTAGAATTTTTAATAAACTTAAGTTTTTGTTCTTTCTAAGTTTTATCAATCAAGTGTGGCTACGTAGCCCTGCGCCTAAATAAACTTAGAATTTTTAATAAACTTAAATTTTTGTTCTTTCTAAGTTTTATCAATCAAGTGTGGATAAATAGCCCTGCACCTAAAATGAACTTAGAATTTTTAATAAACTTAAGTTTTTGTTCTTTCTAAGTTTTATCAATCAAGTGTGGCTACGTAGCCCTGCGCCTAAATAAACTTAGAATTTTTAATAAACTTAAATTTTTGTTCTTTCTAAGTTTTATCAATCAAGTGTGGATAAATAGCCCTGCACCTAAAATGAACTTAGAATTTTTAATAAATTTAAGTTTTTGTTTTTTCTAAGTTTTATCAATCAAGTGTGGCTAAATAGCCCTGCACCTAAAATGAACTTAGAATTTTCAAAAACTTAATTTTTGTTGTGCTTGTCGCACATTCTTGTTGGTATAACAGCGTAATGCATAGTAATAGTGCAGGTAGTAAGCAAAGTAGTAGCAGTAGGCTCCCACTCAAGTTGCACTTTATAACTTAAAGTGTTACTTCAGTTTGTGAGTTATTGAAGTAGTTTGTTCTGGCTGAGCTCAGATTCACACTTAGTGGTGGCTTTTCCTTATACTTTGGGTTCTTTTCAACACAAGTAAGTTTATGAAGTTGAAAGAGTGCGGTCTCATTTCATTTATTGAATGAAATTACAGTGAATGAAAATTGCTGAAACAACTCAAACATAAATGAAATTATACAGACATCATTGATAAAAGGTCTTGAGGTACTCTACATTCCATGGATGATGTAATGCCTTGTTGTTGAGGTTTTTCAATCTGTAAGTACCTGGTCTCACTACCGCAGTGACCTTGTATGGTCCTTTCCAAGTTGGTCCTAAGGTCCTACTATTTGGGTACTTTGTATTTGGCAACACTTTTTTGAGAACGAGATCATCCACTTTAAAATTTCGTGGTTTGACTCTAGAGTTGTAGTATCGTGCCACCCGGTTTTTATACTCAGCAACACGGAGACGAGAAGTCTCTCTATGCTATTCAAGGAGATCAAGGCTTAACCTTAGGCATTCTTCATTATCTCCGGATTGAAATGTTGTATTCTTGGAGAATTGAGACCTATTTCAACTGGCACAACCGCTTCTGCTCCGAACGCAAGTGAGAAAGGAGTCTCGCCTGTAGAAGTTCTAGCTGTTGTTCTGTATGCCCATAATACATTAGGTAGCTCTTCTGCCCAGAGCCCCTTCAAACCTTCTAGTTTGGTCTTTAAGTTCTTTTTAATAATTTTATTCACCGTTTCCACTTGACCATTAGCTTGAGGATGTGCTGGAGAGGACTTGAAGTGCTTAATACAAAGCTCTGAACACCAAGACTTGAACTTCTCGTTGTCAAATTGTTTCCCATTGTCAGAGACAATGGCATACGGAATACCAAACCTGCAAACTATGCTCCTCCACATAAAGTCGGTAGTTTTGCGTTCGGTGATTGTAGCTAAGGCTTCAGCTTCAGCCCACGTAAAATAATCCACAGCTACAATTGCAAACTTAGTCTGACTTTTTCCTTGTGGAAGTGGTCCAATCAAGTCAACCCCCCACTGAGCGAATGACCAAGGACTTGTGACATTTGTAAAGTATTCAGGTGGTTGTCTTGGGACCGCAGAAAAACGTTGACATTGGTCACACCTTCGGCAGAATGACTTGGTATCTTCTTGTAAAGTGGGCCAGTAGTAGCCTTGCCTTACAATTTTATGAGCCAATGACCTCCCTCCTGAATGGTTACCACATACTCCCTCATGAATCTCTTTCATTATGTAGTCTACTTCCTCATATATAAGACATCTAAGTAGTGGAAGAGAAAAACCTCTCTTATATAGCACATGTCCTTCTAGGATATAGTGGGTTGCTCGGCGTTGAAGTTTTTGTGCTTCAGCTTTGTCGATAGGTAGCCCCCCATCTTTTAAGAATTTTATGATGGGATCCATCCAGGAAGGGGTGGTTGACTGTAATGTCTGTTCAATATCCATGGCTTCCAAATCATCTATACTTGAGTTGGGTAAAAATTCTACCGGTACAGTACGACTTAACTCAGTCTCATATGGGGATGCTAAGCTTGCTAACGAATCAACATTAGAGTTTTCTGATCATGGTATTTGTTTTACCTCCCACCACTCAAAGGCGCAAAGAAGACTTTTAACCTTTTCTAGATAGGCTGCCATCATTTCTCCCTTGGTCTGATACTCTGTTGTTATCTGATTGATAACCAATTGAGAGTCGCTAAACACTTTGATACGGTTTACCCCTACCTTCCTTGCTAACTGCAACTCAGCTATAAGTGCTTCATACTCAGCCTCATTGTTAGAAGTTCTGAATCCAAACCTTAAAGCGTATTCAATGTGAGCTTGGTCAGGTGAGACTAAGATAAGGCCTGCTCTGTAGCCTTTCATGTTGGAAGATTCGTCCACGTAGAATGTCCATGTGGACCCTTCTCTTTGTGAAGGGATGAGCTCTTTGTTTACAGTAAGTTCTCTGAGCTTAAGTAATCCTTTAGCTCTATGAAGGCCTTCTCACACTCCTCCGTCCATTCAAACTTGCTCCCCTTCCGAAGAATCTTGAAGAAAGGTAAACATTTATCAGTTGCCCTGGATACAAATTTGTTCAGCGCAGCTATTTTGCCCTTAAGACTTTGTAGCTGCTTAAGGTTCTTTGGGGACTCCATGTCCAGGACAGCTTTCAACTTGTCGGGATTCGCCTCAATACCTTTTTAGTGGACCATGAACCTAAGAAATTTTCCTGAAGTTACTCCAAATGCGCATTTGTCCGGGTTAAGTTTCATCTGGTACCTTCTTAGCACATCAAATGCCTCTTTTAAGTCCAAGGTATGTTGGTCTTCCTGCCGGCTCTTGACCAACATGTCATCTACATAGACTTCCATGTTTCTCCCAATTTGCCTTGTGAACATTTTATTCACCATTCGTTGGCTGGTCGCACCTGCATTCTTCAGCCCAAACGGCATAACCTTGTAGCAATAAAGCCCCTTACTTGTCACAAACGACGTTTTTCCCCAGTTAGGCTCGTACATTTTGATTTGATTATAGCCTGAGTAGGCATCCATAAAAGTCATCATCTCATGTCCTGCTGTGGCGTCCACTAGCTGGTCAATTCAAGGTAAAGGGAAACTATCTTTTGAACATGCCTTGTTGAGGTCAGTGAAGTCTATACATACCCGCCATTTTCCGTTAGCTTTTTTAACAAGAACAACATTGGACAACCAGTCCGAGTAGTGCACTTCATGAACAAAGTTCGCTTTTAAAAGCTTTTCTACCTCCTCAGTTATAGCTTCGTTCCTGGTCTGGTCAAATACTCTACGTTTCTGTCTGACGGGACGAAAGGTATTGTCGACATTCAAACGATGAACCATGATTTTAGAGTTGATACCCTGCATGTCTTCATGAGTCCAGGCAAACACGTCAATATTTTCTTTCAAAAATTTTATCAATTCCTCTCTCTGCTGACCCCTCAGTCTTGTCCCGATTTTGACAAACTTTTCTTCATTTAGAAGCGGGACAGACTCCATGTCTTCCATTGGCATTGCTCTTTGTTCGAACTCTTTCGGTAGTACTACCAAGGGAGGTTGTTCTGCTTCTTCAGCTATGAGGGTTGTTGCGGATTGCACCTCTTCCTCAGTTTGTTCTACCGCAATCATGTTTACTGGCATAGCACCCTTCATGGCTGTGTAATAACACTCTCGGGAGACCTTTTGCTCCCCATTAATTACCCCTACTCCGCTTGAAGTAGGAAACTTCATCATTTGATGGTAAGTCGAAGGAACGGCCCTGAGAGCGTGGATAGTAGGTCTCCCTAATATGATATTATAAACTGATGGGTGCTCGACCACTACAAATTCTACCATTTTAGTGATGGTGTTGGGCTCTTCTCCGAAAGTGACTGGCAATTCAATACTTCCTTCAGGGATGACCTGCTCTCCTCCAAATCCCACCAAGGGTGCTTGACTTCCTTTCAATTTTTCTCTTCCAAGTCCCAATTTTTCAAAAGCACTGAGAGAGAGTACGTCTACCAAGCTACCTCCATTGACCAAAACCCGATGTACTCTTAAGTTAGCCATAATAATTACCACCACCAGGGCATCATTGTGAGGCTGATGGATATCAACCACTTCTTCTTCATCAAAATCTATTTTTGTTTTTTGAACAGGCATTATAGAAGTAGAAAAGACTTCGAATCTGGGTGGGGCGTGACTCCCTTCTCGAGCTCTCGCCTTTCTTTTTCTACTCGACTCTTCACCAGCTGGTCCACAAAAAATAGTTCTTATGTCACCACCTAAGGATTTTTTACCACCTCGGTCTTAGTTTTTTTGTTTGGGTCTAGCTTCGTGTTGTCCTTCTCCCCTCCTCATCACAAACTCCTTTAAGTACCCTCTTTGACCATAATCCTTGTGGAAAAGACAATATCTATCTTTATTTCTCTTGTTAGATCCCACCTTCATCCTTGACGGCCACCTAACCAAGTTTTTATCCTGGATTTCCATGAGTAGTTGTTCTGCTGGTATGGTGGTGAGGGTGTACTTCTTGAACTTACTAGAAGGAAGATTTTGTTTATCAAGTCGATCTTCCGTCTTCTTTCTCTTATCATCCCCAACACGATCATACTTCCGAGTAGTATCTTTTATTCGTTCTTTTCTCTTATGTTCTGAATGTTTGCTACTACCCCCTTCCTCTGGAGCTCTTCTTGCACTAAACAATTCTCCCGCGCTCATATATTTTTGTGCTCTTGCAATGAGCTCTGTGTAAGTAGCAGGAGTCTTTTTACCTAGAGACCACAAAAACTTTTCGTCTTTCAATCCAGCCATCATTGCGGTTAGAGCTATGTCATCGCTGTAACCTTCAACTTTCAACGCTTCACTGTTGAATCTCACAACATAGTCTCAGAGACTTTCTCCCGATTTTTTACGCACAGTCAAAAGGTGCGTGGCTGGTTTTTTATGATTTCTTCTGCCGAGAAATTGAGTTACAAAAGACCGAGTAAGGTCTTTAAATGAAGAGATAGATCTTGGCTTAAGCTGCCTATACCACCCTCGTACAGACCCCCCCTAGTGTAAGAGGGAATGCCCTACATTTGATAGCATCTTGGACTCCCTAGAGCTCCATTCAGGTCCAAAATGTATCAACATGCTCAACCAGATCCTTTGTACCATCATAAGTTGTCATAGTTGGCATTTTGAACTTAGTAGGAAGCTCTACCTCCATGATGTCATCTGTGAATGGTGGTTCAGTTTGCTCGAGGAGATCTTCTAACACAAGAGGAGCCTTTCCTCGATACTCTTTCTTCATATGTCCAAGCTTGTCTTGGAGTTTCTTTAGCTCTGGTGCCCAAGGTTGTGAACTTTCAGCAGTGGACGTTACTATAACAGTTTGTGCTTTTCTTTTTTCATTAAGCAGTTCTCTAAGGTCAGGCCTTCCTTTCATACTTGGATGCCTCTTGGGAGAAGACTTATTGGAAGAAGGGGAATTGTCTCGAGTATGTAGTCTCGACTTCCCCTTCGAACCACCCTTCTCATGATTTCGCGACTCTGCAACACCTTCTATAGGCTGTTTTTCTTTTTCTTTCTTTGATCGTTGATCATGGTTGTCACTGGGGGCTTGGTGATCTGTCCTTTGTGTGAGTATCTCTAGTACTTTTGCAAGATCCCTATTCACACCTCGAACTTGCTCTTCCAATGCATCTACCCTTCTGTCTGGTACGGGTGCAACCCTTACCAATTCTGAATTTTCATCTTCTTGTTGTCATCGTTCTCTATTGCTACGAGTTTGATATGTCGTATTACGAGGGTTACAGTTTTCACCATCATCTACATCATCACCGTGCTGACTCCTTCAACTCATCTTTGATGGTAGAGCACTTTGTTATATACTCTTCCCACAGATGGTGCCAAATGTTGTTGCATAAAAATGGAGAGCTTCCATGTAGGCAACAAACTTAATTTATGGGATGAGTCGGAGGTAGTACGCTGCACTAGAGGTGCTGCGTAGGCAATGTGCTGAGTAGTTGATGAGCACTGTATGTACCTGCATAGGAAAGGAAAAGAGCACCGGTATGGTGTCGGCCTAACACCCTCCGATGTTAAAATCAAAGCAAGCAGAGCTAGTGTGCCAAAGAGAATAGTAGTAGAAATTAGTTACCTAATGAATGAATTTCTTCTCCTATTTATAGGAGATTAGGTTGATGACATCATCGTGCCACGTGTCGCGTTGGGATTGGGCCATATGTTGCTTCTCAATTACATGTCGCTTGTGGGTTGCGCCACGTAAATCTCAGCAAATGACCCTTTAATATTTAACATAAAAAAACTCATAAAATAATATTTTAGAAAGATGAAGATAGATGACTTAGGCCCTGTTTGGTATGCAATCTGAAAAGCAGAATTTGAATTTAGTGGATTCTAATGAATTGGGTGTGATTCGTGAATTTGTTGTTTCAAACCGTGTTTGGTAATGATCCAGGAATTTATAATTGAGATTCGGAAATTTGAAATATGTGTTTGGTTGGTTACTCAAAAAATTTAAAATCAGATTGTGAATCAGAATATGTGTTTATATCATAATCCAAATTTTGGGTGACCCACTCATAAAAATAATACTTCCAACTTTAAATCATTCATTTTTAAGTTTGAAAAAACTAATAATTCGTAACTTATAAATTAAAAACATCTTTATCCGCATCAACTATAACTATTCTCATTCTTAGGATAAATTTTTCTTTTAAAAAAAATTATAATAAAGATAATAGAAGCATTGCAAGTCTATCAAATAAACTCTTTAGATTAAAACAACTCAATTTTTTCCAAAAGGAGAACTATACAAGACACAATGAGATCCATTCTAAAATTCATAAGAACCTAGTGCAACCAAAGAGAAAATTTCTCAATAAAGAGAATCTGAAAAAATATTTTCACACTGAATGGAGAGACAATTTGGGCATTGAAAACCTCCAATAGCGTTATTCAAATAATACTACATACATTAGTAAACAAGAAGCAGAGAAAAATGTGAGCAACAACCTCCAAAACATATATAAATATATATAAAAATTATTTTATTTTTTATATTTAAATTAATCTTATATATAATTATAAAAACAAAGTATAAATAAAAAATATGATATAATGAAAAAATAAAACCAAAGAGAAAATTTCTCAATAAAAGAGAATCTGAAAAAATATTTTCACACTGAATGGAGAGACAATTTGGGCATTGAAAACCTCCAATAGCGTTATTCAAATAATACTACATACATTAGTAAACAAGAAGCAGAGAAAAATGTGAGCAACAACCTCCAAAACATATATAAATATATATAAAAATTATTTTATTTTTTATATTTAAATTAATCTTATATATAATTATAAAAACAAAGTATAAATAAAAAATATGATATAATGAAAAAATAAATTAACTTTTTTTCCATCACTTTAGAATTAAGTTTAAGTTTAAAAAGTTAAAAATCAGCTTAAAAACATGCAATTAAAAATTTAATTAAATAAATAAAAGCTAGAACAGACAGGTCAACCTCGAAAAATGGGCCGACTGGACCCAAATCTGCAAAATGGGGCCGACTCGTATTTTTATCTCATGTGTTGAAACCCGTGGATTAAATTGTGTGGGTGAGGTCAATCCGTGTTTTTCAGTTTTTGAGTTGGATATTTTGGATTCTTGTTTTAGTTGAATTCATTTTTTAGCCTAAAAAAGAAATTGAATCCAAATTGCTTTTTTCTGAATTGTAAAATAAACACAAAACAACACAGATTCCTTTTATTTATTCAATCCAGATTCATAAAACTGAATCTGGATTGCATACCAAACAGGGTTTTACTAGTTTTTAAATCCTATAACTTTAAAAAAAATCCATAACTTTAAAGCTAAAAATTTTAAATCAATTTTTTTTTCTAAAGATGACATAATGATAATCAATAAATGACGTATTTGTTTTCCAAATGGTAAATGAATAGTTTTTCTTTTTGAGTAAATCTCGATAGTTTTTGTCTATATTATTTATTCTTATTTTAGAGTTCAAGAATTTAATTACTGATAAGATGATAAGTCACTTGCTTTAAAACAATATTTTAAAAAAAAAAATTCCACTAGGTAATAATATTTATTTTCTGTTTTATTTATATCAAAACTGATACATGTAATTTATTCTACACAACATACACTAATGCTTAAAACCATTTTAAAAATAGTTTGTAAAAACTAAAAAAAACATCATTAAAATATCTGAGTTGTTGCAATTCAACCTACAAATTTTCAATTTAATTAGAAAACGTAGGTCCTTGTCTTGTTGCCCATCAATGTACGAGTTTTCTAGCGGGAAAAGGAAATGTAGTTTCTATAGAGAGAGGGAAACTTAAAGTTCATTTCATTAAAAATAAAGTTAATAAAAGAAAAACTAGACTAAATTTATATTCTAGACATAGAAAGCAATTCAATGAAAAAAAAAATAATGCAAAATTAAATTCTAAGTAGTTTACAGATAATTAAAACAAAAACCAGAAGTAAACATAACTCAAGTAGACCTACTCCCTTCCATGAGATCCGACGGTCCGAGTCTCTTCTCATCCAATTTCGTTTAATGCCTCTTAAACAACATAAACCCAGTAAATGGGTGATAAAATCTACAAAAAAAATTTCCAAGAAAAATCTATAATTCAAAACATAGATTCAATCAATTTCAGAATGTTTGTGTCAAGCTTATTACCAATCCATTAATTCTGAAAAGGGTTCTGTTCGTTTGTTGATGTACAAGTTGTTATACTTAAAAGAAGGAAAGAAACTATTTTCATTAGACTAAATTAAGAGATGTTCTTCACCAAGGATTCAAAATCTTCACCAACTCTCAAATTGATCCAAATAATGTTCAATAATTTCACAAACTTGTGTTATCAACCCAGAAGGCAAGTTCATAATTCATTCTCAATGTAAGCTTCACAACAACAAAAACTAAATAAATTTACATTTTCTAAGCATTACAATCAAACATAAATAAAATTGGGCAAAGACACAAAAACAAAGAAATTGGGTGTAAAATGTTCAATTTCATAACAGAGATTCCAAAATATAATAAGATCAAGCATCAATTTCATAACATGATTTGTGTGACAAATCAAAATCTACCAATTACAAAGAAACCCCAAATTCTTCACATTAAAAACAACAATGCCAACAACAAAAAAAACCTAATTTTCAAACCCTAAAAACATTCAAAATTCAAGAACTGGTAAATTTCGTCACCGCCTTAGTTCCTTCAGAAACGGCGTGTTTAGCAAGTTCTCCAGGAAGAACAAGCCTGACAGCAGTCTGAATCTCCCTCGAAGTAATCGTCGGCTTCTTGTTATAACGAGCCAATTTCGAAGATTCTTGAGCAAGTTTCTCAAAGATATCATTGATGAAACTGTTCATGATTCCCATAGCTTTACTTGAAATTCCAATATCAGGATGAACCTGTTTCAAAACCTTGAAGATGTAGATCTTGTAAGTTTCTACGTTCTTCTTCGACCTCTTCTTCTTCTTGTCTATGGCTCCGCCTTCCTTAGGTAGCTTTTTCCCGGCTTTAGGTTTCTTCTCCGCCGGAGCTTTCTCTGATACGGTTGATTTCTTCTCTTCCGTTGAAGCAGGCTTCTTTTCTGCTGGCTTTTTCTCGGCTTTTGGCGCCATTGGAATCGGATTTTCAGAGGTGATTGAGAATAACGAGGGTTAGGTTTTGAAGGTAGGATTCTATTCGATTTGTGAATTGAAAATGGTGATTGAGAATTTGGTTTTATAGAATGAGGAAGTGTTTTTTCATTGGATAATGGAGTTGTCTCGCGGATTGATGACTTGGCATTCTTTAATACCGTCGGATGGCTCCCAAGTGAAATTCATCGTTTTATGGAGCATTGTTAGGGAATTTATTATTTGAAGGGGAAACGTTGTTTTTTAGTGGACTCAATTTTAATTTAATATAATTAATAAAAAATTACGTGATTTAAATTAAATATTTAAGTGTTTCAAATATGGAATTAAATAATTTTGGAATTACAGAAATTAAAATGTACACACTTAATATTTAAATTAGAATAAACCAGAGTGAAATGAAAGTTTTATAATATAAATAGTTGCATCAGATTGAAAGGGTTTATTGGATTCTTCAAATATATATATATATATATATATATATATTTGATATCTTTTTCCAAAAAAAATACGTTTGAATTTAATTGGATGAAAAAAATTCTCGTTTTAAGATTTAAATATGAAATTTAATTGAATAAAAACTAATTATTTGATTATGTATTTTAATGACGGGGAAAAATCAAAATAGCCACTTTTGAAGTCATTTTTAACAAAATAGTCATATTTTTAGAAAGTCAGTGGAGTGGCCACTTTTTACTATTCAAATTTTAAATATACCAAATTTACCTTTTTTGGATATCGAGTATAGTCAGATACTGACATTTTGACAGTTATGTATATTACGTATGTTTAACACTTCTGACATTTTTATTTCTCAATACTTTCTTTCCCAATTCATTTTTTCTTCCCAGTTTTTAGTATATTAAGTATATTGTTTATAATTTTTATTGTATTCAATATATTTTTACATTTTCAATACTTTTGTGTAAATGTTTTATACTACATATTTCGATTTTAATTCACTTTTGTATATCGTTTTTTAGTGGGAAAAAGACACTTTTGGTCCCTTAGTTTTCGTTTTGCTTTCAATTTGGTCTCTGCCGTAAAAATCTGTGAAGTATTTAACAGAATGCTGACATGGACATTAAAAGAATTATTTTATATTAATGAGTTTTATATTAATATTAAATAATTTATTTATGTATTTTTATTTAGCTTTATCTCTCCCCTCTCTTTTCCATTACTCTCTCCTCCATCTTACTTACTGTTCATCATCTTCTCTACATCTCAAGTACATAGTGTTCATCACGCAAGGAGACCAACTCACACGAAAATCTTGAGATTTTACCTTCGATATGTTGTTACATGTTTTCTTTTTCAATTTTTCAGATCTAGGAAAAGGTATGAGAATTCGAAATCTCTATCATCGTTTATCTCTAATGACAAAAACAATAAAAAAATCTAAATCTAAACATGTTCAATTTGTGCTCTCTGAGAACTAAGAAATATGTTTCGACGGTAGTGGAAAAAGAAATTTTGACAATAAAATAAGCAGAACATCTGTCAAGAAAATAAAATTGTTTTTCTTATACTTTTTTATGTTAAGAAGATGAAGAGAGAGGAAGGGGAAGAAATCTTAAGTTTCAATCTCTAAATTCCCATGATTCTAGAATTAGTTTATTCATGAAAGTTTAATTGAAATTCAAAATAAAATAAATCAAATGCAAAATCTTCTAAACAAGGGATCTGAAAATTTCAAAAGAGGATCTGGCTATTTCCATGGAATGGAAATTTGTGAGAGTGAGGAGAGGGAGACATGAAGATCTTTATTCATCAATTTCTTCAAATTCCTCCAATCCTTTACTTTCATTCATGAAACCTTTTTCTAAGGAAAAACTAATTGATGGAGATATCTCATAAATTTTATTAAGAATCTGAATACAATTAAGTGGGTTTTCACGATTCTGAAAATCGGATCCGAGTTTGAAAACGAAGCATCATTTTGTGGCGGCGTAATTGGGATTTATTGTTTAACCTGTGTTTTGTTTGAAAAAAGGGAAAGTTTCTAGGTTATCACATTGAAGATGATGATGTGAGGAGGAGAGAAAAAGAGAAAAAAAAAATAGAGAGTTCTGGGTTTTTTTCACGTTGAAGATAGATGATGTGAAGAGGAGAGAGAAAGAGAGATGAAGAGTGTAAAAGAGGTGTGAATAATTAAAAATTAAAACATATTAATATAATACTCAATAATCTTGCCATCTTAATTAAAATATACAAATTGATAACAAAGACAATAGCAAACAGATTTAAAAAAATGCTTGATCTCATCATCTCTCGCTCACATAGTGTTTTTGTCCCCAATAGGTTGATCACTGATAATGCGATCATTGGCTTTGAATGTATCCATAAGATAAATAGTAGAAAGAAAGGGAAGACATGGGCAATGGCTATGAAGCTTGACATGAGTAAAGCCTATGACTGGGTGGAATGGATATTCCTTCAAAGGGTGATGGAGAAAATGGGATTCGATTATCAATGGATTTCGCTAACCATGAGTGGCATTAACACTTTTTCATTCGCAATTCTTGTCAACAGACATCCTAAAGGCAATTTCTTATCAAACCGAGGCCTCCGTCAAGGGGACCCCATTTCCCCTTATTGTTTCTTATATGTTCTGAGGGTCTTTCGGCTATGCTCAAGGAGGCAAAGAAAGAAAAGATGATCACAGATCTCAGAATAACTAAATCTTGCCCTTCTATTTCTCACTTGTTTTTTGCAGATGACAGCCTCATTTTCTTCAAAGCAGTAGAAGAAGAATGTTTAGCAATCAAACATATTCTTTCAACTTATGAAAGAGGTTCAGGGCAGATGATAAATTTTGACAAATCAGTTTTCATGACTTGGAGAAATACTAGCCCAGAATTGAATGACTTCATTAACAGGGAGCTCCACCTTACTAAAACTCACACTCTAGGCAGGTATCTTGGTCTACCCTCATAAACTGCAAGAAATAAAAAGTAGATTTTCAGAGGTATCATGGACAGGGTGTGGAAGACTCTTCAAAGATGGAAGCAAAACTTATTCTCCATGGGGGAAAAGAGATCCTTATTAAGGCGGTAGCTCAGGCAATTCCAACTTATACCATGAGTTGCTTTCAATTTCCCTCTACTTTTTGCAATGATTTACATTCGATCTTTGAAAATTTTTGGTGGGGATCAACAGAGACTAAGAAGAAAATCCATTAGCAAAACTGGAAGAAAATGTGCAAAAATAAAGAAGAAGGTGGGATGGGCTTTCGAGACTTGAATATTTTTAATCAAGCTCTGTTGGCGAAGAAAAGTTGGAGAATTCTTCGTCACCCGCGTAGTCTTATGTCTCAAATCCTAAAGGGCCGCTACTTCAAATCAGGCAACTTTCTTAATGCAAGATTGGGGAATAACCCTTCTTTTATTTGGAGGATCATATTGTGGGGCAGAAATCTTTTTAAGAAGGGTTACCGTTGGAGGATTGGGAATGGTTATTCTGTTATTATTGATGTTGATTCTTGGAACCTTGATGTGGAGGGTACACAATTACAACGAATTCCAGACAATCTCAGAGGCTGCTATGTTACTACAATTATGAATCAGAAAGGTCACTGGGATGAGCAGCTTGTTAAGCTTTCCTTTGATGATATGATTTCAGAGAAAATCCTGAGTACTCCTGCTGGAAACAGATCCATCCCTGATTCCATTATCTAGAATCTTACAAACAATGGTACCTTCTCAGTGAAAAGTGCTTATAGGCTGGGACTAAACTTGGCTCAAAACAACTACCCTTCCTCTTCGGATCCGCTCAATCTTGCCTCTTGGTGGAAGAATTTCTGGAACATTAAAGTTCCTCTAAAAAATAAAATTCTCTCCTGGAAGTTGTTCTCAAACATCATTCCCTACAAAATGAATTTGAGAACCAAATGAATTCCAATTGAGAAGGAATGTCCAATTTGTAACACTCAAATAGAGTCTGATTCTCATCCGATTTGGGGTTGTGCAACCGCTAAGAAGATTTGGAAAGGCTTATTTCCAGAGCTTGGTATTGAGATTCAAGATTGTTGGCACCCAACTGATAGCATCATGTGGTTCATCGAGAATTGCAATGGGAGAGAAGAATGAGTGTTAATCACTATTTGGCATATCTAGAATGGAAGGAACAATTGGGCTTTTAATTCTACAAAGCTATGCACAGGGGCTTCTATTAATAAGATTCTTGGTTGGGAAAAGGAATTTTGTTCATCCTCACGAAGCTCTAAAGTTTCCAAATCCTTAGGGAATCTGATTTGCCCAACCAGAAGTTGGATTCCCCTAACTGATCACCATTTAAAACTCAACGTTGATGTAGCTTATAACAAAAGAAGTAGAAGAGTGGGCCTAGGTTGGATTTTGAGAGATCATGACAGTCAAGTTATAACTTCTGGGTGTAAAGCTTTTTTGTTCTCAGATTCCCACAAGCTTCTCGAGACAATGACGATTAGAGAAGGAATTATACAAATGGGAGATCAGGAGGAAGAAGTAGTGGTGGAATCAGATTGTTTAGGGATCATTAACCTCTTAAACAACTCTGCATTTGATTTCACAGAATTAGGGCTTGTCATTTCAGACATCATGAAGCTGGCTGGAGATCGAAAGATTTCAAAATTTCAACATATAAACTGTAGGGGCAATCGTTTTGCTCACTCTTTAGCAAAATTCGCAATGGACTTTGGTTCTTCAGGAGAATGGTTGGGATCTCTTCCTCCTCGGCTGAGGAACGCCCTTTTGTAATTGGTTTTTCTTGTTTTTTTTGCTTGCGTTGTGTTAGTAAAAAAAAATATTTTAGTGTCCACGTCAGCATTCTATTAAATACTTCACAAATTTTTTACGGCATGGACCAAATTGACAGCAAAATGAAAACCCAGGGTTAAAAACGTAGGTTTTAAAAACTCGGAGTAAACAAACTCAAAACTTAGGGACCAAAAATATCTTTTTCCCTTTATAGTAAATTGGGTATATCGTCCTCTCATATAAATATTTGTTTTCTAGTATGTTACGTACATCGTCCTTCATTTTGTAAGTGCATTTGAGATAATATAACGTATATATAATATACGTAATATACATGCTACTTAATTTGCAAATGAAAAACAAAAGAGTGTCAATACACAATACTTAATATACAAAAAAAATTACTAAATATGGAAATAGACAAAACAATGTATATAACGTATATTACATAATGTACGAATAGTTAAAAAAAACATAACATAAAAGAAAGGGGGGTGTGTACATTAACCCCCATCATTTTCGTATATAGCGTATATTACAATATACATTTAGAAACACGACAAAGCTGGAAAAAAAAACACAATTATGTATATCTCGTATATTATAGAACATATATTTAAATCAATAGACATAACGTATATTACATATATTATAGAATATACATTTAGCAAATCCGAGAGAGAATGTATATTACAAAAAAAAAAAAATGAGACACGATATATATTACATTTATTACAAAATCCTAGAAATTCCGAACACATCAAGAAAAAACCCAAAAAAATTTCAGAATGTGTGAAAAATTCAGAAAAACTCAAGAGACGTGGAGGGAAAAAAATTAACAAAAAAAAACATACCTTCTATTAGATCTATGCTTTTTTTTAGATCTTCAAGATTCGGCGAAATCTAAGAGATCTATGGAGAAAAATATGGAGGAAAAAGTAGAACAATTTTTTCCCCAGATCTATGCTTTTCTTACTCTAGATCTTCAAGAAGCGCATAGATCTGGAATTTATAGGAAAAAATGAAGAAAAACGAAAAAATTAAACTTTTTTTTGCATAATCATCATTAGATCTATGCACAACTCTTCTATATTTATGCATGTTTGGAAGCTTCTATGGAGAACAAAATATAAGAAAATGATGGTGGAGAAGAAGCTTTCCAGGAAAAAAAAGAGAGAGAAAGAAGGGGGGAATGTGAGTTTATAAAGAATGAGAGAGAAAACTTGAAAGAAATGAGGAAGAAAGAGAGAGAGAGAGAGAGAGAGAGAGAGAGAGGAAAAAATGAAGGGGTGAGAAATGGTGAAAAACGGAAAAAAAAAATAAAAAAAATTGCATAATTGTCATCAGATCTATGCATAACTCTTCTATATTTGTGCATTTTTTGAAGCTTCTATGGAGCAAAAATGGAAGAAAATGATGGTGGAGAAAGGTTTTCCTAAAAGAAGAAAAAAATAAGAGGGGGAAATGTGAGTTTATAAAGAATGAGAGATAAAAATTGAAAGAAATGAGGAAAAGAGAGAGAGAGATGACCGTAGAAAAAAAAGAATGAAGCAAAAAAGGAAGGGGAGCTCACATGAAAAGAGTGAGGAGAGAGGAAATTTTGGGAAAACAAACTTGATTTGACTTAAAGGGCATTTAAGTAACTTTATTTAATTTGGTGGCTACCAGGTCAACTTTTAGGATATATGGCTATTAGTTATAAAAGAGGTAGAAAAAGTGTTATATAGGTAATTATCTCTTAATGATATATGTTAAATATTTAAAAAATATAATTTCACGTGGGCCTTTACTTCACCATTCCACATTCTTTCACCAGCTACTTCACCATATTTTTTTTTCTTATTGGCCATTTTTTTTAAAGTTCCTCAGAAAATGTTCGAAAACCTAAAAATATTTAGGTTAATGTCCATTTTTTACTAAATTTGGTTCTAAAAACTCGTTTTTAAACCTTCTTTTCGTGAAATCCGATTTTAAAAACCTGACTTTAAACATATCATATAACACACGAGCAAAGTCGGTTTTTAAAACCCAACTTTAACATGTGAATGCCACATGTATACAAAACGTGTTTCTAAAACCCGTTTTCTAATAAAAAAATTACTTTTACACGGGTTTCTAAAACCCGTTTTTTAAGTAAGAATGTTTTTTGAGATTTTTTTTCCTTTTCAAATTTTGATATGTTTTTTTTTTATATTTGATTAAAATTAAAATGAAGATAATTGAAATGGAAAAAAGATATATTAAAATTCAAAATTAAAAAGTACAATTATATTAATAATATTTTTGGAAACACATATCCTTGAATGTAGAGTAAGAAGTGAAAAATGATGACAACTAACGATGGCCCCTTGTCCCACATGGAGTTCGTCATCGATCACATAATAGACGGGGTCCACAAGCTCCATGACCCCGAGTAGGTGGCATATTTGCCTCGACAGTAGGTAGCGCATCTGTCGAGCGAAGAGGCTAGATGGATGTGAATGAAGAGTCAGGTGTGGGAATCCTACAAAATATCGGTGTAAAAGGTGTGGAGAGAAGGGACTAGCACCCGATGAAGGGGAAAACATAGACGGGCCAACGCCAGAATAAAGGGAAAACTAAGACGGTCCCGCAGCTGATAAGGTAGAATGAGGTGGAATATCAATCGATGTTGACTCCATGTCTAGAGGATCCACACACGAGCATCCCAATAGGCCAATTCCATACACAATATTTCTCTAGTTGGCAATGTAGCGTCCACGTAGACTAAATTTGTGTAGTCTGGGATCAGTATTGCACTCATTATGAATCGATTAGACCATGCCAAACTGTCGCATGACTCGATCTGGAAAACACCACTCCACTACAAAGAAACAAATGAAGGGATTCCGGGTCCGCCAAACTACTTGCCAAATAAGGCAATAAGCTGGCAAAAGTATCATCACGTTCTCCTAGTATGGCTCCTAAACAATCTAAAAAAAAGATAAGTTATATTTGAAATGCATTTAAATTTGAATTACATAATATATTCAAATGAAATACGAATTTAAATAGTCTAACCTAATCTAGCTAAAGTTGATCTAATATGCATTGGTACTGTACCAATACATGAAAAGAATACTATGTAGTGCGTTTTTCGTCCTTCCACCTATAATTAAAGGTATAGTAAATATAATTATAAGTGTGCTAATATAATTAAATAAATAACAAAGTAACAATGTTCTCACATAAACATACCAAAAGGTCACCTATTGTCTTCAGACAACCCTCAATACATAGAAATATATCTCAAACCCATATTTATAGTAATACTAATAAGTCATGAATCTCTGTAGCCTCACATCGAGATGTCTTGCATAACTCTTTATAGAGCCATGCAAGATATGCTCCACCTCAGCCTTGAAGGGATGATTTACTAAACTAGCGGAAATTTATTTAGTAAATTTATTAACATTTAATAACGAATCTATTAATATCGTGCAATTTGTGAAAGACATGTAGATTCATGCTTATATTTTCGAAAATTAAAATCAAATCGGAACTTACATTGAGTAATAAATGGAGAATTGGTTGGAGGTTTTTTTACAGCATCAATCCTCAGCAACATTGGATCTTCTATGCTATATCCGATCGATCAAACGAAACCCGATTGTGGGATCGAACTTTAGAAGAAATTGGGAAGAAGAAAAAATATTTTTCTTCCCAATATCAAGAGAGAAAATCAGCCAAGTGGGGAGAAGGAGGAAGAGAGAATTTTAAATTTCTTAGGAATTGAATTGTGTGATTTATGAATGACCCAAGCCTCTTATTTATAAGAAAATAGGAATCCTAATCACATTAGGATTAATCCATGGAGATAAATACAAAAAGAAAAAAGAATTATCTCTTTCCTTTATCTTGGTATTTCTAAAATGCCATAGATAAATAAGAGAATATTTTCTTTTCTTTATTTTATTTATCTTGGGTAAATAAATCTATATAATTATTATAGGATATAATTCAAATAATTATCTCCTACAAATTATCTATGATGGCCAAAATTAATAATAAATAATTAATAAATCAAATTTATTTAATTAATTATTTTGGGCCAATTGCAATTGGGTTCATTAATCCAATTGGGTTTGAAACTCTCTCTTAAATTAATAAGTCTAAATTAATTAATTTATTTATTAATTACCATTTAAATAAAATATTTTATTTAAACAATTAATAATATTAATATTTTCTCCCGACTAAAGATTATCAAATTGTATTTAATTATTAATTTCCATTTAAATAATTTTCATTATTTAAATAATTAATAATAAATATTTTAATTATTAATTTCCATTAAATAAACTCATTATTTAATTATTAATTTCCGTTCAAATAAAATTAATTATTTAAACAATTAATAATTGTCAATTAATTTCAAATTATTAATTACCATTTAAATATACTCAATATTTAAATAATTAATAATGTCTAATTAATAATATTTTATTATTAATTTCCTGTTTAAATAAACTCATTATTTAAACAATTAATAATGTTTATATTAATTACCGTTTAAATATACTCGATATTTAAACAATTAATATTGCCTATTTTAAGTAATTCACTTTACTTAAAATTTCCATTTCTTCTACTTGATTTTGTGACTACGATATTTGGTCTAGCATAGGGACCCGATGGACCTATAGATCATGGGTTTAATAATTAGTCAATTAAGTGATTAACACATAATCAGTTAATTACTTATCATCTAACTATGAATAATTCCACTATAGATTCATAGCTGAACTCCCCTCACTATAGATGAGTTATTATCCATTTAGTTTATCATTATTTATATCTGTGATATTATCCTTCACGTGGAACACTCATAATTACAGATGGATAAGATTTACCGTTTTGCCTCTGTAATTACCGCTTTATCCTTGTGTTCCCGCTGATTCTCCAATGAACATTATCTTTAGTCAAACTATAGATAATATACTTCTGTGATCAATAGAAGTCGTGGCGCCAGTTGTTCATGTCTCGAATCAATACATCAAAGGAGCTTCCTAAAGTTCCCAAAATGGTTAGGTATCGCACTGATACCGTTAATTCTTTAGGAAAGTTATGAATTTCATCTCGTGTAAATGAGTTCCCAGCTATTAATCTAGCCATGTTCCCAAAATAGGAGTGTATTGAGCGTTCTTACAGATCTCTCTCAACCACGTGAATCAAAGAACATAACTCCATAAATAGGAGTCCGTATTTCACTCAGGATTGAGATCTATCACGGTTGATAAACTTAGTTTGATATTCGATCATTTCTCATAAACGGTACTAATGAGAAATTTGATCGAACATCGTGGTCTTATCTTATACAATCAACATTGTATATGATACTTCCATTTCATGTCTCTCACATGAATGATCAGAATTAGACCATTTGTCTATAAACAAAATGCGAAGCTATCAACAGTGTTACTAGGATAAGGTTCCCAAATGTTATCCATTTACTGTAGACACTTTTAAGTTACTCATCTCGACTTTAATCCTCTCGTATGACTCACATACTAAGTCGTGATTTCATAAGAGTGACTTAGGATTTTACTATTTGAATGTTTAATATTTATATATTTCCATATATTCCTAATATCTTCAATTGAATCAATATAGATAATAAAGAACTTATGTTTATTTATTTAATTTATTCGAAATAAATTATTTTTATTAAATAATTACAAGTTCTAGGACACCATTCCTAACAAGCCTACCTACCCGTAATAAAAAATTTGCTAGTAGTTGTAGATACATCATGTGAACAAGGGTGCAAGATTTATCCGGCATAAGTACACCCTCGATCAATGAAAGATTATACGCTCGAGGGTATCTCTGAATCTCCATTTCATCTGCATCGGAAGGCAGATAAGTAAAGTCCCTAAACTCCGTAGTTAACCATGTCATGCGCAATCGTTGTCCCTTTATGTCCCCATCACTAGGTGTGACGCCTAACAACTCAGTGCACAAATTCTTCCATCCCAAACCCAGCTTGTCAGTCACTGGAAATCCATCAACTGGTAGACCCCAATGAATAGCCATGTCCTGAAGTGTGAATGTACACTCTCTAAAAGACATATGAAATGTATGGATCTCGGATCGTCATCGCTCCACTAACGTGGTAATGAGATACTAATCATGAGTGATGAACCCAACACAGGCTATCCCATAAAATCTGACATGTCGTATATATGATCATCTAATGAGCGCGTAATCGCGGCGTCACGACATACACATTCTAAATCATCTCTATACTCGTCATCCCATAGCAGCTCAGAACGATGTGAACGCTGCATACAAAACTGAAAGATCTAATGGTCCAGGATTAAGATAAGTCATACTCTGTATACATTTTTTGAAACAACTAAGTCATTCATATTTAGAACATAAAAAGTAAGTCCATAATTTAACTCAAACTGAATGTAGGTACTAAGATCATAGAGAGTACATAATAGAAGCTACGACAACAACTAAAACTATGATGTAGTAGACTGAGAACGAGATGGACATGTACGACAATTGTTGTTAGGATCTAAGGTGATAACTCTATAAAATATAGTTTTTTGGTCCTAGTTTTATGCATTTAATAGGAATATTCGGTTGAACTTTGCCCACATTGTGCATACTTGGAACTCATTTTACATCATTCTTTAATTAAGCTTACTTTGAGAAAATATGAGTTTTTAGCACTTTAAAGAATAGTTGGAAGTGCTTTAGGCTTTCATTATTTTAATCCTACTATTTTGAGTGAAAGAAAAGTCCTAATAAGTTGCAAATTTCATGTAGGAGAAAGGAAGAAAAGTGCAGATTTTGTAGCAGTGCTGCAAGAGTGCTACAACACTTTGGAGCAAAATTTTAAAAGCAGCAGTGCACAGTCACGATTTTTGGCCTAAAAAGTCATATTTTTGGGTCCGTTTCAGCACAAAAACATGAGGAAAAATTAGGGCAAACATTGAGATCCATCTTGGAACAATTTTTGGGAAGATTTGATAAAGCCTAAACCTAATCTGGAAGGAAAACCATCTATAAAGGAGAAAAGAAAAGAAAGAAACCTCAGTTCTTGATTGTAGGCAAAAAAAAGGCTGAAAGCGAGAGGAAGATGTAGCAGCCATGGGAGAGGAGAAAAGTTTCGATTCTTGGAAACTTGGATTTGATTCTTTTCCCCTTTCTCTTTATGCTTTCTTTTATATTTTCTTCTTCTTCTTCTTAGTTTCCAAACTCCATTGTTGAACCTTCAAATGTGCTTAAAGTAGATTTATTATTTATGCTTTTATTTGTTATTTTAGATTTCGTTATGAACTAATTGCATTAGGTTGAAATTGATGGATGAACCCTAAGGGGAATTAAACATCTAGGCGTTATTGAATTCTATTTTTCTTGCTCAATTCAAGTGTCCCTGCTAATTTCTAAATTCTTACTTTTGCTTGATCACCATAAGTTAGATAATCAATTTGATTTTAATTATGAAAAGGTTAAGATTAAATGGAAAAGACTTGATTGATAGGGGTTAACGATTCTTGAAATTGTTTTTAGTAAATTCATATACATATGTATTTATACCTTAAAGTCTAAGAACCAGAACGTGAAAACATACTTTTTAATTCAATTTTACCTAGACATAGAATTTAAATTGGATTAGATTGTTAGAATCGTGCTATGCTTGGCAAAGTCACATGAATAATTGAGTTTTCTTGTATGAAAAGTCTCTTCATTATTGCAGATTGTTGCAACACTGCTGCATCATTGTGAGGTTTAATGCTCTTTAGGGGGATTCTTGATTTCCAACCGTTTTTCTCTACATAGTTTCATCTCTCGATTATTTTTACACAATTTAGGAGTAATTACGGCAACTTCAAATCATCCTAATTAGGTTATTGAATTTCTCATAATTAGTTTAGATTTCATTCATTTAGTTTTCACATCACTTATTCACTCTTTGCATCTTTTTATTATTTTAGTTATATCGTCCATATCACCCTAAATTATCATTGTCTTTATTTTTATTTAAGCTAATTATTAAACACCACTTTAAGTCATTAATCCTTATGGGAACGATATCTTTCTTAACACTTTATTACTTATTTGACTACGTGCACTTGCGTATCACGATTTTACACAACATAAGGCAACCCAAGAGGGGGTGAATAGGGTTTTAAATAATTTTATAAAACTTTTTCAATCAATTCAAAAATTAAGGTTTCTAATTAATAAATTAATTAGACTTTTTAAACTCAACCAAATTATAAGAAATTTATACTAATATTCTCTTTAGCAAAGTAAGCCAAAATGATAAAATGATAGGAAATATTTTATCACAATTAACTTCTAACCAGTTAATTATACTTCGATATATTATAGCGATGAATAAGTGAAGCAATAAATAAAGGAGTAAGGGTTAGAGAATGTGACACCAAATTTTATAGTGGTTCGGCCAAAAACACAGCTTAGTCCACTCCCCGAGCTCCTACCGGGAATTTGTATTCAACACTTTTTACGGGAGCAAGTGCAATCCAATCATTTTTGTGGGAGAAAGATCAGACCTAACAACGACCTTTTCCATGCAGCAAGGACTATCGTACAACGATCTTTTCCACGGAGTAAGGACAACTATTACAACAACTATTTTTAACTAAGGTTCAAGGGTAAACCTTTACAATGAAAATCCTTTCAAAGGATAAATATTACCAAATATAAATCTCACAAATAGATTGAATCACTTTCAATAAAATAGCCCTTAACAATGACTAGAAAAACACAAGTGTTTGCTCACATAGAACTCATAAAAATTGTGGGAAAATGAAGAATTCAAGAGCTCAATAACTCTGGAATTTAGCCTCATTTTCTTTCTATTTAATCTACCATTTTTTGTGCATATTAATAGGTAATAAAAAAATATTACCGTTTTAATTTACATCATTAACATCTGCATGCATGGCTTCATCTTTCACATGTTTGTCTTTGAAGCTTTGTGCATGGAGGAGAGAAGGTTGGAGGAATAAAGACTCTTCTTTGCATGGAGGAGAGAGGTTGGTATTTTTTAATTAAATAAATAATTCTGAAAATAAATTAAATGAAAAAAGACTAGGACACCCTCATACTTCCATGTGAGTCCAAAATAAAGTAGGGGCAAGTTCGTAACTCCCCATGTAGCAATTATTGCTTTAGGAGACAAGCAGGTCATGTGCGTATGGAGAATGGCTGATTAAAAGGTGTTGGGACCCACGAGTCAGAAAAAACAAATTTAACTTTATGAAGCTTGGGACAAAGCTCACTCTCGCGACTACAGAAATAGTTGTACTCGTTTTAATATCCTTTGGACAAAGCCCACTCTCGCAATTAAAACACAATTCTATAAGTTAAAGTAAGGCAAAGAAGGTATTTGGATAATTAGAAATCGTTTCACCACGATTTCCATTCCACGAACTCGTCATTCCCAAGTAACAAACAAGATCGCACACATTACCACTAACGGCAAATTACATCCTTGGATCACATAAACAACCTCAAATCTCACTATTATTCATTAGTCCAAAACCATTCAAAGCCGCCTTCCACTCTCAAGGTTAATCCAAAAGTCTCTAAAACCTTACGACACTTCCGAGTATACTTTTAACACTTACTTCTACTCAACAACATTAACTAAAACTCCAAAAACACTCGGTAAGGCACAAATAACACAACTCTCACTTCCAAGATCCAAACTCACCAACCAAGTACTTTAAGTTTCTTCTTAACAACATAACGTCTTAACCTCGATCAAACAAGAGATTCATGCAACCCGAAGCATAAAATCACAACCACCATTTTAAACTCACCTCGGCAAAGTAGACACCTTTCCAAGAGCCGGAGAATCGAACATGCTAACAGTGACCAACACCTACAATTAAATTGCAACTAACATATATTAATTTAGCCCAACAAACAACGATCATCTCATAAGCAATTAAATGACGAAAACAGCCCGGCTAGAACACCTCTTTGGGCAAAAAACAGTGTCTGCTATAAGGGGCTGTTTTGGGGCATTTTTGGGAGGTGTTTCGGCTTGAGGATGATGATTCGGGAGGTGTTTGGTTGGGTTTTCGGCTTGGTAATTATTGGGTAATATTTTACTAGGGTTTGAGTTGTGTTTTCTCTCAAATAAGTCAAGAAAATGCTCAAACAAAGTCTCCATTACTTCTTTCCTTTCCAGCCATCAGTGGTGTTCTCGGGAAACTTTGGGTTCAAGAAAAATTGAAAGGAAAAGTGGTGGGAATGGTATGGGTAGGCTCCATTTACCTTGAAATTTCAAGTTCCATTCATTGAACCTTGAAATTTCAAACGAATCTAAGAACAAAACACAAAATCCAATTCAAATCTAGAAATCAAACCCATAAATAAATTTACCTCTTGGAGCTTCTAAGTCCAAGATTTTACTTTCAAACCTTGGGGGAAAGTTTCCCCACGTTAATACCGAATCAACGCAACAAGAATCGCTCAAAACGGTTGAGAAATGAGAGAGAAAACCCACTTTTTTCCTTGGTTTCATGGTTTACCCGAAAATGAAGAAGATGGGTATTTTTTTTTTTCAAAATGAAGAAGATGAGGATGAGTGGTCTGGTGTACTTTTGAAGAGGTAGAAATTTCTTGCAAAAAAGTCCTTCCTTTTTTTCTAACTTTTAAAAGTACCCCATGCATTTAGTAAACTCTATTCACCTCTAGATATTAACTATGTACAATTAAACTAGCTGACGGTGATTAATGATTATTAATTGACCCGTTAATAATCATTAATGCTCCGAATCTTAAATTATATTTCTAACGGAAATAAAAGTCTACAAATAAGTAAAGCTTCTAAGTTCTAAATTATTAACTCTAAAATTTAAATTAACCACTTTAATTTAAAAAAAATTACCTACAAATTAACGGTACGTTACAATAACAAATGATCTCATCTTTCTTACACTTTTCACCATTTGAATCTTCTTGAATGGTGAAATTCTTTTTGAAATACTTCTTTTTCTTTAAGTAACTTTTAAATCTTCTAGAATGATATATCATGACATCATCATTAAGATTATCTTCACTATCGGAATCATCATTCAATGATGTGGATTTAATAGCAATACTTCTTTACTTCTTCTTTTTATCACCTTCCACATTCTTCTTGATTTCGATCTAATGAATTATAAGAGATCCAATAAGTTCATCCATTGAAAGAATCTTCAAGTATTTAGCTTCTTGGACGGAGGTGACTTTAGGTTCTCATTGCTTTGGTAAAGCCCGAAGAATTTTCTTCACCTTCTCAATATTTGAATAAATTTTTCTAAGACTTTCTAAAGAATTAACAATGTTAGTAAATCTAATGAACATATCCGAAATAGATTCATTATCATCAATTCTAAACATTTCATAATTATGTACTAACATATCAATTTTAGTTTGTTTAACTTGATCGGTTCCCTCACTTCAAGTTTATGCCAAATTTCCTTAACGGTTTTGCAAATAGAGACTCTATTATATTCAATTTCATTCAAGGCACAAAATAAGCAACTTATAGCTTTAGCATTTAAAGCATAAGCTTTCTTATCTTCATTAGACCAATCGGATCTAGGCTTAGGGGAACTAACATTTTCATATGATCATTAAAACCTTGTTCCATAATATCACATAAATCAACATCAATAGAAATCAAGAAAAATTGCTTTCTATTTTTCCAATAACTATAATTAGAATCATTAAAATAAGGAGGCTTAATAACTGATTGACTATCACCAAAAAGATTAAAATTATGTGTTGCCATAGCCAAGCAATTAAACTTATCAAAACAAATTTTAAAATAATTTTGAGCACCTTGTTCTGATACCAATTGTTAGGATCTAAGGCAACTTTAGAGGGGGGTGAATAGGGGTTTTAAATAATTTTATAAAACTTTTTCAACCAATTCAAAAATTAAGTTTTCTAATTAATAAATTAATTAGACTTTTTAAACTCAACCAATTTATAAGAAATTTATACTAAAATTCTCTTTAGCAAAGTACGCCAAAATGATATAATGATAGGAAATATTTTATGACAATTAACTTCTAACCATTTAATTATACTTCAATAAACTATAGCAATGAAAAAGTGAAGCAATAAATAAAGGAGTAAGGTTTAGAGAATGTGACACCAAATTTTATAGTGGTTCAGCCAAAAACATGGCCTAGTCCACTCCCCGAGCGCCTATCGGGAATTTGTGTTCAACACTTTTTGCGGGAGCAAGTGCAATCCAATCTTTTTTGCGAGAGCAAGATCAAACCCAACAACGACCTTTTCCACGGAGCAAGGACAGCCGTTACAACCATTCTTTTTAACTAAGGTTCAAGAGTAAACCTTTACAATGCAAATCCTCTCAAAGGATAAATATTACAAATATAAATCTCACAAATAGAGAGAATCACTCTCAATAAAATAGCCTTTAACAATGACTAGAAAAAAATAAGTGTTTGCTCACATATAACTCATAAAAATGGTGGGAAAATGAAGAGCTCAATAGCTCAATAAATCTGAAATTTGGCCTCTTTTTCTTGCTATTTAATCTGCTATTTTCGTGCATATTAATAGGTAATAAAAATATTACCGTTTTAATTTCCATCATTACCATCTGCATGCATGGCTTCATCTTCCACAAGTTTGTCTTTTAAGCTTTGTGCATGGAGGAGGGAAGGTTGGAGGAATAAAAACTCTTCTTTGGATGGAGGAGAGAGGTTGGTATTTTCGAATTAAATAAATAATTCTGAAAATAAATTAAATGCCAAAAGACTAGGACACCCTCATACTTCCATGTGAGTCCAAAATAAAGTAGGGGCAAGTTCGTAACTCCCCATGTGGCAATTGTTGCTTTAGAAGACAAGCAGGCCACGTGTCGTATGGAGAATGGCTGATCAAAAGGTGTTGGGACTCATGCGTCAGAAAAAGAAAATTTAACTTTATGAAGCTTGGGACAAAGCCCACTTTCGCGACTACAGAAATAGTTGTACTCACTTTAATAGCTTTTGGATCAAAAGGATGCATGGCTTAGATGACGCAATGTTGTGGCTTTTTTATGGACGTTAGATTAGATAAAACGAACAGCTAAGATGGAGGCTGACGTCAGCCAAGAGTGCAAAAGTCATATTTCAAATTTTCTTTTTTTCTTAATTAATTTATGCTTCAAAATTCAATGACCGTTGGATGAGAAGACTTTCGCGATCAAACGACTATAATAAAATCTGATTTCTTTTCTTTTCTTTAATTCATAAATCTGAATTAATATTGACCTTCCGTTTCAAAACTAATATGATCAGACGGATGAGATAAGGAGCTCATAATAATAACTATGAACTCGTTGCATACGATATGAACGAATTAATTAAAATTAATTCTAATATTCTAAAATTCATATCTCGCTCATTTGAAGTCCAATTGAATCGATTCCAATTGTGTTGGACTCGTTATAATTTTCTTTACAACATGGACTATCAAAACACAAAAAATTGATTAATAAAAAAAACACGTTTGATATAATCAAAATAAGAAATAAGATTAATTGACTTTCAATGTCAACAATTGTGACCATCTTTTTGACATATACGGCATATTTGTTTCACCACTGGCTCTCATAAGTCCATCTCATTGTGAATCTAAGTACTACGAGGTCTGCAATAGTTACTTCCCACATAAGAGAATCATGGACAATCACGAAACCTCGAACTGGCCACTAACCTCTGTGAGGAATAGGCTCAAATTGTGGTGCGTAACATGCCTTGTAAGTTTCTAATCTATAATATGGATCGATTAGTTTCTTGTAATCAACTCGATTTTCGACGCACCCGACAATGACATGGGAACATGGAATCTGGTACGTCCGCCACTTATTACATGTACATGTTCGATCATCCAACCCAACCACATGTTTGTTTTCACTTGCAGAACTATTCGGGTGTAAACCAGTCCTAACATCAAAAGTCCTTCATATCCAACAAAAGGTGGTTGCGTTGTGTTTGGTGGCACATTCCTCCCATTCTTCTATTTTACGTAATGCGTACCTAAAAGGAACACAATACAATAAATACATACATCTACTGAGATAAAATTAGTAATGCTAGTGTAGAACATTGATATTTACCTTGTAAATTTCTCTCATCGGTCTATCGCATCTTATGCCTCAAATCCGAGTAGTAAAATATGTAACAATTCGACAAAATGTCATCTCAACCAATGCGGTGATCAATAATGAACGAATACTTTTTAATACTCCATTGATGTGTTCTTGTTTGATTTTACTTTTTTAAGTTAATTAATTTAATGATTTTGTTTCATTAATTAATGAATGTTAAAAAGTTCTATTTTGAAAAAAATCAATTTTTTTACCACTTTTAAAATTTATTATTAAAAATGTGTCATGTTTTAAAATACCTAAATATTTAATGGCAACAATCATCTATTTTTTACGGTCAATTAATATTAAATATTTTATATAATAATACATGATTTTAAGAAATCAATTCCTATATAATTCATCAATTTTATTTTATTTAATGAAATAATACTTAAAAAAATTCAAACTTATGAATAAAATATAGTTGATTATCTTAATTTAATTTAATTTAATATCATTAATTAATTTGTCAATTTTTTAATTAAATTTTAGATAATAATTAAATAAAAAAAATCAAATCATATTATACAAATCCTATTCCTTTCTACCAAACACAACAATCATATTCTCATTAATCTAAATTCATTCCAACATACACCAAGCACAAACATCATATTCACAGACATTTAAATCTCATTCCAGCACACTCCAGACACATATAGGGATGGTAAAATTCCCTGCAGGGCCCCAGCCCTATAGGGGTGGGGAATCCCCATTTTTTTAGGGTTAGGGTTAGGATTAGGGGGAAAAATTTCCCCTGATTTGTTTTAGGGGACGAGGATGAGAATACATTACTCACCTCACCCCTGACCCCGAACCCGATATTTTAATAATATCTTATGTATTTTGTTTACTTTTTTCTTTATTTATTGAAATAAAATATATAATATGGTTATATTAACTAATAAATTATAAAATGTTTAATATTATGTTTTCTTTTTGTCTTAAAAAAATATATATTAAATATATATTCCATTTTTATATTCCTTTTTAAATAAGAATTAAAATATAAAATGCGGAATTTTCCCCGCAAGAAACCCGATCCCCGAACAGGGAATCCCCGAACCCTCCCAGATTTTTTTATTAGGTGATAGGGTAAGGTATGTGGATTAAAAATCCCCGCAGGTAGGGGATGAGAAATGCATTCCCGACCCCGTTGCCATTCCTAGACACAGACATCACATTCCGACCCATTATATTCACATACTACTTATTCTCAGACATCTAATTATCAGGCATTTGATTTTGATGCGGGCATTCCAAACCCCTATAAGTTTCTTAGATCATATTTTGAAACTGCCCCAAATATATAAATTAAATAAAAACTTGAAAAGTTAGAAGATGAGAATCCATGATGTTTGTTGTAGTTAGGATTTTATGTATAAGCATTGTTTCAAAACAAAATTATAAAAAAACCAATATAGTACCAAACATCTATTTTCACTTCCTAAAATAAGGTGTAAATTTTGAGTCCATACAAAATTTACTTTGTAAATGGTTTATATTTATTTAAAATATTAAAATATTTTTTTTATTGATAGAATAAACGTGTATAAATTGCGTTATTTCATATCAGATTTATAACTTTTCACAAGTAAAATATTTGACAAATATATTCAAATCCTTTATAAAATATTATTTTAATGTAAGATAAGATACTACAAAAACATATCACTTGCATATAGATTTTTTTTATTTTAAATTAAATTTGTGGTTAAAAATAAATTGAAAGTGATAATTTATTATGGGATAATGACTATATAGATATTAAAGTGAATTAATTGGGGTAAAAATGGAAATCATTTTTTTTTATCCAAGCTACTTTTTAATATAGTATAGATGTTCTTGGGATGCCATATTTACTAATTGTGTTATATAGGTTAGAGGGACAAAACTTGTCTTCTCCTTTAGAAGTAGAACCGGCTATATTTCTAGTCAGGGGCGGAATTGGAAATATTTTTTTAGGCGTGTAAAAAACATATAAAGCTATTTTTAAATAATTGTTGGGTGCAGAATAGACGTAATATAATAATAAAAAAAAACTTAATTAAGGTAAAAAAATAATTCAATTTAAAAAACTTTCCTGCCAACACTAGCATAACTCAAATCTGATCTCTTCCTGTGACGACCCGTCACTTTTAAATAAATTAAATTCAGAGAAAACAGCGGAAGTCTTTTAATTTACGAAAAATTGGCGTGGTTTTGTTTGAAAATTGGCATGCCGAAAACCTGTTTACAACCTAATTTTCAATTCTAATCAAATCTCATGGACTTTAAGTCCAAATCAGGAGTTCAAACATATAATATCATAAAACATCAATATTAGGCTCTTAGGAGCCAAATACAAAATACAATACCTTAAAGTTCATCAAAATAAGACATAAACTTTACAAAAACCATTAGTCCATCTCGAGGTCAGCATCCCTCGATCACGCAGCACCACCTCCTCCTCCTCGACCTCTAGCCAAGGCATTACCTGAAATTGGTTGTAATATCATGAGCTAACAAACTAAGCCCAGTGAGAATAAATAGCAAAAAAAAGTAAAGATAGACCTCAAACTCGCATTTCGATTTGTGTCCTATTAAACTGACACAAAACACTCCTAAAGTTCTCCAAACTCTAGGTAATTCTATTCCAGGAAATCCAAAGTATGACATTACTACACTTGTAGTCCATTCTCAAACATTAACTTGTTATGATAATAAAGTAAAGCAAATAAACTTTGTTAAACATATAACATCTCGATTCTCTTTCTCATCTATCATAAGCATAAAAGTAATGAGTACATCCCGTAGGATACGCATTCGCCATTTATGCATGAAATGAAGGTAATGTGGATTTTTACATACTATCCACCCTTATCCTTATGTATGAAGTAGTGTGGGGGTCTCATGTCATCCACAAAACTTATGCATGAAGTATTGTGGGGGTCTCATGTCATCCACCAATACTTATGCATGGAAAAAGTGTGGGGGTCTCATGTCATCCACCTTTCTTTCTCATTTTTCTCTTTTCAATAATATGAGATGTTATGCATATGGTTGCATATGCTTGCAAAAGTAAATAAAGTAAATGTAAATGATAAAGCAACCGAAGTATGCATAAAGTAAATGAGCAAAAGTAAAGACATAAGTAAAGGACATAAATAAAATAGATAGAATCCCGGATGAACGATATATCGATCGAACTCCGCTAACAATAATAAAAGTAAAGGTCAAAGCATAACGATTAACCTAAACTTTCAAGGATTCTAATCTTCCAAGACTAATCTATCTTAGAATCTTCTAAGATTCGAGGTTCTCAACGAGAAATCCTAAGTTTCTCGCCTAAAGGATTAACTTCAAATCCTAAGGCACTATCTCACATCCTCTAACCTTAGGTTGGATTCTAATCCTAGTTTCCGATTCTACAAATCATCGTACTTATTTGCTTTCTATAGTTACTTTAAATTCTAATCATTCTCACCTTAATTAAAAGATGACCTTGCTCCTAAGTCCGGTAGAGCAATCAAACAAACGGTTCAAAAACACCTACAAAAGGATTAATATCCCGAAAATTAATAAAATACCAACCAACGATTAAACAAAGACCAAACATACAAAACGACGAAAAACTCAACAAACCCCCCATAAGAGGCTCTCGGCCCCCTCATCAAAATGAGGTCTCGGGTTTGGTTTTTCGGCTTTTTGGCAATTTAAATACGTTTTGAGTTGGTTTTAAGCAAATTCGATAATCCCGATTTCAATGGGTATCGATGAATAGGGTTTTTGAACATTACTCCCTTTTCCGAATTGAATTTAAATAAACATTCATTCATTAATTTCTAACCCAAAATCAAACCCAAAAGGGTAAATTTCAAACGGAAAGGGTTTCGACTGAAACTCGGTTTTAGGGTTATGAAATAGTTTCCAAAAACACGTAAAACTACTCCCGAATTGACAAACACCGAGTTCCACGGCAAGAAATCGAAAGAAAACAAGTAAAACTCCATTAAAACACTATTTGGAGCTTAGGGTTTCAAGAGATTCTTACCGAGAACTCCTCGGATCTCGAGAGAAACGAACGAAGGCTAGGTGGAAAAGGATCGTAGGATCGATACCTTTCCAATGGAACGAGAATCAAGTCGATCCGGCAAGAAACGAACAAAAACCAAAAATTCTCTTTTTGGTCTTGAAGCTCACGGCAATGAGGAGGAGTTTTTGGATGAGTTTGGTCAATTTTTGAAGTCAAGGATGAGTTTTAAAGACAAATGAATAGTGTTTTTTTAGATATTTTGCAAATTGGGTAATTACAACTTTGCCCTTTTATGACTTTTGGCTTAAAACGAATCCCGAACATCTCAAACTATCCCAATGGTGATTAATAATTATTAATTGGCCCGTTAATAATTATTAATACCATTAAAACGTATTTAAATAAATAAAGCCATTAAAATGAAATAAATTACTAAATTCTAATTTAATAATAAATAAATGAATTTTAATTACTCAAATTAAAATAAAATAAATAAAAGTTTTTTTTTTTTATCACAAAATAACGGGACGTTACACTTCCCATAAGACTCGAAGATTTGAGTCTCTTCTCCCCAATTTGATGTAATATCTATATAAGGAAAAAAAAAATTAGAAAATTTTCCTCAAACCAGAAAAGACCATGATTGATTAATTCATAAAGAAAGTGCCAACTTAAAGGAAGAAAAGAATGGCTAATCGATGCAGCTCCCAACTCTTCATCAGCAGTATCTCTCTCTTTCTCTTATTTACTTACATGAATGGTTTCTTGTTAATTAATTGTTCTTTTTTTTGACGCAGGATTATCATCATATACAACAATTGAACGCCTTAAATCTCTGTTTTCTCCCTTCGGTCCAATCTCTCAAGGTAATTTTTTTTTTTAAAAAAAAAAAACCTTCCCATTGGAAATTCAATCTTTTATGGCTTCACAGTTAGGCTTATCAGAGATTCCAAGACTCAGAGGCCCAAAGGGTTTGGTTTTGTCACATTTCAGTCGACTGTTGAAGCAGAGAAGGCTCTTAAAGCTATGAATGGCAGGGTATGTTTATGCATATAAACTGTTTGATGAAAGTTCTGAACTGATATTTTTTATAACTAAGTTCATATTTATCATGTCGAGAATGTTTTTCTGTTATATTATAATTGAAATTTGCATTAAATTTTTGTGAGAAACGAATTGTATTCAGTGCCCGTTTAGAATAAATTTTTAAAACTTTTAAAAGTGTTTTTAATAAAGAAAATGTTTTTGATTACCATCTAAGAACCACATATACATATACGGGATATGGATACGGCGACAAACCATTTAAAAAAAAATAGGATACTGATTCGGTAAGGAAACATTGATTACAATAGACAATCTTTAGATTGATTAGATTATTTTTAGACATTAAGATGATTTTCACATTAAATTTGTTCGTTTTAGTTATGATACAATAAGAAAGAAATGATCAAAATAAATAAAGATTTTGATGTTTTTCAATCTTAACTCTTATTACTTTTCTCCGGGACGTATCTAAGAAGTATTAGAGTATCGTAGTATCTGATATGGAGACATCACCCAAGTTGAAGTATCCATGCTTCATAAATTACCATTAAAAAAACATTTTTAAAAAGTTATTCTAATCGTGCCCTTTACTCATTGGGAATTATTCATTTTATAAAAGGAAAGATTGTAAAATGCTATCTTTCAGAAAAGGGAGGATGGTGTTTTGTTTGTTAATCATATATGATAATCTAATTTATATTGTTCTGATGATTGATTTTATGCAGATAGTTGATGGATGCTTGATTTTCGTTGAATTTGCAAAGACAGAGAGACCTGGCGTTGATGCCACGTCTACGAACAACCATTGATAGAGATTTGTAAGATGAGTTTCTAAATATTGCACATTTTAGAGTTCGATCTATTTGTTGAGTCACATCAACAATAATTTTTTTTATTTTGGAACAAAAGTATGATTATTTATGATTGTATTGTAATGAAAAGCCTCACATTTTTTAATGGTTTTGTTCGGTTAATAAAGTTTCTCTTTCAAAAACTAACCTGATCTGTTGAATTTTCTTTCAATTTTATCATCAATGTCTAATCTCAATTTATCTCAAAAAAAAAATGTCTAATCTCAATAAGATCTTGAAACATTCTATAAGTTAAATCTGCTTATCAATGTGATACCTATAGATTATTATTGAATAATAGATAAGTGTATTCCATCAATTAGCAGATGAACTATAGTCCAATGAAGTTTACTTTTCATTCTCTATTGCTTGATTTCTTTTAGTCTAAGAACAAGGTTTTAATATCTTATGCAAAAAGTGAAAAGGTATCAAGAGAATCAGATATTACATGGAATTTCTCATAGAGGAAGTTCGTAATTAAACTCTCTAGTGATTTCTCTGATAGCAGATATAAATAAACTACAAGAAAGAAACAATGCAATGATCCCGGTTGACATGAACTCCCGGCTTGTAGAATCGTCTTAAAGATCGAAATCCACTCCTTGTTTGATTTTCATTCTCTTCTCTGTCGTCATATTGCTTCATTTCGTTTATTCTAAGAATGAGGTTGAAATATCCTTTAAATTTCTCTGATAACGGATACAAATTCACTCCTTGTTTGCTTGCTGCACACGAATATTTCTGCCATCAAGTAACTGAGAATGAACAAGAAAACCAATGTCATCAAACCTTTTAATTGCTCGATGGGAGAGAATAAAACTTGTCTCTACATCCATCATTAGAAAACTCCTACTTACTTTTTGTTCATTTATAGTATATAGTAAGTAGGAGTTGATACCGACTCTACTAGTGCGGAGATAAGTTTTTCTCAAAAGTACGAGATTTTTAATGAAAACGAAACTGAGTACCTGACCATCCATTTGTGTTAGAGCTGTGATGGCATCAGCTTCAGAAGACAACTTCACAAATCCATAGCCCTTTGATTTCCCATTCATGTGATCACAAATTACTTTCACTGATGAATTGATTTTGCAGGCAAGTCAATAATAGATATTTACTGTTGTATCAATGTCTTTTCTTTTTTCATCATCATTCTTTTTTATAGAATTGTTGTAAAACAATGAATTTATAGGCATGAGAAAAGGAGGGGAAGTTACCTTCAACCACATCACCATATTGCAAAAATGCATCTCTTAAAACAGTCTCATTGGTGTCATAAGAAAGTCCTGCAAATTCAGTACTTCAGTATAGTTTAAACTTTTGATTGTTTAAGTAAATCGTAAGTAGCCAACACGAATGTGCATAGCTAAAGTAGTTAGGCACTTGCTCCCTTCCACAAGCTCGAACGTTCGAGTCTTCCATCCCCAATTTGACGTAATATCTTAAAAAACCAATAATTTTACCGTCCCTTAACACTTGAAAATATTGTCCGTATTTTTTTAAATCACCACTGAAAGCCCACCTTTAAAAAAAAGTTATTAAAGTTGGTCTTGAAGAAAATCAAAATTTCAAGATTTTAAGAATTCCTTTTCCATTTTGCAAATTTGCCCTAGAGATCGAAAAAAAAAATGTTGAGAAGAAACCTCCGACGAACAATTTGAAGCAGGCTTTGGAAGCTGATATGGTTCCGACAGAATGAAAGTTTCGGAGAATACGAAGTTGGCGAACACCCATCCTTTAGTTTGAGAGAAATTGATTGAGAAAATGAAACAAATTTCGTTTCTTTGAGATGAATTTTACGAAAGAATCGTCGAGGTTAAAAGGAGATGGAAATGAACACGTGCAAGATAAGATTGTCTCAGAATTTTTTGTGGCAATATTTGTAAATAGGATGAATTTTATGGGTTTCTTTTATATAAACTTAGGCTGGGTTTCACAATAGTGAAAAAAAATGACAATTACTGAAATAATATATTTTTGCATACTAATTACTGAAATGTTATAACTTTTCAAAAATTAATAAAATAGTATAATTATAATTCAATAATTTATTGAACTTAATTAATTCATTGAAAATAATAATAAAAGATAAACAAATAGCTCGATAAATTATTGAACTTGAATTTTAAAAAGAAAAAAAAAACATACAAATTCATTAAATACCCAAGAAAAATAGTTCAATAACTTATTGAATTATAATTATGCTATTTGAGTAATTTTTAAAAAGTTCTGACATTTTAATAATTAGTATGCAGATTAATGTCATTTGAGACAAATTCTTAAAAAAAATGCCAATTTTGAAAAATTCTTATTTTTTTTTGATAATTTTGATAATACACCATTTAAAAAAAATTAAAACATTTTAAATCCTTAATATATAAAGGAGAGATGGTTAAGAAATATTTTTTTTACTATTTTATCCCAACATGATTTTTAAAAATTACAAAATATGTCATTATGTACTTTAAATTTATCATTCGTCGAACTTTCAATTTACAAAATATGTCATTACCATTTATTTATTTATTAAGTTGATTTGAATTCTTTTTTTAAAATTGTTGAACAAGTTATCAATAAGTTATTAAAATTAATATAATAAATTATTATAATTCATTATACATATTATATACAATACATATACATTGTTGATATTGATTTATATTATCATGTTTATTGAAAGTGAAAATATTAAAAACTCTATTATAGTTATTTACAAAAAAAATTATGAACGTTTTAATTTTTTTTTACGTTAATATTCAATGTGTTAAAAATACCTATATTATTATTGTTATTGTTTGTTTGTTCTTTTACTTTAATAAAAAAAATATTTCAATTAAATTAATGTAAAATAATTTTCAAAATTGTTTTTTTATTAGTTTAAAAAGGGATATATGCAAAATACACCCCTACATTTTGGGTTATTGTTAAATCATACCCTTGTATTTTTTTTTTGTTTTAAAATACCATGTACTTTAGTAAAATTGCAAATCATATCATTCAATCGATTAGTTTAACGAAATTGAGATACATTTATATTCTACGTATGTCATGTATTCTGATTTTATGAAAAATAAGAAGGAAAAAAATTGACAGATATGTAGGATTTTAGAATAAACTATTATATTAATAAGATGTAAAATCTATAAATCACACTCAAATGTTTAAAAATTTTGAAATTTTAATGGTTTTGGAACACGTGGTATGTGTATAATATAAATGTGTTTATTTCCCCGTTCAGGGATAGGGTTCCCCACGAGATTTTTTTTTTAAATTTATATTTTAATTCCCATTTAAAAAAATAATATAAAAAGTGAAATATATATTTAAAATATACATTTTTAAGACAAAAAGAAAATATAATACTAAACATTTTATAATTTATTAGTTGATTAAACCACATTTTATATATTTTTCTTCAATAAATAAAGATAAAAGTTAAAAAAATGGGGTTCGGGGTCGGGGGGAGGCGGGGAATGAACTCCCATTCTCGTACTCAAAAACAAATTGGGGAAAATTCCCCCCCCCCCGGAACCTGTATAAAACAGGGATTCCTCGCCCCAAAAGGGTAAGGGCCCCGACCCGTAGGGAATTTTGTCATCCCTATATTTGGTTGACTGGAAAGGAATAAAATAGAATTAGGGGAGGAAAGGAATTCACTACAAAAAGGTTTAGTACTACTGACGCGAAGCCATGTCGGTAATAAGCCTCTTAGAGTCGACAATGAACAACACCGACGGTAGGTCAACCTCGACCGTAATGTTGGCAATGCCAAGTTGGCTTTGCTAGTTTTTAGTATTGCCGACGTGGCATCGGTGATAAGAACTTTATCACCGATATCATCTTATGGCGTCAGTGATACTATCACCGACGCCACGGTGGCTTTTGGTAAGCCGAATACCGACCCCACAATGTTGGTATTGAGCTTACTAAAACGTCTTTTAAGTAAGCCCATTGCCGACATTATGGCGTCGACAACTGGGTTTATGGTTCAGCGTCGGCAATACACTTTAAAAAAAAAAAACTACTCTTATTTATACTCCCCCTACTAAACCGACATGTTTTAACAATTATAAATTATAACTCAATTCCACAACAGACATAACAAAAATCGAGTTATCTAAAATATAACAAACATAAACTAACAAACAACACTTTTGATAAGTGTTAAAAGTCTTTGAATGTGACAACCCGACTTATCTAAAAAGCTCGGTCGCAGTTACGCAAGCGGAAGCAAATAACTTAAACCCAAACTAATTGTTTTTGTATAATAACGAAAATTTCGGCATGTAGTATTCGTAAATTCCATGCCTCACATACAAAATAAAATAATCATGTTTTCTAGAAATCATCGGCTCGTCGACCGGTTCATAATATCACAAAACTATAATCAAAATAAGGTTCGGTGCACCGGTTTAAAAGTATTATGCATACATAATATACATAATTTGGCTTTGAAATTTGACTCAAATCAAAGAAAACATAACCCAAAATAAGACTCCTACAATCCCAAAACGTGCGGCTCGCGTGACCGGAGACTAATCCAAAAGCTCCATCTCGGCAATGTCAACGAGCACTATCTGCCACTCCACGCCCTCGTCCCCGAGCGTTACCCGAAAGGTGATATAGAGCACCTTTAAGCATGACACTCAGTGAAAACAAAAGAATATGAACAGTGATGCGGGATGACCGTGACAGAATGCGAAAGAAAATAATAACATGCTTAAAATGTGTATGAAGTACAAATGCTTTACGTTTGGATGATAACAACTAGTAATAACGTCTTTAAATACATAATTCCTTCCTCTTTGATACCACAAGCATTACCAATACAAACCCGACGTATCGCTACGACCATATTACAAAATCAATCAACCTTCGAGCCGTAGCTCATCTCAGTGTCAAACTATCTCAATTCACTAGCACCCGAGCCATTCTTTTCATAGCACACCGGAGCCCCAACACTTCTCTACCACAGTAACCACGTGTAACGTCCAACATCCATACACCGTTACACGGGTTACGACCCCATGGCCACATAACGATCACATGATATGCATGAGTGGAATGTATGACATGAAATGGATTAAATATGCTTCTTCACAAGAAGATTATATAACGGGATATCGAATCAACAAATGTAATTAGATCAACTTTTCCAAAATCGGCATATGACTCAATCTTTACTCATATAGTGTTCAAGTTTCACATATTCACATGGTTCGTGATCACAACTAGTTTTCGAGCATAATCAAAATGTATCAAGTATGCATAATCATAGCCCCCAAATCCAGTAAGTCTTATTTTGGGTTATGTTTTCTTTGATTTGAGTCAAATTTCAGAGCCAAATTATGTATATTATGTATGTATAATACATTTAAACCGGTGCATCGAACCTTATTTTGATTATAGTTTTGTGATATTCTGAACCGACCGATGAGCCGATGATTTCTGGAAAACAGGATTATTTTATTTTGTATGTGAGGCATGGAATTTACGAATACTACATGCCGAAATTTTCGTTATTATACTAAAACAATTGTTTTGGATTTAAGTTATTTGATTCCGCTTGCGTAACCGCGACCGGGCTTTTTAGATAAGTCGGGTCGTCACATTGAAATATTTAAAACCCGAATTGTCTAACAAAGTTAGAAAAAATAATGCACATATGCACTAAGCATTACCCCCACCCCCACGCCATTGAGATACCATCCAATTTCTTATGAATTCTTCAAATTGTCTCATTTGAAGAGCCAAGTATTCTCGAAGCTTTCTTATTTCCTCATCACGACGTTGTTCTTGAAGTGTCATCTCTTCTCGAAGTTTCTTTGTCTCCTCTTTTAGTTGATAAATTTTATGTTGCGTTTTAAACAGTTCAGTTGTGATGATCTAACTGACCCCGATAATCCTCCTGACGAGGGAGGCTTTAGGCCTCTACCCAAACCTCACATGCAACCCGATCTATGACCCAAAACCATATGCATAGCCTCTGTATCAGAGATAGGTGGTTGTCTTGACTCCACCGTATCTGATCCATCAGCTGCATCCTCGCTCTTGGGGTTCTCAAGCGGGGTAATATACGCTACCATCTTTTCCTACATACAAAAAAGAGAGTTATGTGGTTATAAGTATTAAAAAATAGTAATAAAATGATATTAAATCACTTCAAATTAAGAAATAAACTTACATGTTATTCTTTGGCCAAGTCGCTCACCCACTGATCCTTATTGTACGAATATTGTTGCTTAAACACATCCACCCAAGTTGTATCTGGATTTGTTTGAGTCTAATATACTCGTTTAAAAACAGCTACTAAATATGTGAACCTTAAAATGAAATTTACAAACAAATACATACCATCTCGTAATACTTTTTTACGTTCGATTTGGAACCTCCCTTATGCAAATATGGCAGCTGGGCTTGAGACCTAGAATTTTGTTCTAACAATTGCACAACACATTATTTTACAAATACGTACCGCAATACGATGTCTGATCGAGTCTAAAATTCTTGTGGAATTAAGTTGTATTGCCTATGACTCGGGGGTACTGTTAAGTCCTTATAAGGGGAGTTTTCACAGAGTTAAACTTGGATAAATCTAGGTTAAAAGACCAAGTAATTCAGTAAAATGGTATATCATTGTAGATATTTAGACTACTTTTGTGATTACTAGTTCTTTTAAAGCTTATGCTTATTTTAGCTCTTTTTATATAATTTTTTCTTATTAATTAAACTTTTACCTTCAGATTCCTAATGTTGACCATTTTGAGCTTAAGACTCTAGGTAGTGCTCTTGGCAGTTTTCTCTTATTTCAGGGCAGAGTCCGTAGGAAGCATGCTGAGATGATGTTGAAGCAAGCCAACTTATAGAAAGAGAAGATATTTATTTCTGTTGCTAGCTACTTTGATGGGACAAGTCGTTGTCACTTCGCGCTACAGTTCCCTAGTCTTGCATGCAACACGATAGAGTTCACCAACTACTATTTTGGCAGGAAAAATGATGAAAAGAAAAGAAAAAAAAGCTTGGTTGATACTTAAGCAAGTTTTAGGTCATTTTGAGAAAGAATAAGGAGCCAAAGAGAAGAACATCGATTTTTGAGGAGGAAGCAAGAAGTTATTGTAGCCACAATTAGAGTTCTTAGTTGTTTCTTTTCATTATTGGTTAATTTTAGTTAAAGTTTGTACTTTTATCTTCTCCATGAACTATTTTCAGCAAGTTAGTTTAACTCTCATAATGTTGCAAGCCATGTCAGGCTAAAACTCTTTGTGATGTTGTGCTAAGTGGGATACAAGATAGGTGAAGTATAATATTTTAAAACTCAAGTATTTACACGAGATTATGACGTTGAATTCTTCATGTTCATGTTCTTCTTTAAAGCTTTATGAAAGTAGAGTTAGAAGAGTTCATGCAAGTATTGAAAGATCCATTGCATGACAACTTAAAGTAAGAATTCACTTGTTCACTTTAACTTCAACCTTAGAAATAAACAGAGAGTTAACGAAAATAGATCGCAACAAGTTTTAGGAGTTCAATGGTAGCGGTTAGTTATCCAAGGTTTTAGAGATAGAATCAAGGGTTATTTAGGTGCTTTAGGGCTTGTTTAAGAAAGTTTGATCCTTACCTTTTTTTTACCCCTATCATGTTGTTATCTCATGAACTCAAGTTGTACTGAGAGTTTCGCTACAAGTACTTTATTGATAGTTAAAACCTATCTTAATCCCCAGCACAACATCACAATCTCATTCTCTCGATCTACACCCAGTGTTGGATCTATTTAATTCCTTCATTACAACATATCACATTGATAATTGTATTGTCCATCCATTAACCCTTAACATTCTGATCTTGCCTTAAACCTACCATCTTCGTGGGACACGACACTCACTTACTATAACTATTACTTGTTGACCATGTGCACTTGCATGTCTCCCTTCACCATCTAAATCTATCACCATTTTCACCAACCGGTACGAGCTGACGTATGAGTACGCCTACCTCAGTGATTAAATTTTCTGAATCCTCTCCAACTACCTGCTTAAGCTCTGGGGATATGATAACTTTCTTCTTACCCTCACTCGGCTTCCTTTTCCTCATTGGCAAGTTTTTTTGCAATGCCACATCTTGACACATTCCTTTGATCCGTCACTACAAAATAAAGTATTACATATTATTTACATATAAGAAAGACTAAACATATTTGTCAAGTAAGAATAATTCAAACTTGAGTAGATGTCGGCAATGATGAGTTTGCCGATACACCTGAAGTCGAAGATGGTATATGATCCCTCGATGAGGGCGTAAGTGAGACTGTCTTCGAGGATGGCTTTCGGATCTCTATCCCTGAACCACGTCGAGACGAAATCATCCTATTTCTCAATGCAATGGGATGTGTGTCCATTTTTTCTTTCCCCTTACCCTTAACTTTCCTGTTGAAAATAAATAAATGAACATAAGTTAGAAAAATAGATTAAGTAATGTACAAAGAAACTAATATGTAATGAAATAAAACTCAACAAACCTCGCTTGGTCACTATAATTTTCTGACTCATCACTATTACTTTCTGATTCATCACTATCAATTTCTTTCTCCATCACTATCGTTCTTAAACTTATCAATATCATCATTTGTGTCGTCTTCATTATTTATACCGGAGCTTGAATCATGAAGTATTTGCTCCATGTCCCAAACGTTTTTTTTAATTAATGTTTGTGCCACTCTCTAGTCACTCCCATTTTTAATATCATCGAGATATAAAACTTGTTGGGCTTGACTCGCTAGGATAAATAGTTCTTCCTTAAAACATTTACGGGTTATGTTAATTGATGTTATACCCGACTGTTGCTTCATTTTAGAAGGAGATGTATCATACCATTCACACCGAAAAACAATGACTCGATTTGATCTTACATAACTTAAGTCTATTACTTCAGTTATCAATCCATAGAAATTCGTGGAACCTACATCGTGTTCACCTATAACTGAAACTCCACAACTTGTTATCATACGACTTGAAGCTCTATCTAATGTGTGAAAACACATCCCATTCACACAACATCTAGAATATGATTTAATACGCAAATTCGATCCCAAAGATAGTGCATATAAATCATAACTTACTTCCTTAAGTCTCCATAGTTCAACAACCTATAGTTATAACGATTATTTATTTAAAATCATAACTTATATATAATTGTTTAAGAAACGTAGCTTACACGACGTTTGAACGAATTGACGAACTCTGATTCTTGTCGTTTATGTGTATTACTTAAGTTCTCAGCTTCAAGCAAATTGAGGTGATCCCTATGGAAGATTATATCAATACACAATATTTCTATATTAAATTGAAACAAACAACATTAGACATATGCATACCGCAAATATGGTTCAACTTCTTTGCAATTATGAAGTGTGTACTAGTGTGCTTTATCGATATCTGCTTGAGTCGAAGTCAATATATTGACACGATCGATAGGTCGAGGCGTTTCTTTAAACACTCATACATCACTATCTACACAATCCTCATGTTCTTCTGCAAAATTACGTTCTATTCTGTTAAATATAGTTTCAATTCCTTGAAGATACCTAGAGCATAACGTAATGAATTCATTCATAATGTAAGCCTCTGCAATGCAACCTTCTGCACGTGCTAGTTTCCAAACATATTTCTTCAACGTTCGAAGACTTCGTTCTATTAAATACATCTAACTATAACAAACCGGCTCTACTATTCTTGCTTCGTATGGCAAATGAAACGATGACTGAACCATTACATAGAAGAAAGCCGGAGACGGAAAAGTAATTTCGACTAATAAGGGAGACGGAAGAATATACTTTTCTTTTTCCAATTATTGTCCTCTATTCGTTTTCTTTTCTTTTCTTGTGTGCTTGGATTCTTACCAAACTTGAGAAAACATAACCGATTGAGATCTTGAAAAATCTCATTGATTTGTCCATCCTGAACTTTATCAAAACGCCAAGGATAACTCGAATGCAAATATCGTCGGTGACCCATGAAACATATTTTACTTTTAAGCCCCATAGAAAATGTATCTTCCAAACATATGGGACACGCTTTGTATCCTTTCATACTCCAACCAGACAAATCACCATATGCAGAAAAATCGTTGATAGTCCATAACAAAGCAGCTCTTAATTGAAAAAATTCAAACTTGCTGTCAAATGTCTTAATCCCATCACTTTACAGATCACTCAACTCTTCTATCAACGGTTGTAGAAAAACATTGATGTCCTTTTTGAGAGACTTAGGGCCAGGAAAGAGTAAAGACATGAAAAACAAATATTCTTTCATGCATTTCCATGGTGGTAAGTTATATGGAACTAAAATTACCGGCCACATACTATACGGGATACTCATATATCCAAATGGGTTAAACCCATCAGATGCTAAGGCAAAACACATATTTTTAGATTCTGAAACGAATACTGGATACTCTTTGTCAAAATGCTTCCACCCTTACGCATCTGACAGGTGTCTTAAAACAACTTTATTTTCTAAACGTTTATCCTTATGCCATCTCACATCAGACGCGGTATGTTTCGATGCAGATAGTCTCTGTAACCTTTGTTTCAACGAAAAATGTCTCAATACTTTCTGAGCAACTTTCCTCTTACCTGTACCTTCTCTCACCGAGTAACGAAACTCTCCACAAACCGAATAAACTTCACATTTAGCGTATTCTTTTCTAAAGAGAACTCAATCAAACTTGCAAACGTGTATGGATTCAGAACCCAATCCTAACCCACGTAACAACTTCTTCGAAGCATAGTAAGATCCCAGCAATAACGTCCCTTCAGGTAATGCTTTCTTTAACAACTCTAAAAGCATATTGAATGATTTATCACTTCAACTGTTCAAAACTTTAATGTGTATTAATTTCACCAAAAACTCGAGGGATGAAAATCTTACACATCCAGGGTATAGCTCTTTTTGTGCTTTACCTAAAAGATGTGAGAACTTGTCGTCACACTCCCTCACATTCACATTATCTTGACTCTCGATATTTTCGCCACCTCAATAGGTTCCAATATCAGGGTTTTCATTCCATAATCATTAAATGCACCACCTTGCAAATCATTGATCATGTCTATCATTCCGTCGCCATCATCGTCCTCACTCACTGATTCATCTACGTTACGATCTAAAGACACATTATTATCACCAATGCTACACTGCCCCAATTCTTCCACATGGAATGTCCACCTAGTGTATCCCCGTGATATCCCGTGAACGTGCAAATGTTCTCTGATTTCTCGAAGTGTTGCAAAAAATATGTTATAACATTTAATACAACGGCATCAGGTTTTCCCACACACATTCATAACTTTCCTCGCAACCTCTAAAAAAGACACAACTCCCTCTATATACTCTTTACAAAATTTATCACTTAATTCCATCCAACTTCTATCGGCATTAGACCTATTTCAAACAAAACATTTAACTCATTTTAAAAACCAATGTTACCCAAGATAAAATATTAAAATCAACATGCTTTGAAAGGCTAACTTTGCTGCAGGATACCCGTCTCTAAATAAAAAAAATTATAAACACAAGTGCAAGCTAAAACAAAGAATGATAATATATTCATTTTAGACGGCTAACTTTGCTGCAAGATAGCCGTCTCCAAATAACAAAGCACTAAAATATAAGAGTGATAAAAGGAAAATAGAAAATTAACCTTGAACCCGACATTTTAATAGCGTGCTTGATCGAGAGATGACACCAAATGTGCTACAAAATTTACAATTACTTGTATTAGAGATGTTACAAATTTAAAATACATTCTTTACAATGACTAAGTAATTCAATGACTTACATTCAAAATTACAAACTTTAAAATCACATATTGTTAAATTTCAACAATATAAATTTAAAAATTACAATTTAATTTGAAACAAATCAATGAATAATGACAATATCACAAAACCCATATAAAAACCAAATTGATGCTCATTAAAACTCACAAAACTAAAAAAATGCACAAATTTAATTAAGAAAGGCATAATACTCACAAAATGTCCAAATTAAAGCAACTACAAAATGCATCCTAAATTGAACAAAATCAACATCAATCTATCCCTTATTTATAAATTCCACAATATACAAACAACAATCCAACTACAAATTCACAAAAAAAAAAAAAAAAAAATTGAAGTAAAACCCTAAACACTTAATCACCCACATCTCCACTATTTTGGACAAATAAAGAATGGAAACATACCTAATAATGTCGAAAATCAAAACCCAAGTCTTCAAACGAAAGAATTTGGCTGAAAAGTGGTCAAAATCGAAGAAAATAGGGGCAATTTTTGCCTTTTTTTTGTGTGTGGGGAAGACGGCTGGGCAGCGCTGTTCTTGAGAGGAAAGGAAGAAATGAAACGGGGCGTTTTGGTTACGCCTCCTCATCCCCTTAATGAAACAGGGCGTTTTGGCGCCCCATTGCATTGCCGACGCCATGTCGGCAATGCGGTGACTGGCACTTAAGCAACACCGGCGTGGCATCAGTGTTGTTTACGTAGAAATTTTACAAGACTTGCATTGCCGATACCACGTTGATTAGGGGTGAACACCGACCTCGGTACCCCGCGAACCCGCCCTGCCCCACCCTATTTAAATGCTTAGTCAGGATCGGGTTCACATATATATATCCCTGTTTAATAAACGTGGCTGGGTGGGGGCATGGGGATTGGACCCCGTCGGGGCCCCGACCCCGATTAATGTTATTAATTTTTATTTTTATTTTAAATTCCCCCACCCCATATACGCACAGCACAACCCATGCACTCCACCTTTTTTTCGCTTTCTTTTTTCTTTTACTTTATTTCTTTTTTTTTTCACTAAGTCAGCAGCACAATATTCTATTCTACTGTCTCGCTGCCTCTTTTTTTTTTTTTTTAAAAACTTGCTCAAACGAGGTGGAGTCGGGGTACCCCTGAAGGGATGATTTACTAAACTAGCGGAATTTGATTTAGTAAACTAATTAACATTTAATTATGGATCTATTAATATCATGCAATTTGTGAAAAAACATGTAGATTCATGCTTTAAATTTCGAAAATTAAAATCAAAACTTACATTGAGTAATAAATGGAGAATCGGTTGGAGGTTTCTTTACAGCATCAAATCCTCAGCAACACTGGATCTTCTACGCTATATCCCGATCGATCAAACGAAACCCGATTGTGGGATCGAACTTTAGAAGAAATTGGGAAGAAGAAAAATATTTTCTTCCCAATTTTGAATAGGGAAAATCGGCACTCAAGGAGGGAGAGGAGGAAGAGAGAATTCCGAATTTCTAAGGAATATAATTGTATGATTTATGAATGACCCAACCCTCCTATTTATAGAAAAATAGGAATCCTAATCCCATTAGGATTAATCTATAGAGATAAATACAAAAAAAAAAAAGATTATCTCTTTCCTTTATCTTGCAATTTCGAAAATGTCATAGATAAATAGGAGATTATTTTCTTTTCTTTATTTTATTTATCTTGGGTAAATAAATCTATATAATTATTATAGGATATAATTCAAATAATTATCTCCTACAAATTATCTATGAAGGCCAAAATTAATAATAAATAATTAATAAATCAAATTTATTTAATTAATTATTTTGGGCCAATTTCAATTGGGTTCATTAATCCAATTGGGCTTGAAACTCTCTCTTAAATTAATAAGTCCAACTTAATTAATTTATTTATTAATTACCATTTAAATAAAATATTTTATTTAAACAATTAATAATATTAATATTTTCTCCCGACTAAATATTATCAAATTATATTTAATTATTAATTTCCATTTAAATAATTTTCATTATTTAAATAATTAATAATAAATATTTTAATTATTAATTTCCATTAAATAAACTCATTATTTAATTAATAATTTTATTGATAACATTTTATTATTAATTAATTAATTATTAATTATTAATTCCGTTCAAATAAAATTTATTATTTAAACAATTAATAATTGTTAATTAATTTCAAATTATTAATTACCATTTAAATATACTCAATATTTAAATAATTAATAATATCTAATTAATAATATTTCATTATTAATTTCATGTTTAAATAAACTCATTATTGAAACAATTAATAATGTTCATATTAATTACCGTTTAAATATACTCAATATTTAAACAATTAATATTGCCTATTTTAAGTAATTCACTTTACTTAAAATTTCCATTTCTTCTACTTGATTTCGCGACTACGATATTTGGGCTAGCATAGGGACCCGATGAACCTATATATCATGGGCTTAATAATTAGCCAATTAATTGATTAACTCATAATCAGTTAATTACTTATTATCTAACTATGAATAATTCCACTATAGATTCATAGCTGAACTCCCCTCACTATAGATGAGTTATTGTCCATTTAGTTTATCATTATTTATATCTGTGATATATCCTTCACTTGGAACCCTCATAATTACAGGCGGATAAATTTACCGTTTTGCCCCTGTAATTACCGTTTTATCCTTGTGTTCCCGCTGATTCTCAATGAACATTATCTTTAGTCGAACTAGAGATAATATACTTCTGTGATCAATAGAAGTCGTGGCGCCACTTGTTCATGTCTCGAATCAGGACATCAAGGAGTTTCCTAAAGTTCCTAAAATATTTAGGTATCGCACCGATACCGTTAATTTATAGGAAAGTTATGAATTCCATCTCGTGAAAATGAGTTCCCAGCTACTTATCTAGTCATGTTCCCAAAAAGAGTGTATTGAGCGTTCTTACGGATCGCTCTCAACCATGTGAATCAAAGAACATAACTCCATATATAGGAGTTCGCATTTCACTCCAGGATTGAGATCTATCACCGGTTGATAAACTTAGTTTGATATTCGATCATTTCTCGTAAACGGTACTAATGAGAAATTTGATCGAACATCGTGGTCCTGTCTTATACAATCAACATTGTATATGATACTTCCATTTCATGTCTCCCACATGAATGATCAGAATTAGATCATTTGTCTATAAACAAAATGCGAAGCTATCAACAGTGTTACCAGGATAAGGTTCCCAAACGTTATCCATTTACTGTAGACACGTTTAAGTTACTCATCTCGACTTTAATCCTCTCGTATGACTCACATACTAAGTCGTGATTTCATAAGAGTAACTTAGGGTTTACTATTTGAATGTTTGATATTAATATATTTCCATATATTCCTAATATCGTCAATTGAATCAATCTAGATAATATAAAGAACTTATGTTTATTTATTTAATTTATTCTAAATAAATTATTATTATTAAATAATTACAAGTTCTAGGACACCATTCCTAACAACCCCAACCCTGACAATTAAATGGGGTGGGGAGTCAGGGTGCTATTTTTTGGCTTAAACAGGTTCGGGGTATAAACGGGGTACCCCGACCCTGGCCCACCTAGCCCCTAACGTCGGTAATGTCGTTTTATTTTTTTAAGTTTGACAAAACACCGACGTGGCGTCAGGTGATGGTGGTCTTTGCCGACGCGAAGCATTAATGTCGGCAATGAGAACATCGGTAGAAGTGTTGTTTTTTGTAGTGATTAGAAAAATAAAATGAATCATAATCAATTATATTATTTGGTGCAATTTTTAGAATCAACAGTGGAATCATCAATGGAATCAACTACGTTGTTTGGGTTAGTAATAGAATGAGTCATGAAATTAAATAATTGAAAATATAATTTTACTTATATAAAAAAATAACAATTTTATTAATATTTTTATAATAATTATTATTAAATAACAATATTTTAATAATTATTATTATTAAATAACAATATTTTAATAATTATTATTATTAAATAATAATATTTTAATTACTATGGTTTATAAAATAATAATATTTTAAGTACTCTGATTATTTAATAATAATGTTCGGTAAAATACCATTTTGGTCCCTGAACTTTCACTCGAGTTTCGGTTTCATCCCTGAACTTTCAAAAATGACGTTTTTCGTCCCTAAACTTTCCAATTCATTTCGTTTTCGTCCTTCTATCTGTTTTTCCGTCTGGGACTTAACGGAGGTTGACGTGGCAGGCTGACATGACTTCTTTTATCAATATTTTAATATCAATTTTAATTTATTATATTTTGAATGCTTATGTGTCAATCTTTTTAATCTCTCTCTCTTCCATTCTCCCACCTCCCTTCTTTCTCTCTCCTCCATCATCCTCTTCTCTACCCCTTCTTCATCATCCATTTTTTTACCACCATGAATATTTTTCCAGTTTTCTCAAGATTTATCAGAGTCCTCTCTCAAAAGTATCATTGAAATACATAAAAAGAGTACCATTACAAATTGGCTAAGAGTTCTTAAAAAATCCTTTTAAAAATCCTCACATTTTCTCCCTTAAAATTTCTAGATCTGGGATGGGAATATGATATATAGATTAGTTTTTTATAATGTTGATTTTTTTATTTAAAATAATAGTAAAAATAGTAAAACTGGACACAATTTTTAATGTTTTTCCTTGCATGATTTTGATCACCAATGAGGATGGTGCTGCTTTTATACAATTTATTTAGAAATTTCTTGATGGCACTGAATTTGTGATGATGGTTTGTGATGGTGATGACGGCGCTGATGAACGTGACGATGAGGCAGACAATAAGGAAGAAGATGGAATTAGGGGAAAGAAGAAGGATGATGTGGCCTTTTCTGATACCCATATCGGAAAAAGAATAAGTAAGAAAATGAACTGATTTGAGGATGAGAAAAAGGAACGGATCCTTGTCGGAATCAAAATCTGAATCTATGACCATAGAATAGGATGCTAGAATAGAGCGAATGATAGAGATCGCGAGATCAACTCGTGAACGATCTTGGATAGAAACGAACTAACAGATATGTGAAGACGCGGTGGTTAGAGAATGGCAAATAAAATGACGGCGTTGCTATGGTTGAGGTGGTCGGCGGCTATTCAGCTGAACAAGATAAGGAGATGATGAAAAAGATGAATTTAGGGTTAACTTAGAGAGTAGAAAGAGAGAGGAAGAGATGATAATTATAAAATGAATAAAAAATGCTACGTAATAAAAAAAATTGATTTAAATAACTAAACATGTCACCTCATCTTAAAAATAAGCCACACCAACTTGCCACATCATTAAATATACCACGTCATCCTGCCACGCAAGCCTCTGTTAATGTCCCAGACGGAAAAACAGACGGAAGGACGAAAACGAAACAATTTGGAAAGTTCAGGGACGAAAAACGTCATTTTTGAAAGTTCAGGGACGAAAACGAAACTCGAGTGAAAGTTCAAGGACCAAAATGGTATTTTACCCAATAATATTTTAATTACTATGATTATTTGATAATAATGTTTTAATTACTATGATTATTAAATAATAATATTTTATTATTGTTGTTATTGTTATTAAAATAATAATATTTTATTGTTATTTTTATTAAAGTAATAATATTTTATTGTTATTGTTATTAAAATAATAATATTTTATTTTTATTTTTATTAAAGTAATAATATTTTATTGTTATTGTTATTAAAATAATAATATTTCTTTGTTATTATTATTAAAATAATAATATTTCATTGTTATTATTATTAAAATAATAATATTTCATTGTTATTATTATTAAAATAATAATATTTCATTGTTATTGTTATCTAAAAAATAGTATTTCATTATTATTATTATTTAAATAATAGTATTTTTTTTATTATTATTTAAATAATAATATTTTTATTATATTATAATATATGATATATATATATATATATATATATATATATATATATATATATATATTTTAATTATTATTGTTTAAATCATTTTTAAGGAAAGAAAATGGGAAAGGAAATGGCTGTACCAAGTCAACTTGGGAGAGCTAACTCTTCAAAATGGTAGGGAAAGGATTCCCTTGTAAAATTATCAAATGAAACAAAAGAAAGTTTCCCCAACAGAATTGGAAATGATTCATTTTCCTTTTCCAACCAACCAAACATAGCCTTCAATAGAGAGTGAAATTGTTAAAATCGAACCGTATTCAACTAATCATTTGCACATGCTCCTTTAAATCTCTATCACATGAGGAAAAAAAACTTAGCTACTTATATCCTTACTTAAATTGGATAGCATAGACATTATTATACATTAAATATGAACAATGATGAGTAAGGGTAGGGTTTGGATAGTAAATGCAGTGTATGAATTATTAATTTCGTAAAAAATAAATTAATAATCAAGTGAAATTATTTCCATAGAAAAAACTTTTAATTTCATCAAAGAGAAATCATCCATGAGAATCAAGTAACTAGAATATATTACTCAATTATAATAAAATTACTTATTTCATGCTAACATGAACTTAAGTTCTGCAAATGTGTCATTAATGACTACCAACTAGAACCAATCAAGTTTCTAAGAATGATTTTAATTGATTAACTAAAATAGATTAGTTATTACATAATTTCAATAAATCTATAAGACCACTCTTAAGACGGTCATTTAAAATCATACCCTCATCTAATTTTTCCAAACATCTCATCCTAAACATCAACAAATCTTATAAGAGTTGCCAAGTTTAGGTTGTTAAGATGGATTGTTAAGCAATAGGTTGTTAAATGAGAATTGTTATCATTGTATTTGTTTTGCACAAAACAATACAGTGGTTAATTGTAAAATGTGAAAATTATAAAAATGAATAAGTTTGTTAAGAAATTGATTAACAAACCATATTGGGTTTCAAAACAAAGAGACAAACACCAATTAGGATTGTGTAACCCCTAACTAACTACCCAAACCTAGTAGCCAAACACCTCCTAAAGAAATTGTTTAAAAAAGGGACCTGGTTGAATGGAAATGAGATGCTACTTTTATACTAAATTTATGGTCAAAGATTAAAAGGCTCAAATTGATGAAACTAACATTTCCATTAGGTTGTTAAATAACAACAGAGAAGAACGATTAACACACAGATCTAATGATTAATGGCTAACCAATCTTAACCAGTACAAAGGTTCTATCATTAAGATGATGGATTACAGAGTCTTACATTCTTCATAAACAACACATAAAAAAACATCCTAAAAACCAAATTAGATACAAATGAAGAAAGAAAACAAGGGTTATGAAAAGGGAAAAAAGTTAAGCCTTCTTTGGTGATTTAGTTGCCTTGGCAGCCTTGGCTGATGATTTTGGTTCTTTAGAAGCTGTTGCTTTCTCACTTTTCTTAGGCAATAGAATTGGGTTTATGTTTGGAAGAACACCACCATGTGCAATTGTAACACCAGCAAGCAATTTTCCAAGCTCTTCATCATTCCTTATTGCTAATAACACATGCCTTGGTATTATCCTGTTCTTCTTGTTGTCTCTTGCTGCATTTCCAGCCAATTCCAACACCTGATTTTCCACATTTTTCAAAGAAATATCACTAAATGAAATGGGATTCATGAAACAAGATGTAAGTTAACCCTAAGATTAAAGTTCATAAATCCAAACAAAATTTTAATATCCATGAGTGTCGAGACCAGTTTTAGTGCATCTCAAGTTACAAGACAACCCTACAACACTCAAATCAAAAAAGATAGATCTTCAACTTATGTAATTCACAAGCGGAATTACATTTTCCATGATTAAGCAAATTCTGAGCAAACAAACAGCAACCCTAAACAGAAATTAACAAATTGCTGAGTTTAATTTCAAAAATTCAAATTTCAACAGGTTATGAAATTTCAAAATCCCAACAATATTCGAATTACTGATAGCATAATCTCATCAAGAACAGAATCATGATAACTAGATCTTCAACTAGTAAAAACCTAGTCACTAAAATTTGAGCATTTTCTCAGGAAACAAACAGCAATAAAACAAACCCTAGCTTCATAATCAACTCCAAAACCCTAGCTAGCAGATATTAAAAAAACCTAAAACACAGATCTAAGAAACTACCTCAGCGGCCAAATACTCAAGAACCGCGGCCAAGTAAACCGGAGCTCCGGTCCCGACACGTCTAGCATATCTCCCATTCTTCAAGTAACGACCAATTCTCCCGACCGGAAACTGAAGACCGGCCTTCACAGACCGTGAAACCGGTTTCTTCTTCGGACCGCCGCCCTTTCTTCCTCCTGCTCCCTTTTTCAACTTCCCGCCGGTTTCCATCGGAAAATTAACTCCTTCGCCGGATAATCTAAACCCTAACGGAGTAAAAAGAAGTGTTTTTTTTTCAATTTAAAAAATGAATTGAAGAAATGTTTCTTGACGAAATGATTATATAGAAAGAGATGAATAAAACTATGAATGCTTGGGGTTTGAAGATGAGGATCGAGGAGGATTCAGAAATGGTTGAGCGATGCTGACAACCGTTCGATCGAGTTTAATCGACGGGTGTGAATAGATCGTTTTCCGATCCGTGTATTTCAAAATGGACCAATGAGAATGGATAGAGAGGGTGTTATTTATTGTAATTGTTTTTTAATCATAAAATATGAGTATTTCTAGCAAATCCTTATGGGGAATTTATTTGTTGTGATCTTAAAATTAAATAATATCAATATTTGGCAATATATATATATATATAATAATATAATAATATCAATATGCTTAAAGATCTCTTTAATTTTAACATTTATTTTACTTTAGTATTTATATTTTAAAAGGTTTTATTTTAATCTGTAAATTTTGTACAAAAACTCATTTGTGTTTCCACCCTTGAGTTTTTTTTTTACTAAATTATTTAATAAAAATCTGCATTTATTTCGAAAAAAAACTATTTAAGTCATCCTTGTATATTTTTTATCAAATAGACAGGGGTCGTTCATTTCCCGTTATCTTAAATACCATGTAATCTAAGATTACTGGATATCTAGAATACATGGTATTTGGATTGGCAGGAATATAAGATTACAACGTTCATTTTGCAGTAACTAAAAATGAGAATCTCATAGGTATAAAAGATTACACTGTTTGTTTGGTTGTATTTAAGGAAGGAAATTTAATGAATTAATAATTCTTCCAATAATACCCTTGTTTTATGTTTCTCGTTAATAAATTTTATATATGAATTTAATTAATATTTTTTTGATAGATTAATATACCTATACTATTTTATAATTTAATTAGTTTATAACTTATTTATTTAAATATTTAATTAACATAAAAATTTAAATTTAATTTTATATACTTATTTGATACTAATGAATTTATTAAAGTATCATAATTATTGTAACGAAAAAATTATTTATGTTTCTGAATACACCTCCCTCCGTAATCTTAAATAACATTGAAATGAACGGCCCCTAGGGATATTTGGTATGCAAATATGCAGTGACGAATCTAGGAATTCAATTCAAAAGGGGCACAATAATATATAAATTTTCTTAATCTCTATTTTATCAATTTTATACTCGTCATTACCATTTTTATATATAAAAAAAAATAGATCTATAAATTTGAGAAAAGTCATTTAATCTCCACTTGAATCAATTTTATTTATTTATTGTATATACAAAATATCATTAGAATTAATAAATAATTAAGTTAAGGAATAAAATTTTACAAAATAATATCATATTATCAATTGTTGATCCAAATTTTTATCTTTAAAAGGGCATTAATTAGTAATTAAGTCAAGATTTTAATTCTTATTTATTTATTTTCGACTCTTTAACTCATAAACTATTATATTTATTTTATATAAAATGTATACTTTTCAACGTTTCCATTGAAAAATAATTGAAGAAAACTTGATTAGAAAAATAATTGAAGAAATTAATGTGAGATATTTATTATTTGAAAAGTTTACAAATTTATATATTTATCTAGTTTTTATTTTCAATAATTATAGAAAATTACATTGAATTAATTACACCAGGGCACTAAATAAATCTCCCTATTTCAGTTTTGCTCATCTTTAATCTTTATTTCATTGTTACCCTAAAACCACCGTAATGAGTGGCTTTTTTCTGATTCTCTTTTTGAAGTTTTACTTTTTTATCCTTTATCATTTATTTCCAACGTATCCTTAATTTGTTGCATTCCTCATCAGTTGCTTATTTCATGGGATTTGTTTTTTTTATACGTTTTCCCCATATTTGTTGCATTCTCTCTCATTCTTCCACGATTATTATCATTTCCATAACCCTAATATTTTCGTTCTCTTTCATTTAAATCCTAAAATTCATTTTATGTCCGTTACTGATTTTGTAAAGATTTTATTCTATAGTATTATAAGTTTATTTCATTCATTTTATTTTATATAAATGTTTAGTTTCTACCAAGTGTTTTTGTATTCTTAATTTTTTTTAATTATACTATAATTCTTCGTCTTCCTTTTCCTGTACTTAGTTATACTTCATGTATAATGTTCTATATTTGTATTTGTAAAATTTATATTTCTCGTACACAACATGTTCTTTGTTTTTTTTTAATTTCCAAAATTTACTGTTTATAAACTGGTACCTACCGTTTCTCTCTTTTACTTCCATTTTCTATCTTGTACTATAAATCTTTTTTTTTTGTACTTCGTTATACAACTTGTATAATGTTCACCTGCAATTTTACAAATTTTTTATTATCACTATCAATGTTACTCTCAACAGTTCATTTTATGATTCTACAACAATCAAACCATAGTTTTAATAAAATGGTTTACTATTTAGCAATAGTACTGATATTCCATACCAAACTGTAGTTTCAATTCACTTAATTGAAAATTATATAGTAGAGTAACACAAAATGGCATTGTAAAAAGCATTGTAGTTCGACAATTTAACTCTTGTTACACAAAATATAAGTTTAAATCAGTTTTACTTTTCATCATCCCCATCGATCAGTCTTCCTGAGTTTGTGGTGTTAGAAGATGGAACGTTGGACCCTTCATGTCCTTCTTCTTCTTTCCAAAGTTATATGTGTACTCTGTGCTACCTTTTTCAATCTTCATAATCTCTTCTTCATCATGTTTTCTTTCTACTTCTTCTTCAGAATCTTCTTCATTAGATTCTATTCCATCTTCACTTTCTGCTATTTGACCTTCACGACCCATTCTTTTTGTGATGTTGTCGTCCGCCTGTTAATTATCAATGCATATCAAATATAGTTATGTTATATTATAATTTTGAATGACCATTGTAATTTTTTTTTAAAATGTACCTCTGTATCTTCTTCTCCATCTTCAGTTTCATCTAAATGATTTTTTCCTTTATCCACAATCTTTTTTATTAGTTCTTCCTGCATTTCACATTTGTTTAACTTTAATCAACATTTAATGAAATTAAAATGTTTACTTTTTATAAACATTTAACAACTATAATAGCTATTTAAAAAACAAACTCTAAACTGTAAACATTAGATACATTTCAAAGTTTACATTTTATAAACATTTAACAAACATAACAATTATCTTGAATCAAATCACCTCTAAGCTGTCAACATTAGATACATCATCGTTCTTTTCTTTTTCGGTTTCATTATATGGCAACAGTGAAACGTTCTCCATCACGTTACAACCCTGCAAAAGTATATGAAATATGTTCATACATGTTTACTTTTTGTCAACATTTATCTCATATCATAAAATATTAATGAATAATTAAATATTTCACCTCCAATTCTTCATTATCATCAATGTCTTCAATTAGAGATCTCGTCTTCCTACCCTTCGATGATTTTCTAATCAGAGGTTGAATCTGCATGTTTTGTAAATAATAATTGAACCAAAATATCCGTCTACGGAAATATTTATTTTTAAATTTTGAAATTTTATACAAACCATTGGATCTTCTTCCTCTTCATCTTCAACCTGTTAACATATTTAAAGTAATACTTTTAATAAAAATTATCAGATTGGAATCTTGAAATTAAATTACATTACTGAAAACACATACCACAACATTCTGTCTTCCTTCCTCTTCATCTGTTTCTAGTATGTTTCTTCCTCGATCCATTTGGCTTCGTCCCCTTCCACGTCTTTGTTTTTTCAATAATAAATTTAATATAAACCATAAAAATGTATAATCTAACGCATGAAACTTGCAAAAGCTTATTCCCCTTCCTCTTGATGCTTTTTCCAGCAACCTATTTCCTCTTGTTCTTGCCATTCTTCCGTCGCCCCCTTTTCTTTAGGTATTTGATTTAGGTTTTCTGATACGGTTGTTTAGAATCTCAACTTTTCCTTTTCTGTCGTATTTTCGTTTTTAAGATTTTGATTTTTGAATCCCTGATTTCTAGCTAATTTGATATCAAATTTTCCATTCCTCAAAATATATCCGTATTAATTACGGATTTAACACCACACACATGCAAGGGTATAATTAGTCTTTTCAATGTCTAACTGGTAGGCTATTTGGCCAGAAATGGGTATTGTTGATATTTAAAAAAATGATATGGGTTTTTTTTATAAAAACGTTTATATATTGATTATTACTGTAATTAACTCTATTACATTTACTCATAAAATGTAATAGAAAATTATAAATATTTTTTTTAAATTATTGAGATATATTATAATTCTTAAACGATGAATAAAATATCATATATAAATTAATAAAAAAAAAAAAAGCTAATTTTATTATTTAATACAAAAAGTCAATTATCATAAACTTCAGGTCATGATTAATTCAAATTTAAAGAAAATTTGATAATGAATATTTTAAAATAATACCTAATTATTTGAAACTCAAATAATTATAATAAATAAATAAATTATAAAAAACAATATAAATTAAAATTATGAAAGCCAATTTAAAAATACAACTAAAAAAATTAAATTATATTGAGTGGAGTTTTATTATAGGAGGAAAAATCAAACTAGCCACCTTTTATTGCTCATTTTCATAGATAGTCCCTTTTTGAAAAGTTTGAGTATTTAGCCACTTTTTACTATTCAATATTTCAATATAACAAACCTGCCCTTTCCGTATGCAGGTATAGTCTGACACCTATGACATTCTGACACGTCTGTATACGACGTATAGTCTGACACTTCTGACATTTTTTCTTTTTCAATGTAATTTTTCTTTCCCGATGCATTATTTTTTCCCCAGTTTTTTTGTATATTTAGTATATTGTTCATAGTTGTTTAGTGTATTAAGTATATTTTGTATATTTTTTATGTTTTGATTTTATACTAAATATTTTAATTTTAATTCAATTTTGTATATTCATTTTAATATATTATTTGTAGTTTTCCCTCTCATATAAAGTGTTTTGTGCATTTGGTATATTGAGTATATTATCCTCCGCTTCGTAAGTGCATTTGAGAAAAGTGAAGATGTACGTAATATACATGTCACTTAATCTGCAAATAAAAAAACGAAAGAGTGTTATTAATTACACAATACTTAATATACAATAAATACTTAATATGCAAACAGACAAAAGGAACTGTATGTTTACATATAGTAAGTATATTATGTAATGCACGACTAACAAAAAAAAAACATAAAAGAAGGGGTGTGTACATCAACTACTCGTTATTTTCGTATATTGTGTATATTAAAGAATGTACATTAAGTAAACATAGACTCCAAAAAACAGACAATTATATATATTACATAACTATTCATTTAAAAAACAGTTATGATGAAAGAGGGTGACCGTTCATCCTTTCGACACTTATGTATATTACATAAAAAATCAAATGAGAGAGGGAGATAGTTGCATGTAAAAAGAGCAAGGAGTTAAAAGTTGAAGATAACCTCGACATATCGAACGACATATCGCTCAAATGAAGCTGCGACTTGTCGACGGGGGGTAAAGTGATTTCTTTCCCCCAGTCAACGATATATCGTTGATATCTTGAAATATCGACGATATATCACGATATTATAAAGATATCGTTGAATATCGCTACAACAGGTATAAATTTTTTTACTTCTTTCATGGGCTTTTCAACTTGTAGATTATTAAGCCCAAGCTTAAGCAATGCCTAGTCATCATTTGTGAGATGCTATAATTTGAAAAACTAAAGGTGTTTGATGCCTTTATTTATAGAAGTAAAAAACTCCTCTTTTCTCTCCCACTTTCGATGTGGGACAATTGTGAAAATCTCAAATTTTTAACTTCCTCCTTTCTCACATCAGGGGATGGTGGGTCCTCAATTTTTTTTCCTCTACTCTTCCACTCTCATTCACGCCCACTTCTAATCTTAACCTTTTTTTTTAATTTCAATAATGAATTTCCATCTGTTTTTTTATCATTATATATTTTTAATCAAATTATAATTATAAGTAATTTGATTTAATTATAGGTTATAATAAGATAATTTTGTATTAATTTTATAGTAATATTAATTTTTAATTAAATAAATTTATTTATAAAAATAAATTTAAAATTCTTTTAATTCTCTCATATGGTTTTTTTTATTTATAATTTTTTCATATTTAATCGTATTTATAGGATTACAACTTCATTATATGATAAATTATCACTTAATTAAACTATTGGGAAAATTTTATTATTAAAGTCCAAAAATTCACTCAAGTTTCCATCGTTTCCGTGATTTTTATAGGAATGTCTGTCGATGTCGATAACTCCGTATATTTGAACCTCAACATCTCGATCGACATCGACTTTTTACACCTTGAAAAAGAGGGGAGGGAAAAGTAGAGAGGTGTGAGATATGATTTGGGAAAGGGTGCTTTTATATTTTTACAATTATATTACAGAATGAACATAAAAGAAAGGGGGTGTACATCAAGAAATACACATAGTTGTGTATAGTACGTATATTTCGTATACTGCGTGTATTAAAGACTGTATATCAAGAAAACCACATAGTTATGTATAGCACGTATATTACAAGATATATTTAAACAGATCACATAAAAAGTATATTGTGTAGATTACAGACTGTATATTAAGCAAAACATAAATAAAATATACTTAATATGATTATTAGGCCTCATATACATAATATACATAGTATATAACAAATACGGAAACAAAAACGTGTATTACATACTTTAACAAAACAAACAAAACGTATATAATGTATATTACAGTACACTTCAACAAAATTTACGTATGTTACAATAACTATCTAAGAACGAAAAAATCTAGAGCGTGGTGTAAACATGAGAAAAAATTCAGAAAAATGGAGGAAATAATTTCAACAACAAAAAGAAACATACGTTATATACGTAGAATATTACAACACATAGCAAAGAACATAAAATCATGAAATTTAAAAGATAATGAGAAGAAACTAAAAAAAAACTATACCTTTTGTCAAAATCTTTAAGATCCGCAAGATATAAGATTTTGGAGAGAACAAATGGATAAAAAGAAAGAACAAAAATTTATAACATGGTTCATAAAAAAACGATAAATAAGAAGAAATGAAAATAAAAAAGGAGTGTAGATTCGTAAAATTTGGAAAAAAAATGAGATGAGGAGTTTGTAGAAGATGAAAATGATGGATTTTATAAAAAAAAATGCATCCATGGAAACAAGAAAGAGAAGAGATGAAATTGTGAATTTTTGAAAGGAAAAAAGAGAGAAATGGAGAGGAAGAGAACAAATTTGAGAGATGAAAAAAAAATAGGAGAGAGAGAGAGAGAGAGAGAATTAGAGAGAATCTTATTATGGAGGGGGAAATTTTATTTTAAAAAAAATATGAAAAAGAAGAGATATGTTAGAAAAGGAAAAAAAAAAAGAGAGGGGGAAATAATCTACACGTAAAAAGAGGGAAGAGAAAGGGAGAGAGGTGAGAGAAATGATATGAGAAAGGGTATTTTGTATATTTACAATTATATGTGGCTATTTTAATACAAGGTTAAAAATGTGGCTATTTGAGATATTGGAGGGTTCAAAAGTGGTATTTTTATTTTTTTTCCCCTTTATTATATAATACTATTTTTCAAAATAGAAATAAAAAAAAACATTCACGGGGGATCGGTCCATGCAAGCATGGGCTATGAGAATGGATTTTGAAAACTCATTCCAGCTCTTGATTTTCAATCAAGGAATAATGTTGGTAATGGATTTCAAATCTCATCTAAACCCCTCCTAAAATCCTCCCAATTTTGTGACTTTTTCCTCCATAAATCATGGATACGTTAGTATTTCAAAATGGAAAAAATAAATAATTTGGAGCATTTTAGTAGGTTGCAGAGGGCAAGATGAAATTAAAAAATATTTAAATATTTTTATAAAATAAACTCAATATATCTTACATTAAAATCAATATAATTTACATAATTTAATTAAAAAAAAAGGGTAAAATGCAAATGAGACCCCTGTGGTTTTTTTCAAATGCATGAACACCCCCTGTGGTTTGAAAATGACAAATCACACCCTTGTGGTTCTAATTTTTTTCAATCAGACCCTTTCCTTTCAATGAATTTTATTTTAGCCATAACTTCTTTGTTTGAACTTCGATTTGGACGATTCAAGATGTTTTGGAATCCTCATTTCAGGCTCTACGTTGTGGTCACTTCAAAACTTCTAAATCATCAATAACCAAAAGAGTTAACAGTCGCAATCATACCTATTATTTTGATGTTAATAAACTCGTTTATTTATTAATAATTTAAAAGTTTCGAAATGACTATTACGTAGAGCCTGAAATGAGTATTCCAAAACATCTTGAATTGTCTAAATCGGAGTTCAAACGAAGAAGTTATGGCTATAAGAGAATTATTGACATTAAAGGGAAGGGGTCTGATTGAAAAAAATTGGAACCACAAGGGTGTGATTTACCATTTTCAAACCACAGAGGGTGTTCATGCATTTCGAAAAAACCACAGGGGTCTTATTTTCATTTTACCTAAAAAAAATATGTTCAAATCAATATACTTAGTAATTTCTGGTAACTCCACTAACACAGCCCAGTTGTGAATTGACACAAATGATCTCGTCTGGATCCCTCATGTTGAGACATGTGAGTGACGGTGTTGCTGTAATAGAGATTGTAGTAGACTGGACTAATATATATTTACTGTCTTCTGGTATAGCCGTTGCAGAAAAACACTTTGTATATCAATCAGTTGATCATGTACAATTGATCTTAATCCTGCGTGGATTACGAGCTCCTGTTCACAAAAGATAAACCTTTGATTTGCATTTTCATAGGTGAGACAGACTCGATATAGTTCGCTCAATATGCCTCCTACTTTGGGGATTGAATCTTGCTTATAGCTGAGAACATAATTACATAAGATTAGAATTCACTCTTTTCCTTATTAAGAAAATAGATAAATAGTTCTCTTAAGAACTTATTTGGATTCTCGAACAACGGGGCCCCATATTCCTCTGATCAACGAACAAAGCAAAGACACATAATAGAGATTATGTAAGGTTGTCCATAAGAGAATCAGATGGGCTTAAGGAACAAGATGTATCATGGAGGTTAAAACGGTGAACTACTTAGCCATGGATACGAACTACTTGTGAAAGGTCAAAGTGTACTTAATGATTATAGCCAAATGGACATAACTATGCCTATAGTACTAAGAGTGCAACTCTATATATATAGTGGTATAAGATTAATCACCTTGGAAATTGAGAAAAATAAATAGAGGAGTCTATTTGATTAATTAAATAAGTCTATTTAATTATTTAATTAATGGAAATTAAATAGAGAAGTCTATTTAATGGAGGAGATTAAAATGCAGGAAAAGTCTATTTAATTAATTTTGAAGTTGTCCAAAATTAATGGGAAATTAAATAGATGAGTTTGTTTAATTTATTAATTTGAATTGTAAAATTAAAAGGGAATTAAATAAATAAAAGAGTTTATTTATTTAATTAAATATTTAATGGAATTGTTCTATTAAATAAATGGAGGAAAAATAAAATGCCCAATATTATCATAGAGATGATTGGATCACACGGCACTTTGGTAATTTATTTACCATTAATTTTTGCATTTTATTTGAAATACATTTGTGATTTCTTTAATTTAAATTAATATGATATAGAATATCTTATTAAGGAATAAGATATTATAATTATTCAAAATATATTTTTTAATATATTTATTTAATTATATAATAATTAAAAATATATTCAAAGAATTTTTGAGGACTTAATTTTCCTACAAATAGAAGGCGTGAGGTGACCCCAAACACACATAACTAAGAGAAGAAAAATGCTCAAAGATTTTCCTGTCCCTTTTCTCCTATTGCCGCTGTCGCCAGTGTAGTGTAGGGAAGAAATATTTTTCTTCCCTCTTCCTTTTTCCAAGTAGGAAAGGTGCCCATGCACCGACACTTCTCTACAAGGGTTAGTATTCTTGTTTATGCATGTACTTTTCATTAATATTATAATGCAAGGAAAGGTCCATGGGAATTCCGCTTGAGAACTTTATTTTAGAGGCCCCAACCCAACATTAGTATCCATTTATTTGTATAACCACCTATAACCAACCATTGGAACGATGTATCTTATTATCCAATTAACTGTCGTCATATGTGACTGTTCGTGGGCCCTTTCGAACATGTTGTTACTATTGTCGTCGTTTGGTTATCTTTATATTAAGTCATATAAAACTATTATCAACATGAGTATCATTGACCATGTTTTTTTTCCAACAATCCCCCACATGAAATAAGACTACAAAGAAATAAAAGAACAGTTTCTTTTGAAAGATATTTTGTCCAGATAGATAGCTTTCACCTTACACCTTCCTTAGTAAAAAATTATTGAACTCATTAGGTAAATCAAACTAATGTTTTGGATTGTTTACTGTTAGATTTAAGTTTAGACAATAAATCTCACACGTTACCTTTCATATTAAACTTTGGTTATCTATTGTGTTCATTATTTCGCTAAGAATTTCTTATGTTTTGCAAGCGCTTTAGAAAATTTGCCAAACTTAATTCTCAAAGAGTCGGCCACGTTCTCGCTCACATATGTGATAATTATCAAGAGTAATCTACTATACTTTAATTGTTTTACAAAGTCTAATTATCTTTAAAAGCATTGTTTATCCTTGACTTATTTTAGACAGCACTATAGTGCATCACAGAAAAGAGAGGAAGTATTTACTCTTAAATGCTTCTCGTGAATCATTCATAAATAACAATTATAGTAAATAGTTACAATTCTATACAAGAAAGTACAATCTAAACATACAACAAATCACAAACAAAAAATATATTGTCTTAAGGTTGTTAGATATTTTAAATCATGCTGTGAAATTGAAAAACCTGGAAAAGGTGATTATGATATAGTGAGACATGCACAAAGCAAATATCCTTAAGACAATATTTTTTCCACTCCCACGAAGCTTATAATATAACAGACATTCATCTCCTAAGATACAACACTACTTCTAAAATTAAAAAAACATTGTAATTAATCTTGACGAGCGAACCAATTTAAGAACGAAACTCTTCTAGAAAAGTTTGATTGAGTATCGGTAAGATAGTGGAGATAAATTCTATGAATTGATCTTTCTGGATTATTTCTGACATATTGAAATTAGAATTGTAGGGAACTATTAATAAACATAAACATGACTCTTTAATATGACTTTTTACTTAAAGGTTGTGATTGTTAGTAAATAACTATCTTAAGTAAATAGTCATCTTAGTAAAATGACTATTGAATGGTGGCTTTTAAAGAAAATTGATAATATTTTGATGTGAAAATTGATACGGTAACATTTGACTTGAAGGCATACTAGTTTGTTTGTTTGTCAATTATGTATATAAATAAGAACAATATTAAAGTACAAAATTAGAGTCATAAATATGATGTTTAGATTTTTTTATAAGATGTTCCAATCTTGCATTTGATATTCCCTTTGGCATTATGAATGGAGGATCTAATATAGAAGTCTCATTGGAAAATGAATATACCCATTCGATAAATTATCTACATTGCTTTCGTTTTGATTGACATCTTTCATTTTCAAATGATGCATTTATTTTTCAAGCATACCTATTGCTTCTAATAATTCTTCTTTTACAATTTTAGTGCCCATAGATGTCTCTGCTATAAGGTGTAGATACCTAATTTCGTCTGGTGTTGTTTGAAAAAAAATTGTCACGAAAACAAAGATAACAAAAAAAAGGAATTGATTTATGTTTATTTTGAGGATAAAGTTAATATAATTGCAATTTGTTTGATTTTTTTTAGTTGAATGATAAAATAGAAAAAAAAATATTTCATTTTTTTAATTAAATTTCTTTTGAAAATAGATTTAATTTTGTTTCGATTTTAAATTATAATTAGAAATTTTGATTTAAATCGATTTTCTATGGTTTAATAAAAAAGGAAAATATTTGCTTATTTGAAAACTCATTGTTTTTTACTTAGGAAATTTTGAATTAAAAAAAAAAAGTATGCATATTTGGTTAAGAAATCTGAAATTGATTTTTTTATTGGAAAAATAATTTCGGAGAAAAAAAGGCCCAGATTAAGCCAATTAGTGACAAGTTGATTGGTAATTGATTGACAATCAAAATCAATTTCAAATCATTTTCTTTATTTTCCAACTCAATTAATTCTTTAAATACCATCATCTCCCTCACGAGTCGAGAGAAAAAAAAAGGATTAAAAAAAGAAAAGGAATTTGAAAACGCCTCTCCATCTCTCACGATAAGCAATTTTTTCCTTTAGCATTCACCATATCAGTCACTTTTCTTCCCAAAAAGCCTCCATGACTCTCAATCTTCCATGACCCCAAAATCTTCACAACCAAAACTCCATCCATAAACTATTTATTCTCTGAATTCCATTCGAACAAAACCCAAAGAAATCCTTAACCTCTCATCAAAACTTTTTTTTACACCAAACTTATCAAAAAATCATACCCATCCCTGCTCGGAAATTCATTCGTGATACGTCGGAGTAATTTTCATCGTTGTGTTTAGTTTTACGCTAAAGAAAACCGCCAAAGTAATCTCTAGTTCGGGGCGTTGGTGTTGAGTATATATGAAGCCAAATCAAAGATTGAAAGCCCATGGCCCATGTTGTTAGTCAAAGTCTTCAGCCAAAGCAAATTGAAAGTGAATTAAACTTTGATTGGATGAGATGAATAATTACATCATGTGGGCTTTAGGCAAAAGTTGGCATTAGTATTTTATTGCATTGTAAAGCGTGATGATAAAATTGTAGGGCTTAACTTGTTAATTGATTTGGCAGATATAGATACATATAAATAGAGGCGGTGGTTTCTTTTTGACCTACTGTGCAGCCGAGAAAAGCGTGAGAAGAAAAAAAAAGACGTTTCTTTTTTTTGGCTTTCGTGGTTCTTGAGCGGCAATGAGGGTGAGAGTTTGAGAGAAATATTGTAAAAGAAAGGGTTTTCTTTCTTGAGGGCTTTTGGCGGTTAATACACGGTTTAGTGTATTGAGAATATTTCTCTATTGTAACTCTGATTCATCATAGTGGATTCCGCAGCGATAGCAACTGGACGTAGCCAATTTGGGTGAACCAATATAAATTCTCGTGTCTCTCTGATTGTGTTTTATTATTAAATTTCTCGATTACTTTTTTATTCCTAACGGTGAATGTGGGAAGGTGATTTTTCCCAACAGTTTGTTGCCAAAAAAAAGAGGAGGAAGATTAAAGCTATTGGGTAACATTCATTTTTTTTATCCGTCATTATCTGAATCGTTTTTTTTTAATCTTGCCATTCATATCCTAATATGTTAACATTCATTTAGTTTATTGGTAGGGAAGTCTTTTGTTAAAATGGTACTCTCTGGTTCAAAATCCCAATATATTTTATTTTCTCTCATTTTTAGATTTACATTCAAGGAATTAAGATTTAGTTAACCTTCAACATTTTTATCACTTTAGTTGTTATTGGCCTCTGGTTTCATTTTATTTATTTGTTTTGATTTGGTGTAGGTACATTTCAAATTAGCTTTATTGTTTGAATTCCATGTCTGTCGAACTCTTTATTTTTAATGGAAAATTTGATAATATGGCGTGTGGTATTTCTCCTTAAATGTTAATTTTGGTATGATTATTTTGATTTTTTTTATATTGAAAACTTGATTTGATTATCATGCAATATTTATATTTTTAGGTCTCTCCTATATTTAAAAGATCAACAATAATTTGAAATTAACCCTCCAAAATATTATGTCAAAAATTTAAACAAAATTATAAATGGAAGTTGGGAAATTTTAGGATACTGGTTTTTCCAAATTTAAAAAAAAAAAAGTATTTAAACCAAGTGGAATTTAATTAGGGATTGAAAATTATTAGGATGTTAATTTTCCGATCTCTCAAATTTTTAAATGAACATTCCTAAATAAATAAAATTATAAATACTTAAAAATCTCCAAATTTGATGTTATAATACTTTCCTTAATAAAAATATAAAACTTAAGAAGATATTACCTTAACAAATTTCCATATATAAAATTGATTAATTTTAATTCAAGATAAACTTTAAATAATATTTATTTTTCACAAAACACCAAATTTTAAAATAAAAAGGGTCCAAAAACGTTGAAATTATAAATAGTAAAAATTTCCTGAGGTAGAATTGATATTCCTCCTTAAATAAAAAAAAACTAAAGCTTAAAAAAAGTCATCTTTTGACCTTGATAAAAACGCATATATATTTTAGTAAGACTTTAATCAAGATAACTTTTAATAATAATTTTTCATAAAATATCAAATTTAAAACAATTAAAATATTTCAAAAGATGATTTTCCATAAAAACTTTCCTATGATGGAGTTTAAGAGTTTTCAGGATACTAATCTCTTATATTTCTTAGAATTAATTACACCAATAACCAATTTAATTCACTCAATTTCAGTTTTAATGGTTGATTCATATTAATATCAAATTTACCCATAAAACACCATTTATGGTGGCGATTCTGGTGGATTCCAATTTCATTGTTTACCTTATTACCCTTTTATATCTCCTAATAACTATATCTCATTAATTACATATCATTTAATTAAGGAAAATTTATCGGGGTATGTTTCGTCATTTCACAATGTAATTTAATTTTTCTGGTGGTGGTTTTGGGTAGTTTTGATATATATATATATATATATATATATATATATATATATATATATATAAAAGATTGTGTTTTTTTGAAATAAACAACATTAATTTGTCCAATACTAAAATTAACCCTATTTATTAAGGAATAAGAATTTAATTAAGGTATATCGAGATTAAATTTTAATAAAACTTTTCCTAATGACTTTTATGCCACTCATCCAATTTGATTATGCCCTTTTAATGTTTAGGGTATTAATCAATAATATATGAGACATTTAAAAATAAAAATTAAAAACATATTATGTGTTCAAAAATATATAAAAAAATGTTTTAATAAGAAATAACAAAGATAATAATCAGTAATCGTTTTTCTAAACGAACATAATAGGGTGCTAGTACCTTCCCTATGTGTGAATAAACTCTCGAACTTGATTTCAAACGTTAGCAGACCATCTTTAACTTAGAGACCAGGTGACTAATCACACCATACCTTAAAACCAATTATTAATGGCGACTTCTTAACTTTCCGCGTCCCTATCACGTAGCGACAACATGGCGACTCTACTAGGGACACTTTGTGAGTCTTACTGTTATGATTTATCTTTGTTAGTATATTTGAGCCTTTTGTTATACTTTTGCATGATTCACACAATCTCAAGCCTCTTACCCGGGCTTTACCTTGTAAGATTAGTCGAGATGAATAATAGCGCCTTTTGTGGAGTTTTTACTCCCGTATTTGTCCCATGAAAAACCTTACCCAAGTCAACCTTTCCAGGATGCTGGAAAGGGTACTTTTCTATAATGGGAAAACCTTATCAGGATACTGCTAAACGTTACCTATTATAACATAGATTGGTAATCTATCTACATCCCATGACTCCAATCACGCTTTCAATATTCTCTTTCATTCATCCATAACTTTTCCATATCATTGTTCAATCATCCATCCTTTTCTAAACATAAATCATATTTTCTTCCCCCCTAAAAATAATGTTTTCATCTCATTGTGTAACATTGTGTAATAAAGTTATGGAGAATTCTCAAACATTATTTAAAACATGTACCAGGCTATAGACATGGCTGAAAAAGGACAAAAGGTTGGAAAAAGGCAAGTAACTAAGGTCGAAGACACGAAGACAGTTCGCGAATGGTCTCAACATATCCAAAACACTCATGGAGACCCTCACCCAGTGAACATTATTTCATGCTTGCTGCCAAATAATATGTTTGTTGACGACATTCAAGGAAGCAAAGATCTGAGAAAAATTTGGAAGTTGTTTAGTGGAGCACAGAAAAATGAGTTTGTTAGGCAATATAGCAAAGCTGCTTGATGTCACAATCAATGTTGATGCCTTGAGAGCTGCATTGGAATTTTGGGACCCCACTTATAAATGTTTCTCCTTTAATATGATAGAAATGACACCTACCATTAAGGCATGCGAAGAATTATTGAAAATCCCGGTCAAAACTGAAGGAAAAATCTATTACTATGACAAAACACAGACTGGGAAGAGAACTCTAACAAGAATCGTGGGGAGCATTCCAGGATTGAAAATTGAAAACATTATCGATAAGAAGGGAAATAGTGAAGGAGTGCCTATAAACCTTTTTGTACAACTCATGAAACAAAATATGAATGACAGTAAGGTGCTAACTTTGTTTGCTTTATGTCTCGATGAAGTAGTATTTTTCCCATTCATACGAGGACACATTGACATTATTTTTGTCAAAAAATTTTTTTGCAAATCCAACATGAAGACAATCCAGTTTTGTTAATTTTAGCTGAGACAATTCGATCTTTAGATTAATGCAGAATTGAAGGAAAGGGCAGGTTCATTGGTTGTGCATCACTACTTCATGTCTGGTTGATGAGTCATTTGAAGTATCCTTCAGTAGATTTGCATATCCCGAAAATGAATTTTTCAGTATTCTGGATGACAAACGCAGATCCAATTGCAGAATGTGCAAGAGTTCTTCAAAGTTTTGACCTTCCAAAGCGTAATGCATGGATATATTTTTTATCACAACTCAATGCTAAGAATGTAGAGTGGACAACATTATGGATGCCAAGGAGACCCATGATTTATAGATGTGGAAAAAGTCACACTGTTCCACTTCTTGATCCTTTGAGAGATACTAGTTATGCTCCACTTTTGGTTTTAAGCAAAATGTCGACATAACAGTTCATACCAACTGTAGATGGATTGAGAGATTTGGATTTTGAGTATGGAGATGAAGGGTCAGAAGATAAGATCCAACGAGCACTGGAATTTTGGAGAGTGATAAGAAAGATAAAGAATGATAGCCATGATACTACTACTAGAGACCATAAAACGTGGTTTGCGAACAAAAAGAAGTTGGAGCCACCAAGCAAGGGAAAGGAAAAAAATACTTGAGTCAGAACAGACCTGTAAAGTGGGGGAAATAAGGTTTGAGCCCTTAAGTAGAGAAAATGATAAAACAATTAAGGCAGAAAGAACCTTTGAAGTGGGAAGGACATCAGTTGCTAAATTACAAAAGAAAATGATCTTATTAGATGGTCGTGTCTCAGAAGCAAAAAGAGATTTGTTTAAATCACATAAACTATTGAAGAGTCAGGGGAAGCAATTGAAGAGTCAGATGAAACTGGAGAAGGAGAATCAAGAGCTAGATCGTGAGAACCGTCGATTAGCCAAGGCATCGAGAAATTGGAAAGAGAAGCGTGTTTGTCTACAAAAGAAGATGGAAACTAAGGAGGAACATATTGCAGAGTTGGAGAGTAATGTTGACGCCCTTCAGTAAGTAATATCCGAATTGAATGCTGAAGTTGAGGCAAAAAAGGCACAAGTTATAGAAACCGAGGAACATAATGATTCATTGTGCCAGGCTTTTGAGAACTTGCAGTATCGATTAAATAAATGTCAGAGTTCAATTGAGAAGATATTTACTGGCATATGAGCATTTGAAAGAGTAATACAAAGATTTGAATGGGGAAGCGGGGCATTTGCGTCATCAGAGGGAAGCTCATCTTGCTTACATAAATAATGCAATGCAAAACTTGAGGATGTTGACTAGGAGAGCTAGCATATTTGCAGATTGGGGAGCGAATCACCGGGAAGGCCTTCATTTCTTACAACCCAATGGACAGGAGCTGATGGAGTTTTTATCTATTCTATGTGGAGAGCTTAGATATCTCGGTCGTCTTATGTAGGTGTGGATCTTATTATATGTCGTTGTATTTTAGTTTATGTCTTTTCAGTTTTGTTATTTGATTTATGTAATGTTTGAAATTTAGACTATTTTTATTACATAATGAAAAAGTTCATGCATCTTTTGCTTTCGTTTTTATTTATGAGTAATCTCTTTATAAAAATTGCATTTTTCTTTTCTTTTATCGAAGCACGAGTTAAAGATTTTCACTTTCAAAATTGATCATCCAACTCAACATCATCATCCTTATCAAACAAGGTCGAAAACAAAAACCATGAGCGATCAAGAAGAATTTCAAAATCAGGAATTTTGGCAAGAGATCAACACCTTAAAGAAACAAATAACATAAATAATGGGAATGATGAAAGAGATGTACAAAGCAAAAGGCGTTGCAGAGCTTCTCAATCTCATAATTGCACTCCTACACCACCAAAAGAACTTGTATTATGCCCGCCTGAGATTATTTCTATACATCCAAATATTCAACCAAACGCATTCCCGGGACAGGAGGGCATGGCTACCCCATTCATACCTGACCAGTTTCTTCAGGCCCAACAAGTAATCCACCAGAATTTTGCTAACACGACCAAATATTCTGAAGGGACTTGTAAAGGTAAGATGGAATATTTTGAGGAGAAGTTGAGAGCAGTAGAAGGAGCAGATGTGTTCAAAATCATTGATGTAAGCAAACCGTGCTTGATCCCTAATATTGTTATTCCAGCGAAGTTCAAAGTGTCTGACTTTGAAAAATATGACAGAACATCCTGCCCAAAGAGTCATCTTATCATGTACATGTTGGGATTGAGACCTCTAAAAGAGTTCTCAAGCGGAAGCCCCAACGGATCTTTTCTTGCAGTATAATAAATTCAAAATTCTAAATGCATAAAAGAAATACTAACCCTTGTCGAGAAGTGTCTGACTCTTCCTCGTTCTTCGATGGTTACGATCCAGGGACCACCAAAAAGATCTTCCTCACTAAGCACAAAAGAGAATCGGTGCGTGGGCACTATCTCCTTTGGAAAAAGGAAAAATTGAGAAAAAGAATTTTTTCCCAATCACCCTATGGGCGGCGCAAGAGAGAGGGAGGAGAGGAAATTCCTGAGCCTTTACTTTAACTGTCTTGGTTGTGTGTTTTGGGGTCACCCCAAAGGTCCTATTTATAGGAAAACCAAGGCATCAGAAAATCTTCTGAATATCTTTTTAATTAATAAATAATTAATTAAGATATTCTAAAATATATTTGAATAATAAAGATATTATATTTTATTCCATAATAAAACATTCCATATCTTTTATTTAAATTAATCAATATTAATTTAAATATATTATTCCATATCTTCCATTTAAATTAATCATATTAATTTAAATAAGATATTCCATATCTTCCATTTTAAATCAATCACATTAATTTAAAATAAGATATTCTAAATATATTTTAAATAAATAAAAATGCAAACTTTTTGGTCAACCCTTTGACCAAGGGGGGGCGTGTGACCCCACCTTGGGCCATACGCCCCTATCATCATCCAATGACAATATTGGGCATTTTTATTTTCCTCATTATTTAATGGAACAATTCCTTTAAATAATTAAATAAATAAAACTCCTTTTATTTATTCCAATAAATAAAACTCCTTTTATTTATTTCCTCATTTAATTTGATAATTTCAAATTAAATATTTAAATAGACTCTTCTATTTAAATCCCCATTAATTTTGGACAATACAAAATTAATTTAATTAAATAGACTCCTCTATTTAATCTCTTATAATTAAATAGACCCTTCTATTTAATAATTAAATAGACTCCTCTATTTAATTCCACCATTAATTAAATAATTAAATAGACTCCTCTATTTAATTTTCTTTAATTAATTGAATAGACTCCTCTATTCATTTCCAATTTTCCAAAGAGAAATTAATCATATTAATTTATGTTCTCAATTACATGCGTTAGCTCGGAGGACTTAATGGACCTATAGGACTAAGCTCCAATGATCCAGAATTACCTTTGATTAAAACTCCTTTTAATCAATTAATTCTCATTCATTAACTCCTAGATAACTCCACTAAATATCTAGAGTTGCACTCTTAGTACTATAATCATTAACTACACTTTGATCCTTCACAAGTTAGTTCGTATCCATGTCTAGGTATTTACACCGTATTAACCTCCATGATACATCTTGTTCCTTAAGCCCAACTGATTCTCCAATGAACAACCTTACATAATCTCCATTATGCGTCTTTAACCTTTTCCTTGATCAGAGGAATATGGGGCCCCATTGCTCAAGACCGAATCACCCATAAGGGAACTACTTATCTATTTTCCTATATGGAAAAGAGTGAATTCCAATTCTTGTGTAATTACGTTCCCAGCTATAAGCAAGATGCAATCCCCAAAGTGGGAGGCATATTGAGCGAACTATACGAGTCACTCTCACCTATGCAAATCAAAGGCTTGTCTCTTGCGAACAGGAGTTCGTAATCCACTCAGGATTAAGATCAATTGTACATGATCAACCAGGTTGATAAACAAAGTGTCTTTTCGAACCTGGCTTTCCCCAGAAGACAGTAAGTTTATCTTAGTCCAGTCTACTACAATCTCTATTGCGGCAACACCCTCACTCACATGTCTCTACATGAGCGATCCAGATGAGATCACTTGTGTCAATTCACAAGTGGGCCGTGTTAGTGGTGTTACCAGAAATAAGGCACCCAACCTTTATTCATGTACCACAGACTATTTGAGTTACACTTAAGTGAATCTTCCCGCATCATATGCTCACTTTAAGTTATCATACGTGTTGTGAGAAATTGTGATACGCAAGTGCACGTAGTCTAACAAGTAATAAAGTGATAAGAAGATATCGTTCCCACGAGGATTAGTGATTTAAAATGGTGTTTAACAAATAATTTAAAGAAAATAAAAACAATGATAAATTGGGGTGAGTTGATTTATGAAACTAAATAACTAAGATTATGCAAAACTAACTAAATAAATTCTAAATTAATTAAGGAAAATAAATACGATGGTCTAAAGTGGCTTAAATTACTCCTAAGATATGCAAGAATAATCAAGTAATTAATCTATGAAGAGATGAGTGGTTGGAATATCAAGAATCCCCCTAAAAAGCCTTAGAATTCAAAATACTGCAGCAGTGCTGTGGCTGTGCTGCAGCATTCTGCAATATTAAATTCACTTTTTATGCAAGTAAACCCATTTGTTCAAGTGACTTCGTCAAGCCTAACATGATTTTAATCCCTAATCCTATTTAAATCCTATGTCTAGGTAAAATTGGATTAAGAAATTATGGTTTTAGTGTTCCGGTTTAAGCTTTAGGGTGTAATTACATATGTCTATGCATTACTAAATAACAATTCAAATAATCATTAAACCCTATCAATCAATGTTTGTCCATTCAATTTTAACCTTTTCAGAATTAAAATTAAACTAAGCAATTCACTTAGGTTGATCAAGCATAAGCAAAAAGAATAAAAATATCAAGCCATTGATTGAGCATAAAAATTGAATTCAATAAAGCTTTGAATACTAATCCCCTTAGGGTTCATCTATCAATTCCAACCTAAGAAATTTAGTTCATAATGAAAATTGAATTAACAAAAGAATTTGACAAAATAAAAACTAAACCTAACATTACTTCAATTCAATAAATAAATTCTAAAAGAATGAAGAATAAAGAATGGAGAGAAGAATAAACGAATTTCTCTAATGGCGAGGAAAGATCCTTCACGTAATTGTTGTCGCCACTTTTCTCCCACGAACTCCCTGCCTTCTCACGTTCGCTTCTTCTTCTTTTCTTTTTGCCCTCCTTCTTCTAGCTTGCTTTGTTGGTTCACGTCACACGCCTCCCTTTTTTTTCTTTTTAGGTTTATTTTTTTCTTTCTTTTTCCTTGCATTTGGGCTTTGACTTATTCTCCTCCAACTTGGGCCCAAAGTGGTGGTTTTAATTTACCAAGCATAGATGTACGAAACAGGCCCACAAAATTGATTTTTAAATGTCCCGTCCGTAATATCGTCTTGTCCATTCTCTGTTTCGGTGTCTGTCAAGAAGACAACAAGAAAGATCCTGGCAAAGACTCTTGTAAACTTTGCAATTTTTCTACGTTCCTGCATGAAATTTTCAATTCTTTTAGGACTTTCTCTCATTCAAATTCACATTATTACATACCAAAGGCCGAGAACAATCCAAATAAAACATTAAAATGCTAAGAACGAGATTTTTTTTCAAAAATAAGCTTTATTAAAGAACTATGCAAAATGAGTTCAAAGCATGCATAATATGAGCAAAGTTCAATCAAATAATCATCACATAAGCATTAAAATAGGACCAAATAACTCTATTTTATAGAGTTATCAAACCCCCAAACTTGACTCATTGCTCGTCCTCGAGTGATGCAAAATAAGATCTTGACTTGATTAAGAATTTGAGAAGTTAAAGCACAAGCCTTCAACAATCACTTTTTATGCTTTTGGTTAGAACTTTTTCCATCATAGACTTTTGCAATTCTCTTCAAGACAATCCTAAAACTAGCCAAATACATAAAGGGCAAAAGATTCTCAAGTGAAAGTGTGTGCATCCCGAATCAACAATTCATGGTAAAATCCATCTAGCAAGCAAAGATAGCTATCCTAAAACTCTTTTTCCTAAGCTTAAACTCAACAAATCACAACCTCCCCTAGATCCCCTCCATATGAACTCTTGATTACAATGATAGAAAGCTTACAAAGGACTTGAAGAAACATAAAGATGAGAAGCTGCATTTTCTTTTTCTTTCCTTTTTTTTTTTTTTTTTTTTTTTTTTTTTTTTTTAGAGGCACTATGTGCAAGAAAGTTCTTGTTATTCTAATGCCTTTTGTTACTTAGGCAATAGAGAACTTGAACCGCAAAAGCATGCTCTTATCCCGACTTACCTCGAGACATTGGAACACTTCTCTTTCTCTTTTTTTTTTTTTTTTTTTTTTTTTTTTTAATGTTGTTGGTGGGTAACTATGTCACCCCCAAACTTATTGCAACAAAAACATTGAAGCCTACTAAGAACAAATGCGAGAGTTTTCTACTTTGGTTCACTAGGATTGGTCATTCAATGTTTTATTCTCACCAAGGGAAGTAGTCCTCAAGAATCTTAACCTGGCCTAAACGGGTTTACCATGAATTGACATGAAGGGGAAGTGTAGAAGAATCTAAAGCCCAAAACGCACTTAACCAAAATTAGAACTATCCTAAAGATCATGCAAAAGCCAACTATATCATTTGGACCATTCTAACCAAAGAAGCAATGAAAACATTTAATTTGACATTCAATAGCAAGAAAAAGGTACATTAGTGCTCATAAAATGGACAAGCACCCCCAAACTTAAAAGTTGGTGTGTCCTCACAAAGAAAAGAGCACAAAAACAAAGCCAAAAAGCAAAAAAGCAGACTCCAAAAGAAGGAAAAATAAAAAATAAAAAAATAAAAGCGAAGCAATGAGATCTAAAAGGGCAAAAGGCAGAGTCCAGAACAAAAGAAACATGAAAATGAAGAGAGTTAGAGGCCCCCTTAAAAGCCAGGAGCATCATCATCATCCTCAGGTGGTGGCGCCCACGACCAAGGAGATCGGGTGGAAAAGTCGGAGTCTTAAGGAGGGGGCGCGTAGCAATCATCCTCAAATTGTGAGCTAAAGACCGCTGATATTCACTCTCATGGCGGTTTCTTTTGATGCGTTGTTGCTCTTCAAATTTCTGGCGATTGAGGCATTCATCGACCCGATTAGCAGTAGCTTCAAGTTGGCGAGAAAGCTCCTCAAAATTCTGAGAGTGGGCAGCCATGTAACCTTCAAACAAACTCTCCATTTTACCATTCATTACCTCCTGAAAACGGGTCATAGAGGACTCAACAATAGCACGAACAGCAGCCTCTGTTAATGGAGTAGAAGATCCGGACGGGGCAGCCTCAGTGGCATCTGCCGGAGCTTCATTGGCAAGAAGGCGGGCAATGCAAGTCTTATCCATTGGAGCAGAATTAGGCTTCCTCTCATCCAAACTGCTCGTGGGAACATTAGCATGGTCACAAATGGAAGTGATGAGGGAAGGAAAAAACAAACGGCCACTTCTTTTACCAGCACATGCTTCCAATTCCATAGCTATCAGACGGCCCACATTAATCGATCTACCTGAGAGAATGCAGTATAAAAGAATGGCTCTATCCTCCTGAACCATATTTCCTTGAGAAGTAGGAAGAAGACGGGTTGCCAGAAAATGATACCAAACCCGAGCAGGGTCATTGAGCGAGGCCTTGAGTAAGCGGTGTTTGCCATGAGAAACTCAGCAGTACCTATTTCTAAGCAAAATGGAAATGCAACTAAGAATGAACTGAAATTAAGACGAGAACGAATAAAAAAAAAAAACGTGAATTACTTAACTTCGAAGGGTTGCCTCCCAACAAGCGCCTTGCTTTAAAGTCGACGGCCCGACTTCCTCCTTAATTACTTGTCATTTAAATCAATGGAGGTTTTCTCCCTTTCAACGGGCGAGCCCCAATAGGCTTTAACACGTTGACCATTCACCTTAAATGTCGAACCCGTGTGATCATCAAGTAACTCAATTGCACCATGAGGGTAAACTTCAACAATTTTAAAAGGACCGGACCATCTAGACTTGAGTTTTCCAGGAAAGAGCTTAAGTCTAGAATTGAAAAGTAACACAAGTTGGCCCGGATGAAATTCTCTTTTGTGAATTCGTTGATCATGCCACTTCTTGGTCTTTTCCTTGTATAGCTTTGCATTCTCGTAAGAAGACCATCTCAACTCGTCCAATTCATGGAGCTGCAACTTTCTCACTATCCCGGCATCTTGAAGATTCATATTCAACGCTTTTAAAGCCCAATATGCTTTATGTTCTAATTCAACCGGCAAATGACATGCCTTCCCAAAGACTAGCTTGTAGGGTGACATACCCAATGGAGTCTTATAAGCCGTTCTATATGCCCACAACGCATCATCAAGCTTCAAAGACCAATCCTTCCTATTTGGATTTACCACTTTTTCAAGGATTTGCTTGACTTCCCTATTTGACACTTCCGCTTGGCCATTTGATTGGGGATGATAGGCCGTAGCTACCTTATGTCGCACTCCATATTTGCTCAACACTCCATCAAGCATTTTGTTACAAAAATGAGTACCCTCGTCACTAATGAGTGCCCTCTGTACCAAAACGAGTGAAAATCGCTTCTTAAGGAATTTGATCACAACTTTGGCATCATTTGTAGGTAAAGCTACGCCTTCAACCCATTTCGACACATAATCCACTCGCCAATAAGATGTATAGATTTCCAAATGAGGGGGAAAAGGTCCCATGAAGTCAATGCCCCAAACGTCAAATAATTCCACTTCCAACATATTGTTTAAAGGCATTTCATGCTTTTGTGAGATATTCCCCACCCGTTGACACCGATCACAACTTTTCACAAACTCATGAGCATCCTTAAAGAGGGAAGGCCAAAAATAGCCTGGATTGAAGAACTTTAGGCCCTTGTTCTTGCTCCTCCAAAGTGTCCACCATAAGGTCTTTGCATGGCATTGCAAAAGAATATCACTAACCTCAGTTTCACCAACACACCTCCTTAAAATTTGGTCGATGCCTCTCTTGTACAAGAAAGGTTCATCCCACAAGTAAAAGCGCACATCATGTAAGAATCGCTTGATTTGTTGCCTATTCATGTCGGGAGGAAGAATGTCACTTGCCAAATAGTTAGCAAAGTCTGCATACCAAGGAATAAATGAGTGTTTCACTGCGAAAAGTTGTTCATCGGGAAATGTTTCACCAATGGGTAAGTGTGATTGCTGTCCCGTTTCTTCCGGTAATCGAGATAAATGATCGGCCACCTGGTTTTGTGTTCCACTTCTATCTTTAATCTCCAAATCGAATTCTTGAAGTAGAAGCACCCACCGAATCAACCTTGGTTTAGAATCCTTCTTTGAAATCAAGTACTTAATGGCGGAATGATCGGTGTAAACTACTACTTTGGTGCCCACTAGATAAGCTCGAAATTTCTCAAAGGCAAAGACGATCGCTAGAAGCTCTTTTTCCGTAGTGGTGTAATTCACTTGTGCTTCATTAAGAGTCTTACTAGCATAATAAATTGAATGAAAAATCTTGTCTTTCCTTTGACCCAAAACAGCCCTCTACCGCAAAGTCACTCGCATCACACATAAGTTCAAAAGGTAAATCCCAATTTGGAGCAACTATGATGGGGGATGAAACTAAAGCCGCTTTTAGCTTTAAAAAGGCTTTTTCACACTCACCGTCAAACACAAAAGGTCGGTTTTGCTCTAAAAGTAAGCATAATGGTTTGGTGATCTTGGAAAAATCCTTAATAAAGCGGCGATAAAATCCAAGATGGCCCAAAAAACTCCGAATTCCTTTGTGAAGTTGGGGGAGACATTTGCTCAATAACATCCACTTTGGCTCGATCAACTTCAATTCCTTTTCTTGAGATCCTATGGCCTAACACAATGCCCTCCGAAACCATAAAGTGACATTTCTCCCAATTTAACACCAAGTTTGTTTCTTCACAACGTTTCAAAACTTTCTCCAAATTCTTCAAACAAGTGTCAAAAGACTCACCAAAAATGGAAAAATCATCCATAAAGATTTGAGTGTGTTCTCCACCATATCACTAAAAATAGCCATCATACATCTCGAAATGTGGCGGTGCATTGCATAACCCGAATGGCATTCGCCGAAAAGCAAAAGTACCATAAGGACAGGTGAAGGTCGTCTTTTCTTGATCCTCAGGAGCTATAGCAATCTGGTTGTAACCGGAATACCCATCCAAGAAACAATAAAACTCTTTGCCAGTGAGTCTATCCAACATTTGATCAATGAAAGGTAAAGGAAAATGGTCCTTCGTGAGTTGCCTTATTTAATTTTCGGTAATCCATGCATACTCGCCATCCTGAATCTGGTCCTAGTGGGTATAAGCTCATTATCCTTATTGGTCACTACGGTCATCCCTCCTTTCTTAGGAACACATTGAACAGGACTAACCCATGAACTATCGGATATAGGATAGATAAAACCCGCGATCGAGCAACTTGATAATTTCCTTCTTGACCACTTCTTTCATCACGGGATTCAACCTCCTTTGATGTTCTATAGAATTGCTACAACTATCCTCCAAAATGATCTTATGCATACAAAGAGTAGGGCTAATTCCCTTGATATCCGCTATTGACCACCCTAAGGCTCTTTGATGATTCTTCAACACCTCCAACAAAAGTGTTTCATGTTCGACACTCAAAGAAGAGGAAATTATAACAGGAAGGACATCTTCTCTCCCTAAGTAAGCATATTTCAAATGTGTGGGCAAAGGCTTAAGATCCAAAACGGGAGGTTCCTCAATTGATGGTTTAACTACCTTGAACTGTCTATCCCCCAAATTCAGTGATTCAACGGGCCTTTTTCGAATAAACACATCATGTTTGGTTCCCACAGTTGCTAAAAACTCCTCATCACCATCATTCCCGACTTCTCCCTCATCAAACACATCCTGAAGTTTGTCCTCGGCTTTTCTCCAAACATCATCAACCACTGTGTCTAAAACATGCACCAAAGAACATTCTTCTCTATCATTAGGGAAACGAAGAGAATCAAAAACATTAAAAGTTACCTCCTGACCGTCCATTCTCATTGTAAGTTCTCCTTTTTGAACATCGATCAAAGTTCCACCTGTAGCAAGGAACGGTCGCCCAAGAAGAATAGGCACCTCCTTATCTCGCATCAAAATCAAGAATCAAGAAGTCGCAGGAAAAATAAATTTATCAACCTGAACAAGCACATCCTCAATTTTTCCATCAGGATAAGTAATGGAACGATCGGCCAATCGTAGTGAAATCGTAGTCGGTCTTGCCTCTCCGATACCAAGTTTCCTGAAAATTGACATAGGCATTAAGTTTATGCTTGCTCCCAAATCACAAAGTGCCTTCCCGTGAAAAGTTTTACCAATGGAAACAGGAATGGTGAAAACTCCGGGATCTTTCAACTTAGGAGGAATCTTATTTTGCACTATGTAACTACACTCTTGAGTAAGTGCAACAACCTCAAACTCTCCCAATCTCCTTTTCTTCGTAAGGATGTCTTTCATGAATTTAGCATAATTGGGCATTTGCTCAAGTGCTTCCACAAGTGGGATATTGATATGAAGTTGCTTAAGCACATCCAGAAACTTGCTAAATTGATTGCTTTGAGCTTTCTTTTGAAGTCTTTGAGGAAATGGTGGAGGTGGCCTATCAATTGGTGCATCCTTTTGAATAGGTAAGGTCTTGGAATTGTCGTCGCGCGATCTTCGCAAGACGCCGATTGAACATACATCACCATCCAACCTCTCTTTTCTTGAATTTTCAACTCCATCACCATCCTCAACACTTTTCTGGATTGAAGTGAGCTCTTTTTCCTTACTTGGAATGGCCTTAGGTAGTTCCAAATCTTTACCACTCCTAAGAGTAATGGCTTGGCATGACTCCTTACCTTGATTTCTAGGATTTTCAGTGTTGCTTGGTAAGGATCCTTGAGCTCGATTATTCATGGATGAAGCCATTTGTCCCATTTGAGTTTCCAAATTCCTTATTGAGGCGGCTTGATTTTGAAGCATTGCATCAGTTCTACCCATGTAATCTTTCATCATAGTGGCAAGGGCAGCGATGGAATCTTCACCTTGAGGTCTTTGAGGAAGTGGGGGACGGGCTTGTTGAAAATCAACCGGTCTTTGCTGAATATGTGTTGGTCCAACACCTTGATCTTTCCAGGAAAAATTTGGGTGTTGCTTCCACCCGGGGTTATATGAATTAGAATAAGGATTGAAGTTCTTATTATACCCCACATAGTTCACTGATTCAGGATTAGATGGACATCCTTCATAGCGGTGACCTTCTCCACAAAATACACAAGTCTCAGAAAGTGCATTCACCATTTGGTTATTCCCACCCAAATCCAGCTTCGTCAAAGTACTATTCAAAGCAGCCAACTGTGCTATCAAAGAATTCGAATCATTCCCACCATAGTTGACATTGGTTTTCCTATCTTGGTTCAAGCGTTGATTTGGCCAACTAAGGTTATTCCTCGCTATTTTGTTCAAGATGGCACAAGCTTCATTGTAAGTCTTAGAAAGTAATGCCCCTCCCGATGATGAATCCACTATAACCCTTGTGTGAGAACACAATCCATTATAAAAAATTTGCATTTGGATCTTATATGGGATTCCATGGTTGGGACACTTTCTAATCATCTCCTTAAATCTCTCCCAAGTGTCATACAAGGATTCATGCTCAAATTGTTCAAAGGAAGTGATTTGGCTCCTAAGCTTGTTTTCCTTGGTCGGAGGGAAATATTGAGTTAAAAACTCTTCCACAAGATCATTCCAACTAGTTATCGACCCTTGAGGCAATGAATTTAGCCAATCTTTTGCTAAGCCTTTCAACGAATAAGGGAATAATCCTAACCTGAGGACATCCTCCGAAACTCCATTCATTTTAAATGAATCACTAACTTGAACAAATAATTGCGGATGAGCATGTGGATCCTCATTAGGTGTTCCATTGAATTGCCCCGCACTTTGTAACATTTGGAACATAAAGGCTCACTCAAAGTTGTTTGCTTCAATTTCCGGCCTAACAATCACAGGACCGAGGTTAGGCCTTCTATACTCTTGGATAACAGTGTCTCGTTCATCAGGCACAACTAACTGCCGATTTTCCATCTCTTCTCTCTGAACGACTTTCTTTTGATTTTGTTTCTTTTTCCTCTTGTGAAAAGTCCGTTCAATTTCTTGATCGTACAGAATCAATGCAAGTGGGTCCTCGTCGCTCATACAAGATTAAAATCCTGCAAAGAACAAGGAAACAAATTAAAAATAACAAATTAAACTAAATGTTATGACACCAATTAAACCTAAACTAATCCCCGGCAACGGCGCCAAAAACTTGTTGTGAGAAATTGTGATACGCAAGTGCACGTAGTCTAACAAGTAATAAAGTGATAAGAAGATATCGTTCCCACGAGGATTAGTGATTTAAAATGGTGTTTAACAAATAATTTAAAGAAAATAAAAACAATGATAAATTGGGGTGAGTTGATTTATGAAACTAAATAACTAAGATTATGCAAAACTAACTAAATAAATTCTAAATTAATTAAGGAAAATAAATACGATGGTCTAAAGTGGCTTAAATTACTCCTAAGATATGCAAGAATAATCAAGTAATTAATCTATGAAGAGATGAGTGGTTGGAATATCAAGAATCCCCCTAAAAAGCCTTAGAATTCAAAATACTGCAGCAGATCTTGTGGTGTCTTCAGAAGATTCGCAATATTAAATTCACTTTTTATGCAAGTAAACCCATTTGTTCAAGTGACTTCGTCAAGCCTAACATGATTTTAATCCCTAATCCTATTTAAATCCTATGTCTAGGTAAAATTGGATTAAGAAATTATGGTTTTAGTGTTCAGGTTTAAGCTTTAGGGTGTAATTACATATGTCTATGCATTACTAAATAACAATTCAAATAATCATTAAACCCTATCAATCAATGTTTGTCCATTCAATTTTAACCTTTTCGGAATTAAAATTAAACTAAGCAATTCACTTAGGTTGATCAAGCATAAGCAAAAAGAATAAAAATATCAAGCCATTGATTGAGCATAAAAATTGAATTCAATAAAGCTTTGAATACTAATCCCCCTTAGGGTTCATCTATCAATTCCAACCTAAGAAATTTAGTTCATAATGAAAATTGAATTAACAAAAGAATTTGACAAAATAAAAACTAAACCTAACATTACTTCAATTCAATAAATAAATTCTAAAAGAATGAAGAATAAAGAATGGAGAGAAGAATAAACGAATTTCTCTAATGGCGAGGAAAGATCCTTCACGTAATTGTTGTCGCCACTTTTCTCCCACGAACTCCCTGCCTTCTCACGTTCGCTTCTTCTTCTTTTCTTTGCTGCCCTCCTTCTAACTGCTGCTGTTGGTTCACGTCACACGCCTCCCTTTTTTTCTTTTTAGGTTTATTTTTTTTCTTTCTTTTTCCTTGCATTTGGGCTTTGACTTATTCTCCTCCAACTTGGGCCCAAAGTGGTGGTTTTAATTTACCAAGCATAGATGTACTGAAACAGGCCCACAAAATTGATTTTTAAATGCTGCTGTCCGTAATATGCTGCTGTCCATTCTCTGTTTCAGTGTGCTGCAGCACAGCTGCAGCACTGCTGCAGCACTCTTGTAAACTTTGCAATTTTTCTACGTTCCTGCATGAAATTTTCAATTCTTTTAGGACTTTCTCTCATTCAAATTCACATTATTACATACCAAAGGCCGAGAACAATCCAAATAAAACATTAAAATGCTAAGAACGAGATTTTTTTTCAAAAATAAGCTTTATTAAAGAACTATGCAAAATGAGTTCAAAGCATGCATAATATGAGCAAAGTTCAATCAAATAATCATCACATAAGCATTAAAATAGGACCAAATAACTCTATTTTATAGAGTTATCAATACGTAACTCTGGATCTTATGATGGATTACATTTATTAAACTAATAATAAATGACAATGTAAATATTACTAATTAATAATTCCTTTATTTATTTATAGTTTAATTGGATTACATAAGATTTAGGGCAGAAACCCCAGCAGTACAGTCGGAAAATGTCTGCATATGTAAATGATGAAAAGACGTTGATTCATTTTTTCCAAGATAGCTTAACTGGGGTGACTAGTCGATGGTATATGCAATTAGATAGCACGCAAGTGAGTAAGTGGAAAGATCTCGCTGATTTGTTCTTGAAGCAGTTGTTGGTGGAAACGGTGATCAAACTAGGTGGTGAAGGGTGGCATGCAAGTGCATATGTTCAACAAGTAATAGTTGTGGTAAGTGAGTGTCGTGTCCCACAAGGATGGTTGGATAGATTCTAAGGGGGATTGTAGCTAAATAATTTATTAGATAACAAGGCTAGGTGTTGTGATGCACAAAGTAAATAGATTAACACTAGGTGTAGATCAAAGGATTGGAATGTGATGATGTGTTAGGAATCCAGATAGACTGTTATCAACAAGTAGTAAGTTTGCCAGGAGACTTCAAATATAGATGGACTTTGCGAGACAACAAGTACATAGGAAGACAAAAACAAGAATGAGTTTCCTCAAACACACTCTAACGCATTATCCGACCCTAAATTTTACCTCTAAAACCTTGGATGAATTATACTTCTTCTGAACTTCCAAGTATCCTTTTCTATTTTTCTTAACCATTCCCTTATTTCTAAAGTTACGGATGAGATGAACAAGTAATATCTTACTCTAAGTTGTCATGCAATGAATCTTTCAATACTTGCATAGACTATTCTAACTCTATTTTCATAAAGGTTTAAAGAAGGACATGGTCATAAAGAATATTACATCACAATCTCCATACATATATGAGTCTCAGAACATTATCTTGTGTTTATCCATCTCTACTAACACTTCATCACAAAAGGGTTTAGCCTATCATAGCTAACAATAACACGAAAATAAAAGTGTTCCTGAAACAAGAATTCATGCTCGAATGTAAAAAAAAAACAGAAAGTTCAGTTAATGAAACAAAGGATGAAACGAATAATCTACTAAGTAAACGCCTCCTTGCTTCGTTCAATTCTTCCCACTCTTCTCCCTCTTCTCCTTGTTTTCCACACGTGACTTAAAAGCTTATCTTTTCTTTTATATCCCTTTTGCTTCGTCTTCGCTTTGCTATTTTTATCTTTCCCGCCAAAAAAGTAGTTGGTGAAGCTTATATCGCCGCACGTACGATCGGGAAATCGTAGCATGAGGTGACCTGGTTGTTCCATCAAACAGCTAACAGCAAAGATAAATATCTTTTTGTCCCCTAAGTGCCTTGCTTCAGCAATATCATAATATGCTCTTTTTTATGCCTTGCCATGCAACAGTAGAGAATTTTTCAAGAGCACCAACTAGGAGCTTATGCTTGCAATGGCTATATTAGAAAGCTTGGATGATAGTCAATTAAAGATAGAAGAGTTATTGAAAAATGGCTAACACTAGACAGAGAGCTCAAAGGAATTGAAAGCTGCAAAAGTAACTTAAATAAGTGCAGTGGCTCATCATTTCACTCAATTGCTTAGTCTTTTTACCTAGATTTATCCAAGTTTAACTATGTGAATACTCCCCTTTCAAGGACTTATCAGCAGTATAAGCACAACCTAGACATGGCGCCTGATCGCCTGGACTTACAGAGAATGGAGAAAAAGATATCTGAAAGTTTTAAGGAATATAATCAAAGGTGGAGAGAAACGGCTTCACAAATTCAGCCGTCTTTGATTGATAAGGAAGCAACTGCAATGTTTATTAATACTCTTCGTTCTCCTTATTATGACCGTATGGTGGGTAATGCATCCACTAATTTCTCAGATATTATCACAATCGGAGATCGAATTGATTTTGGAATTAAAAATGGTCGTATCTTTGACAACACGATTGATTCAGAGAAAGGTTTTATCCCAAAAAAGAATGAAGGGGAGATCCACCAAGTAGGACACGATCAGAGACAATCAAACAATAGATATACTCCATTCAATATCAAAACGTGAATAATGTAGATTAGGGGTACTACATGGCTCAGCCAAATCAAAGAGAAAAATCAGGAGTAAATAATTATTCACAGATTTATTATCATCAGAACTCAAGTCAGATGAATTTCATAAACAACAACAGACAAACACACTTCGATCCAGTCCCTATGAGTATGTCGAACTTTACCCTCGATTGTTACAAACTCACAAAGTGTCTCTTATATATGTGGAACCCTTGAAATTACCTTATCCCAGATGGTATAATCCGAAGGTGCGTTGTTAATATCATGCAGGAAATTTTGGGCATTCAATTGAAGATTGTTTTGCTTTCAAATCGAAAGTACAGTCACTGATAAAACTCGGAGTTGTGAAGTTTGAAACAAAGAAAACTCCTAACATCAAGCAAAACCCTCTAATCGATCATGGAGTCAATGCCATAGAAGAATATCTAGAGGATGAGAAGGTGTTTGGAGATAACAAGGTGCTTGAGAATTAGGAGACTGGAGATGCATTAGAAATGTTGAAATGTTACAATGTATTTATGGTCACTGAATATTCTGCTGCTTGACCTTTGATCATTCAATATGAAGAAGTAGCTGCAGAGGCGCCTAAAATTCCTACCATTGTAACAATTCAAGTGTCAAGCCCTTTTGAATATCAAAGCACTAATGCAGTACCATGGAATTATGATTGTAAAGTTATCATAGATGGGCAACCTGATTTGACCAATGTTTCTGGAACTAGTGGAGTAACCAGAAATGGAAGATTTTACAAACCAGATGGGGAGCGAATTGAAAAAGCTCTAGCAGAAAAAAGTAAGGGCAAAGAAAAAGACAACTTTGAAGAAGTCTATATTAAAGAGTGTTCGATCACAAAAGAGAAGCCTTTAAAACCGGTGACTGATGAAGAGGCAGGTGAATTTCTAAAATTTATCAAACAAAGTGAATACAGGGTAGCAGAGCAACTTAATCGTACACCAGCCCGAATATCTATCTTGTCACTTTTGATGAGTTCAGAGCCGCATAGAAAGGTCCTGATGGACATATTGAGCCAAACACATGTAACCCATGATATCACAGTTGAGAAGTTGAATGGCATTGTGGGAAATATTTCCGCATCTAGCTTCATAGCTTTCAACGATGATGAGATCCTACCAGAAGGAATAACATATACAAAAGCTCTTCATATTTCTATTAGGTACAAAGATCATATGGTTGCAAAAGTTCTGGTTGACAATGGATCCTCGTTGAATATAATGCCTAAATCAACACTGATAAAGCTTCCTATAGATTTGTCACATATTAAGCCAAACAGCATGCAAGTAAGAGCTTTTGATGGATCCCGCAGAGAAGTCATTAGAGATATTGAATTGCCTTTTCAGATCGGGCCATGTACCTTCACCATAAAGTTTCAAGTGATGGATATGGTCCCTCCTTATAGTTTTCTGTTGGGAAGACCATTGATTCATTCTGCTGGTATGGTTCCCTCATCTTTGCATCAGAGGTTGAAACTTATCTTTAAAAATAAGTTGATCTGCATATTTGGTGAGGAAGACTACTTGATCTCAAAATCTACGACATTATCTTATGTAGAAGCAGCAGAAGAGGCTTTTAAATGCTCATTTTGCTCCTTTGAAATTGCAAATGCCTTAATCGTTGGCCCTGAATGACCAATTATACAATCATTATCAAAGGCTTCAATCATGGTTGCTAAAGTCATGATAAGAGGAGATTTTAAAACTAGAGAGGGACTTGGGAAGCAGAAACGAGGAAGAAAACAAATAGTAACTTTACCAAAGTATCCTAAAAGATTTGGGTTAGGATTTAAACCTTCTGCATCCGATAAAAGAGAAATGAGAGAAAAGAAGAAGAAAGCAAAAGTTGCTCGGATGAACAAGATATTAAACACTAAGAAGATGCACATCCCTTATCCTTATGAAACTTTTGTGAAGGGAGAAGTTCTTTACTCTGATATGAAGATTGAAGTTGTAATCGATCTAGAGGAAGATGAAGAAAGTTTAACAGCTGAAATGTTTGACCTATCAATTGTCACAGTTTTGGAGAAGCAGCTTGAAGATGACCAATTTCTTTACCATTGTGCACCAGACTTGGAGCTAAATAACTGGGAATCAAAAGAATTTCATTCAATTTTCAATTTAATGCAAGAGTAATTTCCGGTTTTCCTTAAGTTTAGTAATTTAAGCTTCAATCATTTTAAATTTTCATACCCTTTAGCTATGCCCAAGGCAGTTGGATGCTTTATTTTGTAATAAGAGCTAATATCTTAATAAACATATTTTTCACTTTTAAGACATATCTATCTTTTATCTTCTTTGTCTCCGAATCCTCTATTTACTAGCTTTTGTTTCTTTTCTCTCTTTCCTCCCACCATTTCTCCAAATCCCCTACAAGACTAAAAATATTGAATTAAAAGATGAAAATTGTAGTGATCTGGAAATTGATTTTAACACCCCGATATTTAATGTTGAACTTGGTGAGGAGAATGAAGGTGAAGGGATAGAAAATATGATGAGTTATCACCTGAGTTGTTGAGGCTTATCAAAAAAGAGGAAAAAGTGACTTTACTGTATCAAGAGGTGTTAGAAACTATTAATTTAGGGACTAACAAGAAGGTTAAAGAAGTGAGAGTAGGACCTTTGATTGCGAAGGATGTACGAGTGAAGTTGATTGAGTTGTTGCATGAATACCAATACATGTTTTCATGGTCTTATCGTGACATGCCAGAATTGGATACAAATATTGTAGTGTATCATTTACCGTTAAAAGAGGGTTGTGCACTAGTAAGACAGAAGTTACGAAAGCTGAAACCATATATGCTCATCAAGATCAAGGAAGAAGTTAAGAAACAATTTGATGTTGGTTTTCTTGCTGTTTTCAAATACCCTGAATGGGTTGCCAATATAGTCCCAGTTCCTAAAAAGGATGGAAAAGTGAGAATGTGCGTGGATTATAGAAATTTAAATCAAGCAAGTTCAAAAGACAATTTCCCCTTACCTCATATTGATGTGCTTATTGACAACACGACAGGTTTTTCTACTTTTTCATTCATTGATGGATTCTCAGGATATAATCAAATCAAAATGGCTCCAGAAGATTGGGAGAAAACAATATTTATCACATTGTGGGGGAACCTTTTGTTATAAGATCATGCCATTTGGTTTGAAGAATGTTGGAGCAACTTATCAACGAGCTATGGTTACTCTTTTTCACGATATGATGCATAAATAAATTGAAGTTTATGTCGATGATATGATATCCAAATCTCATTCTGAAAATGAACATGATGCCATTCTTCGCAAACTTTTTGAATGCCTGAGAAAATATCAGTTGAAGCTAAACCCCTCGAAGTGTATCTTTGGGGTATCCTCAAGGAAGTTGTTGGGGTTTATCGTGAGTCAAGAAGGGATCAAAGTAGATCCGGATAAAGTCAAAGCAATTACAGACATGGAACCACCGCGTATTGAAAGAGAAGTTAAAAGTTTCCTAGGGAGATTGAATTATATTTCACGATTCATCTCACATTTGACTTCAACTTGTGAACCAATATTGAAATTGCTTTGAAAAAGTAACATAAGCAAGTGGAATGAAGATTGTCAAATTACTTTCGATAAAATAAAGTAATACTTGCAGAATCTACCAGTTTTTGTTCCCCTGACACCAGGTCGGCCTCCTATCCTACATTTAACAGTGTTAGAAGATTCAATGGGATGCATATTATGCCAACATGATGCCTCTGAGAGGAAAGAGCAAGCAATTTACTATTTGAGTAAGAAGTTCACTAGTTATGAATTAAAATATTCATTGCTTAAGAAGACATGTTGTGTTTTAGCCTGGACTGCCCAGCGGCTAAGACAATATATGTTGTACTATACTACCTTGTTGGTCTCAAAGATGGATTCCATCAAATATATTTTTGAGAAGCCATCCCTATCAGGGAGAATTGTAAGGTGGCAAGATCTATTATCTGAATATGACATTGTTTATGTTACAAGAAAAGCGATTAAAGGAAGCATACTCGCAAACTATCTGGCAGACTTACCAATAGAAGATTATAAATCAGTAAATTTTGATTTTTCCGATGAAGATATCATGGCAGTTGTCAAAGAAGAAGAGGATGAGTTCGTTAATCCTAAGTTATGGACAATGTTGTTTGATGGAGCGTCAAATGAACTAGGGCATGGAATCAGAGCGATATTTATCTCCCTTGAAGGCAAGTTATTCCCACTTTTAGCTAAGTTATACTTTGATTGTACTAATAATGTAGCTAAATACGAAGCATCTAGCATGGGAATTCAGGCAACTAAATGTATGAAGATCCAAAAAATACAAGTATACGGGGATTTTATGTTAGTTATTCTACAACTAAAAGGAGAGTGGGAAACTAGAGATTCCAAACTAATCTCATATAAAGATTACATACTTGAATTATGTGAAGGTTTTGATAAGGTGGCCTTCAATCATATCCCGCGAGAAAATAATCAGACAGCTGACACACTAGCTACTCTATCAGTCATGTTCAAAATAGAAGCAAATGAAGATGTACCACCGATATAGATTGAAAAGCGAGAATCACCAGCTTACTATATGCATATCGAAGTAGAGTCAGATTGAAAACCATGGTACCATGATATAAAGAATTTCATCAAGAGTCGAGAATATCCTACAGGGATATCAGAAAATGATAAAAGAACACTTCGAAGACTTTCTATGAGTTTCTTTCTTAATGGGGAAGTGTTATATAAGAGAAACCATGATATGGTTCTTTTAAAGTGTGTTGATGTGGTAGAAGCAAAGAAAATTATGGAGGAAGTACATGATGGAATTTGTGGGACTCATTCTAGTGGACACATTATGGCAAGACAAATCCTTAGAGCGGGATATTACTGGTTGACTATGGAAACAGACTGCATTAAATATGCAAGAGAATGCCACAAATGTCAAATATACGCTAACAAAATCCATGCATCGGCTTCTGAGTTGCATGTTTATCATCCCCTTGGCCATTTTCGATGTGGGGAATATATATGATTGATCCAATAGAGCCAAAAACTTCAAATGGTTACTGCTTCATTCTTGTTGCTATTGATTATTTTACTAAATGGGTAGAGGCTGCATCATATCGAAATGTCACGTATAATGTTGTTCAAAGATTCCTAAAAAGATAAATAATATGTTGATATGGATTACCTGAGCGGATTATCACCGATAATGCTAAGAATTTTAACAATAAGTTGATGGCATGGTATTGTGAAGGGATGAAAATGAAACATTCAAATTCGACTGCTTACCAACCGAAGATGAATGGTGCTGTAGAAATAGCTAACAAGAACATCAAGAAGATTGTAGGAAAAATGACAATTACATATAAAGACTAGCACGAGATGCTTCCTTATGCATTGCATGGTTACCGCACTTCTATTCGCACATCTACTGGGGCAACGCCGTTTTCTCTTGTTTATGGTATGGAGGTTGTTCTTCCAATTGAAGTAGAAATCCCATCTCTCGGGGTTTTAATGGAAGCAGAGTTAGAAGAAGCAGAGTGGATTCACAGCAGATATGATCAGTTGAACTACATCGAAGGAAAAAGACTAATTGCACTCTGTAGGGGCCAACTTTACTAGAGAAGGATGACACATGCATATCAAAAGAAAGTACACCCTTGACATTTTCAAGAAGGAGATTTAGTTTTGAAGAGGATTCTTCCTTTCATGAAGGACCATAGAGGGAAATGGACTCCGAATTATGAAGGACCATACGTAGTAAAAAAGGCCTTTTCAAGAGGGGCCTTGATGTTGATTGATATGGATAGGGAAGAATTACCGAACCCGATCAATTCAGATGTGGTCAAAAGATATTTCGCGTAATGATGGCTTCACTAAGCAAGCATTTTTATTAGGGCATAGATTAATTTTCGAATAACTACAATTAATTCTGTTATCTTCTTTATTTACAGTCATTATCTTACTCAAAATGTGCTTCCATTCTAGCTAAATCTCAAAGCTACATTATTAATAAAATGACATTTCTGAACCAATTCCTGCCTATATGAGAATCTCCATTTCTTTTACTTACACTTTCCTTCAAATGGATAGATATGCTTTTAAAAAAAATGTGAGTCAACATGGATAAAAGACTTCAAAAAAAAAGATGAGATGAGATAGGAATACATGAATCATTGATTGCTTTAAAATGAAAATATAATTGAAATAACAGTTGTAATGTTCAAGTTAAGAACACTAGAACCAATTTTGCTAAGAGCAAAATTTGATTTCAATTACCAAAGAAAGTTGATCATGATATTCATCCCTGAGCAAATAATGACTGTAACTTACAAATTGAGAAGGAATACTGGGACAAATTTTAGGGCTAAATTTGTTTTTATTTTGGGCCATGAAGCATCATCATAAATAGATACTGGGGCAATTTTGGATTCAAAATTTGTTTCGTTTTGAACTGTGAAACACCACCGCTTCAGACGGTTTAATGATATTTGACACTGAGACAATTTGAAAGGATTTAGACCCTTAGAGTAACCCGTCTCTTGCCCATGGATTGTTTAATACTGACAATGATAAGGAAGATTATGTTGAGATGGTAAAAAAAAAACCTGAATTATGCTCAGTTTCGTTATTAACTTTGTCAATATTTCATGAAAAGATGTCAACATATCACGATTAAGTCGTCATGGTTTTATAAAGATACATTCTTAAATGAGTTAGAGAAAATCAAAGTTTTGGTCGAGAACCAGACCATCCCGCGTACCCTGTCTTTTATTTTGGTCGAGAACCGGACCACCCAGTTTATTGTTTTGGTCGTTAAGCGGCTTTATTATTTTGGTCGAGAACCGGACCACCCTGCTTATTATTTTGGTCGAGAATCGGACCACCGTTTTTTTTTTGTCGTCGAGAACTGGACCACTTATTGCTCAATTTGTGAGATTTAAATAATACTGAACGAAATTATGTCTACGCGTTTGTCCACCGTCTAATTCTACAAGATGAACAAACGAGGGCAAACTGTAGATACCTAATTTCGTCCGGTGTTGTTTAAAAAAAATTTGTCATGAAAACAAAAATAACAAAAAAAGGGAATTGATTTATGTTTATTTTGAGGATAAAGTTAATATAATTGCAATTTGTTTGGTTTTTTTTTTAGTTGAATAATAAAATAAAAAATATATATAGTTCATTTTTAAATTAAATTTCTCTCAAAAATAGATTTAATTTTGCTTCAATTTTAAATTATAATTAGAAATTTTGATTTAAATCGATTTCCTATGGTTTAATAAAAAAAGAAAAAAAACTGCTTATTTGAAAACTCTTTTTTTTTTAACTTTCGAAATTTTGAATAAAAAAGAAGAAGTATGCATATTTTGGTTAAAAAATTTGAAATCGATTTTTTTATTGGAAAAATAATTTCGGAGAAAAAAGGGCCCAAATTAAGAAAATTAGTGACAAGTTGATTGGAATTAATTTTGGGTAATTGATTGTCAATCAAAATCAATTTCAAATCAATTTCTTTATTTTCCAACTCAATTAATTCTTTAAATACCATCATCTCACTCACAAGTCGAGAGGAATAAAAAAAGGATTAAACAAAAGAAAAGGAATTTGAAAACGCCTCTCCATCTCTCTCGGGAGGTAAATTTTTCCTTTAGCATTCACCATATCATGTCACTTTTCTTTCAAAAAGTCTCTATAACTCTCAATCTTCCATGAGCCCAAAACCTCCATAACCAAAACTCCATCCATAAACTATTTACTCTTTGAATTCCATTCGAATAAAACCCAAAGAAATCCTTAACCTCTCATCAAAACTTTTTTTAAACCAAACTTATCAGAGAACCATACCCATCCTTGCTCGGAAATTCATTCGTGATACGTCAGAGTAATTGTCATCGTTGTGTTTAGTTTTACACTAAAGAAAACCGCCAAAGTAATCTCCGGTTCGGGGAGTTTGTTGCAAAAAAAAAGGGGAGGAAGAATAAAGTTATTGGGTAACATTAATTTTTTTATCCATCATTTTCTGAATTGTTTTTTTTAATCTTGTCATCCATATCCCAATATGTTAACATTCATTTAGTTTATTGGTAGGGAAGTCTTTTGTTTAAATGGTACTCTCTGGTTCAAAATTCCAATATGTTTTGTTTTCTCTCCTTTTTAGATTTACATTCAAGGAATTAAGATTTAGTTAACCTCCAACATTTTTATAACTTTAGTTGTTATTTGCCACTGATTCATTTTATCTATTTGTATTGATTTGGTGTAGGTACATTTCAAATTAGCTTTTATTGTTTGAATTCCATGTATGTCGATCTCTTTATTTTTAATAGAAAATTTGATAATATGACGTGTGGTATTTCTCCTTAAATGTTAATTTTGGTAAGATTATTTCGATTTTTTTTATATATTGAAAACTTGATTTGATTATCATGCAATATTTATATTTTTAGGTCTCTCCTATATTTAAAAGATCTACAATAATTTGAAATAAACTCTCCAAAATATTATGTCAAAAATTTAAACAAAATTATAAATGGAAGTTGGGAAATTTTAGGATACTAATTTTCCCAAATTTAAAAAAAAATAATATTCAAGGTAAGTGGAATTTAATGGGATTGAAAATTATTAGGATGCTAATTTTTCGATCTCTCAAATGTTTAAATGAACATTCCTAAATAAATAAAATTATAAATACTTAAAAATCTCCAAATTTGATGCTATAATACTTTCTTTAATAAAAATCTATAACTTAAGAAGATATTACCTTAACAAATTTCCATATATAAAAGAGTTAATTTCACTAATAATCAATAAAAATAGGGAAATTTCATATAAACCGAATGTTTTTATAAAATAACATTAGTACCCAAAAACACCCAAAACAACCACCAGAAAATTAAAACAAATTGTAAAAAGACAAAACCTACCCCTGATTTAATTTCTCCTTAATTTGTGCAAGATTTAAGGAAAGATACAAAATCCCTTAAATTTTATAAAATTAATGGAAAAATAAATCTAAAAAGGAATAAAACTATAAAGAAAAATAAAAGAAAAATCTTCAAAAATCAATACTTTATTCTTCCAGGAAAATTTAAATGTCTTTCTTCTTCATCATCCTACAAAATACAGAGAAAAAACGAAGATAAACAGTTATGTATGAAAAATGATTATTTAAAAGTAATTTCTTTTTTATAAACTGTTTACTTTTAATAAACATTTTTTGATGTGCACTTAAAATTGTTACCAGGAACAAATTGAAGATGAAAAAAGTAATAGTTTTGAAAGATATGTCAATTGAAATTTAAAATAAATATTGATTAAAAATAAATATTTGATTAAAAGTAACTTGTTTTACAAAATACAAAGAAAGCGAGTTTGCCTGAGAATTGAAAAATAAAACTTTTTATAAACTGTTTATTTATAGTAAACATTTATTGATGAGTACTTAAAATTGAAAACTTGCAGCAGTAAACAAAAAAAATGTTGTTTTGACAAACATTATATAAAAAAAAAAATAACATGTTTATATATATTAAACAGAATTTTATTGATGGAAACTATCAGAACTACTTTGGCATGATGACTTTGCTAAAAGATCTTGATAGACTTATCTGTTTGAAGGCAACATGAGAGGTTTTCATTTATGGGTTTTCTAAATCCACGATTCGTTGGGGTTATCGATTTCGGAGTAACAACAGCAGATGATTAGATCCTCGAAGAACTACGAAGTAACTTCAACACAAAAGAAAGTCGGATTGAAGATCACGTTCGATGGATATGAGTACTGGAGCAAAGAAATTCGAACGATCTGAGACGAGAAGGGAAGATAATGATTTTTAAAATAATTATCTAATTTAGGCCGAGTCTTAAATAATGGTTCATAAAATCAAGAAGATTGATTTGAATTAAAAAAAATATAAATTAAATGATATGTAATTAATAAGATATAGTTATGATGAGAGATAAAAAGGTAAAGTGGTAAACAATAAAATGGGAAACCACCAGATCACCACCATAAATGGTATTTTTTGGGTATAGATGATAAAAGATAAAAACATCCAACATTTATGTAACTGGGTGAATTAAATAGGTTATTGGTGTAATTAAGTCTATATAAAATTGATTAATTTTAATTCAAGATAAACTTTAAATAATAAGTTTTTTCATAAAACTTCAAATTATAAAATAAACAGGGTCCAAAGACGTTGAAATTATAAATAGTAAAAATTTCCTAAGGTAGAATTGATATTCCTCCTTAATAAAAAAAACTAAAGCTTAAAAAAAGTCATCTTTTGACCTTGATAAAAACCCATATATATTTTAGTAAGCCTTTAATTCAAGATAACTTTTAATAATAATTTTTCATAAAATATCAAATTTAAAACAATTAAAATATTTCAAAAGATGATTTTCCATAAAAACTTTCCTATGATGGAGTTTAAGAGTTTTCAGGATACTGATCTCTTATATTTCTTAAGGAATTATAATTTAATTAAGGGACCGAGATTAAATTCTAATAAAACTTTTCCTAATGGCTTTTATGCCACTCATCCAATTTGATTATGCCCTTTTAATGTTTATAGTATTAATCAATAATATATGAGACATTTAAAAATAAAAATTAAAAACACATTGTGTGTTCAAAAATATATAAAAAAGGCTTTAATAAGAAATAACAAAGATGATAAATAGTAATCGTTTTTCTAAACGAACATAATAGGGTGCTAATACCTTCCCTATGTGTGAATAAACTCCCGAACTTAATTTCAAACGTTAGCAGACCATTCTTAACTTAGAGACTAGGTGACTAATCACACCATACCTTAAAACCAATGATTAGTGGCGACTCCTTAACTTTCCTGTGTTGCTATCACGTAGCAACATAAGGGAAACCATTTTATAAGCTTCACACATCATCTCATTGCGTCGTAATGTCTTCACCATTTTTTGATCCATCTTTGAACCATTGTGACTTAACTCTAGTACAATTTGCTTTGCCAATTTTGTCTATCTTTGCAAGATGTATTGAGGTATCAATATTCTTTGTCATCAATACTCTTAACACATGACGACACAACATACCCAAACATTCAAACTTGTAGCAAGACAACTAATGATCCCATATGATATGATGAATTAAATGTGACTTCCCATAATTTGTTCTGGCCGTACAATCCAACTTGAGAAAATAATAAATTGCATATGTAACACTCTCTTAAGCTATAAATGTAGATAAAATGGTTGATACCTCAATTTTAAACTTCTTAAACATTGAACGTGTGTATAGTTTTGCTGTTTGAACAACCATAGGTCCTCGTTCAACTACACGTGGAGGCATACCTTGGTGGCAATGAAAATCTTCTTATAATTCTATTTATCTCATATGGTCTGTCTTTCTTTCATAATGTAACACAAACTTAGTAAGACACATGGTTTTATTAGAAATGTGATGTAATACATTGTTTGTGCTCTCACTTCTTTTTGTTGACTTAATTCCAGCAGAAAATGCATCAATGCTAAAAGAATAACACCATTTACTGCTTAATTCATAGAGATTTTTGAACCATTAATGTTCTTCAAGATTGAACTTAGTAATCATAGACTTCCAAATTTCCTCGAATTCCTCAATTGAATATAAAAAATGCAAGCTTTCATTAAAACATCGTTTAAATTATTGATTTGCATACAAAGAGGAGAGATGTTGAGCATCATTTTTAGAAATATGTTAAATACAAAGACGATGTCTTGTAGTACTAAAAGTTTGAAAAATGGCTCTGGACATCGCTTGATCTTGATCAGTAAAAGTTGTTTTTGGTTGTCGACCTCCCATCGATTCAAAAAATGTCTCAAATAACGAAATGAAAGAGGGAATTTTCTCATCTAATAGAAAGGCACACCCAAAAAGTATAATTTTTCAATGATGATTGATTCATACAAATGGAGCACATATCATGTTAAGTTTGTTTGTGCGATATGTAGTATCAAATACTATAACATTTTCAAAACTATCATAGTCAAGTCTAGATATCTCATCTCTCCAAAACAAGTTTGTCAATCTATTCTCTTGATTCACATAAAATGAGTAAAAAAAAGGGATCATTCTCTTGCCTATTTCTAAATAGGTTTACCAAGCTTTGACCATCACCCATCTCGATCAATTGTATTTTTTGCGAATTTACAAAGTTGTAACAATCTCTTTTGGTAAAATCAATGTTCTCCAAATCTCAAGATTCTTGAGTCATAAATGAATATGTTTGTATTGTCCTCTTACTTGCATTGACCATTGTCTTCATAATACCTTTTTGTGCATTAATTATTTTTTCTACCGGATCTTAAAAAACACACTTCTTCAGGCTTTACAAATTCATGATTATGTTCCAAGACAAACTTGATAATTTTTCCATGACCGATTTTATCATACTTAAATCTAATACTAGCCATACATCCAGTTCTAGTCTCCAACCTCTCTATTTGTCTCTCTTTTACTTTGATACTTCGCAAAACATAACCTTCTTTAGAGCATATATAATTTGTAATAGTTGGATTTTCAAATTTATCAATTCTCCTTTTCATTTTCCTGATGCTTAATCCAATTCGAATGACATATTAATTATATAAATCATAAACTTCTTCTACGTTATCGACAACCAATCTAATATTTGGCTCACAATTATAGAAATCTTCTTCTTCCTTAAATTCTATTTATTGTTGGCTCTCGGTCCTATCACAAATTATAATAAACAAAATACACATGTATAAAATATATAAAAGTTTCATTTGAATAAAAAAATAATCTTGAGGTTAGGAATGAATTGATCTTCTTCTATGTATAGTCACCTCTGTGTAGTTGATCTCTACAATATACTCAGCCGTCAAGTTTTATTTTACAAGATCTCTACGTTATCTTGTTTTAAAAAAATAAGTGAAAAAGTAAGCCCTAATTCATTTAGTTGCACGAGAGAGAAGAAAAAAAAAAGAGAACCGGTTCTTCAATTTTGTTGCACGCAATTTGGAAGAAAAAAAACAAGATAAAATAAACCGGTTGGGTGAATTGAATTAAATAAAATACAATACACGTGTCGTTCACTGGATCAATATGCATACTACCACCCGACATTCTCAATAATTTCTCTCATTCATTTGTATAACCACCTATAACCAACAATTGAAATGATACATTTTATTGTTCAATTAACTGTCATACATGATTGTTCCGCGGGCCCTTTCGAACATGTTGTTGCCATTATCACCATTTAGTTATTGTTATATTGAGTCATACATTATTATCGACATAAGTATTTTAGAGTTTTATTTTATTTAATACAAAACTATGTTTTTTTTCCATCAGTTGTTTTCAAATGAAAGTGACTATTCTTATAATTAGGGGTGAACAAATCAAACCAAACTGGTTCGGTTTGGTTTTTAATACATTAATGTGACCAAACCAATTAGGAATGGTCTGGTTTGGTTTAGAGGATTTTTATAGTGAACCAAACCAAACCAATATAGAAAATATAATATATTTAATTTTAAAATATTTGATAAATGTTAATATTTAATAAAATAAAATGAAAATATAAAAAGAAAAACCCAAATGTCCTCATTAACTCTAGGTTAGACTATTTCATTTCTAAAAACTTTCATCTCTTACTCTTCCCATAATTCGTCTCTTACTCTTCTCCAAAATGTTATCTTCTTCCATTATAAGTCAAGAGCAGCGATCACCACCACCCCATGTCGATTCCATTGCCACAAATCATCATCAAACGATTTCAATTTCTCTAAGTTTTTGTCTTCTTTTCTTACATTTTTGTCTCGTTTATGCCATATTATTTTTGTATTTTTAATTTATCTTACCCATTCATTTTATCAACTCTGTTTGGTTTGGGGTTCACTAATCTCAATTACGATGTGTGTACCTTATCTTTGTTTTCCTTTAATTTATTGCATGAATATGTTTATAAGATGTAGCAAACTCATAAACTAAAAATAGTTTTTTTACAATAATGATTTGTATACTTGTTTTGTGTTTGTAGGATGACCACTCCTGAAGGAATTGCAAATAAAAGTGGTTTGGGCTCTCTAGACATGGAAATTGAAAGGAATGTGGATAAAAATTCTATGATATTGCAAAACGTAGCTACAGGTAAGAGAAAACCCTGTAGACCCGCTACTTATGCTTTAGATCATTTTAGTAAGGTTGAAGGTTGTGAATATGAAAATCTTAGAGTTTCATTTAATTATTGTGGAATAACATATGCATGTGATAGCAAGAAAAATAGAACTTCTAACATGCTTAAACATATTAAAAAGTGCAAAAAGTGCGCACGTGCCATAGGCCTAGAAGACCCAAAATAAAAAGTAATGTCATTTAAACCAAACAAATAGAGGAGGATAAGGTGATTATGCTTTAACAGTTACAAACTTTACTCAAGACCATGCTAGATATATGTTTGTAATTATGGTGATTTTAGATGAGCTTCCATTTAGGTTGGTAGAATGTGAAGGGTTCCAAAAACTTGTCATGGCTTTATAACCTAAATTTAGTATCCCTTCAAGAGTCACAGTTGATAGGGATTGGTTTCAAATATATTTAACTGAGCGAAATTGTTTGAAAAAAGCCTTGGCACAATCGTGCCAAAGAGTTTGCTTGACTACAGATACATGGACATCTATTCAAAATATAAATTACATGGTTTTAACATCTCATTTCATTGATCATGATTGGAATTTGCATAAAAGAATTTTGAACTTTTGTCCAATCTCAAATCATAAAGGGGAGACTATTGGTAGAGTTGTGGAGAAATGTTTGACTAATTTGGGTATTGATAAATTATTCACCATAACTGTTGTCAATGCTAGCTCAAATGATGGTGCAGTTGCTTATTTAGTTAAAAAGTTTATAAGTATAACTAGTTTGGTATTGAATGGTGAGTTTTTTCATATACGGTGTTGCACACATACTTAATTTGATTGTTGGTGATACTCTAAAGGATCTATATGAATTAATTATCAAAATTTGTAATGCAGTAAAATATGTAAGATCTTCACTTGCAAGGTTACAAGCATTTAAGGACTTTGCAATTGAGGACAAACTCTCAATTAAAAAGTTAGTTTGTTTAGATGTTCCAATAAGGTGGAATTCCACATATATGATGTTAGAAATTGCATGTGAATTTAAAAAAATATTTGAAATGATGGAGGAACATGATCTAGGATACTTGATAGATGAGGTGCCGTTATTTGAAGATTGGAAAAATGCTCGGGTTTTTGTTACTTTTTTAAAGTTTTTTATGAAGTCACTTTTAAGTTTTCAGGGACTTTATTTGTTACATCAAACCATTATTTTCATCAATTGTGCTCCATTCAAGAAATCATCCAAGAACACTCTTCTAGCAATGATATGTTATTGAGTAGTATGACACAAAATATGTAGGCCAAATTCAAAAAGTATTGGGGTGTCACCGAGAAGACAAACTTCTTGTTATAAATTGCAATAGTACTTGATCCAATGTATAAATTAAAATTAGAGGTATTGTTTTGGTGAAGTAATGAGTGAAGATATGACTCTTGCCAAACCCCTCAACATTCATATATGTGATGAATTGGAAAATCATGAGAAGTTAGATGAAGGTAACTTTTTAATTTATCATAAGGTAACTTTTTAATTTATCATTTTATTACTACATATATGTTCATTAATACGTACTAATTAACTGTTTTCTTTTTTTGAAGAATTTTCAAGTATAGACAAGGAGCTAGAGTCCATTGTCATTAATGATTAAAGATTTTGCTTGGATTCAGATAGTTGAAGACTTGAAAACTTTTTCCTTTATGAACTTGAGACTTATTTTGGTCAAATGGATTTCAAACTTTTATTTTTATCGAATGAACAAGACACTTTTAGAATATGATTGCATTAAGTATGGATTAGATTGTAACAACTATTGTTGAATTTGAATTTTAGATGATGTTTTATTTGTCATATTTAGTTTTGGGATAAACTTAAATTAGGCCTATCAATATTGGAAGGTATATTGAGTTTTTGTTAAACTTATCATGTAAAGTAACTATGATCTAAATTAAGTATTTAAGAATAATTAAGAAAAAAGATAAAAACTTTATCAAAAAAAAAGAAAAAGAAAAGAAAAAAAGGTAAAAATTGTAAGAACCAAACCAAACTGGTTAGGTAGGGTTCGAATTCTTTATAATCAACGGTTCGGTTCGATAAATTTAGAAAAAAAATCCAATTGAATATGAAATTTTAGCGAAATCTAATCCAAACCAATCTATTGTTCATCCATACTTATAATTATGGAAGAAAAACGGGAATGAAATAAAAATTAAAAGCAAACATCAGGAACAATAGATTCTAAGGATGAGCTCGGTCCAGTTTTGGACAAAATCAAGAACTGAACCGAGACCTTCGGTTTATTAAATGATCGAACCGTTCGGTTATGATTTTTTCTTAAATCTGCTCGGTTCGGTTTTATAAGTATTTCGGTTTAATCGGTTCGGTTTTCCGATTTTACAGCATCAGTTTATTCTTAAACAAAAATCACAATCCCAAACCAATTCCTAAGTCCAAATAAACTATAGAATTTCGAACCAATTTTATTAGTTCATCATTAAATAATAAAAAATTAAAAAATAAAGAAAAAATTGAACAATCAAACCAAATAACTCAAATATGAGGTCCTTAAATTCAGATATGAGTTTTAGAATCCCAGAGATGAGATTTTAAAACCCAGATCTAGATTTAGAAAACTCAAATATGAGTTTTAGAACCTCAGATATGAACTCTAATGCCTTAGATCTAAGGTTTAAGAACTCATATTTGAGTTTTGAAACCTTAAATCTAAGTATTAATATATGAATTGAAATGATGAAGGAAGAAAGAAGAAATTGGTGATGATGAAAGAAAAAAGAAGGAAGAAGAGATGATGAGTGGCGGAAACAGCGATGAGAGGATTTGTGAGAAAAAAGGTCAAGTGGTTGAGGGAAATGTAAATAGAATTTATATTATATACTTTATTTATAATGTTTTATTTAATTTCAGTCCGGTTTATAATATAATTAAACCGAGAGAACCGCAAATGTTACACATCCCTTGGATTCAATCGAAAATAAAAAGAGGAGACATGGCGTCGTCCAGGTTCGAACTGGAGACCTTCAGTGTGTTAGACTGACGTGATAACCAACTACACCACGACACCTGTATGCCAAAAATTTAAGAATTTAATTTAAAGAAATATAAAATTAGTGTTAAAAAAGGCCTTATTATCTACAACCGCGTGGTTCTTCTTCCTCAATCGTCTCTCTCTTTTTCTATCGCTCCGTTGAAACCCTAGACCTCCTCTCTCTCTCTCTCTCTCTCTCTCTCTCTCTCTCTCTTCTGATCCAGGAATTCTACGGCCTAAAATGGCAGAGCCTCTTGATATGAGCTTAGACGATATCATAAAGAGCAACAAGAAATCCGGATCAGGAAATTTCAGTTCCAGAGGTCGCGGTGGAGCTCCTGGACCTGGTCCCGCTCGTCGTTTCCGCAATCGAGCTCTCAATAGATCAACTCCTTATTCTGCAGCTAAGGTCATGATAAAAAGATTTAGGTTTTAGATTCCGTTTTTTTCTGATTCTTCTTCTTTGATTCCGATGATAGATAGGTCTAGGTTTCTGTTTAATGATTTTATAAAACAAAATTGGGGGTTTTAGGCGCCGGAGACGACTTGGTCACATGATATGTTTGTAGATCATGCGACGGGATTTGCTTCACAACCTGGACGTGCTTCCGCTATCGAAACCGGGACAAAGCTTTATATATCTAATTTGGAATATGGTGTTTCTAACGAGGATATCAAGGTATTTTAATTTCAAATTAACTCTTTTATTTGCTTGAGACTTGGAATATATGAGGATTGGGTTAGACTGTTTGAATTCATGTTTAGTTCGCTTGTATGTAATTTTTCAAATGATTATATTAGCTCAAGAAAATGATCAAAATATGTAGAATATTATCGGCTCGAGTAATCACGAGGGATTAAGGGTCAGTTTGCTATTGAGCTGTTGAAATAATTGCTACAAGCTGTACTAAAGAAACAAGAAATCACCTGTATCATGAATCATATTGGTGTTTGGTAATTTCAACTACTAAAAGTAGTGTAAAAAAACTGCAGGAAACTAGTAGTGGGAAGAGAGATGCTGACGGTATTCCTTGAAATTTTGTCTTTGTTTAAGAAAATGAAGTTCTGTTGTTGTTTGGATGTCTTCTTTTGATGAGAACATTTTTAATAATGGTACCTGGTAGATCGAATGCCTTAAATGACATTTTGCAGGTAGGAAGCCAAGACAAAATTCCCTTTTCTTTTTATTCGAAATAGATTCCTTTTCTTTTATAATTAAAGCTGTATGGTTAGTCTTGTTCTTTTTACCATTTCAGTTTATTTTTAGCTCTTAACATATTTGTGTCACATGCAGATCTTCTAATAGTTAATAATCTGTTATTGTTATTTGTTTGTATTGCTATAATTCAGTTATAATTATTCATGCAGGAACTATTTTCTGAAGTTGGTGATCTAAAACGGTATTCTATAAATTATGATAAAAGTGGGAGATCGAAGGTACGTTTCAAGTGGATCATACCTGTGAGTTTTTTTTTTGGGGTTAAATTTGTATCCTGACATGGTTTTAAAAATTTATTTTTCTTAGGGAACAGCAGAAGTAGTTTTTTCACGTCAAGGCGATGCGCTGGCTGCCATAAAGAGATACAACAATGTTCAGCTGGATGGGAAACCCATGAAGTTGGAGATTGTGGGAACAAACATGGCGACACCTGCTGTGCCTGCTTCTTCAAATGCTAGTTTTGGTGGCAACTTAAATGGATTTCCAAGAGGGTATGCGGTTTTTCAATATATTTATTTATATTGGTTTTTATTAATTTTACAAGTTTTTTTTGAATAAGAGACATTTCATTGATGAATGAAAAAAGGAAGTACAAAAAAGCACCCCAGGATTACAAAAAATTCCTCCAATTGGGGGCTATAAGCGACGGAGAGTAATTACAAAAGGCTTTAGAATTAGCCGACCACATAGAGCTAAATCTAATAAGCAAATCCCATAACATCTGGTCTTCCGAGAACTCGTCCTTGAAAACCCTTTTATTCCTCTCCCACCAAATGAGCCAGATAAGGGCACGAATGGCATTGCGCCAGAGGACAAGGGCTTTCTTGTTGAAATTAACACCACAAAGGAGGCTATGCAGTAACGGCTGAATCTGCAAAGGGCATGGGCCTTGAAAATTAAAGATATTAAATAACTTTCTCCAAATCTTCGAAGTGAAAGGGCAGCTCCAAAACAGGTGGCCAGGGTCTTCAACATTAGCACAGCAAAGCACACAGCGGTTGGGGCTAAGGGCCATAAGGGGGAATCTCCTCTGAAGCTTGTCATTGGTATTAAGCCCACCATGAAAAACAGTCCAAAGAAGAACTTTAACTTTCTTCGGATAGCAATCCTTCCAAATCACCTTAACAATATCACTGGGGAGATGGGAGTTATTCTGAAATAGAGAGTAGAAAGCATTCTTACAAGAAAAAATAACTCCACCACCACCATTCCATACTCTGGTGTCATGCATAATTCCAGGTTTAAAACCATTAAGAGTACCCAGCAAGGAGACAAAAGCCTCAATTTCCTCATCCTTAAGGTTCCTCCTAAGATTCACACTCCAAGAACAAGAGCTATCATCCCAAAGATCTCGAACATAAGCATTAGGGGAGGTAGAGATTCTGAAAATAGCAGGAAAAGCCACTGCAAGGGGTCTGTTTAGAGCAGTCCAAGCATCCAACCAGAATCTGACTTTAAGCCCAGTACCAAGTTGAAATTTAGAGTTAGAGGCCAAGAGAGAATCAAGCTTAGCTATCGCTTTCCAAGGACTCCGAAAGGTGGAAGAAGGATTAGAAGTAGAGCTCCATCCCGAGTCAGAGACGAAGTGAATAGCTTGAATAGTGGCAGCCCATAAGGAATCCCTTTCATCGGGGAGTCTCCAAAGCCACTTAAGAAGGAGGGACTTGTTCTTCTTAATAATATTACCAAACGCCAAGCCACCCATCTCTAATTTTACAAGTTTGATTGTGTATTATTGCATCTAATAGTAATGTTCATAATTATGACTTTTTCTTCGGTTCACAATTCTTTTTTATTAGGGTTGGTATTGAGCTTTATCATGTACTTTCCAACATTTAAAAAAAAATTATTTTCTAGATACTGAAGTCCATAAATGATTCACATTCTTATATTACCACATTTGGATGACTGAGTTTCATCATCCCCCTTATTTGACAGTCTTTTCAAATATTATGCTTGTAGTTGAGCTATAAATTTGGACTTGAAGTTGTTTGTTTCCTTAATCAAAATAATGCTTTATTATGTATAATAGAATTACAAAAAAAATTGTGTTGGGGCCAAGAAGTAAAATGTCGAGGTTCATATTTATGGATATATACCGATGTCGACGGATATTCCGGTAATAATCACGAAAATGGAAATTTTAGTAATTTTTTTAGGATTAATCAATGAAACTTTGACATATATTTTGGGATAATGCCATCATGGAAATCTTTTGGAAGATTTGGCTTGAGCACAACCATCGCATATTCAATAACATTTTTAAGAAGCCCTATAATCTTTGGGTCTCTGTCTTCTTCAAGCCTTTGTCCTCTTTTGATGCTATTGTTCCACCAAATTTTGTTGTATTCTTATTTTCAATAAGTGGAGTATTTCTTTTTTGTAAGACCCTTGGCTTTGGTTGCCTCCCTTTCTATATCGTTCAATTATCAATGCAAAGTAAGTTGTCTCGTCTTTTGTGATAGTTCTGGTTCTTTTCATAAAATCAACGAGGATCGTTTCTTTCTCAAAATCAATGAAAAGTAAGTTTCTTATGAAAAACAACTATATCACTTTTTTGGATAAGAAACTATTTCATTGATAATATGAAATATACTCCAACTAGAGCCTTTTTTCATAAACCCAGATGGTCTTCAGTCTATTTCCCCTTATAATCTTTTAACTTAACTGACCAATGAAACTTTTCTGTGTTTCTTTAAAAAAAAAGATTATAGTGATAATAGTCTGTGTAGATATTGTATTTCACTTCATTTTGTAAAAGTCCTTCAATTGTACTGTAGTTATACTAAACCTGTGACCAATGTTTTAAAAGTCTTAAGGCGGCCTCGAGGCGTTTTCTCATGAAGAGGCGAGGCGTAAGCCTCATCTTGTATTAAAAAAATACTAAAAATTATAAAATATAAGACATTTCAACTTTCATGAATAAAGTGATAACAAAAAAGTCTCAAAACATAGTTTGAAGTCTAAATGAACAACAAAAAGGAAATCTACAAGCCATCAAAGTATTAACCTATTAGTCTTTGTCTGGTGTTCAGCGTCCCCCACCACCGAATACTTCTTTCTCAATGTTGCAGCCGTAGGTAAAGTATGGTGGAGAGGAATATAATATTAGGGTGTCTTTTATGAAAGGCTTTCTATTATTTTATTAAATTGAGCTTATATTTTAATGTTAAAGAAAGCCCAGAATTACTTTTCTTTTCTGGCTAAGTAAGGAACCCACAATTTTAAGTTAATTTTTTTTATTGTCGCAGTGAGGCGTAAGCCTCTTAAGCCTCAAGGCGTAAGCCTCTTAAGCCTCAAGGCGTAAGAACCTAAGGCAGGCGTAAGCCTTGTTTGGAGGCATTGAGGCTTAAGCTCTGAGGCGATTTCTGGCCGCCTAGCCTCGAGGCGTACGCCTCTCACGATTTTAAAAACATTGCCTGTGACTTAATTTTGAATATGAGAAATTTGCTTCACTAAACTGGTTGAGAGAAAAAATAGTTTTTGAACGCTCAAGAAGTTTACTCTTTTCTCCAAATTAAGAATACCTTTGCATTTGCTTCCTTCAAAGAAAAAAAGTAACTCTAGATTATAGTCATCGACTTATTGGGATATTGTCGTTTAGTTGTTTGATGTGTGTAGTCAAATAGATTGATATCATTGAACCTATCTTCTTGAAAGATGGATGTTAGGAAGGATATGTTGCAAGGGAGAATGGATGGTGATAATATTTAGTGTTCATGTGTCTTATCAAAAAAATATTTAGTGTTCATGTGCTTAAGGGCTCCTGGAGTTGATGAAAGTAGATATGGCTTTAGTGCAAAGTTAATGTCGTACGTTGTGATGTCGCCTTAAAGTTCTTGAACTATAATTTAGTACATTGTGTGATTATGATGACCTCTCAATATTTAGGACCCGCATGGTAACGTTTTTTCTGTATTTCTTGTTTGTCTCATTAAAATATTTAAATTTAAAATAAAGATAAAAAATTATTATATTTATTTAATTTTCTGATATTTATTATACATTTTATAAATCGATTAGGCTAAAGATAACAATTTTAATAATGTATTGTTAAAATTTTCTGATATTTATTATACATTTTATATGTTTTGATGCATTTTGCACATTAATTAGTTATGCTGATTATAGTATGCATATGGTCATGTGGCAAATGTGCAAGTGTAAATATCATGAATTTCCTGTCGTCCTTGTGTTAAATTGATGCTGAAGTACAAAGCTGATTGTTATGTTTCATTTATTTTTTTAGCAAGATTTCTCATCTTGTTTTTTTTTGTTATTTTGTCTCTGTTTGATCAATATGCATTTCATCTGGTTTTAGAAGTGGACGTGGGCTGGGCCGACGCATCCGAGGTGGTGGCGTCCGGGGTGGTGCTGCTCCTGGTGGACGAGGCCGTGGTCCTGGAAGAGGAGGGCGTGGACGTGGACAAGGACAAGGTCGTGGTGAAAAAGTATCAGCTGAAGATCTAGATGCTGATCTAGAGAAGTACCATGAAGAAGCAATGCAGATAAATTAATTCATTTGGTGTTTATTTGCTGGGATTTGATATCCCTACCCTTTTTAGGTGCTTGGTGATAATGTGATAGGATATACCCTTTTCTATTTCGTGAGTCATGTCATGAAGCCCTAACCTTGAAGATCTTGCTATGTGGAGTTTGAGCTTTGAATGTTGTTTGTTGCACTACCCAAAAAAATGTTTATTAATGGCTGAATTTGCTCCCTTTAGATATTTGTTTTAATTAGATCCTATCCTATTTATTTGATATTTCACAAAAGTTGAAAATGGAAATGGGAGTCTGGGAAAGTTGTTCACTACTTTGTCCACATGGAAGGATTTTGATGCATGACATGGAAGGTATTGGTCCTAACATAATCATCCCAAGCTACAATGTCAACTTCACCCTCCAATCGGAGACATTTACGGGTACACGGTTTCTGCTTCTGAATCATAATATTTCACTACATTAGAATGATGATTGCTTTTAGTGTAGCAGGTAATGTGTTTTAATGTTAAATTCTGATTGTGGCATTGCTACTTTTATTGATTTGCAGTGATGGATTTTATGAATTAAAAGTAATGTGTTTAAGATCTACTTGGTATGGAGGGGTGCTGCTCTCTGCCCCCTTGTGGAGATGATTTACCAAGAAAGTGTTTCAGAACTTGACAATCACTTGAGGCCTCTGAACCATGGAATTTAGTTTTTCCCCCCCTTAAATCATAGCATCAGTTAGTATGTCTAAAATCAACCTGCAGATTAAAATCAGCTAATTTTTTTACCTATGCTTGATTACTGTATGGCTTGTAATTTTTCTTTTGTTGTAGTTGGATTATTTTATGAACAAAACTTTCCTCCATCCCATGTATGGAAGGAGCATTCTTTTTTTAGAGGATGTATTTTGGCCACATAGGCCAAAATCCATCGTTTTATATTTTTTTGAAGTAGCTCGAGGAATCACTCTATATGGGATGGAGGAAAGTTTTTACTTCATTTTATGGCTGCAGCATGATTTTCATATCCTGTTTGAAGAGAATTCGTCAGGTTTTTGCGTTGAATATTTGAAAGTAAAGCATAATGTTTTTTTGTTCCATGATTTTTACCGTATGTTCGGACTTTTTGGGCACCTATCCCTTCTTCCAATTCTTCCAAGGATTGTAAAATTTTCCATGAGAAGGGGGCAGCCTGATTCAACTTTGGTGGGGAATCATTTGGTCTTGTTGCGGATCGTTTTTTTTCTTGGTAAAGAAACTTTTAGTCTTTTATAGTTTGAGTTTTATAACTTCACATTTTAACCCTTTCGAGAAATGCATGTTTTTTATCCCATGATCAAACGAAATGATTTCTAATTATCATGCTGATGTGACAGGTGGGATGTAATTTTTTTGTTAATGAAGTGACGGTCTTTTTTCTTTTTATACTTTATTCTTTTGTAAAAATCTAACTTCTCGTCCGTCTTGTATTTTTCTTTCCGCTGCAATTGACATCATCATATACAACCTTAACCTAAGGTTCATCTATGGCGTTGATGTCAAAGACAATGAAACTAGTCGGAGTTGGGTTGTAGAAATTGACAACCTCAATTTAAAAAAAGAAATAGAAATATAAGATTGTATATGCCAAGTTCAGTGTCTTCCCTTTCACAACACTTTGCCGAATATTAGACACGAGGAGAAAAGAGATGGAAGAGGAATGGGCAGGGAAGAGAGTAATGAGGAGGAGTTGGTGAAGGGGAGGAAAGAGGGTTGATATTTTATATATATAAAGTCAATCAGGATGCCACTTCATTAAGAAAAAAGTTACCTTACCTTCGTAACATCAGAAAAATGGTAGAAATTGTCATGTAATTTAATCATAGGAATCAAAAGGATGCATTTCTCAAACGGTATGCATTAAATTAAGATATTAAGCTTTAAACTACAAGAATGCAAGACACGAAACTTAAATTATAGGGATGCACATGCCTCTGCCGAATTTTTTAATATAATAATAATCACTACTTTTATTTGAAATACATTTATACCGATGAAAGTTTTTATAAACTGTTAAAGTTCTCAATGAGTAAGTATGCCCTAACCGGACTCTATAGAAGTAAGAATTCAACTCATTATAAGTGATAAATTTATCTAGTCAAAACTAGTTATGATATTTGAGTCCAAAATGAAATGAACTATAATAAAATTTTATAAAAAACCTCTATAAATAAGGAATGTCATACACTATTTTGATAGGTGAAACAAACACTTCTAATGATTAGAATTAAGTTCTAACATTATAGCGAACTAATTCAATTCTTTACAAGCTTTAATGAGAGATTTTTTTATTTGAAAAATACATTATTAACCTTCAAAATAAAAAAAGAATCGAAGACGGTAACCACTCACTCAAATTTAAATTGACAGTTTCATTTGATTGAAATTTTATGAAATCAGTTCATTGCAGTTTCTATATGCTTGTCTTGTCTTACATCTGTGTCTTTTGAAGCCTAACCCTTTCTCTCTTTCAATAGAAGCTTTGACTTGTTATTAGAAAGTTCTTTTCAACTTGTCTCACTCACTCCCACCTTACTCAATTTTTGACTTCCATATGTTTTATCTTTCTATTGGATAAAACAAAATAAAAGATAATAAATATATATTTTTTATTAGTTATATGAAGCCCATTAATTTATTTTAATCAACGGGAATAAGACACATAGACCAGTTGAGAGAAATCAGGAGGCAAATATTTTCCTACGTTTTATAGTACCGAGATGCATTACATTCTATTTAAAATTTAAATTTCATCCAAACTTTGAACCGTAATTATTCTTATTGGTAAGTTAGGTTGACAAAACCAACTATACTATAGTCGAGACAAACATTTTTTTCTTTCTTTCAATTTTCAGTTAATAAATATGACTGTTTTCATCTCATCCCTTTGCTTTCCTATGGAAGAACGATTGAAATCATCAAGAAAATTCAATAATTTTGTAGCAAAATAGGGATGATTAGTGTATATAAAAATATTAAAAGATCAGAAAAGTTTATAATTGTGATTTTATTATTTTTCAAATTGATAAAAAATGATTTCCGTGTGATAAATGAACTAGGAATCTCATAATCCCATCCTCATCTAATAATTTCCTTCCCAAATTATTAACAAACTGACCTACAATTACATTAATTAATAAACTTGTAATAAATTAAGAACTTATTGTTATATTTTGTAAAAAAAAGAGAATAAATAGCAACAGTGAAGTCAAGTTAATAAAACAAGAGACTGTACATTCCGTTTTTCTTTTAAGGAAAAAACAACTTTTCTATTTTTTTTCTTTATTATTATTTTAAAATTTTGACTTTTCATAGCTGGTAATACAATGTAAACGAAATTCATCACAAAATCATGTTGGATCAGTAAAAAGAAAACAAAAAAAAAAAAAGGGAAAATGACATGACTTTGAAAGGAAAATGTCATTTTTATTAACATACATGTATATATAACTTACATTATTTATTCAGTGCCTAGAATGATTTTGGATGCTGATATCTTGAAAAAACAACCCGGAATAAGGAGTAAAACACTGCCTGTATACATGCCATTATGAAGTTCCAACAAGATGAAGGCCAGTACCATGGATATAGTAATCTGAAAAATAGGCTTATAAGATGCCTCGAGTTTCGTCCAACCTGTACCAAACATTCTCGGCCGAATTAGTTCAAGTTAATTAACCTTCTTATCAACATTATTATAGTACACCAGCTCTTGTTCACTTTTTTTTAGTAAGCACAAGAGTGATTAATTTTACTGTGTCAATGCTTAGTGACCGACATGCATATGCAGCAGTGATGGATTTTCTAAGCACAGTTTTTTATAAGTTTTTGGAAATTAGATCAAATTGGTGACTCGAACCTTCAGGGAAGGAGCACTAATGCCTAACAAATTGAGCAATGTAAGGTTCACATCAATGATAGTTTTAGTTACAGCCTAACTTTTTAGGTCAACATGATATATTGAAACCAAGGTTGGGGGAAGTAAAAAGTTATCAAGTTTCAAAAAGAATCGGGGAACATGCTATAAAGATATGTAGCGATGTGTTCTCGGTCAATTTTACTTACTGGAAATAACAAATCCAACGCGTCCCAGGCAGCATGTCGAACAGTTCTGGTAGGATACATGGGACCACCAGGAGAGGTGAAGCTGTATAAGCAAGTCTTTAGCCTTGTACTTGTTGTCATTCTCAGTTCCATACCTACACAAATTAATCACATCTCTCAAAGTCAAAACACAGCTAGGATCAGGTGGATGCCATTGTAAATGTTGTTAAACCAATATTACACCTTGGAGAACTCCCAGGTGTGAAAGATAATGCAGTAGTACTGGTTCCACCTTCAACTTTTGAATCTGACCATTCAAATATTTTGATATCAATTGAAGATGTATTTAACAATGAGAATGAAATTAACAAGCAATTTAAAAATTCATAAAACGATGACTTAAATACACATGATGATGTAAACGTTTCTTTAACCAGAAATGAAATGTCAATAGAAACATTTTGCAAAAATCATAACCTGATCCGTAAGTTCAATGACAAACAAGTCAGCTGGACCACCAACTAGTATAGCATTTGGGAAAACAGGAAAATGCTCTAAGAAACTCTCAAGCTGGTCAACTGAAACACTACAGATTATATGTGAAAAAGGCAACCCAGATAATAACCCTTGAAAATCAGAATATATTTCCAAAATGACATTACAAATGCTCACCTGAGTTGTAAAAAATTATGAACCTTGAAAGTAAAAGATAAAGATCTCTCTGAACCTATCATTGAAAAAAAAAATATCGAGTCAATAACAATAACAAATTCCTTTTTGCAAATAGCTGCACCATGGATACTAATACTATCCATGTAATGGTCAAATTAAAAAGATTGTATTATATTCCTTACAAGTAGACATAATGAATAACCACTCTTTCATGCAAAATTAAGTAAAACAGTCGATTCTAACCTGTATGGGAATTTTGTTCAATCTGGTAGATTGCAATGCAACTTCTTCAAGAAGATACTAAAAAACAATATAAAGGGGGATTAGCACAAGTTCACAAAATTTTTCACCGCGTCTTTCCAAAAGAAAAAAATAAACACTTGAATGGACTCTTACATGAAAGAGAGATTTAAACCGATTGGTGTTTGACTGAATATCCAGCCTGTGTCAGCAAAAATAAATTATTGCCATGATACTAAAATATCATCCTATTTACGTGTCTAAGGAACATAGAAGATGTAGTCTTTGGCACTATAGAACAAAGCAAATATGTCGAGAAGGACCACATATTGATTAGGCTAATTACAGTTTTCCAAAGGGATAGAGTATAGGAAAAGTAATGATAAATCAAAGTGAATGCTGTTCCAAAACATTGTTACTAAAACAAATATCTTGCCCTGATCATATCTGCTGTTCACAAGGGAAAAGAGAGAGAGATGGCTCCTGACGAAAAGAGCGCAATCATTTGTGGTTAAATGTAAGAACGGGAAATGGATCTAATGTTCAAGTATTATCGGTATTGGCAATTAAAATGGGAAAATAAATAAATTTCACATCTATCCAAATAATATTTAAGTACTATTAAGAACACAATCAAAAGCATATAATATGTTTTCATTATTTGCCTGGTTGTTAAGAAAACAAACCTTAATATATAAATAATTGGTTTTGGTGCTACTATCTTACAAAAAAAAATAAGAAGCCATAAAACTTTGTATGTTCGTGCTTTATATCAAGATCAAACAATCTTTAAAGATAATTAGAAATTCAGTTTGAAATGAAACTAATATCCATAAAAAATTGCTTAAATTCATACCAGAAAATATTTGTGACACCTTCAACAAGAGCTGATGAATTACGGAGATGAACCTCATCAGAATTTTCAAGCTCAACTTCAAAGAGCTGAAAAATAGCAGCATTGGGCCCCAAATCATGGTAATGACCAAAATATGAAGCAAAAAAGGGCAATATCAAACATTTTTAGACAAATTCCAAGTCTTCAAAACCATAAAAAAAATCCTTAAGTTATTGTTTGAAGCACAATATTGATATAAGTAGAACTCAGTTCAACGCATAAAAGTTCATCATGGAAACAAGGGAATTGAGATGCGGGCAACTCCTTAAATAAATTTCAGAAGGAAAACATGAGCAACGCTTGAATACTAAAAAATTATTGCATCAACAAACCAATAATAATAATAAAAGAGTGAAAACCACATCTGCATAGAGCATGGCACAATGGATACAAGTGCACCCACCCATTTGTGGAATAAGAGGGTGAAAATATGACATGTAAATGACTGGCTCCACAGTTTGACAATCAAATCAAGGATGGGTTTCCCACTTTCAGGAACCTGAACATAGTAATCAGCAAGAACATCATAAAAGCACAATGGACCATCCACTCCATACTCTACAGCTGTGATCACATCTTCCTCCCTGCTAAGAATTATTTCTGTTTTCAATTATGAAGCAGAATGTGAGTGCTTTAGTAGTCTGTAACACCAACAAGTCCTAATCTTAATATAAATCTCTGACCAATTAAGTACAAGTATTCAACATATGAACTATATCCAAATTTTATCCATCTCATGAAAAGGAAAAGAAAAAACCATTTTTCATTTACCATGACAGTGTTTACTCTAATTGAGAATCTTACAGTTCTAATTTTTTTTTAAAAATAAACAAGCAATGGGGATGGTTAGCAATAGGCAGTGGCATAAATAAAATTCGTGGACCAAAATACTCATTCACTCGCTGTTCTATTTACTGTTCTGATCCTATATCTTAGAATGTAAGATTTAGCATTACCACAACTCACCTTTAGCTCGGTCATCGACTTCTAATGCTATATCAGCAAACAATTCTTGCAATACATCTCGCCTCTGTGATGAAGAAGCTAATGCCTGCATTAAAACTTAGAAATTAACCTCTGGTTTTTGTTTGTTTGTTACACTTTTTCTCAATCAATCGAGAATCAAAATTGACATTTTAATTTCAAAAGCTCGAAAAAACCCAATTCACAAAAGGATAACTTAACAATTAACTCATCCTAAATCAAACCAATTCACAAGTTAAGCTTAAACTCACATCTGTAATCAAAATGAAAGGAAAAAAAAACGAACCCGTTGAAGCTTCCTTTCAATTTGCTGAGACAAAGCGAAAAGATAAGCAGAGCTACGAGGCGTTAAAGGCCTTGACATTGTTTGTAATTCTGATCAGAGAATACAAAATCATTCAATTCAATTCAACAGAAACCCTAACTTCGAAAAATCCGTCCATTTGGGTGCTTCAAGTTCAGGTAAAAGAATCAAATTTTCATTCAAATTCCCAGAAACAAAAGAAAACGACAAAGAGAATTGGAAATTGAAAAGAGTTTCTGAATTAAAGAAGCGGAAATCGAAGAAAGTGATTATGGAATTTAGTAGTAGCAGAGAAAAATGGGAATTCAAACAAAAGCATGATTTGGCGGTCGACGGAGGCAACAGCGTGGAGTTTGACGACCGACAAAGGCTTCCACCACATTACACATATTCAACATTTTACTTACATTACTTAATAGAATACACGCGTTTTGCTTTTTTGGATAATACATTATTTATTGCTTTTGGACCCACCACTTTCTTTTCACTTATTCTTATCCAATTATTAATAACCTCGAGTTTCGTGTTCGATATAAGGGATAAATGCAAAAAACGCCCATGCATTTTAGGTTATTGTTAAATCATACCCCTGCATTATTTTTTTGTCATAAAATACCCCTGCACTTTAGTAAAATTGCAAATCACCCTTCAATAGATGATTTTTCACGAAATTGAGATGTATGTATATTCTACGTATGTCATGTATTATGATTTCATGAAAAATAACAAAAACAAATTGACACATGTGTAGAATTTTAGAATAAACTCGTATACTAATAAGATGTAAAACATATAAATCACACTCAACCGTTCAAATTTTTTGAAATTTTTAATGGTTTTGAAACACGTGGTATACGTATAATATAAATGTGTCTAAATTTCGTTAAAACTAATCGATTGAAGGGTGCAATTTGCAATTTTACTAAAGTGTAGGGGTATTTTATGACAAAAAAAATATTGCAGGGGTATGATTTAACAATAATCCAAAGTGCAGGAGTGTTTTTTACATTTATCTCTTAATGTAAAATGTGTTGAAATTATGAAAATAAATGAGTTTTTAAAAATTGGTTGGTTTCTAAATTTTCAAAACTTTGATTTTTAACCCCACTATTTTGTCTATTCACGATGATTAGAAACTCTTCCTAATATTTTTAGTTGTAAAATTTTTATTAGATCAAATGTTATTCATTTATTTATTAATGAAATTTATACTTTTATTATCTGTTAATATATTGGAATTCATTAAGATATTTATGAATGTTGAGAGAATCACCTCTTAGATCATGATAACTTAAAAGCATGAGAGAGTTTTATTTATTTATTTATTTTATTTTAACCAAATATTTGAATTAAAATCACGCATCTCAAAATTGAGAATTATTCTCCTTAAAAGGAGAGAATCTCATTTATTTTCCATACTATGTGAGATTCATGTGTATTTATGAATTATTTTCACTCTTTTTTTTTAATTACACTTTCATTATCATCTTCTATCTTCTCCATTAATATTTTTACTCTCAGTCCCCTCCATTAACTACTGTTTTATAAACCACTTTATCACTTTATTTATAGTTATGAATTTTAATTTAATTTTAATTTTTTATTTATTTTAGTTTCAATATTTATTTTTGTATGATTTTTTTAATCATATTTAATAATTATTTTATTTATTAACAATGAGTTTTAAAGTTATAAAATAATTATTTAAAAATTCCTTAAATTTAATTATACATCATTTATTCATTTCAAGTAAATTGTTAAAATAAAAATCATTACAGTAAATTAATGTATTTTAATTTGATTAAAGTATGGAATAAATAATCTAATAATTATAATATATTTGTTTCTTATTTCTAATGCAAGTAAACGTATAAAAAGAATCTAACTTTGATTTTAGATAATTTCAAATAAAATACATAAAAAAAAAAATGCATAAAAAAAAATATTATTTTCCACTGGTGGAATTCCACCTTCAACATTAAAATAAAACGAGAAAGAATCTTTCATCTTGTTAAAATATTATTGTTTTTCGTCCTAATCAAAATTTTAGTAAGATTTTTACCCTTTACATCTATCAACATTTAATATGAAAAATATTGGAATTTCATTAGATATACAATTGAATTATCCTTCAAATAATTCCAAAATGATTAATTGCTTTAATAACAAGTAATTTATAAGAAAGAACTGATCGACCAACCTATAAGATTTGTCTTAGATAAATTAACAATCATCTAATTAATAAAAAAGATTTTATCTAGGATAGCATATATTTTCCCCACAATTTATTTCGTGGATGTACTTTTGCTTAATTTCTCATATAGCATATTCCTTCCTCCACACGCGCCCTTTACTTTTCATTCATTTATTCTTTTCCTTTTTTACCCCATCCCTTCCTTCCATCTGAATAATTTTTTTTTCTATGTTCCAAGGTTTGATTTTTTCTTCCCAAGCTTTCCTTCTTTTGATCAAAAGTTTGATTTTTATTATTTCGCTTTTGATTCTTCTATCCCGATTTTATTGTTTTATCTTAATCATTCATTCTGTTTTTTTTTTTTTTCATTTTGTTGTTTTGGTTTTTTCGATTTTGAGTTTCATCATGAAAAAAATGAACTTTTGTTGTCTTTTTCTTTGATTTTTGTTTTCCCTTAATCTAAGTTTTGCATTTGTTTTAGTTCGTATTTTGTTTAATTTCATGTTTAATGTTAGTTCAATAATTATTTGAATTACTCGATTCACTTCTTTTTCCAATTCTAACAAAGAACATGTTTTATTTTTCATCTGTTTTAGTTCGTATTCCTATCCTTTTGTTTAATTATTATTTGAACTCAAAATTTCTTTTCTTTAAACTCATACTCTAATTTTTATTTCAATAATTTACTTAACTAAAACAGTTTTTTATTTTTACTGTTTTTGTTGCATTTTTTTTTTGTCTAAATGCTTGTTGCTTCGCTGTTTTTTACATCCACTATCTTTTTTCTTTCTTAATTAGACACATTGTTTTGGTTCAATAATTAATTGATCTGACAATTTTTTTGCTTTTAACGCGTTTTTGTCTATCCTCAAAACTCCCACTCTGTTTTAGTTCAATTTATTGAACTAAAACAACAGTGTTTTATTTTATTGTTTTTTGTTATGTTTTTGAAGTAATCATCTTTAAACCTGTTTTTTTTTTTTACAAATATTAGATGCACAACTATTTTCACATGCACAAAACAGATTTTAGTTCACTGTTTTAGTTCAAAACAGTGAGCTATTATCAACCATTTCGTGTATCTTTTATAAGTTCATTTATACAATAAGTTATTAAAATTACATCTAATACCAAAATAGTCAATTAACTTTAGTTCCATAATTTATTGAATTTAAAAAGAGTTCAGCATAATATTTTATATTACACATTAATATCACAATGTTTCAATCAATCCCTTCTAGTCTTTATAAAATCGCATCCTCTTTAGAATCAAATCAACCATCTCTTTATTCAAATCCCTTCAATTCCTCCCCGTTTTGACAGATAAAATAAAATAATTATTAATTTTAAACTTTGAACAATTTCTCAATGTGCAAAGCAACTTGAACTAAAACGATGCCCAAAGCATTCAAACTTTATTAAAAGCATGCAAAAATAAACAAGAGCATACAACTAACTGTTTTAGTTCAATTAAATATTGAATTAAAACAGTTACTTTATTCTTCCCTCAACCGTTTTACACATTCACTTTTCCGAGCATATATAAACATGCAAATCAATAAACAACTTTAGTTCAATAATTTATTGAACTAAAACACCACATTTTACTTGAACTAAAACAAACATGCAAATTTAGTTCAATTTAATTTAGTTCAATTTAATTGAACTAAAGAGTTACTTTATTCTTCCCTCAACCCATTTACCCATCCACTTTTCCAAGCATATATAAACATGCAAATCAAGAACCAACTTTAGTTCAATAATTTATTGAACTAAAATGTTATACATTTTAAAACATACTTCAACATGAAACAGTGACATATATAAACATGCAAATTAATACTCAACTTTAGTTCAATAATTTATTGAAATAAAACATTCAACCAATATATAACTATCTACACTAACTGTTTTTATCATGAATAGTGAACTTATTGTTTAATATTAATAATGGAACTAAAACTTAATGCATATTTGTTCAGTTTTGTAGGATTTATCTTCAGTTATTATAATTCAATAAATTATTGAATCAAAATAGAGTGCATATTTAATATAGTTTCTATGTTTATCTTCAATTATGTAGTTCAATAAATTATTGAACTAAAACATAATACATATTTATTCAGTTCTGTAGGATTTATCATCAGTTATTATAATTCAATAAATTATTGAATTAAAACAGAGTGCATATTTAATATAGTTTATAGGTTTACCTTCAGGTATATAGTTCATTAAATTTTTGAACAAAAACATAATGCATATTTCTTAAGTTTTGGAGGATTTATTTTTAGTTATTTTAATTCAATAAATTATTGAATTAAAATAGAGTGCATATTGAATATAGTTTCTAGGTTTACCTTCAAATTATGTAGTTCATTAAATTATTGAACTAAAACAGAATGCATATTTCTTCAGTTTTGTAGTAGTTCATTAAATTATTGAGGTAAAATGTAATGTATATTTCTTTAGTTTTTTAGGATTTTCCTTCAGTTGTTATAATTCAATAAATTATTGAACTAAAAAAGGGTGTATATTTAATAGTTTATAGGTTTATCTTAAGTTAATTATTGAACTAAAACAAATGCATATTTATTCAGTTTTTTAGGATTTTCCTTTAGTTATTATAATTCAATAAATTAATGAACTATAACAGAGTGCATATTTCATAGTTTATAGGTTTACCTTCAGTTATGTAGTTCAATAAATTATTGAACTAAAACAGAATGCATATTTTTTCAGTTTTGTAGGTTTTATCTTCAGTTATTGTAACAATAAATGATTGAACTAAAACAGAGTGCTTGTTTCATAGTTTATAGGTTTACCTTTAGTTATGTAGTTCAATAAATTATTGAACTAAAATAAAATGCATATTTTTTCAGTTTTGTAGTATTTACCTTAAGTTAATGTAGTTCAATAAATTATTGCAATAAAACAATGCTTTTCTTTTATTGTTTTTGTTTCTTTTTTCTTTGTTCAATGACTAATTGATATGAAACAATGTTTATGTTTTTCTTTTTTCTTTCTTGCCTAATTAGTCACACCATTTTATTTCAATAATTAATTGAACTAAAACAATGTTTCGTTTTTTACTGTTTTTATCCATTTTGTCTAAATATACTTGTTTGTTTATTATTATTTTTTACTTTCACTATTTGTTTTCTTTATTAATTAGCCAACTTTGTTTTAGTTCAATAATTAATTGAACTAAAATAATAATAAAATAGACTCACTGTTTTAATTCAATAAATTATTGATATGTTTTCTGTTTCTTTGTTGAACTTTATTTTATTCAATAACTTATTGAACTACATAAGTAAACTTAAAAACTATGAAATATGGTTTATTTTTTAGTTCAATAATTTATTGAATTACAATAACTAAAGATAAACCTTACCAAACTTATGAAATGTGCATTATGTTTTAGTTCAATAATTTATTTAACTACATTGACTGAACGTAAATCTTACATAACTAAAGAAATATACATTCTAAGATATGGTTATAGTGTGGTTGGTGTGGGAGATTTGGCTATAACATGCAAACATGTAGATATGAGATACCTTGATGTCTTAGGTAATTACTTTTATTGTTTTTTTTTCTTTTTTCTCCAAACTAATGAAATATGTTTTATGATTTAGTTCAATAATTTATTGAACTAAAATAACTGAAGGTAAATGCTTCAAAACAAAAAAAAAATACATTTTATTTTAGTTCAATAAATTATTAAACTATAATAACTGAAGAAAAACTCAAGAGAACCCAAGAAATATACATTTTGTTTTAGTTCAATAATTTATTGAACTGCATTAGCTGAAGGTAAATCCTATAAAACTAAAGAAATATACATTCTAAGACACGGTTCAAGTGTGGTCAGTGTGGAAAATTTGGCCATAACAAGCACACGTGTAGATATAGGAAACGTCGATATCTTAGTTCAATACTTTTATTGTTTTCTTCTTGATGTTTGGCCATGACAAACTAATGATGTTTTAGTTCAATAATTTATTGAACTAAAATAACTAAAGGTAAATCCTTCAAAACTAAAGAAATATACATTATATTTTAGTTCAATAAATTATTGAAGTAAAATAATTGAAGAGAAACTCAAGAAACCTAAGAAATATGCATTTTGTTTTACTTCAATAATTTATTGAACGACATACGTAAACCCAAAAACTATGAAATATGCCTTATGTTTTAGTTCAATAATTTATTGAACTAAAATAATTTAAAGAAATATACATTCGATTTTAGTTCAATAAATTATTGAACTATAATGTCTAAAGAAAAACTCAAGAAACTCAAGAAATATGCAATTTGTTTTAGTTTAATAATTGATTTTTCAATATACGTTTTTCTCTTTCAATTTTTTTCCTACCATATTTTTTAAAGATATTAAATCAATTTTTCCTACTAAATTCACAACATAACACATTTTTGTTGTAAATAGTGATTTCAACATCCACTATTTATTTTTAAAAAACATAAACATAACAACATTAAAAGAAAACAAAGGTATCATGTCTTCTATACAAACTTAATATTCAACTAAAAGTGTTTTCAAGTATTACATATTGATATCCCAATTTCAATCTCTTCCTTCTGGGTCTTGTACCGTAATATCTCTTTCATGTGCTCTTAAAGTTCTGTTTTTCAATCTGTCTTAAGTTACAACTTTCACGATTATTGTTGCAACTGTGCTTCTATCGACGAACTTATAATCGAACATATTAAATCTGATTTCCGCAAGTAAATTGATATAAAACGAATTGTTATTTAATTACACGAGAAATAGGCCACTTAGAGTTACAACTTTACGTTTGCTAACATTAATAACCTGGCTAACTATTACTTCACATTTGCTAACGTTCTCCAACAATGAGATATATAAAAAGACAAAATGAGAAAATAAAGTTACTTTCAAAATTTTTAATGCCTTTTTTGACATGGAATTGTTAAACGGTACATTCATAATTTTTGTAAATACCTTTTGATCTATAGAAATGTTAACAAAATAAATCCAAGTAATTGAGTTCAATTAGGTTTATACAATAAAAAAATCCAATTAGAAAATATCTAAGTATTTTTACTCTTTCTTCTTCTCTTCCTAGGTTTGTCTTCGTCTTCTTTTTTTTTCCATCCGAGCCAAATTTAGTTGTGAAGGGTGAACAACAAATATGTGAACGCTTGATATATCTTTTTCCCTCAGTGGGGAGAATTTGTTCTTGTGCTTTTTCTTTCCAAACATATGTTCTTGTTATTTTCTTCTTCTCCACATTTTTAATAGAGAACTTCAAGTTTTTGTTCCTGAAATACACCAAGGCAAAGTAATTGTTAATCCAAATTACTAAGAAATTGACAAACTTTTATTTTATTTTTTTCACTTTTTTTTGTAGCCACTATTTTTTAGTTCAATAATTTAATGAACTTAAAATAGTTAGTTTAATAAAAATAAAATAACAATCTATACTTTGTAAAAAAGTATCTTTTCTGAAATTAAAGTGTGATAAAAAAATCCCTTGAACTAAGTCACTGAGGTTGTCAAAGACTTCTTTAAAGTTCATTTCTTCATCTTACTGTCCACCTAATTGTCAAATAAGTAATTAATCAAGTCTTATTCATAATCTACTTATCCCACTCCATTTGATTTTTATTCAAAATAAGAAAAAGTATAAAAAGTTAAATAATTTATTACTTGGAAATTGAACTAAACAATGTAATGAAAAATTAGGCTAAACAACTAACAGTGGAACGAAAAATACATAAAAGGAATAAAAATCATTTGAGTATCAGCTACTCTATTCAGACTGGGAGCAAAATTTTAACAATGGTTCTATCTTTTTAGTATACAAGTAATTTAAGATAACTTTAAGAGACTCGATTCAACATTAGAATAAGTTATCAATTGACACATAAGATATCTTTGTTTAATATCAATAGTATAGTTATCCATTTATGGGGCATTAAAAACTAATTACAAACAACAAATATACAACCATTAATAACAGTAAAAGACTATAGCCATATAATCAAAAAATATATTTATTTACACTAATCCTTTTCCTAATAATTTAGTTGAAAAACAATACAAATTAAGAAAAATCACATATTTACCCATTTTGAATGAGCAGAAACAAAAGCAGGATTGTTTTTAAGATTTTTTTGACTAAAATTTGTTTTATGTAATAAACACATTTTCACTTTTAGTCATTGTTCTTGTATTTTTTCTTGAGTTGTTATAGTTCAATAAATTATTGAACAAAAATAACTCAAGAAAAAGACAAGAAGCTCAAGAAATATGCTTTTGTTTTAGTTCAATAATTTATTGAATTAAAATAACAAAAAGTAAATCCTTCAAAACTAAATAAAAACACATTCGTATCTTAGTTCAATAAATTATTGAACTATAATAACTCAAGAAAAAATACATTAAACTCAAGAAATATGCTTTTTCTTTTAGTTCAATAATTTATTGAACTAAAATAAAAAAGGTAAATCCTTTGAAACTAAATAAAAACAATTTTAGTTCAATAAATTATTGAACTATAATAACTCAAGGAAAAACACAAGAAACTCAAGAAATATACATTTTGTTTTAGTTCAATAATTTATTGAACTAAAATAACAAATGGTTTTAGGCAATTATATGAGCTTGACAAACATTGCACTAGTACAAAACAAAAATTTCATGATAATGATGATATAAACTTAAAAAAATAAAGTTATCCAAATACTTCCAATCTCATTCACATAAAATTTTGAGAAAGAGGACAAAAAGAGGGAAAAGGGGAAATCTAAATTTATCTGCAAAAAAGGAATTAAAATTACAAGAAATTGACATTTTTACGTATGATATGCTTGAAGGGTGAAATTATCAAACTAGCAAACCCATACCTTAATAACTATAGCCAGAAAAACTAGCAAAACTACGAACAGTTATTCATTATCATCATTCTCATAAATTTTTTGTTTTTTCATGCTAAGATCATCTACTAAAATAAATTTTTCTTACCTTTGATTTTCCTTTTTTCAAATATCTTTGCAATCGATTCATCCTTGAATCAGTTCAGAGAATATCGAGCAAATTAGTTAAGAGAGAATAGAATCTTGGTGGAACAATCGATCGATTCCCTTGATAGAGAAGTAGATCGATCTATTTCCTTGATAAAGAAGAAGAACGTTCGATTTGATTGAGAGGGAAAGAAAAAAACCAACTTCAAAGTGAAGATCGTTCAATCGATCAATTCCTGGTTTTTTTGGTTGAGCTCTAATACTATGGGGGTTTATTTGTCATTTTGACCCATTATAATTTCAGGCTTGGGCCTTAAGTACCTAGCTGAAATATGCTATATGGGTAATATTCCAAAAGTTCAAACATTAAGGTAAATACTTAGCTAAAATATGCTATATGGGTAATTGCCCCTTAATAAAAACAGATTGGATAAACTTACAATGTAATTCTTTTAGTTTTAATGATCAATTATACCATAAAATTTTAAAATGTGACAAAATCACTTCAATCATTAGTTACATTAACTTTTTAATTAAAATATTATTAAAAAAAACATGTAAAATTCAACCTTATCATAAAAAGAGTTATAATTAAATCTAAATGTAACTCAATTAGTTAGACATCAACATCATACTCTTTTCTTCAATTAAGACTAGAGGGATAAATTAATATAAATGAATGATTGGTAAAGGAGTTTGAAAATGACGAGTGGAATAAGAGAATGAGTTGCATTTTTTAAATTTCTAATTAGGTTATATTTATGTAAAAATAAAATAAAATAGAGTGGACTTGTTTTGATTTTATTTAATTATATATTTTTATATTAATTAATTGAAAAAAAAGTTTTAAAATATATAATAATTAAAATGTAACGTGATGAGATAAGTATAGCTATCTCTATCTTTAGAAATAAACTATTTTCAACCTGTTTAAAATTTGAGGTTTCAATCTCAAAAAAAAAAAGAAAAAAAAAGGGGGTTAAAAGAAAATAATACTCTATATAAGCAAATTAGAAAACAAGACCGCTAACAAATGGAGGAAATAATTGCCTCCAAAATACGTAAAATATTATACAAGAAATTTAGGAATACATTTTTTTACATAAGAGAACTGGGGAATACAAACCAAACCCACATCGAGCTAATGCAATAAGGTGGAAATGATGCTTCAAAGTGAGGTAGAAATCAATTTCATGCTATCAGAAAAAGTTTCACTCACCAACCCATCAGTATCCTTCTAACGGTATCTACAATCTGATTCCTAGCTACCACACAAGATAGCTGATATTTGCAATCCTCATCCAACAGAAATCTATAAACTTCCCACTCTCGATCTGATGCCGAATGTCTCCTGATTTCAGCCTGCAATTCATAACATGGCAAATAATTTATTTTAGATGAATTCACAGCCAAAAAAAAAAAAAGATATCATTACAAGATATGATGGGGAATCCTCACTATCAAAATACATAAAAATCAGCACGAAAACGAGCATATGGACAACATAGTGAACAGTCCAAAGTCAAAGAAATGACCCGGATTGAATATATAGCCGATGCCGACATAGTCGAACCGAAAACCAAGTGCTTCACATTCTTAACAATATCATGCAAATCTTGAGTTTTCTGCCGTAGAACATGGTAAATAATCTTTCTAACATACTATGTTATTTTCAATAAGCTACATGATTCAAGTAGCCTCATCAGCATTTTATAACTTTTGAAAGAGTAACTCTATCTATGTTGTTAGTCAATACTCAAGATCCAAGGGCAGGGGAGCAAAGTGCAAATAGCTAATAAATTTAGCAAATAAGGATACGATACAAACAGTTTGCCGACCTTAAAAGAAATAAATGGCATCATTTTCATTAATAGTCTTATAATTGTATCACCAACTAAATCCGCATACTATACCATATTAATGAGTACCGGATTTCCAAGTCAGTCTTACCGAGAAAATGCAGATACCAAGTCTTTTCAGAGCAAGTGTGACATCGTAGAAAACCCGTGGCCTACCCTTTTCAGATAGCTCAACTGGATTAGCAACCAATAATTCAGTTTCTGGTCCTCGGTCTGCAATAATAACACGTAGGGGGTGAAGCATTTCCACCTTCAAAATAGAACAAATTGTACTTTGCTTTTCAGGATCCACAATTTTCCCTCCATCCTTTAGTTGAATAAATAGGTCAAGGTCACGATAGCCTTTAACAATCGGTGAAAATCGGCCAAAGGAAATCTGACGACAAGATAATAGGTCTTGAATCAATAAACAGTAAATACTAACTCCCATCAAATCCTGAATTACACAGTAGCCAGCAATTTAGCAGGTGAAAAGAACAGAGAGACATGATGCACTATCCTAAATTCTTTATTTTCTGAAAACAAACTTCTATAGATAATAATTATCAATTAAATTAACTTATTGAGTGAACCAGAAAGAAAACCTAAATTCTACGGTTAATAAATTTCATTAATACAAACGACATAAATATAAAAAAAAAAATTATTAAAATAATATAATTTAAGGGATTGGAGTGGGGTTTATCTTGGAGGATAGTTATAAGCACAGTAATTTAGACTTATATGATCTGCCAATTTTCAATATATCAAATCTCTTTTTTTTTTCCAACAAATCGGACATAGAGAGTGAAAGAAGAGAAACATAATAGCTTTTAAAGAATCAAAAGTATTGAAAATTTGTCTTTTAAGTATATAATTGAATGAACAGATTCTATTTAAATTTCTTGTTCACAAGATGTTGAGTCACTTTTTTTTTTTTAATTTGTATTGAATTTTCTTCAAATCCTTTGTTAAAAATCAATATGTACTTGATAATTTTTCCAATATCTGAAAGTATTGCATATTCCATCATATCATTCAAATATAAATATTATATTTTAATAAACATGTCCATGCTTCTTAAAAAGAACTTGTTTCATCCCTAAAATTTAAGAAAAGAGAAAAAACAATTCATCTCTATTAAACAATTTTTTTTTATAATAATCTCCATTAAACAAAATGATTCCACATTCATTTGGGACCTGCATGAAAAATTAGACATAGGCTATATTGAAAATCTAGAAATTAATCCTAAGATGACACTTATAAGATTACACGAAAATCAAAATTTGAAAGGAAAAAAATTGTATCGCTAAATCAAAGTTAGAAGGATACTATGTATAGTTTTTGCTTGCTACAAACTTTTTTATAAACTCACAATTTACGTGTTGTGTAGAAGACAAATTGCTTAATCAAGAGATCCTGTAAACTGCTCAACTCGTTCCCTAAACACTGTGGCCTCATTCCCAGTTTCACACCATTTAAAGAGGTAATAAAGCATGACAAGGATCCTCAGCACTTCAGAAGCATGAATTTTGTAAGATTATTAATGCCCAGACGCCACATTCAAATTTTCAGATAAAGAGTTGTTCATTTTAAGAGAGACAGAAATAAGTACCTGAGTATTACAGTCTTTCAAAGTTCTAAGGATGTCATATAGTAGACCCTTTTGATCGGCACAGTGAATTTGAAGTAGCGTATGTCCAGGGCTCAATGAATTGTCAACCGTTACAGAAGCTTTCTTCAGTTTCGTCATATCCGGACTAAGGGCTTGAGAGTGAATTTCTTTATCCATCAATTCACACCTAAATAATTCTTCAGCAACCAAAGGATCAAGAGAAGAGATACGCTTATGACTTTGAAATTCTGGGCCAGCTAACTGAAGCTCACAGCTGATGCAAGATTTACCCAAAACATTATGCAATTGTTCCAGTGTTTCATCTTGTCGCCTTTTCATGTGCAAGAGCTCCCTAAAATGAGATGCTAGCCATCAATTTCATTGTTGACATCGAGAATTGAGTTTGCATATTATTTTCAAACAAGTTCAATTCTGCTTTGGACGAATTTGGCTTTAAGTATCTTTTCTAAAATAAGGATGCAAATTCTAAGGAATCTTGTGAACGGAAATAACTGATTAAAATTAAACTTACAGATGGTCTGTTATGAAGAAGAGGTCCAGCACTTTTCCATCGGGTGTGGTCATCACTTTAACTCTTTGAATCATAAGCTCAAGTTCACATAGGACTTCAGTGACATCTATAAGAGTTAAATTATGAATACAAACTTTGCAATCCACTCACACTAGCGATAACAATCTATAGCAAAACAAGCTTAAAATTACCATGTAACAATTCCTTTCGGTCAAGGCAAAAGAACTTCAACAAGTATACAGGAGAAGTTGTAGAGGGCATGGGCTCATTGTTGAAACGAAATGTAACTGAACATGACGGACACAACGATAAAAGGCTATTCTTTAAATTTGACCAACTCAAAGCGAGTGAGCCAGGATGCGGGACCACCCAAAGAACTATGTAGCACCAAATACCATCCGTCGAGATATCTATAAGCAAAACATTTCAGCATTACAGACAGATCAAAATTATCTAACTTGCACATCATGAAATATAGATTGAACATAAAATCAATTCTTACAAGAGGGGGAAAAAATTATGTCAAAAAAACAACACTCCATCAAATAATGTATGATTGAAGATGTAGAAAATTAGAATTCTGATGTATTTTTCAACAGCAACATAACTATCAACCATTTCTTTCTGTAAATAGACGCAAAGCAATTAAATCACAAAGAAAAGGAGAGAAAAAAAATCACCAAAACACTAATTTAATACAGCATTTTCTTCTTCCATTTGAAAAAGTAACAAAATTTCAATCTGGGAGCTTCTAAAATCACAAACTCAAAGCCCTAATACCACCACATAAAAGAGGCCAGAATCGAATTTTTTTGAACAAACCCAGAAGAAATCAAGACATAAGTTAAAAACCCAAGATGAATCTCAAAACAAAAAGATCCAAATATACCTCCTTTGGTAATGGTGAGTCTGTAATTGAGGATAATTCTGCAAATATCACAACCCAATCCATGTTTATCAGGGCAATTAACGGTAACAACAAAAGGGTCACCAGAATTTGAACCTTTCTCAATATTCACGGCGTCATCACACGGCAATCCCATTACCGGTCGCCGGAAAAACCCCACTATAATACTCTCAAAATCAGATCGAAAAAAAAAAATTATAACAATAATTAAAGGAAAAAGTTATCTCTGTACTTTGATAGAAGGATGACGAATGAAGCAGCATATTCCGACCATACGTGTCAAGGGACCGAGTGGTCAACGTCTGGAGACCCTAGGACACGTGGCGCAATATCGATGGTTCAATAAAATAATTCAAAACTTAGCCCTAATTATCAAGATCAAAACTTGAAAATGAAAGATTCAATGAAAATTAAAATTTCACTCAATCAGAGTTAATAATCGAAACATATTCTACATTTAACCTAATAATCACCAATAAAAGATTGAAACTAAATTTATAATTGAAATTATGAAGCGAGAAACTGGAATTGAAAATTCCAAAGATCATGATAAAGATTCAATAAAATTACATAATTTTTGGCAATTGAAATTATCAAAATTGAAATAGATTCTACATTTAACCTAATAACCGTCATTGGATGATGGAATGTAAGCTTCGAGATTAGGATAAAAAGATTGAAAACTAATTTTTTTTTCATTGAAATTACGTAGCGAGAAATTGGAATCGATAATACAAAAGCTCATGAAAGGGATTCATGATCCAATTTCTATGCCCTAAAACCCTAACCCTAACCACCAAATCCGTACAAAGTTCTTCCCTGCCTTTTCAAAGCATACACCACATCCATGGCAGTAACAGTCTTTCGTCTCGCGTGCTCAGTGTAAGTTACAGCATCACGAATAACATTTTCGAGGAAGATCTTCAAAACGCCTCTGGTTTCTTCATAGATTAATCCACTGATTCGTTTAACTCCGCCTCTACGAGCAAGACGACGAATTGCAGGCTTCGTAATTCCTTGGATATTGTCTCTTAGAACTTTTCTGTGACGTTTTGCTCCTCCTTTTCCCAATCCCTTTCCTCCTTTTCCACGGCCTGACATTTTTTTTCAAAGAGAGGATTTTTGAATTCTGGATTCAGAAATTGATGAGTGATGATTTTTAATTTTGATTGCGTGAAGTATTTATAGGATTTTTTGGATTTGAGAATTTGAGCGGGGGTTTGTGATGATCGTTGGATGTGAATGTGAATGGACGGCTGTAAATGATGATCCGTGTGAGAATTTTGGGATTGAATGTGAGAGCCGTTGATGAGGAGAGAATCAACGGTTGGGATGGTGATTTGGTGGCTTTGGGGATCGAGGAATATTGGCTCCGTGTTTTCGTTTTGGCGGTTGTTTTGGAGTTCGCCAAATCTCACTTGGGAAATTTCGTGGGTGAATTTTGAAATTATTTCCTTTTTGGTTTTGTTACCCGGCAAAAACAAAATTCCCCAATTTCTTTTTTTAAAAATAGTTTGTCTTCAATTTTATTTATGTTTATAATCTAATCTTCAAACTTATTGATATTATTCCATAATTAAATGGGAATTTTTCTATTGTTTGTTAAATTATAAAACAAATTTTAATGAGGACTAAATTTAGTTATAATTTAATATCTCAATTATTGAAATAACATATTTTTACATATTAATTACTGAAATGTAAAAATATTTTAAAAATTACTTAAATAGTAATTCAATAATTATTAAATTAAAAAGGTTAGAAACCAACTGAAAAACCTAAAAACCAATAAATTTACAGGTAAATAATAAAATATTTCAATATATTATTTAACTATGTTATTTGAGTATTTTTTAAAATGTAATTAGTATGCAGAAATATGTTATTTGAGATAATTTCTTAAATTTTTAATGTCTGGAAATCAAAAAAAAATTCTCATAATTATGCTATTAGTAAATTCAATAATATATTAATAATAATTTAAAATATTTGTATTTGTTTTTATACTGATTTTCCGATTATAAATTGGTGGGTGTCGAAACCACCAAAAATAAATCTTAGTCTCAGATCTTAAAAATTGTTGTAGTTGTGAATAAGGTCGAATTCACAGGGAATTATCGTGCAAAAAAAAAAAAAGAATTCACATGGAATGAGTAATTAATTTAAACGCGGGGGTAATTCACAGGGAATTATCGTGCAAAAAAAAAAAAGAATTCACATGGAATGAGTAATTAATTTAAAGCGGGGGGGTTGTTGTTTGAAAACAAGAAAATAAATTGAAGAAATAAGAAATCATATGGAGAAAGGCTTCCAATTAAAGTTGTAGTCTTAATTATAGTTCATCAAGTTGACCATCTAATCATGCACATATTTCTAAGTTCTTCTCTAAATTGGCTATGATTATCAAAGATTTTCAGTTACAAACCCTCACAAATCAAAATTGTAACTCCTCAAATTTCAATTACACTTTGACAATTCAATAGGCTAGCCGTTTGTCTTTAATTTTTGTCTTTACTTTGGTTGGCTATTTCCTTAGGTAAATAGATTATCTTGGATGTAAAAATACAAAGTTTTTGTCAACCAGGGAAAAACCTATTGGTTAAGACATGTAATTCCACACTCAAGAGTGTGGTTCAATCACCACCTCAGCATTTTGTATAAAAAAACAAAAAAAAAATACAAAGTCTCTTGAGAGCTTTTCCATTTGAATTGTCACGAGCCTTGCTTGCTAGTTCAACTTGTCATTTCTTGTGTTTAATGCTGCTGTAAAATCAAGCCTTTAAGATTGATCGTCCTTATTTGGTGGATTAGTTCAAATCTAGAATAAGAAATTCAATTCTTATCTCTAGGATTTTTATCTTGAGTTTTGTCAAATTCTAGCCTTCTACCTTGGGTTTTTGCTAATTGCATATGTAGGGTTCTTTGAGTTTGATCTTTTTGAGTCCTTAATTAAGTTTAAGGGTTTTAAGAGCAATTCCAGGGGTTTTTTTTTCATATCATTTGGTATCAGATAATAGGTTGCATCTTAGTGGCCTACTCTAGATTTGATTCTATCTTTACATTTATGCAATTATTTTTCAATTCTACACATTCTGTTCAACCAATTCGTTTCTGCCATTTCATCCATTTTTCTTCATCTTTTGAGTCTTGATTTCATCTCCATTTTAAAGATCGCGTTTAGATCTTGAAAATTAAAATTAAAAAAAAAGGTTTGCATCTGATAACATTTCCATTTGTTCTTCATTGTTCCTGCTACATTTCGTGTTTGATCTTTGCAATCTAATCACATCTGAGAAAATTGAATTCATGTATCAGTTACCTTTTAAATATATCATTTACACATTGATTTGCATGAATTTGAAGTCCTGAAAATGGTTGTAATTCAAAATTTACTGAAACAGTTCAATTTGATAACTGCCGCATTTATTGCATCTGTTGACTTTTCAAACTCAATGCCATAAGGGGAAAATAATCTGGGTGAGATCCAAAAACATGTCACATGGGAAAAATAATTAGGGTGGGATTAGTGAAACTAAGTGGAAAGAGGCACAAACAAGAGTTTTTGTTAGACTTACCTAAATTTTAGAAAAGCTTAATAAGCGCATGGGTAGATTAGAAATGGCTAATAATTAGTAAGGGGAAAAACACCTAGATGTAAGAGTTGGACATGAATAAGAAGATGATAATGTTACCTTGTTGGCTAGAGAAATCTAAGGAGAGAATAAGGAGAGGGCGAAGAAATGGTACAAAGTTAGGACCAATATCTATAAGACCAATTGGGTAGTTACCTGAAGAAAGGGTAAAAGAGAGAAATTCAAGGGATGTTAAGCTTAAAATTCCTCCCTTCCATGGGAGGTCTAACCCTAAGGAATACTTGCAATATAAGGACAAAATAGAGCATGTATTTGATTGGAATACCTTTAGTTAGAAGAGGAAAATGAAGCTTGCCATGACTGAATTTTGTGATTATTCTAGTATTTTGGTGGACCCATCTTAGAACTGAATGAAGACGAAACTATGGGCAACCAATTGAGACTTGGGAGGAGCTTAAGGTATATACGAGGAAGATATATATACCAAAACACTATCATAGGAAAATGAGGAACAAATTATTTTTATTGCAACAATATTGAAAGGGTATTGGTGGATATTATAGGAAGATGGACGTCGTATTAAATGTAGATGAGAGTGAGGAATGAGGATCAAACTATGTCACAATCTCTAGGAGGAATGAATAAAGAGTTGGCTCACATAGTGGATATGTATCATTATTTTAACATGGAAGAACTCTTGAATATACCTAAAAAGATTGATAAACAATTGGCATGAGAGAAAATAAAAAGAAGTAAACAGAGACAAGGAGAGAAAAGTGAGCTTATTTTCTACCAAGTGTGAATTGAAGTTGCTTTGTTTTCAAAACAAAACTTCCTTGTACTTTTGTACAAAACCCTAAACACCTAATCCTACTTTGACTAGTGCCTTTGTGTCTCTTTTGCATGATTTTGAGGACATATTTCCCAAGGAGATGCCTAGTGGATTTCCACCAATCAGAGGCATTTAGGCCCTGTTTGGTTCGTAATCTGGAAAATAGAATTTGAATTTAATGGATTCTAAAGATTTTAGAATTGTATTATGTGAATTTATTGGTTTCGAATTTGTGTTTGATATCAGATCCAAAATTTAGAATTTAGATCCAGGAAATTATAATATGTGTTTGGTTGGTTATTCAAAAATATCATCATGACCCATAATTGCTTTTGATTCATGATCCATCTCAAATATGCAACTATATTCATATTTTTCTATGTAATTTCTATATTTTTTTAATTATATATATTGTCATTCATGCCAATAAAACTTATGTAGTCTTATGAAACTATTCTCACAAAGTAAATTTAACAAATTAAAAGTATCACAACATACTATATAAATAACATTATAAATTTTTGCATTAAAATATAGTACCAACCAAAAGAACAATAGGGAAACTGTAATAAAGGACATCTAGGAATTACAATAATTAAGCCACATGGGTCCAGCAATGTCATCTCGTACATCGACTATTTGACTGATATATGCCTGACTTAAATTTATATAGGGATGTTCTTGTGTGGCCCCCAAACCATGCTCACTTGAGACCTCAAGGTCAGCAACCTGATACTCATTGAATAAATTGTCTGACACAGATTGCATTCTGATAAAATTATGTAGTGCACAACAAGCAATCGGGATTTTACGTTGCTTTCGTATAGGATAGTTTGACATTAGTTTCAGAATGGGAAAACGGGCCTTAAGAACTCCAAAACATCGTTCGATGACATTGCGTAACGATGAATGTCTGTAATTGAAGAGCTCTTGTGGGCCTCGTGGATGTCTCCCTCTTCCCCTATAATCCCGTAAATGATACCTCTCACCACGATAGGGTGCTAGAAAACCAGGCATATTCGTATATCCGGAATCAACAAGAAAATATTTCCCTATAACAAAAAATGATAACGTGTAATTAGAGAAAAATAAACAAGTGATTGAATAAAAATAAATGTCATTAAAACTTGAAGACCTTCAGGTGACATAGGAAAGTTATTGTCCTCCCGACCGATAGCATCAAGTAGTATCCTAGAATCATTAGCAGATCCCTCCCAACCGGTATATACGAACGTGAATAACATATTAAAGGTACAAGCGCACATCACATTTTGAGTGACTAGGTTTTTTACACGTGCACATGGGGCATATGATTTGTCTTTCAAATTTTATAATAAAAATGTAAATATTATTATGAAGTTGTTTTCTTAACTAATATTTTGAAAATTCAAATTTTATAATGAAATGGAAGAAATTAGCGTAACCCGTATTAAAAAATATCTTTAAGATGAAAAAAATTTAAATTTCATGATTTTATATCATCTTGTTACTCATGGATGATGGATACATGTAGATGACTAAAGATTAATAATGATTTTATATCATCTTGTTACTCATACCTAATATTCATTTCTTTTCCATAACTCTATCCTCAAACATCCAGTTTTTTGTTTTTTAAATTGGTGTGTTAGTTCATCTCTATTTACATGTATATATATAGTAAATTAAAAGTGAAAATTTCAATAAATTTTTAATTCAATTAGTGAGTTACAAAACTTTTCTAGTAATTTATTTGGGGTGTTACAAGATGGTATGCTATGTCCTTTGGTTTTGATCTTTTAAAAAATAATCACACTAATGTAATTATATATTTAAATTAGAGAGAGAATTGTTTTAGTGTGTGTTTTCCCCTGCTTGACCTAATCTTAATATCATAAAAAAAAAAGGAATTAGGAAGGGAACGGTTTGTTAGAGAAAATAGTACACGAAAAGTTATTAAAAATTAATTTGATTGTTGGGTTTGATTTTAAATTTAATAAGTCTATGAAATTATTTATTTAATAAATATGACCAATAAATTATTACTAAATTAATTTTTGAAATAAGATCATGATAAAATATATTTGAAATATTTATTGAACGAAGACAATTTTAATTTATTGTATTTAATTAATTTAATAATAAGAAAGTATATTTAGAAAAATTTAGATAGTATAAAATTTGTTTATTGTATTTGATTAATTGGTAATAATATTCAATTATTAATAATAAGAAAGTATATTTAAAAAAATTTAGATAGTATAAAATTTGTTTATTGTATTTAATTAATTTAATAATAAGAAAGTATATTTAGAAAAATTTAGATAGTATAAATTTGTTTATTGTATTTAATTAATTGGTAATAAAATGATTATTAATTTTGAATGATGGCATTATAGAAATTTACATGAATTATAAGGGTAAAAATGGAAATCAAAAGTTTTTCCTCTAATCCACTGTTTAGATAGTATATAATAAGAAAGTATATTTAGAAAAATTTAGATAGTATAAAATTTGTTTATTGTATTTAATTAATTGACATTGTATTTAATTAATTGGTAATAAAATGATTATTAATTTTGAATGATGGCATTATAGAAATTTAAATGAATTATAAGGGTAAAAATGGAAATCAAAAGTTTTTCTTCTAAGCCACTTTTTAGATAGTACAGATAATGACCTTTCTTCCTTTATACGGTACCTGCTTCGATGATGGCGCCCTTGCACTTACATGAGTTCCATCAATAGCACTAACACAATTCTGAAGAATTCACGTCATTACTTATAGTCAATTATTTCAATATAAAAATGTGTGATAATAGATTTATAAGGATGTGTACCTCGAACCACGGCATAAATTTGACCTCGTTCAATATTTCAGGCCGAGTTCATACATATTTGGAGGTTGAATTACAATGCATGCTAACTTGCACATAGCTCTAAGTACTTTAGAGAAGTGACGTGACACTGTTTCCTTCGAGTGTTGAAATTGTTCTGAGATAATTCTATTACGTGTACTATGACATATTGTTAAGAGAAACATCCCAATTGCCTCTTCCACACTAATTTTCTTATCATTCTGTAAGAAGTCGTGTTGTCTTAAGGTACGACATAAACTTTGAAATGTGAGTTTATCCATACGAAAAGAATCAAATATCCTATCGGGATGGCCATTTAATAGTTCTATCATATACTCACGGCCTGATAAAGAAGAATCATGACATATTTGTCTTGGAACCTGACTATCCAAATCATTTTGTAAACAAACTAATACAAGTGCAAGAGTTGCCTTTTCATTTGATGATAAATATGCCTCCTTATCACTTTCGCTAGTGTCTGGCATTATACTTGACAGGTCATTTGAAAGAATAGCTAAGAATGACAAAAAAAAACAAGTTGTCTAATACCAAAATATGCTTTTCAATCTTTAGTACGATGAAAATTACAACAATGTAGCAGAAAAACAGCATTTTAGGCTCATAAAACAGCTAAGAAATAGTAAAAACAGCAACAAAATATGTTTATATTCTCCAAACAAGTTGTCTAATGTCAAAATATGCTTTTTAATCTCTTATTAGGTGAAAAATACAACAATATAGCAGTAAAACAGCATTATAGGCTAAAAAAAACAGCTAAGAATAACAAAAATAACAGCAAAAGCATGCTTTTAGTCTCCAAACAAATTGTCTAGTGTCAAAGTATGCTTTTTAATCTATAATGTAGCAGCAAAACAACATTTTAGGCTTATAAAACAGCTAAGAAATAATAAAACAGCAGCAAAATATGTTTATATTCTTCAAACAAGTTGTCTAATGACAAAATATGCTTTTTAATCTCTTATTAGGTGAAAAATACAACAATATAGCAGTAAAATAGCATTATAGGCTAAAAAAACAGCTAAGAATAACAAAAACAGCAGCAAAATCATGCTTTTAGTCTCCAAACAAGTTGTCTAATGTCAAAGTATGCTTTTTAATATATAATGTAGCAGCAAAACAACATTTTAGGCTCATAAAACAGCTAAGAAATAATAAAACAGCAGCAAAATATGTTTATATCCTTCAAACAAGTTGTCTAATGACAAAATATGCTTTTTAATCTCTTTTTAGGTGAAAAATACAACAATATAGTAGTAAAACAGCATTATAGGCTAAAAAAATAGCTAAGAATGACAAAAACAGCAGCAAAAACTTGCTTTTAGTCTCCAAACAAGTTGTCTAATGTCAAAGTATGCTTTTTAATCTTTAAAGTAGCAGAAAAACAACATTTTAGGCTCATAAAACAGCTAAGAAATAGTAAAAACAGCAGCAAAATATGTTTATATTCTTCAAACAAGTGGTCTAATGTCAAAATATGCTTTTTAATCTCTTATTAGGTGAAAAATACAACAATATAGCAGCAAAACAGCATTATAGGCTAAAAAAACAGCTAAGAATGACCAAAAACAGCAGCAAAAACATGCTTTTAATCTCCAAACAAATTGCCTAATGTCAAAGTATGTTTTTTTAATCTTTGAAGTAGCAGTAAAACAACATTTTAGGCTCATAAAACACCTAAACAATAGTAAAAACAACAGCAAAATAAGTTTATATTCTCCAAACAAGTTGTTAATGCCAAAATATGCCTTTTAATCTCTTATTAGGTGAAAAATACTACAAAGTAGCAGCAAAACAACATTTTAGTCTTATAAAACAGCTAAGAATTATCAATAACAACAGCAAAATGACCACAAAACAGTGATAATTAACAAAAGAAAATAGCAGTAAAAAGACAACGATAAATTGATTAATACAACATTTGCTCCGATGAAACGCTAAGGAGCTCATACAAAATAACCATCATTGTTTGTCAAAATAGATAAAGTACTGCAATAAGTACTAGGCTCTCGTAAAACTCGAGGAGCATACACAAAAATAAGTAGCATACATCATAGATATGTTCTACCCTAAACCTAAAAATGACTCCATATGATCATCCGACATTGTCATGAAAACTTGTCTAATATCGGCAGACACAAACTCTCGTGCTGTCTTTGCAAACATGACACTTGGGATTCCAGAAATTTGAGATAATTTGGTCATACAGTCCTTGATTGAATACTCCTCTAGGCTATTAATGGTTGTCTCTACCCTCGATCTCTTACTAGCTACATACTCAACTTTCTCTTTTATTGATGTAGCCAATGACATCAAGCAAGTATCCAAATTTGCTTGCCTAGTTGGTGACTTTAGAAGATCGACGAGTACGTTCATCAACAAGTGGCTCAATTGCACGACGTCGACTTGAAGGATGAGTGGGGACCTCGCAACCATTTTCATCATATTGGGTTTCATCACCATTTAATCTTTGCTGCTCTACATGAGCCCCATTATGCATAAACTCCCTCTCCAAATTTCTCTCTTCCAAAGAGTTTGGTGGGTTCATTGTCGATGCAAAGTGCATTTGTCCAGTCGCAGTGGTACTATTAAATATCTCCCCTAGGACCTCATAGTGGGCACAACCTTTCTTTTTAAATCGACTAGCATTTGGATTCCTCTGCATGAGACAACATTATATAATATGAATTCAATATCGGAGATGAAAGAGCTATACGTGAATATATTAATGGTAACATATACCTTAATATATGCTTTCCACGTCTCTTCATCTGCCGTGATCGTATTCGTAACAGAGTCCCATCCCATCCCGGTGTGCTCTAACAATTTTGAAAAGTCTTGATGGGTCTTTCTAAGTCTAAGGTACTTGGTCTTCAACTTGGCCAAAGTGAATCGTTTTCCAAATTTTGAAAATATTGTGTTATCAATATTTTTCCATGTGTTCTTATCCAAAGTGTTTGTTTGAATCCCTTTTTTAGCTTCTTCGTGTAAGAGGTGTACAAAATACAACTCAATTTGAGAAGGCCATTGTGCCACATCTTCGATCTCAACATCATTATTGGCCAATATCTTAAAAAAATGATAACACAAGGTAAGTCCTATGCTAACATTAAAATCATTATTCTGTGCAAAATATAAATCCTAGACAACAGTAGCAAAACAACCTCTATATGAATTTAAAGCAAAGTAAAATGAACAACTATTCCCCATATATAAACATTTGATAATTCATATTTGCAATGAATCTATAGCAAGACAAAACATCATTATTGTTTACCTTAGAAAGATCAGTACACCAACTCTTATTAAAAAAAATACTCAAGTTTAAACCTTAGTCAAAGCAAAAAAACATGTTTGGTAACAAATCACAAATGAAAATAGATGATTGTGAACAAAACATGTCATTTCTCTCTTACTGTTACTATATTAAGCATCAAGTTTGAACCAAAAAAATACAAGAAACCTTATCTGTAAGCAACAAGTTTGAACAAAAAAATATCAAGCCTTCAAGTTGTAAGCATTCACCAAAAAAGAATGCAAATAAAACAGCCCATTCTTAAAAAAAAAGTAGCTCATGTTTTTCATAAGACATATTTTTCACCATCTCTAGGTCTTAAAAAAATAAAAGAAACCTTCATATTAAGCATCAATTTTTGAACAAAAAATCAAGGCTTCAACATGTAAGCATTCACTAAAAAATAATGAAAGTAAGGTAGTCCGTTCATGGAGAAGAAGGATACATACTGAGGGGAAACAAAATTAGACTTATGAATATGCTTGCAATGATATCCACACTCTTTTGGCCTCCCTGTTTTGAAACAAAAATTGTGTTTAAATGTGAGATTGCATAAACCAAACTTTTTAATGAAACAAGTTGAGTGGAGAGAAAAAAGTATATCAATTTAGAGAAGTAAGAGGATCAACTTGTGTACTGTGTAGAAGATGCAAGAATTATGAGTCATGGCTTTGTGATTAAATACCCAATCTCAATCTCCCGTTTGAATGTCATCAACCACCAAAAATATCAGATTCAATTAGGATTTGATTGACAAACTCACCGAAGTGACAATAGATTTTCATAAATCTCTGCCTGCTATGCCGAATTTGAGAGACATTAGATCAGGGGGAGAATATATGAGGGAGATAAACATAAAGGAAGGAAGAAGGGAATTGGGAATTAATTCGTTCAACTGAAGATGTAGACTTTATGCTTTAGTACGACTAAGAGATAGACAGAGTGCGTAGTTTTGAGAAGAAAATTAATCAACAACCACAAAAAATCAGAAGAATTGAATGAGGGATTTATAGTTGATGGAATTGAATGAGGAAGAAGAACGATGTGAACAACAAGCCTTGTACGATTTTCTATCTACTCGAATTGAAGCCCTATCAATGGTCTGAACGAATTGAATGCAAATCAGAATGAAGTACGAAGGAAGAAGAAGGTAGGTGTTTACTCAGTCAGTGATTTCTATAGATGATGGTATATGAAAGAAATTGAAGGTAAATCTCTGACAATTGATTTCCATAAATCTCAGCTACCTTTGAGTACGAAGAAATTGTCATAAATCTCAGCTGCCTTTGAGTATAAAGGAGGAAGAACAAGGTAGGAGTATTTACGAGTTGACGGGATTGCATGAGTAAGGTGTGCAATCCCGTGCATTTATTTTTTTCAGTTGAGTGGATAGAATAGAAGGGATTCTTCTTTTTATTGAATTAAAAATTTAGGCTTAAAATTGGATTCTATCTAAACATTATGGATTTATATGGCAAACAAAACACATAACAAATCCAATTTCTCTTATTCTTACAATCCAGATTCATAAAATTGAATCTGGATTGTAAACCAAACAGGGCTTTAACATCAAGTGGATTCATTCCCATGACAACTATACCTAATCGACCAGCTTATAGGGAAAACCCAACTGAGACAAAGGAAATCCAAAAGCAAGTAAAAGAGTTTCTTGTCAAAGGATATGTAAGGGAATGTTTGAGCTATTGGGGTACATGTCCTAATCTATGTAATCTTGAAAATTATTAATAAATGAAAGAATGGTGTTTATTTCATTGTTAGCAATATTTACAATTTATTATTTATTGTCTTATAATAAATACTTATTTCATCCATCATAAGATCCAGAGTTGCTAATTGTAACTTGATCTTAGTATGTGATGCATACGGAAGATTCGTCAAGTTGTAACTTAAATAGTCTGTAGTAATAGGGATAATGATTGGGTACCTTATCCTGGTAATACTACTAACACGACCCACTTATAATTTGTACAAGTAATTTTATCTGGATCATGTGAGTGAGGGTGGTTACTACAATCGAGATTGTAAGAGACTAGAACTATATGTATTTATTGTCTCCTGGTAAAACCGTTCAAAAATAAACTTTATACATTAATAGGTTATTCATATATAGTTGACTTTAATTCTGAGTGGGTTACGAACTTCTATCTATAGGAATATAGTAGTTTGATTTGCATAGGTGAGAGCGACTCAGATATCGTATGCTTAATAAGCCTCCCTCCGTGGGGATTAAATCATGTAGATAGTTGGGAACATAATTCCACAATAAGAATTTCACTCTTTTCCTTATAGAAAAATTGTCAAGTGGCTCTTTTAAGAACCAATTCAAGGCTTGAACAACAGGTCCCATATTCTTCTGATTAAGGAATTAATCAATTAAGATTATGTAAGGTTATTCATTAGAGAATCAGTAGGCTCTTAAGGAACAAGTGTATTACCAAGGTTAAATCGGTGAAATACCCAACTGTAATAACGAACTGCTTGTGAAGGGTCAATCATGTAGTTAATGATTGTATCTGATGTACATAATAATGTCTATAAGACTAGGAGTTCAACTATGAGTATTGAGTAAAGTTACATATGAGTTAATGAAAAAGAATAAATTAATTAAATGAGTTTAATTAATTAGAATTCTGAATCATTGAAACTCAGTACTATAAATCCATAAAGTCCCCGAGCTAACACATGTTAGTGAGAACATTAATTAATTAAGATTAATTAATTCTTTTGGAATACCAAATAATTAATTTGAAATTGTCAAATTAATTTAAAGGTAAATTAAATAGATCGGTTCTATTTAATAAGATTATTAGATTGAATCTATTAATTTAAAGGAAGAAAAAATATCCAATCACCTAAATAGTCCCAGGCGCAAGGCTCAAGCCCAAATGAGAGTGATGGGCGAGTGGCCCTTATTATTAAGGCTTGTACAAAAACCATCTTCATTCAACAAGTGAAGAATTGATTTTGTATTCCAGGGCTTATTCATCTGAATTTTTTATTTTGTTTGTATTTGTGTTTTCACTATTTTGGTTAATCCTGTGATTAATGACTATTGTAATTGAACAATAACTCATTCTTCTTCCTCTTTTTAGTGCTTGTTGTTTATGTTTTTTTTTTAGTTTTTTTTATTTACTGTTTCACTTTGTTTAAGGTGATTAAACATAAACAAAATCACCTATTGATTGTTTATCATGAATAAAACTCAAAGCCATGAAACTTATTGCTATGTTTCCCTTTTTTTTCATTTTCTTAATCTTATATTTTCTTTTTAAAGATTTGTTATGAAATGAGTTGCTTTAATTCTTAGTCTTCACTGTCTGTATTCATATATGAGTTCTGTAATGGGCTACCTATTTATTATTTTGTTAAGCTGTGTGAGTTCTTTTGAATAAATGAGTTTTTTTTTTATAAGAGTTGCCATGAAATTGGTTTAAGATGTGGACTTCAAAAGAAATTAATTAGATGATAAATATATCTAGAAGTAAAAACTTGTTTTTTAAGATGAGAGCTACTATTTGGTTAAGCTGTGTTTGGGTTCTCTTATTAGCTTTGAGCATTCCTTCTCGATAGCTTTCTTTTTCTCCTCTTCTTCTCTTATTCCCTCGAAATGGGCTTTTGCTATTGATTCTTCTATTGCTTTGCATATAACTGCTGCAATAATAAGAATGAGGGAATAATTATAATAATTGAAAATGATGTTAAGTTTTTTATTTCGTTTAGCAAAGGCATGTGAAAATGGCCTACTTTGATACCATGGCATGGGCAAGGACCAATGCTTAGGGTGGGTGGGGGTAGAGATGTTAAATTGGTTTTTAGTGAACAAGCATGACTTTTATTGTACTGATGTTTGGGAGATGAAAATGCCTATCAAATTTTTTGAAGTTTAAAATCAAAGGAGATGAAATATGAATGTCATTTTATGATAGTTTGAACTGAACGGACTACTTTACTAAAATAGCGAAGTTTCATTTAGTAAACTCATTAACAATTAATTTAAGATCTATTAATCATCATGCAATTGTGATAAAAACATGTAAATTCATGCTTGTTTTCGAAAATTAAAACCCTAAACTAACATCGAATAATTTATGGAGAATGAGTTGGAGATTTCTTATAGCATCAATCCTTCTACACCAGATCTTCTACGCTATATCCCGATCGAAAGCAAAACCGACTAGTGAGAATCGATCCGGAAGAACAAACGAAGGAAAAATTTCCTAAGGAAAATCGGTAATTGGGCAAAATTTGAAGAGAGAATTTTCACTTTTCTAATTAAAGTGAGAAGTATGTAAAATATCAATCTCAATGGTCATATTTATAGGAAAATATGATATCTAATCTAATTAGTATTCATTATCTTCTAATTATTAAAGAAAAGAAAAGATAATAATGAAATTTAAAAAAAAAATTCCTACCGCCCATTCACGCTGACCAAAGGCTGAATATTTTATTTTATTTTATTTTTTATATAACTATTATTTACTTTTTTTTAATCTAATAATTATATATGTATTTAAAATTAGAAAAAATTCAAATAATAATTTCTAATTAAACACATTTTAGCCAAAATTAATATATTAATTATCATTGAATCTTATTCAATCAATTAATTATTTTGGGCCAAAACCAATTTGTTTCTCAAACCAATTGTATTTAATTCTCTCTAATATTTATTATTAAATTAAATATAAACTCTTTATTTAATTAATAAATATTAAATATTAAATATTAATTTCTATTTAAATAAACTCATTATTTAAATAATTAATAATATTAGTATTAATTCTCGTTTAACTAATTTATTTATTTAAACAATTAATTTTGCCTTAAATTATTATAATTAATAATGTTATATTAATGTCCATTTAAATAAAATATTTATTTAAACAATTAATATTGTATCAATATTAATATTAATTTTTATTTAAATAATCTCATTATTCAAATAATTAATATTTTACCTAATTTTAAGTAAATCCAATAACTTAAATTATTTGTTCTTCCTAAGTTAAGTTAATAACTTAGTTTTGCTACAACAATATTTGGACTAGCATAGGGACCCGATGGACTTATAGATCATGAGCTTAACAATTAGTCAATTAAGTGATTAACTCATAATCAGTTAATTACTTATTATTTAACTATGAATAATTCCACTATAAATTCATAGATAAACTCCTCACACCATAGATGAGTTATGTTCGTTTAGTTTATTTTTTATTTATATCTGTGATATATCCTTCACGTGGAACCGTGATAATTACAGGAGAATTATGTTTACCATTTTGCCCCCGTAATTACCGCTTTATTCTTGTGTTCCCGCTGATTTTCCAATGAACATTATTTGTAGTCAAACTACAGATAATATACTTATGTGATCAATAGAAGTCGTGGAGCCACTTGTTCAGTCTCGAATCAGTACATCAAGGGAGTTTCTTAAAGTTCCTAAAATATTTAGGTATCGCACTAATACCGTTAATTTATAGGAAAGTTATGAATTTTATCTCGTGTAAATGTGTTCCCAGCTCCTATTTCATTATGTTCCCAAAACAGGAGTGTATTGAGCGTTCATATAAGATCACTCTGAATCATGTGAATCAAAGAACATAAATACATGTATATGAGTCCACATTTCACTCAAGATTGAGATTTATCACGGTTGATAAACTTAGTTTGATATTAGATCATTTCTCGTAAACAGTACTAATGAGATATTGATCAAACATCGTGGTCCTCTCTTATAAAATCAACATTGCATATGATACTTCTATTTCATGCCACCCACATGAATGATCAGGATTAGATCATTTGTCTATATACAAAATAGACAGCTATTAACGGTGTTATCAGGATAAGGTTCTCAAACGATATTTATTTATTGTAGACACTGTAAGTTACTCATTTTGATTTTAGTCCTCTCGTATGATTCACATACTTACTCAGGATTTCATAAGAGTAACTTAGGGTTTTACTATTTGAATGTTTGAAATTAATATATTTCCATATATTCCTAATCTTGTTGATTGAATCAATATAGATAATAGAAAGGAGTTATGTTTATTTATTTAATTTATTTGAAATAAATTATCTTTATCAAATAATTACAAGTTCTAGGACACCATTCCTAACATGAACAATATAGTTCTTGGGAACTCATCAACACATTAATTTGATATTTTAAATACTCAATCAACCAATTAATTTGATATTTTTTATTTAAGATTTTGTTTGTTCTTCTAAATCAGGTTTATTGGATGATGGATTATTTCTTTGCTACCTACTATTTTGGTCATCTCTCGTTCTTACCTATGGAGGCAAGAGATGGTAATAGATTACCATGGATGAGTAAGTAGAGGAAACCATTCAAAGAAGATTTGGGCATGAAACATTTTATACTTGTCACTCACCCTTCCTCCTTGTATTGTGTTGCTCCAACTCTGATGCATTATTGCTCTTAAGTAATGGTATTACTAGCGATTTGTGGCGCGATGATAGTACATCTGTCTTCAAATCAAAAGGTTTCGTGTTCGTTTCACAATGTCGAGTTCAAATTCCTGGTTGAATAACAAATGATCTTTAAGTGATGACATTCTCTATGTAAAAGTCAAACATCAATTTTTTTAATCATAGTTTAGGAACATAATTCTCTAGTTTTACTAATGTTGCCCATTTAATATTATTGGTGTAAATACATCATTTCCATATCAAATGTTCATCGACCAAATTATTTTGTTTTGGTAATCTATAGATATCTATTGATTATACATGTATGTAGTTAAAGTTGATTTTGACAATAAAATGATTGGTTCCATTACTCTGAAATTTGGTTAAGTAGGGTTCGGGGCAGGGTGACGATTTCTGTTTACCCGTCTATAAGTTATGATAAAGAAAATGCTTGTAGTGTGTTGATGATATAATATATGAAAAATACTTTAAAAAATATGAATATGGTTGGACACTTAAATATGAATTATGAACCACACACATATTCTGATTCATAATCTTAATTTATGAATAACCAACCAAACACATATTTCAAATTTTTGGATCTCAATTATAAATTCTGAATTTGTTACCAAACACAGTTTTGAAATCAACAAAATTATAAAATACAACTTTGAATTCATTACAATCCATTGAATTTATATCTTGTTTTCCAGATTGCGAACCAAACATGTCCTTACTAATTTGTGATTTTATTAGTTTTATATGTTTGGTGAATTCTAAATTAGTATGCTTATAAGTTTTATTGGAATATGAGACTTGATGGTTTGAAGACTTAGATGATGTGTATCTTATGTAATGTTTGTTTCCTGTTAAATAGTGGATTTATGAATATTTTTATGGAATTTTGTTGTTAAGTTGTGAGTTTTACAATCCTTGGGACTCTATTAGCTTAGTAGTTATATTGAATGTTGAAATCCGTTAGTTTGATGACTATATGATGTGTAATGCTCATTTGTAATTTGTTTGAGAATACTTGTGTGCGTTGTTGTGATACAATAGAACCTTGTGCTTGATTTATAGGTATATTGGTATATGTCTAGTGATATATGATATATTGGTATATGCCTAGTGATATATGATATATTGATATATGTGTTGGTGGAAATGGTGATTAACTAGGTGGTGAAGGGTGGCATGTAAGTGCACATGGTCAACAAGTAATAGTAGTGGTGAGTGAGTGTCGTGTCCCACGAGGATAGATGTTTTTAAGACAAAATTAGTGTGCTTAGTTAAGTAAGGGTTGGTCTAGTTTTATTTTAGAGGGTTCATGTATGGTCTCAGGGAATTTTCCTTTTCAAAGTTACAAAATTTGCTCCTGGATTCCTAAGATTTGATAAAATAGATGGATATGGGGATATGTGTGTGAATAGAATGCAATATGGCTTTTCTCAAAACTCAATCACAAATGTCAACTATTAACTACTAAACTTATTTCTAAGATTTAGTAAGTAAAAGTTCCAAATACAACATCCTAACCCAAACTTATAAGAACTTTACCCTATCTCTAGTGACATAGTTATAATAAATTAGTTAGCTTTCTTTTAGAGCATTCTTTAATTCATCTCTGAATGCAAAGGAAATATTCTCCTACTCATTCTCATGAAGTTTCACGAAGATGTATGTATTAAGAAAGTAACTACACAAACATTCATTCATCAAGATTCAACAAAATCAAGTCTATTTGCATTTGCTCCCCCATCAACTTACATGAACCCACACTTAATTTAGCTACTCATGTATGTAAAAATAAGCAAAATATAAGTAAGTAGCATCCCCAAAACACAGTCCATAAAATAAAATAAAATGTAAACTAAATGACTAAAACTATGCTAGTACAAGTAAGAAAAGAGAAGCTAAAGATGAGTTGAAACTTTTCCAAGGTTGGGGGAGTTTTCCCCCTTCACATTCAGCTTGGATCTCCTTCTTTTCAAGAAAATTGAAGCTAAAAAACCCATATTTCTTATGAGTCTTCTTCTCCAAAGGTTTGTAGCAAGGCCTCTAAGGCCACCCTTTAAGAACCCTAAAATATCCCCTTAACCTCCTTAACAATCCCCAAACATCCCCCTCTTCTAAGATATCAATGGAAGCTTATATACCATAAGATGCTCTGTTTTTAGGGCTGAAAAACGCTGAAAACTAGGGTTGGTTCTTGGGCAGAAAAGACAAAATCAGATTCATTAAATAAGCTGGCAAGTGCACTGTTCACTGCTTCAAACCCGGGGCAAGAATTCTTCATGCATTGGCATGTAGAGGTGCTTCAGACCTACCATTTGCTTTATCTTCAATTTCTTGCTCCAAAACTTCTCCAATTAGTTCCAAAACTTCTCAATTAGTTCCAAAACATCTGCAATTAGCTCCAAAACTCCTATTAGACCTATCAAGGCATATATTAACACGTTTAAGCTCAATTTATCATCAAAAAGGTAAAAAAAACCTAAAAACCTATGAAATAAAAGATAAATTATAAAAGTCGTAAAACTAAGTTAAAGTTGCCTAAAATCTATTCATTACTCATCTTTTCTTTTGAAATATTAACAAGATAAAGACATTATAACTCTACTTTTATGGAGTTATCAATATTCATAATGACTTATAAGTGTATTAGTATATGCCCAGAGAATTATGATGTATTGATATATGTCTAGTTATAATTTATAAATAAAGCCCTAGGTTTGAGTATCTTAACGTTATTTGTAACGCCCCGTTACAAGGTAAGATTAATTTTGGATTAAATTAAATTTTCATTTGATTTATTTAACGGGATTGGACTTAATGATAAATAAATTGTTATTATTTATTCAGGCCTTTAGGTGACACTTTATGATAAGTGTCACTTTTGTAATTAGTGAGGTGTTTTGGATTAAGAGATAATTGATGACGTGGCAAGTAGTTGATGACGTGGCAAGTTAGCTCAAACCCTAATTTTAACTAAGGAAAAGAAGAAGAACAATTTTCTCCCCTCCTTCCCACACCCTTGCCGCCGCCCCCCTTAGAGAAAGAGAAGAAGAAGATCCGTCAATTCGTCTTGTTTTCGTTCGATCGTGCATCGGGTTTTGGATTTAGGCGTTTTGGAATCGATTTTGGTCACGAAGGTAACGAAATTCCTCTATTCTCTTTTCCTTCTTGATGTCGTGGGGTCTAGGGTAGATATTGATGAGATTTTCGTCAATTGTTAATTAGGAGATCGGTGAAAATTGCACGGAATCGAAGAAGGAAGATCAGAAGCCTTTTTCTTGAAATTCAAGTGACGGGTAAGCTTTCGTGATTGATTTCTCAACCATTTAAATTCTGGATTTTAGTTAATTAATATTCTTATGAACACCAAGAACCCTAACCCTTGTTTCGATTTCCATAATTGTCAATTTCCCAAACTATGGCCATACACCTAATCGATCTTGATTACCGATACCTAGAACCATCAAGATCGATCACCCTAGCTACGAAACCTCGACCAAACCACGTCCCGATGACCATGGCCAGCCGCGGCCCACACACACCCCCACGCCCCAACCTTAGCCAATTTCCTTTGCCGTTTGATTTCCGTTCTTTGATCCACCGAACCCCAAACCTTTTGTATAAATGTAGTATATTTTAATTTGTATTTTAAGTTATTTAGGATCTTCGTTTCATGTCTGGTTCGTCAAGGGAAGTAGCTTTGATTTCAGATTTAAGCAATTTCGAGGTGAGTTAACGGTTTATTCATTGGTGGAGTTTTAGAGAAATCTAAAGCTTCTACCATAGATTTTATGTTTCGTTATATTCAAATATATTATTCTGGAGCTTTAGGAAGTGAATTCATATTGGAAACATCGAAAAATTATTTGGAGAAAGAATTTTTCGGCAGTTTTTGTTGTTTTTCGATTCCTTTTGTTTTTGATTAATTTGGGAGTCAATTCTGGAATATTATGGAGTATTTTATGATGATTTAGTATGAGATTTGAGTTGAGCAAGATTGACAGTGAATAGTTGGTTTGACGGTTTTTCGGCAGTTTATCGTAAAATGTATTTTTGCATGTTTATTTAGTATCTTTGGGGCTGCTGTATTTTAATTGCCCTTGCTGATTATGAGTGAGTATTATCAAGAGGATAATGTAAAGAGATTGTGAATTGATGGCTTGACAGGTGTGTTAAACTAGTATGAGGCTACGAGCTCATACTAGTAAAATATATATAGTTATGAGAGTGAGCTCATAACAGCTAATGGACGTTGCTCGTATGAACGATCCATTAGGGGTTATTTATGGTTACGACTATAACTAAGTACCTAAGAATGGTTGTAGTCCCGAGAGACCGCCTTCTTAGTGGTTGGTTTGAATAATTGTTTGATTATGTGTGTTAAATTAGAATGGGCTTATGTATCGGATTGGGATGTGTGTATTGAAAAGAGGATTATGAATGTGGGTCTTGGATATGGAATTTAGATAATAATTGCCTACTCATGTAAAGAGATTGAATGTGAGGTCTAAGGGAAGTTTTGTGTGAAAGATACATTGGAGAGTGTTGAGTGTTGGGACTCGGTTTAAGTTGTTAGAGACTATTTAAAGCTTTACCTTCGTTTAGATCGTTTTCTCACCGGCTTTAGCCTCACAGTGCTATTTGTGGTTTCTTTTCATGTAATAATGGACCGAGAGGTGGCGGTTGATGAAGTGGAAAAGATGAGAGGTTCATGTCACGGTGGCTAGCCAATGCATCAATTGTTTTCATTGAGTTTAAGAATAAAGTACTTGAACTTTATTGACTGTATTTGTTTTGTGAGATTTGACTTTATGATAGTTTGAAACATTTCGTTATGTGATTTAGTACATCGTTTCTTTTGTTTTAAAATTTATAACTCCGGAGTTGTTGATTTTATTCAAATGACTATTTGATTGAGGATTTTTCATATTTTTCAATAAATATCGTTTATTGAGTCTTCCGCTGCATTTATTATGTTTGATTTAAACTCTGAAAAGTCGGGTCTTTACAGTTGGTATCAGAGCCCTGTGGTTTCGGTCAATTTCATGAATAGTTTAAAAATGGCAAATCACACCCTTGTAGTTTAAAAATATGCCAATAAGATCCCTCCTCTCCAACGTAGTAAACTTTCTTTTAGCTATAAGTTCTTCATTTGAACTCTGATTTGAAATCTTGATTCCGAGTTTCTACGTTATGGTTACTTCAAAACTTCAAAATCTTCAATAAATAAAAGAGTTTATTATCATCAAAATATTATGTATGATTGAAGCCATTAAACCCTTTGTTTACTGATGATTTGGAAGTTTTCGAGTGATCATAACGTAGAAGCTGAAATGAGGATTCCAAAACATCTTGAATCATTCAAATTGAAGTTCAAACGAAAAAATTATGGGTAAAAGAAAGCTTACTACGTGGAGGGAAGAGGTCTTATTGACATAATTTGGAACTATATGAGTGTGATTTACCATTTTTAAACTGTAGAGGTTGTTCAATGAATTTGATCGAAACCACAGCGGTGATAATTTGCAATTTACCAAAAATAAAACCAAGTTTTCTTAAAATAAATTGTAAAGATTTAGGTCTTTCAAATACAAATGGAACATTAAATTCTATCGGTAATCACATTTATTTAAGTAAAGAGTTTATGAGTGTGATGAAATTAAAAAATTTAAGATTAAATTTATTATATGATATAAAAAAAAGCTTTCCCTTGTGTTTTCAACACTTTTTACCCCCAAAAGTTTTCCAAAATGTGTATAAAATTATGGATTATTTAATTACTTTTGTAAAGCATGTAATTTACAAGTGATTTCATTCAAATCAACATGACTTGAAGGATTCTCCCCTTGAACAAGTTCCCTTATTGCTTCCCCAATCTCTTGTGTTTCCTTCATCAAACTCCTCAAGCAAAACCCCAAAGCACTCAAGTTTATAACTACTTGACTTTTCCCATCTTCATTTTCACTCTCACCTTCTTGAAGATCAACATTATCAACAACTTCTGATGAGTGTTGAAGAAAAGAATGGATCAACTTTTCAATCTCCATTTCATCATTGTTAATTTCTTGTATATTTCCCATCTCGAGATCATCATCATGATCATCAATGGAAATCCCATCTTTTTTCTCAGCTTCCTTTTCTAGCAATCTCAGAGATTTCATTGAAGTAACTTCTTCATAGCATTTCATTGAAACATTCATCATTTCCTTGAATTTTCCAAGGTCCAAATCCAATTCTTCTGCAAATTTTTCCAATGAATCCTCCATTATTGGTAGATTTTGTTCAATATTCTTGATTGCATGAGCACAAAAGGCAAAGAAATCCACCATTTTTGACAAGGATTTAAACAATTTGATGTAGCAATTGCTTTGAAATGGCAAATACCAGAAGTTGGGTTCAATTTCAGCCTCATCCATGAATTTTTTCAGCTCACAAACTTGAATATTCAAGCTTTTCTGATTCTTCTCCAAATTACCCATTACACTTGATCCAAGGCTCAATGAATCAATGCATTTCTGAAGTGTCTGAAAACACAAAATGAGTTGAATTTTCGACATTTTCGAAGCTCGTGTTGGTTGAAGAAGAATATCCACCATGATGGATGAAGATAACCCAATGAAAGTTTCCACAATCCTAGCCATGGCAAATTCACTTGGAGAGCCGAAATTTATTCTTCCGAGAACGAGTACGGCTCCAATAACGGCTGAAATACCGCCAGCGGGGCCGTACATTCGGCTTCGTTGAAGAAAGCAAGTGAAAACAAACCAAGGAAGAAGAGAAAGAAGCCTAATTGGTAAAAACTTTTGAAAAAGAACAAAACTCAAAACCCCATAGACAGATCCCAAAACTGTTCCTTGAATTTTGACATTTGCTACTTTGAAAGTCGCTTCCCGGCCGGAGAAGAAGCTAATCGCCACCGGCAAACTTGCCCAGAATCCATTCTCTTTACTATAAATCAAGCCCAAAAACACAGCAAGGCTCAAGGAAAGAGCACATTTCAAAGCTGGCATTAGCCTTTTGCTGTTTAATTGTGAGGCCCAATCTCTCAAAACCACATTTTTCAATGAAGAAAACCAATTTTTATTTTCTTTTTCCAAGTCATTGGGATTATCATCTCCTTGCTTTGGTTTTTCTTTGGGTAATTTGTATTGATTTTGATGGCATTTATTTTGGAGAAATTTCATGCAAAAGATGAAGAAAAAAGGGGGTAAATCTTGATATTTTGTTGGCATGATTTGAAGGGATTGAACGGTGCTGATTAAATCATCAGTGGTTGACTCAGGAAAAGTCAATGAATCAGAGGGTGAATAGCTATTGGCTTGTTTTAAAGTAAAGCAAATGTGCTTTTCTAAGCCATTTAGGCCATCTTTCATTGCTTGATTTTGGTCTAATAATTCAATTGGGTATGAAGGAATATTTGATAAAGCTAATTCCATTCCTCTCAATGGAATTCCCAAATCTTGTAATCTTTGGCTGTTGTTTAACCAACCCATTCTGAAGATTTTGAATGGAAGTCTCTCCCATTGCATGCTTTCCTATCATATAAATGATCAAGGAAAAAAATTAGGGTTTGGTGGCCTAAAAATTAAAAGATGACATATCTGATCACTAAATTATAAAAATAATCCACTTTTTTTTAGAAGTATTTTGATTGATTTTTAATCGAGTTTGTTTAGTTTCAGTTAGAAAATAAGATATATACTTAAAAACTGTGATTCTCCCCACATATAATCTAGAAAAAAACATCACAAATTTTCAAAAAAAATTGTATTATGTCTTTTATGTGATGGTTACTATTTTTTTTACACAGATTTAAGTAAAGAAATTTTACTCAATAGCATATTTTCCACTTTAATTTCAAATATATAAAAGTTTGATTTTTTTTTTTGTTTGTTAAATTAATAAAGCAAATTCACTAATTCTTTCTTTCTCTTTGTATGATAGAATAACAGGTTTTTATGATATTATTAGCATGCTTTAAATTAGAATCAATAATTTTTTTTATTTTATAATTTTGATAAATTCATTAATTTAATACAATCGTTTCATTGAATTAATAAAGGTTAAAAAAAAAAAATATCATCTTTGAAAATTTTGAAACCTTTTCTATTTTAAAATTTACTATTAAAAATACTATTTTTTTAGGGAAATTTCATTGGCTAGCAGAATTTTTAGCAATATTTATAAATATAGCATTTTTAAAAAGTATTTGTAAATATAGCATATTTTTAAAAACCCTTGTGATCAGAGATATCAATGATAACTTATAAAATAATCAATGATTACTATCAGGTAATCAGTGATTCCTGCACAAAATATCAAGATATCAGTAAATCAGTGATTACTAATCACTGATTACTAGTGGCAATTTTGTAATATTTTAGTTGCGAATTTAATTTTTCTGCTATTTTTGTAAATATGTTTTTTTATTGCTATTTTTACAAATATTGGACACATTTTTGCTATTTTCGCAAGAGCCCTTTTTTTTTATAACACCCCATTTAAATTCCCATTTTTATAATATTTATTTACAATAAGTTTTGCATACTTTTATGCAACTCAAATCCCACCTTCATTTATTTTTAAAATCCCACTAATTCAATTCACAATAAAAATAAAAATAAAATAAAATAAAATTGCTTGCTTATTATAATTGCTTACTTGATAACGTTTTATGATTGAGATGAGTTTGGTTGCTGAAGAAGACAACGATTGAGATTTGGATATGGACCCCACAGCCACCGTCTCGTCGTCGGAATTGAGTGCCTTCACTAATAGACTTAACCTCTCCGCCGCATTCACCGCCACTACTTTGCTCTTTTCCTTCACCTGCACCCACATATAACAATTTTATATTTATTTATTTTTCAGAATTTTATTAAAAATAAATAAATCTGGAATAACATTTAAAAAAAAAAAGTAATTACTCAAATAGCATACTTAATAAAAATTTATTATATTTTTTCTAATTCAACAATTGTTGACTTGTTGACTTTTAATATTTATTATAATAATCTTTATTTTGAACTCAATAATTATCATCTAAAAAGTTTTTAGGAATTAATTTTTTTATTTTATTATAAATTAAATCGATAATTTATTTTTTATAATCTATTCCTAATTTAATAATTTATTAACTTCCTTTCAATTAATTATAAATCTATTTATTTCAGGAATGAACAAAAAATAATGAAATAAATAAAATTATATATCTAATATCTTTTTTTTATTAGATTATTAATTAGGAATCACATCTTTATTAAATATAGTAACGTATAAAATAAAGGAAACTTATGCGTGGTAGCCAACTTTTGAGTCTTGTTTTCATATATGTCACACTTTCATATTTATATCAAATTTAACCATTTCTAGATATTCTATTAATTTAATGATATATCAGTAATGTAAATTTACAACAATAATTTATCAGTAATATAAATTTACAACATATTAAATTTATATCAACATTGTGTAAATTCTAGTATTAAATTTATATCAGTAATGTATCCATTATAATCAAATTTTCATAAAAAATTGTGGGTTGATTATGAAAGAAGGATATTATGGTAATAACTCATGTCTTCATATGCTCACGTCCTCACGTGCTTGGTAATTTTGATATTTTTCAATCTTTGTGATTTTTTTGAAAATTGAGTCTCAATATTGACTATATGTGATAATAGCCCTAAAATAAATTGGTTGATGAAAAGGTAAGGTGACTTATATTTTTATGTCTAAAACAACCTTAAATAATTTCTCAATCAAATCGAAAACATGATAAAAATAAGCTACATACTACGATGCAAATTATTCCCGACCAAAGTTTTGACGAAAAAGAAGGAAAAAAAAAAACAAACTTTCCCTCTACCAGATAAGTAAGAAATTAATGGTGCAGAAATTTAGAGTTCCCATTCACACAGAAATAAATGACGTTTCTTCTTATACTCCCCACGTAAGACTATCTTCGAGAACTTCAAGTAAAAGTTGCATATGGATAATGCTAAATAAATAAGTAATCTTCCCTTATCATCTCGTCATTTAAGAGGACCTCTTCCTAACTTACTTACGTGTTATATTTGGTATTATTCAATAGAAATATGAGACGTAAAAATGAGAAGGAGCGCCTCTTAATTAGGGAGGAAGGTTTTATCTAAAAAATAATAATACCTGCCTCTAAACTAATTTAGAGGAACTCTTACATCTTTCTATTGGTAATAAAACATATATGAAAGTATGGTTCTCTAAATTAGTTTAGAGACGAGTAATAAAATACCTCAAGAGAAGCTAAGCGTGGGAATGGAAGCAACGTAGCAATGAGACTGGCGACAACTCCCATGGCTGTGCTTGCTGCTACATGAACTGGATGCATCAAAGGATGAGTACGTTCACCTTGTATAAACCCTACCACATATATTATCACTAACTGACCTAAAGCAATCCTCTTCCCCACCAAATGTGTGGATTCCGGTACTACCACTATGACCGAAGCCAACGCGACCGTCAAAGCGATCGTTTCGTTAGAAAACTTCGTTGGTCCGATAAACCAAAACACCAAAATGGCGGGGCAAACGGTTTGTGCCGTCGCAAAAAGTGCTAGCCAGCAGCCACGTATGGCGTCGCCAAGAGCGGCATCGTTTACTATAAGGATGGTGGTGACATAAGAGAATGCCGGGTACGTGACTTGGCGGCGGAGTGAAATAGGTCCATAGAGGGTGGCGCAGGCGACTATAGAACAAGCGATTGCGGTGCGTAGAGCAGAAGCGAGGCAGGTGAGCCACAAGGCCCGAGATCCGGTGCCCCCGACAACCGCCATTAAAATGATGAAGAGTTGAGAGATGACCAGAAAGGAAAAAAAGAAACACAAGTTTTTGTGTTTTTTTTAAGATGTAGCAATAGAGAGGGTTGAGTGTTGGATGGGGTTTAGAGAGGGGTTTAAGTAAGGAAGAAAAATGAATGGAAAGTAGGGGATTTTCAAGTGGAACCCATGTGGTCCTACAAATTTTTTAGTTATTAAAATATTTTGTGAAAATAACAAATCTCACAGTCACAATTTGTGGTGGCTGTCAATATTGTTGGCCATTTCCTCTCTCTCTCCCTCTCTTTTTCTATGTACTTGTTTATTGTCCTTTGTTTCTCTTTGAATTTCAAGTGGAAGAATTCGTAAGCAAAAAAGAAAAAAAAACATGAAATTTATCTATATGGTTCAAAATATAAATAATAAGTCATATATAATATATATATTTTACCTAACTAAAAAATGAAAATGGAATATTATGTCACCTTTCATTTGGACTAATAGGGTCGAATACTTTCTAAAGATGGGTCGTATTCAATAATAATGAGATACTATAATTATATGAATCATGGTTTATATTGTTTTAAAATGAGAGAATTTCGTTATTGAATTTTTCTATTTAATTGTAGTCAAATAGTGTAAGAGAAAAAATATCAACAATATTCATGACAAAATTACTACCACAAAATTTCTTTTGTTGTTTAAAACTTTTTTCAATAATTAATTTTGTTGTTTTGTTGATGTCTTTTTTAACTATTTAATTGTTTTTACAAAAAAATATTTTATTTGTAAGTTTGCATATTTTTTGAAGCATTTTTATACTTCTTAAGATCAATATATATAATATGCTATGAAGAAAAAATTCCACTAAAATGTGTTATATAATATTCTCTAGTTAAAAGTACCATATATTTCACTAGTAAGAATAAGAACAAGAATATGCCAAAATCTTGATATAAAAATTTATACTTGGTATGTATATATATATATATATATATATTTATTTATTTATTTATTTATTGGTTCAAATTATATTTATAGTTAATCTACTAATAGACCAATGTGATTATGGAAAAAAATTGTTCTAAAACTTTAGCAATGTAAATATGTATCATCATTTCTATTCCCATGTACAAAGCATGCTATTATATATATATATATATAGCAAGTTTTATATATAATGAAAGAGGTTTTTTTAATACTCTTGGGGAAATAAATATTTAATGTTATCCGTGAAGGTTCTTTTAAGCTAACTAATTGATAAGATATAATCCAATGACCTGACCCCTTATTTGGTTGAGATAAAGATGAATATTTAGTAATAATATGAAGTTTTTGTTTTATCCCCGTTTGGTTCGTTGTAATCTAAGATATCTCCAGTAATTTAATTCTGAGAATCTAATGCCATAGTATTTGATTATCAAGAATCTTAGATTACTGCGTTTGTTTAACTTAATATTAATATGAGGACGCCTGATAATTTGACCTGACACAACTTCACACAATGATTCATTTACATAATATGTTACATAATCTATCCACAATCTACAACTATATCTATATTAGAGTTCAATCATGAAGAAAATGTAAAAAAAAAAGAAGGAAAAAAAAACTTTGCAATTTCAACAATAGGGTTCAGTTCAAAGGAAATTGAGGGTCTATCAAATATATGGAGAAAAAAAATCAAAATATCATAAAATTAAAACCCAGAAAAAAATTCTTTATCAAATATAGCAAAATGATCGGAAAAAAAAAAAAATATATATATATATATAAAACTTGTTGAGAAATGATCTTGATCAAACCCATTGTATAAAAAGAGAGGATTTATTAATAATATAATTAGGAAGCTGGATAAACCATAAAACTATTAAAAAAAAAGTGGAAACGTGAGTATATATTATTTTCCTAATTTTTTGACAACTTTTTCACAATAAATAGGGTTAAAATTGTAAAAAAGAAGATTACCTTATCGTGGAAATAATAGAAAGCACCCAAATTCAAAGGTAATCAAATACTCTCATATCTAAGAAAATATATATGCTAGAAATTGTAGATTATCAAGATATTTTAAAATAACACTGAAACAAACAATCAAATTAGATACCTCTGATATGGGCTTCCCTCAGCCTAAACGGGGCAGTTTTCTGTTTTTAAAAAACTGTTTTTTTTCTTACCATCCTTTTTTTTTTTCCTTTCATATTTTCAAAAATACTTTTGAAGTTTTAGCCAAACTTAAAAAACAAGGATAAGCGAGTTTTTTTTTTTTTAAATAATTTACCATGGGTATTAAAAATTTGATTAATTTTTTTTAAAACTATTTACATATGTTACTAAAGAGGGTTTTAATTATTTTTTTTAATTCTTAAATTACCTCATCTTCTTTTTTCTATCATTTTCTTCCAAAATTACCACTAAGTTTCTTGTAAGAATAAATTAAACTCGAAAACCATTGAATTTTGGGAAAAACTCATCCCCAAATTTAAAAGGTGACGAAACTCGAATATTCTTACTCATTTTCCCTGTTTTCGAAGTTTTTTGACAAGACGTCAAACCTCAGGGTTTTTGTTCCAGCCGGAGTTTAACCAAATACGAAAACAATCACAAAATTATCGTTTTTTTTACCATAAATCATCCCCAAACTTAAATTTGACAAAACCCGAGGCTTCCTTTTTTGTTTTCCCAGTTTTTCTAATAAGAATTTAATGTTCTTTGGTGAGACCTCTCGCGATTTCGTAAAGCAGTATATCAGTGATAATAAATCAATGATAGTATATCAGAGATAAATCAATTACTTATATATACTAATATATTGATATACTTGCATGAAATAAGGGTAATTACGATATTTCTCCTATTACCATATTTCCCCACGCCTTTTAGGATTTTAATATTTTTGTAAACACTTTTTTATGTTGATTTATTATTATTATTATTATTTTTGGTAATCTTAGAGCCCATTTTTGACATTTATAAATGGTTTTTTTTTTTTAGTTTTTAGAATTTGGCTATAATTAAAAGAGAAAAAGAAAACTATGAAATGAATAGTAAAAAAGTTTGATTATTAAATGCAAAAAATTGAAAACAAAACATTATCGAATTGTGAGGATTAAAGCCCCGCTGGTTATCATTTGTTGAGAATCCCACATCAGAAATATGAAGGGAACTCACAATGTTTTAAGATACTTGATCTACTCCTCTCATTGTCGATAGGTTGTGAAGTTGAACATCATGATATTCACGGGCTACTTTCTCAACATCATTCAAGGGATACTGAACATTGAATATAGAATTATAATTATAATATAAATAGTAATTAAAAAATAAATTGTAGATATGATAGTAAACACACAAATTAATGATTATTCTTTATCAATATCTTGATCTATCATGAATTATCTATAAATTAATAATTATTGATTATATATATATATAAAGTGAATCGACCATTAACAATTTTAAAAAAATAAAATAAAATTCTATGTTTACAAATATCTTAAAAATATTTTATTTGCTATTATATATATAAATATACATATTTATAAAAATTTATATTTTATAAAATAAAGCTATCTACCCAAAATTTTCTGAATATTTATCATTTATTCCTCTCTTTTTGCTCGTCTCTAATTTAAAGAAAGTTCTTAGAGGCTTGTAAGCATACTCTTGTCATATATTTTCATGGGAAATTTCATTAACATAATTTTTTTTTCAATATTTATAAATCTATCGGTTTCAAAAAGTATTTATAAATATAATAATTTTTTAAAAATCATCATTCAAGTGAATCAAAGAAATCAGTGATAACTTGGAGGTAATCAGTGTTACATACACGAAATACCATTTGATATAGTGAATCAGTAAAATGAGTGATTACCTATGCGCAAAATCAATGATTATTTATGCGGAATTTAGTGATTACTTATGCGAATTAGTGGTAATTTTATAATATTTTAAGTGTAAATTTGAGTTTTCTTTGCTATTTTTGCAAATAACTTTTTGGACTGCTATTTTTATAAATATTGGATATTTTTCAACTACAAGTGCCAGAGCCCCTATTTTCATTATAAAGTAAGGAAAAACAAAGAAATCTTTTTACTCTCGTTTAGCAAAATGTAAAAAAGCTTTTAGAACGTAATAAATTATAAAAACATAAAATATTTTCTCATTTTTCTTTTTTATTTTCCATTAAATAAGGTGTTTTAAAAAAGTTACTATTTTTTGTCCACATAAAAAAGTTAGGTTCAAATCTCACCTTCACAATTATTTAAAGTAATTTTTTACCAGTCCAAATATGTTGGCTACTTTGAAAAAATGTTTTTCTTCAATTACTAATTTGCTACCGTTTTCAAAGAAAAAAATTACTACGGTTTTTCACTTTTCAGTTGGTTCTATGATAGATAGTCTAGTATTTCGTCCTTTCTTTCCCTTTTAATGATACAAGAGAAATAGAGAGATTTAAATCCGGAAAGATTCCATTAAATTTTGTCAAATAACCCATCATTAATAGGTTTAAAGATACCATTTCTTTAGGCAATGGTTTAAAGATGTGCTTCTCGAAGACATTAGTTTTGGATCTCGAAGCCTTTAGTTTAGTTTAAAAAAAAAGGTTTTTTTCTTCTTATTTACTAAAATTGATAATAATAATAGTAGTAAAAGAAATCCTTCCACTAAAATATGTCAATTAAACGATGTGGAAGTATATAGTAGGAGTGATTTCTTATTCTTTTTACTTACTAAATATATAATTATTGTAAAATAATGCACTTGATAGAGTTAAAAAAAGCCACTCCTTGTAATTACAATATTGAGGTTCCAATCCAATCCTTATCAAAATTCCCCTTCCTCTATTTATGGATTGATGAAAGCACAAATATATAATTCAAGAAAAAACTCTATGCTAGGGGCAAACAAAATCCCATATTGAGTAAGGTTCAGGGATGACCATGATTATACAATAAAAGAACAACATCTCCATTCGTATGAGGTTTTTTAGATCAAACCAAAAGTAAAGGTATGCAAGTCTAGACTCAAAGTGAACAATATCATACCAATATAAAAATTGTGGAGACTCGTTATCCCTAACAAGTGGTATTAGAGTCATGCCCTGGATTTAACTATGTGGATGAATTTCTCAGTGTTGAACAAAACAGTGAGCTTCAAAAACCTTATTTGTGGGGGAGCTCTATCCTTTGTTCGACGAGAGGATCACTACAAAAAAAATATAGTATTACCGGCGAAAAAATGGCAGAAATGGCGGCGATTTGGAATATGAAGAACTTTTTTAGTACATTTATGCGACTCCACCTCAATAAGATGTAACTTTAGATATGTCTATAATACTCTCTTGTCTTATAATTTTCCACATACTTATATTATCTATCATATATTCAATACTATCCGATCTTTAATTTTTCTTTAGAAGGAAAATTACTATCTTATGGATTGAATACGTGAAATTTGTTATATTTAACAGGAAAACAGGAAATTCAGCATTAGTAATTAATAATTATAACAAATTGCTCTCAGTAGTTATGCCGACGAAATTGTATATAAATAAGGGTTATGCCGGTGAATTTCGGGCTATGCCAGTAAAATATAGCATTTCACAGGCATATGCCTGCGAAATTGAATTTTTGCCGGCATATCCAATCTCGATGGTGCTTTTACCACGAAATGTCCTGGTGAAATATTTTCACCGAGAAAGGCTATGCCGGCGAAAATTTTCACCGGTAAAGCCCTATCTTTTTATAAAGGATTCTTGGGAGCAAACAAAGTCTCACATTGGTTAGATGAAAGGATGATCACGAGTATGAATGGAAAGAACAACATCTCCATGGTATGAGTCCTTTAGGGTAACACCAAAAGCACAGTCATGCGGGCCTAGACACAAAGTGGACAATATCATGTCAATGTAGAGATTGTGAGGGTTTGTTGTCTCCAATTAGTTGCATCAGAGCCATGCCCTGTATAGTCATGTGGATAGATTTCTGAATGCCGAACAAAAGTAGTGAGTTTTGAAGAGCTAATACGAGGAACAACTCAATAGGTGCACTCCGGAGACAAGGAGATGGGCTTGGATAGAGTGGATGAATTGATGTGAGATTCAGTAATCCTTTATTTGAGGAGAGGATTGTTGAGATCGAACAAACTCCCATATCAGATAGATCAAGGAATCATGCATCATGGATATAAGGAGAGGACACCATCTCTATTAATATGAGACCTTAATTGTCCCAACACTTTAATTAATCTATACATAAGTAATTGCATTCAAAATATCATATCAATATGGAGATTATGAACACAAATTTTATAAAACTATTTTTAAGAATCAAATAGGGCAAAATCCATAAAATCTTAAAAAAAAAACTATGTTTCTTTCAAATTTTATATTAAAATTTTCACTTTTAAAAACTTAGAGAGGCAATTTGGCCCCTACCTTAAACCTAAATCCGCCTCGCAAGAAAGTATAGCTTTCTACTATTTATTTAATGCATGCAAACTTGCATAATCTTCATCTTTAAACGAGTAAAATATATACATTCCAATACATCATCTCTTTTTTATACTTGATGAAAAGCTATTGTAATATTAAATCAAAGAGGCTCTTTCTCTCTATTAAGTAAAGATTAAATAGAAGGGGTCAATATTAGCTTTCAATGGATTTTCCTTGGATTCCTAATATTATTTTTTAATAAATGGGAAATCTCTTTAATCTCTCCACAATGGGTTGGTGGAATAAACTAGTAATATGTACACACTGTAAAATCCATTAGCTTTATGGGCTAAGTGCCATTCAACTTTCTCTTTAATCACAGAAATTAGGTCAACCTTATCATTCCCTTTTGCAATTTCAGGGTATTTTCTTTTCAACCACTAACACACATGCTTGTCAATATGAGAGGATGCTGACATTGATCAACTTTCCTTAAGTTGTTTTTGATAGTATGTTTTTGGGAAGGTTGGTTATATGGATATCTAAGTTTATATCAATATATAATCTCTCTCCTTTGCAATTATTATTCAATTTGAATACTAAAAAGTTAAAGAAACTATTTTTTTAATATATATATAATTGCGTTATGCCATGATATCATCCATTCAAAATGTTAATATATTATTTTTAGATATTACATCAAATAATAGGAGGGAGTTCAAACCTTCAATCCTTATAGAATGAAGTACTGATGCTTAAACTGATTGAACTATATAAATTAAATAATATTAATATTTAAATATATCTCCTAGTTTGAATTTAAAAAATGTTAAGTAAATGAGACTAATTACTTAGAATATCAACAAAATAACTCTCTTTCATGACAGTTTTCAATTTATGTCTATTTCATTCTCGAATTTTAAAAAATAAGGTCTATTTGATTCTTGAAACAGTTTTTCAACTATCGGTAAACTAATTATTTTCTTTACAATAATAACTGTAAAAATTAATATCCACACCAAATTGACATATATATTTCTCAAAACTCAGGAGTGAAATAGACACAAATTTAATATTTAGAGACCAAGTAGACACAAACCTCAAAACCCAGGGATAAAAAGATACTTTATCCTAAAAATTTGAAATTTAATAAAATGATTGAAATAGGTATAATTTAGTACAAAAAGAAGAACTATTTTTAGACAAAAAAATTGAAAATGTGACCAAATAAATGTACATAAATTTACAAAAATAGAGCATGCAATATATGAGTGGTTTAGAGAAAGGACAGTACTAAACTAAAAATGCATGGCAAACCTAAGTTGAATGGAAATGGAAGTCCTTGCTGGATTTGATTTGTTCAAATTGGGGTCTTTCTAGATTTCCACTAGCCTGGGTTTTAGTTTAGCTCCTGTTTTGTGCTCCTTTAGAACTTCTTTGGGTCAAATTTTTTACGCGGAGGATTGAAGGGCTAGTTTCACAAAACCCAACTTTATAATAATAATTATTATTTTTATTTCCAGTTGAAAATATAGTTTTTATCTTTAAAGTTTATTCTATGGGTAATTTGATTTGTTTAAATTTTTTAAATTTACATTTTAATCATTTGAGTTATATTAAGGTTTAGTGATGGATCTAAAAAGTTATGTTTAGGAGGTGTATATATTGATAATAATAATTTAAAATTCTATATATTCAATCTCATTAATTTTTATTTGATTAAAACTGTATGAGTAAATATTGATAAATTTCATTGGTTATATTGGAGACCTATTTGATTCAAACTAAGGGTGATGTATTTGAAGATAATAACTAAATAAAAAAAATAGTATTAGAAATATCAAATGAAGGTTCGTAAAAATAAAATAAAATAAATTTTAATTTTAATTATTTTATGAATTTAAAATCTATTTAAATTTTGATATATATTCAACTATTTTTTGTCAAATGAAATTTAATCAAATTAAAAAGCGATTTTTTTTATAAAATTTTTACTATATATTTTTTTTAAATGATATTAATTTGAGTTTATATAATTTATATTATCAGAAAGAAAATGTGTCACATCAATATAATCTTTAAAAATAAAAGGCTAATTATTAAATTAGAAAAAAGAAGCAAATCATGTGAACTCAAAATTATATTTTAACCTTAATTATTAAGGTCACTGAGTAACATGTTATATATATATATATATATATTTGGAGATATCATTGAAATACCATATTCTAACATATTAATTATTGAAATGTCATAATTTTTTAAAAAATACTCATATAACAGAGTTCAATAATTTATTGAACTAAAAAGGGTAAAAAACGAATAAATTCATTGAAAAATAATAATGATAAAAAAAAACATTTCAATAAATGGTTGATTATTGTTTATTGAACTAAAGGAAAAAAAAATCATAGAAAATAATAATAATAAATAATAATAAAATAGTTCAATAATTTATCGAACTACTATTTGAGTAATTTTAAAAAATTATGACATTTTAGTAATTAATATGCACAAATATGCTACTTTAGACAATTACGCTATATATTAATAGCTTGAATCCAAAAATTTTGTTGTATATTAATAATATTTCTCATTTTCAAAAAGGAATAAAAAATTAAAAATAACCAATCTTATGTATTTATTTCCTTTTGCATTTACCCATCTATAAAAGTACAAAGAAGAAAAATTTGATTAAACAACATGGGTAAACAAATATGAAAGATAAATTTAAATTCTACTTATCAATTTATGAATATAAATCTAAGGTCATTTTTTAACAAACAATTCAACAAAATCTAGCGTGACCTTAATTTTGAATGAATAAAAAGACCGTGTGAAATTGAGAATTGTATTTTTAAAAGAAATATGGATACGAGTTAAATTATTTGAATAGAAGAAATTATAGGTAGATTATTTCAATGTATAAAACTATTGGAATGATTGCAAACGTAACAGTTTTTTTATGAAATATTTATAAAAGTAACATGGTTTAATTTTTTTAATTTTATAAAAATAGTAAATTTTGAATTGTCAATTAATGATTAGTATTGAATTACATATTTTCATAATAAGTGAATCAATGATTCATACATTAATCAATATGTTCATCGTTGATTAATATAACAAAATTGCTATATTTACAAATAATTTTAACTTATGATATATTTACAAATATTGCATCAAAATCTGCAACCTAGTGAAATTTCCTAGAATACTTATGAAGTGTATCATAAAAGATTAATTAAACTGAAATTTTATTGGGTAGCAAAATTTTTGTAATATTTTTAAATATAACATTTTTAAAAAATTGAGAATATAACCTTTTTTTAACTATTTATAAATAGAACATTTTAAAAACAAATTAATCATTGTTTTCGATGTGATAAATCATTGATTGACTATAATAAATCATCGATGATCATTGATTTTTATGTGAATCATAATAACCATTAATTGACATGAGACATACCTAAAATCTGCTATATTTATAAATATTTTAATAATATATATTTAAATGCTACTTTTATAAATATTACAATATTTTTACTCGATTTAGAATCATCTCATTATTAAATAATATAGGTTTTTTTTTTCCTTTCAAAAATGGCATTTTATGAATAGATATTTTTTTAAAAAAAATAGTAAAAGTTATGAAATTTTCAAGAAAAGTATTCATTTCCCTCTTTGGCTCAAGGAAGCATGGAGCCCAACCTACATATGCCTTAAAAAAAAATACTAATTTGAAAATTATTTACTATTTTTAACAATATCTATTTAAAAAGTATCATCTAATGAAATTTCTCCGATATACACGCATAGGGAGATAGAAGGCACATTTTTATCACTACTACAAATACATAATTCGTTTTTAAAAATAATCATTTTCCAACTCATATGTAATATTATTAAGAATAAATTTAGATGGTCCATCTAAACATAGTTTGATTTATTATTTAGTTGAAGGTTGAGTTGGAGTTTTCATCTTTAATTTTATATAATATATATATTTTTTAAATTGATAAAAATGGCAAACATTTATAATGGCACAATGCAATACAAAGGACCTTGTTTGCTTGCGTAGTTTTGGGGCACAATCTCTTTCTTTCTCAAGTCTCCATCTTTATCTCTCTCACTCACAAAATATGTGTACATTGAGAAAAGGCCAAAAAAAGAGATAACTTTCAAACAATCACACAAACCCACTTTTAAGAGTGCTGACATAAAAAAGATGACTAAAATTAAACAAAGGGGATTTCTTGGAAAATGGTGTGCACACCAAACTTTTGCTTCCTAAGCCATAGAAGGTGCTTCCTAAGCCATAGAAGGTGTAATCTTATGTAATAATAAAATGATATATACGAATTTTGTGTGGATTTTCCAAAGTTAGGTTTATCCACTATTTAATACCATTTACCCTTTTATCTTCTTACTTAAGTTTCATTAATATATTGAGTAAACAAAACATTTCATTAATTTATTATTCTAAAAATATTGGATTAATTTATTGGAGGCATTTTGGTGTCGCTTTGCCTATGGATATTCGAGGAATATTTTATTTATCAAGTTTAAAATTTTATATTAGCTAAAATCATGATCACTTGATGAAATGTATAGTAATTTTATTTGAAATTATAAACTAATGTTTATTATAATAATATCTTGGTCTCTATAATAATGTAATAGTTTTGTTTAATTAAAAAATAATATAATTTATCATTTCAAATGTCAAAATATTTAAAATATCTTTTATTTACATTTGAGGAAAAAGTATTGATGGAGTGTTTCTCTCAAAAGTATTCTCATATAATAAAAAAAATACTTTTTTTTATATATATATAAATTTTAAAAATATTGATTTAGTACCATTAGCAGAACTTAACTAAGGTTACACTAATGGAATTCTTAGCAGAAACCAAACAATTTTATTTTAATACTTTTTTATAATTAAATTGATGAATTAATCATAAATTAAATTAAAATCTGCCCCCACCTTTTTTATCTTCCACTCCACTCTTTTCCTATCTCTTTGTGCTCTTAAATGTTCATCGCTGTTTCCATTTTTCTTCAATGTCTCTCTCTAATTATTAATAATCGTGTCTCTAAGAAAAAAAACGTGACCTCAGTCTCAACTAAAAAAATCTTAGGGGGGCTTCTCAATATTTATTTAATTCAGACGATTTATTATCACGTGTAATGCTAGAGGTATTTTTAATCTAATTGATATATTTCAACAAAATAAGTTTTATATGAATTTAATTAAAGGGTGGTTACAAATTAAAGTATTTATAAATTTACAGATTTTTTCCGTGTCAATAAGTGATTAGCAATGATCAATGTGGTTGTAGGTGAAATTTCATAACACGCAGAATTATACAATTTGGCAAGGATGTCTATGTTAAGCATATGTATTCAGTTTAACACTTATAAAAAGCGTTCTTATCATAATATGAGACAACGCATGAGAGAATGTCTAACATGATTAGGGAGTTGAAAGAAATTGGTCTCGTTCTGTCTGATGAGCAACAAGTTCAAGTTGCCATTTAATCCATTCCCCATAAGTGGGAGCACATGAAGGTGCATCTTACTTATGATGGGGGTATTAAGACCCTTAATGATGTTTCACGTCACCTAGAACTAGAGAAAGATCGCATTGGAGGCAACAAAGGTCTGATAATGTTAATGGTGATGTGTATATGCCTGGTCTTAGCTCCCATGGGAATAAGAGCCACAAGCGTAAACATCAACGAGGAAAGGTGGCAATAAGAAAAAGAAATACAACCAAGGTCAAAATGATAAAGGAAAGGGTTCTCAATTTTGTCCAAATAAGAACAAAGTGAAGGTTAAGTGCTATAACTGTAAGAAAATGGGTCATTATGCTTGTGAGTGTACTAAACCTAAGAAGTCAAGAACTTTTGATTCACATAAGATTCGTTCTTTTCGTGAAAGTTATTCCTATGTTTCCAGCTCCAATTTTTAACTGATTCTGATCCTTTGTGGAATGTAGACACGGGAGCCACAGGCCACATAGCAAAAGATCGTGGGCTATGTGCGAAATTTCGTCGAATTCCACAAGGTATAAAATGGTTATATGTAGGAAACAATGCAAAAGTACATGTAAGAAGGATTGGTTCCCGTAAATTGAACATGTGGAATGCGAGTACATTGTTTTTGCATGATGTGTTATATGCACCTGATATTTGACGAAACTTAATTTATGAAACTCTCCTTTAAGACTTGGTTTTACATTAATTATATCTTGTACTAAACTAAATCTTAGTTTGAACAACGTACACTATGGTTGTGCTGAAAACTCGTAATTACTACGTATTTATTAGTGGTAATACATCCAAAATAATTAAAATATGAGTTTAAATTGATTTAAATGCCCGTAATATTATTAATCATTGAATTTTATAAACGTAGGTGAAAACGGCGCTCAAATCAAACTTATAACAAAGAAATTAGAGCAAAAAAAAAATCATTCAAAACCAACCGAGAAATGACACTTGGCGCTTTGGCATTGCGAGCTAACGTCACACTGATGTCATCGTTATTTGGTTGGTAGCAAACGTTACAGCGATGTGTCACTCAACATATGGCGACACGTCGCTTGAGGTTATCTCCAGGGCAAGCGTCTCACCGCTTCACACGGCTTGCGACGCAGCTCGGCTGACGTTTGCGGCTCGTGACACAAAAAGGGAAGCGGTTGGCTTGGTGACGTGGCTCAGAGGCTCGACTGGTGGCTCTGGCAAATTAGATTGTAGATTTTATCCAATTTTATCTATTTTTAGCCTATTTAAAGCCTCGTTTGATTCCAATTTCACAATCCCTTCTTCCCCTATTTTTCTTAGGACTTTTAGATAGTTTTTAATATGTTTTCTAGCTAATTTTCTTATTTCAACTAGAGGATTATCGAGGTTTGATTTGTGACTTTGTGAGGTTTTGCTTTTAATTTTATTCTTATTTTCTCTTTATTCATGATTTCTCTTTGCATATTTTATTATTGATTAATTGTTGTGCATAATGGCCATATATTCAATTGTTAATTTATCATGTCGCTAGTTAGAATGTTAAATCCGTAATTGTTTTAATACAAGTAGCATATTAACGTAAATTGATTGGGGATATTTCTTTGATCATGTTAAGAGAACTTATGATCTAACTTAAATGAATCGGAATTGGGTTATTCTCTTCTTAATGTTGTTAAAGGGTTAAATCTTATTATCGTATTCTAAGGTCATCTGTTAATTAGGGAAATAGTCAATATGATCTTATCTTGGCTATTGAATAGTTAAGGAAGAACACTTATAAGTTGTTGATTGATTTTGGTGACTTCCAACCAAAATAGAGAAGAATTTAGGAATGCATGTTTATGAATCGATGATCAAATTATTGAACCATAATTGAGATTAAACCTTTAGTTGGAAGCCTTCATCTTCATCTTGATCTTTATTCTTTTTAATTTATTTTCTTTTTATTTTCAAAACTCAAACCCCTATCTTTATTAACTTTAATTTAATTACTCATTCTCTGTGAGACCAATTTTACTCACCACAACTATAAAAATTCTAAATTTCAAGAGTAAATATTTATTTTTGGTGTGGTTTCGACACCATCATGTGGTTATTTAATGAAAGCTTTATTATGTTGCATGTTATTGATATCATATCAATTAATTTAACTAGTTTTTCCCCTTATCACAATGCAAATATTGATATTACTATGTGGCATGCTAGATTAGGTCATATAGATCAACAAAGAATAGCTAGACTAAGTGAAGAGGGTTTGATAGACCACAATGAGCTTTCAAGATGGACCGAAATGGGAAATTTGGACCTAGATGAGCTTTTGAGATGGACCGAGATGAGCTTTCGAGATGGACCGAGTTGGGAATTTTGGATCGAGATCAGCTTATGAGATGAACAGATATGAGAATTTTGGATTGAGATCAACTTATGAGATGAACCGAGATGGGAATTTTGGACCAAGATTAGAATTTGAGAAATGAGATAGATGTGAGGGATGAGAGTCTAGTTGGAATGAAAATAAAATAAGAGTATTTTAATATTTTTATAGGGGTCATGAGGTCAATAAAATGAAAAGAGTGAGGGGTTGGTCAAAAGACTTTAGAATGAAAATTTAAAGGTTGTTTGAATAAATTTCCCTCGAAAAATACATAAAACAATTCTTTCTCAAATAAGTTCAAATTAATTAAATAATATATTATTAGTTTTCTTTAAATAATTAACTAATTAATTAAATCACATTTTTAATTTAATTGAACCAAAATGATAATTGGGTTTCATGTTAGTTCCTCAGCATTAGGCCTACACGCCATGACTATGGTTTGGGTCAATTTTTATCTCGATTAATTAATAGATCTATCAATAATTAATTACGTTTGGATTATCGTCCAGTATATCATATTTAATTTGAACAATTAAAATTAAATTTTCTAGTATAGTATATTTCAATACTATGATGAGTTAGCATGAGAATCTTATAGACCTGCAGAAAAGAAACTCAGATGATATTTAATTATGTAATTAAACTCTTATATTAACTCATTAAATATTTATTAATCTAAGGTAACTCCATTATAGACTCGTGATTTAACTCTCATTATTTTTCAGAGTACCTATTGTATCCATGGACATAATAATCACATATGATCTGCTTACATGAAATTACCGTTTTTCCATGTGATTACTTCTTATATCTAAGTATCATGAGTAATATCTCATGGTCTCATAATAAGCAAATATAAGAATATAAAGATGTCGGGCATCTAAATCTTCTCAAATCTATTGATTTCTTCCCATAATATTCCAATTAAGTTTTTGGGTAAATATCATTTCAGTTCTTGAACTTTTACCGCGTTTCATTTTCGTCCTTAAACTTTACGATTCATTCCATTTTAATCCTTCGGTCTGTGTTTTTCTATTTGGAACATTAACGGAGGGGTTACGTGACATGTAATTGATGATGTGACGTTATAAAAATATGCAGTAAAGTTAAATGACGTGGAAAATGAATATACAGTTAGGTTAATATCATCATTTTTCTTCTTCATTGCAATCTTAAACCTCACTGTATATTCATTTTTCACGTCATTTAACCACACTGTGTATTTATATAATGTCACATCATCAATTACATGCTCTTTAATCTCCCCGTTAGTGTCCCAGACGAGAAAAAACAGATAAAATGACTAAAATAGAATGAATCGTAAAGTTTAAAGACAAAAATATCAGTTTCAAAAGTTTAAATATGAAAATGAAACCTGAGTATAAATTCATGGATTAAAATAATATTTCACCCTAAATTTTTAGTGATTCGTTAGAAAAGTAAAAATTTATATTAATTAAAAAGTAGATTAACTCACTTTTCTTGTCTGCCACACATACAATTGCTTCAGCCATTCAAAATCTGAAAAGCCAATTCGAGAGAGAGAGAGAGAGATCGGAGAGAGAGAGAGAACCTGAATTTGGGGAAGGAGAGAGAAGTACAAAATATACAGAGTGTTACGGAATTGTACGATTCTCTTTGTGACGTTGTGGAATAGAACAATTACTTGCATTGCATGATATATCAATATGAGAAACTGCGTATTGTGTTTGTTCCCTTTTTTTTTTTATTAGTCTTTTACTACGTGTGTCGTACTCGTCGTACGTGATATTATTTTTATTATAAAAAATTAATATATTTTACTTTTTTTTTCTATGTTTTATAACCCCTTTTAGAAATTATTTATGTTTGAATAAATTCATGCGTAATTTTGAATTATTTTTTTATCATTTTAAATTTAGTATCACGTAATTCTATTTGAAATTTTAATTATCGTAGATTTTGCTATTTCAATGATTTATATGTGATTAATTATTTATTTTTCATTTCTATTTTTTTATTTTTAAATTTTATATTACCAAAACAAGTTAATAAACTTTTTGTTCCAAATAACTTTATTTCTTATTTTTTAGTCGATTTATTTATTTATAGTTTTAATTATAATTCAAGAAATTATATATTTTTTGAATTAATGGTGTATATGTATTTTTATTATTGAGGATTTCTGTTTGATTTAAACAAAATTATTTTTTATTTAAATATTATTAATTATATTAATGGATACAATTGTTTAAAAGTATTTATTTTGGGTAGTATCTTTAAAATAATAAAACTAAAGATAAAAAATGTAGAGTATAGATATATAATGTAGAAAAAAAATTACTCATAAATTATGTTAAGTAGTAGTTAAATATTTATGTATATTTTTTAAATGAAATGAATAATTATTTTTATGATCATTTAAAAAAATGGTATAGTAGTCTTAAAAAATGTAAAGATCATTTAATAGAAGGTGAAATATAAATATCTAATGACATGTTTAGTAATTTAGTGATTTGAAAAGGGTATATATTGACATGTATAATAATTTGAAAATTTGAAAATGGTATAGTAGTCTAAAAATGTTTCTCAAACAGCCCTCCTTCTATATATTAATGATAGTTTTAAGTGCAAAAAAAGGGGGTGGGGGGAATATTCGAATATTAAAAAAAATGTAATTATTTATAGAGAAATTTCACTTAGTAGTAAAAATTTTTGTGATATTTATAAATATATCATTATTTAAAATTATTTGTAAATATAGTAATTTTTAAGTGTTCATCATTGATTAGCATTGATTAATTTGTGAATCATGTGATCAACTTATTGTAAAAATATGTAATTCAATTATAATCATTGATTCACCTAATCAAAACTTGCTATATTTACAAATTTTTATAAGAGTTGATATTTTTATAAATATTACAGAAAAATTTGCTAGATTTGAAGAACTGCCATCCCTTATTTATATAGTATAATTTTTTTTTATAAAAAAGTTTATCAAAAGGATATACTGCTTCTATTCTAATAAATTATTGAAAATAAATGTATAATTAGTCTTTAATATTTGTTGTTTTAACTTTTTTTTTTAATTAAATAATTGTCATCTAATTGAGTTTTTAAAAGAGGCAATTATTGAAATAATATATTTTTACGTACTAATTATTGAAATACACAACTTTTTAAAAATTACTTAAATAGTTGTTCAATAAATAATTGAACTAAAAAGGGAAAAAATAAACTCATTAAAAAATAATCAATAATAAATAAATAATTGGTAATCATTTATTGAACTAAAAAATCTAAAAACCAACAAATTCATTGAAAATAATAATGACAAATGAAAAAATACTTCAATATTTTATTGAACTATTATTTGAGTAATTTTTAAAAAGTTATGATATTTCAGTAATTAATATGTAGAATTATGCTATTTGAGATAAATTCTATTTTTAAAAATTAAAACTCTAATTTTATTATAAATTAATGGTTTCAAATAGTATATATATGCATTCTAATTATTGAACTGTCAAAATTTTTTAAAATTACTCAAATAGTGGTTCAATAATTTATTGAACTTTTTTTCACGATTATTTTTATTTTTAAGGGTAAACTGAAAATAATACCCTAGTGGTTTTGGTCAAATGCATGAACAACCCTCTAGTTTAAAAATGGCTAATCACACTGTAACGTCCCGTATTTTTCGGTAAGTTGAATAAATAAATATTATTTTATTTTTAATATTTATTGGAAATTTTTAGATAAGTTTTGATATTTATATTTAATTATTCTCTTTCAAATATTTACTTTATCATTTATTGGAGATAAATGAAAAAGAAAAAAGAAACGTGAATAAGGAAAAAAGAAGGAAAAAGGGAAAAGAGAATTTCGTCTGTTATGCTCATTCACGTGAAAGACAGTACAGAGAAGGTAGGGTTCTCTTCTTCTTCTTCTTCTTCCTTGAAACTTATGGTGTCTAAATTGAAAGAGTCATTGATCAAGATTTTCTAATTTCTTCATGATTTTAGGTGTGAATTGTTGTAGTTTTCTTTCGATAAAGGTTGGATAGAGATCGGTAGAGTTTCCTGTGGGATCGATATGGCAACCCTAGAGGGGGGTGAATAGAGTTTTAGGTTAATTTAAAAACTTTTTCGATTATGGTTTCTAATTAACAAGTTAATTAGACTTTTTAAGCTCAATCAATTAAAATGAATTTTATACTAAAATTCCCTCTAACAAAATATATTGGTTTTTAATAAAACATAGGAAATATTTGATTATAAACAAATTCTAACAATCAATTATGCTTCAATAAATTCTACCAACAAATATGTGAAGCATCAATTTAATTTCCAATTATTGGAATTAATGATCCCTAATAAAAATGCACAATTAATATTTAGCAATAATATTAGTGCAATAAAATTAAAGATGATAGGGTTAGAGAATGACACCAAATATATAGTGGTTCGGCCAAATCCGGCCTAGTCCACTCCTCGAGCGCCTCTCGGGAATTTATTATCTTTTCCGGGAGCAAAGTATAACCCAATCCTTTTGCAGGATCAAGATCAAACCCGACTCTTTTACACGGGATCAAAGTCAAACCCAAACCGTTCTTTTTCCAGGATCAAGAACGAACCCGATCCTTTTACCGGGAGCAAGATCAAACCCAAAACCGTTCCTATTTACGGGGTAGGAAACCGACCCAAGTGTGAATTATAAATTCTTCACACAATTACAAATCTCTCAAAAGATTGAATATGAAAATCAAAGCTCACAAATAATACAAGGCTCTCAAATAGCCAAATAAATCACTCAAGATAGATCCAAAATAATATAAAAAATAGGTTGAAAGCACTTCAACAATGGAGATCAAAATCAGATTTTTCTTGCTAATTTTTGCACTGATTTTCGACCATTTGAAGAGAGGAAGAAGCAATTTTCCGTTGGTGCCACGTGTCAAGATCTCGTTGACTGAGGAATTCCTAATTTCAAATTAAAATAATAAATCATCAAATCTCACAGGCAGCAGGGGCATTTGGGCAGCAGACCGTTGTGATTGGAGATGAAAATCGGTCAGCAAGGAGAATAAATAAGAGGTCAGAATATGGAAGGGATTTGCCAAAAGATTAGGCGCTAAGGCGTCATTTCAATACATCTGGAAAAAAAAGCTGGCATTGGAAACAAGCAGGACGCGTGTCGACAGTCGGATGGATGAAGCAACTGAGTGTGGCTTACGTCAGCAGCAGCAGGTCGCGTCAGGTGGCTTCTCGTGGAGCGTCGGATGGATTAGCCTTTTCAATTGGACGACAACGGTTTTTCAGCTTCTTTTTATTTTTATTTTTATTTGAATTTCCGATTTATATATTAATTCCATTGACGGAACTGATCCGTTAGATCCCTCATATATACTATATATATATATTTAAAATCCAAATTTCTTTTCTTGATAACTTCTTCGTTTTAGCTCGGAATTGGACGATTCAAATTGCACCGTACTCGTTATTTTCCACTCTACAAAACACAACACTAAAATACTAAAATTGATTAGTATTAAGTGTTTGTTATCATCAAAACATAATCAAGTGAGATTAAATGGCCCAAAAAGCCAACATTTTCATCACGAATCGGGTTCAAGGTAAGGATATTTTTCTTCTTCTAATTTCTGGAAATTAAGAGTATTGGATTCAAAACCAATTAAAGATTTCTTAATTTCCCAACTATTGTTTCCAAAACCCACTTTTCTTTCAAACCCTAGAAACCCTAATCTTTTCTCTTTTTGAAAAACATCCTACCAAGTCAATTGTAACAGCCCGAAAAATCCCAAAATACAAATAAACCAATAATCCACAGCGGAAGCAATTTAAAGATTGACATCAAGTCCATTTATTGAAAAATCAAATTCAATAACATATTTAAACCGATCGGTTTACTTAAAAACTTAAAACATCAAACAACTCAAAGTTTTGAAATTCTCAAATCAAAGTAAAATCGTTATACTTGTGTAAATCAAAACAAAACATGAACACAAGAATTTATTCCCAATCAAATAACAAAAAATAAAAGCTATGCCGGCATTGCAAATCCACGCCAACCGATCACTACCTCGAACCACATCAGCCACCGAGCTTCTTCTTCCCTTTACCTGAAAAAAAAAGTTGTAGCATCATGAGGCTACACCCAATGAGTAGAAAAGAGTTAAAAAATAAAATAATGCCACGAGAGACTTTTCTAAGACTTTAAGTCCATAATCGGCCTCACCGACTTCCAAAAATTCATTTTCTCCCAAACACACAGAGTCTACCATAAAAATCAAATTGTCTCTAAATCCGCATATTTAAAGGAAACTCTCTCGAAACAGTTTTAAACATTCTTCTCTCAATTTAAAACTTTTCGATTCAAGATCTCCACTAATACCTCTAATCTCCTCTTTGTCGCCAAACAAAGAGAGACTACGCTCATTAAGGAATTTAAACACACTTTTTCATAATTTAAATCCTTAAGAAAAAATATTCTTTTCCATTGTACGGATGGAATGAACCTGCCTCGTTAAGTGCTATAGAGTTGTGCACAACTAAATAATCTCCCTTAACGGCAAATATTCTTCATTAAGCATGGCCGTGCCTAATGCGAACCTACTACCATATTACCCGAGGTATTTAAGTAATATGATCCTACAACATCTCTACCCAAGATGCTCAAAAAGCCTAAGCTTACTTTTCTCAAAAACACCCTTTTTAGGCCAAATTTCCCTGAGAATAAATTCTGGAAAATTTACCTTTAAATCATTCTAAAATGACCAAAAATCACCCAACATATCACTTTTGGGTCACTTCCAACAACTCCCAATGGTTTACAAGTCTAGAAGTGAAACTAGCCTAAACTAGTGTAGTTTCGCTTCTTTTTCGGACTCTCTAAATCTACTATTTTTCTATCTAAATTTTTGCGGCATAACGGCTGTAAATAATCGTCCAAAAAAGCCCCTGCACATATAAAAACTCACCACAATCGATTTAGAGACCAAAAAATGAAATACTAACCACCTAGCCTAGTGGGCACTAAACTTTCATATAAGGCACATATGTCCAGCAATGTATTTCACCTCAAAACACCCTAAAATATGCTTCAAACACCCAAAAACATTATAGAAAATTTGAAGTTTCAGTTTCTCAATCAATCAATATCGATAGGCAAAATATAGCATGATTTAAACCAATTTTAAACACACTTCAACTCCAATTTATAACTTCTTTAAAACAGCCCCTAAACCTCTTTATCATACTTTTAATCACCAAATATCATGCTTAAAATTTCAGATGTTAACTCATAGAGAAAAAGAAAAATACAAACATGATAATATTTAGTTCTTAACTAGTTTCTACTCACCTTTAAACTAAGTTTTCCAACAAAATGACTTCCTTCCAAAGTAGTTTCAAGAACCTGAAAAGGCACTTAATCTACTCAAAACATATCCTAAAATACCTAAAAGTATAAAGGAAAAATACCACAAAACAATGCATGAAACGCCGGCCAAAATAGACGCAAGAACAGCCCCTAATGGGGCTGCCCTTGCCACGGCAGCAGCGACACGGCGGCCCCTCGTGGCTTCTCGATGTGTCATTTGGCGATTCCTTGATCGGTATGGTTTTTCCCAAAAGGATAGGGTTTTCTAAGGTTTTGTTATTTTTTAAAATAAAGATGAGGAAAACTTGAAAAAAGTGAAGAAACAATTTCTTTTTTAGGTGGGTTTTAAATTCAAGAACAGAGAGAAATTTGTAGATTAGAAAAGAGGAATCCCCCTTACCTTGAAATTGCTCTTGAAAAGAGACCTTCAACTTCCTTCCCAATCTCCACCACCACAACCAAAACCTTAAAGAAAAAGAAAAGAAAAGAAATCGATTAGAAACCTTTCTGGGATCTCCAATCGACAACGATCACGAAGAAGAAGAAGAAGAACTGTCCTACCTTTTGTCTCTGCCTCTTGTTTTCACGTGAAGGAGGAGAATAGACCAAAACCCCTTTTCTTTCTTTTCCTTCCCTTACTTTCACGTTTTCTTTTTTTCATTTTTTTTTTTCATTTTTTTAAAATAATTTATCTCCAATAAATGACAAATAATAATTATTCATAAATCCTGAAAAATTAATTAGATATAAATACCAAACTTATCCAAGAATTCCCAATAAATATTAGGGTAAAGTACCCTTTTGGTCCCTGAGTTTTGAAGGTTGTGTCTATGTGGTCCCTGAGTTTTAATTTTGTGTCTACTTGGTCCCTCACTTTTTGAAAACAGGTCTATGTGGTCCCTACCGTTAGTTTTCCATCCACTACCATAACAGAAATCTGATTGTATAATTTTTATTTTATTTTATAATATTATTAACGCTGACATGGCTGAAAATAATCATATTTTATGAATGATGTGTCAATAAAATATTTTCCTATTATTATTTTTTGTTTATGTGATAATTGCTAAATTAAACCAAAAAAAGTTATTTAATTTTTTTTTTGGAAAGAAAATTAAATTATTTACTTAAAACATATTAAAACGAAAAATCAAATTTTAATCATCCTTCTCATATCTGGAAAAAAAAAACAAAATCCTCTTCTACTGCTTAAATCTAGAGGAAAAAAATCACCAATTCTTGTTCTTAGATCTAAGAAACTCATCTATTTTTATCTTATCAGATCTGAAAAATTCATATCTTATCCAAATCAGATCTGAAAAAACCTCATCCCTTTCCCACCTCGGATGACGCACGCAAGGGTTTCTGCCAGGTTCATCGGCCTTGGCGAGTTCTACGATGATTTGTCTACCGCAAGGGTTTCTATGACGATTTATGGTGGGAGATTCGCGGTGGGGGTGGGGTATTTGACGATTTTTTCTTCCTCCTTTCTCAAATTGGATAGCGACGGAGTTGTAGCTTTGAAAAAGATGGAAGGTTGAGATGCATTTAGAATTGAGTAAAAGAGAATGGTCGGTTAAGTTTATACAAATCTGAGATGATTGGATCTTAGGGAAAAAAAAAGTATAAGCAAGAAGATTTAAAAATTATTTTGGTTTTGATTTTTGTAAATGTTCTTAGAATAAACTACAGAGGAAGAGTAAGAAAAAAATCCTCATCTATTTTAGATCTTGTTTTATTAAATTTTCCTTGTTCCATTCAATTTTAAGTTTATTAGTCTTGTTATTTGATTTTAAGAAAATCAAATATTTGGATTTAACGAAGAAAAAACCAAATAAAAAACATAGAAAAATAAAAGTTTAACAGGTCAGCAATAAAATAGTGTTATTTTAGCCACATCAGCATTAAAATGTAATATAATAAAATAAAAAATATACAATCGACCTTCATTACTTGGTGGATGGAAAACTAACGGTAAGGACCACATAAACCTGTTTTTAAAAAGTGGGGGACCAAGTAGACACAAAATTAAAACTCAGGGACCAGATAGACACAACCTTCAAAACTCAGGGACCAAAATGGTACTTTACCCTAAATATTAAAAAGAAATTAATATTTATGTATTTGAAGCTTACTTAAAAACACGGGACGTTACATCAATCTACCACCAAACGACACGCCGCAAGACACCTGATGTGAATCATAATAGGTTAAATAGTTTAGGTTTATTTATGAGTTGTTATTAGAGAATTAGTTTAGTTTAATGTAATTAATTAGTATTAGTTCTAGTTACTTTAGGTTAAATTTAGGGTTTTCATTGTAAGGCTATATATAGCCATCTTAGGTTCATTTGTAGAGAGATCTTATCTTGTATGCAATTTGAATATCAATCAAATAGAGAGAGTTTTCTCCTCTTTAGGGTTTTAACCCATTGTTCTTTGGGATGGATTTCCCAATCAAGCATGAATTTGCTTGTTGAGGCCGTGGACTCGGCCTCGCCCCACATCAATTGGTATTAGAGCCTCGCCATTCCGGGAGGTCCGATTCATTGAGGTGGTCGGAGTTGAAGAATCAGAATCGGAGGTGGATTCAGCCGGTTTGTTCTTCGTTCCAAGTGCTCATTCTATTTATTCTATCATCTAGTCGATCCCCATCGTTTTTCTTCTCTAGTCTATAGAGTTCCATACTAGTTCAAAAAAAAAATAGTACCTTGATCAACAAATCATCCCTACCCATTTCTCATCTCTTTTTTTCTTGTTCCATTTAATTCCAAAAAAAAAAAAAAACGAAACAACCATTCTTTTCTTCCACCCAATTATGGCAGAAGTTTATTTTAGTTCAAAAAAATATACTCAAACCTATCCCAAACTCGGAATTCCTAGCTGATGGATTCCTTAATTTGGAGGCATTCTTGTATTGGATTCAAACGGTCGATGATTTTTTTGATTTTACAGAGGTTCAAAGAGATGAACAAGAATTTCTAGTTGCTAGAAAACTTAGGGGTTTTGCAAAGTATTGGTGGGAGAGATTTCAAAACCAAAGACTTTATCAAGGCAAGAAAGAAATTATGACCTGGAAAAAAATGAGAGTCATATTGTTTGATAGGTTCTATCAATTTGAAGAAGTGAAGATGAAGATGATGAAATCTGGGCAGATTATTCAAGAGATGGTGACTTTTATCTTCAATCAAGCAAGATATTGACGGCGAGAATGAAGAAAATGAAATCGAAGTTTATGGCACTGGTGAAGCAATCGATGAAGAAGAAAAGCGGGTTTGGGATGAAGAAATTACCAAAAGAATAAGCCGTCGATGATGGCGCCAACTTTTTCGATCTCGGCGGCAGGTGGCGTAAACGAACACCAAAAGAAGAAGCAACAATTGACTTAGCCGAGTGATAGTGATAATCTTGGAGGAGCCGTCAAGACAGGAAAATGGATTGGAATGTGATCGGATCAAAAAAGAAAAAAAAGATGTTCAAGGATACACGGTATTACTGCCTTATCCAATTCTCTATCCCTTTGCTTCAACGTGACCTTAATTCCAAATGCCTTAATTTCATTTTTAAATCCAAGACATTCATCTCCCATCTTAGAAAATGGGCCTCACTTTTCTTGTTCCTTTCAGCCCAATCTTATCCCACTACATAATCCATTATCAACACTTATCTTAAACAAAGTGGGCAATAATTTTTCTTTCACCATGAAGCCCCACTTTTTAACTTCTTGTTCAGAAGCAACCATTTTCATACATACTCCCTTCACCAAGTCCAAACTTATTTTCACATGATATGGGCCTACGACATTTCTCCTACCAACACCTAATTGGACTCAATTTAACCCATGACCTATATGAACCCATTTCTTATTCACCCATTCACAAAATTCCAATTTAACCATTCCATTACCCACCTATTCCTAAGCCCAATTTCTTTCTTACCCACCAACTCCAATTCCACCAAAGCCCAATTTCACATTTAATTTTATGACCCATTTCTTGTTGACCCAATTAAGAAAAATGAAACATTTTCCATTTACTTCCCGATTTTAATTTCAGGCGGGTTCAACGACATCCGAGTCCATGGATTTTATTATTTGCATCTTTCTTTTGGTCCATTACTTTGGTGCCACTTTGGATTTAGGGAAGAAGTACGTCGCGATTCTCAGTTGGTGTTTTATAGCCCAGGGAACCAGAACTAGGTCGAGTTCATTTTTGTTGTGGTATATGATGTGAATCATAATAGGTTAAATAGTTTAGGTTTATTTATTAGTTATTATTAGAGAATTAGTTGTTTTAATGTAATTAATTAGTATTAGTTCTAGTTACTTTAGGTTAAATTTAGGGTTTTTCTTTGTAACTATATATAGCCATCTTAGTTCAATTGTAGAGAGATCTTATCTTGTATGCATTTTGAATATCAATCAAATAGAGTTTTCTCCTCTTTAGGGTTTTAACCTGCTCTTTGGGATGATTTCCCAATCAAGCATGGATTTGCTTGTTGGGCGTGGACTCGTCTCGCCCCTCATCACCACCGCCAGGCGTCGTGCCCTGGTTCGTAACGGCTGACCGCAAGGCTCTACAGTATGGCAATAATAAGCGTCCTCGGTTTCTCCCGCTTCGTTTTAGGTAGCCGTTTGTGATGTATTTTTCCCTTATTATGGTTTGTAGTTTGGACTATAAATTAAGTGTTTTAAGTGCCGTTTCAGGTTCTTAAAATACGTAGGAAAAGGTAGTTCAAGTGTTGCGGAAATCAAGTCGAAAGGTGAGTTAGAACTTGTTAAGATTAGAATAATTCTATTTTTGTGTTTACTTTACTTTAAAAGTTTAATATCTAATTTTTGGGCATGAAATTGGATAGTTATATGTATGCTAATGAGGTTATCGGGCTGTTTATATTAATATGAGCATATGGATCAAAGAAAATGAAAATTGGAGCTAAGTATGCCTAGTTTTTTACTATCGATATCGAGTTATATCTAAACTGAATTCCTATGTTTGAATGATTATTTTGGATGTTTAATTATATTTTGGGTGTTTTAAAGTGAATAAACCTTGCTGATTATGTATGCCATGGTTGAAAGATTAGTGCCCATTAAGTCGATAAATTAAGCCTAGGTGGTTAGATAATCGATATTATGATCTCTGAATCGTTTGTGGCTATTTCCAAATGTATAGGGGCGTTTTGGGAGTGAATTTATAGCCGTTATGCTGCTAAAAATTAGATAGAAAGTTATTAGTTTTAGAATGTCCGAAAAATGAGCGAAACTACACAAGTTTAAGCTGGTTTCGTTTCTAGATTTATAAATTATTAGGAGTTTTAGGAAAAGACCCCAAAGTGGTATTTTGGGTGATTTTGGGACATTTTAGAGTGGTTTAAAGGTGAATTTTCCAGAATTTAAAATTAAGAAATTTGGCCTAAAAAGTGTTTTGTGAAAATTAGCTTGTTTTTTGGGCGTAATGGGAGTGATGTTGTAGGATCGTATTACTTTAATACCTGGGTAATATGGTAGTAGGTTTGCATTAAGCAAGACCTGCTTAATGAAGAGTATTACCGTTAGGGGGATTATTTAGTTGTGCACAACTTAATAACACTTAAGCTGGGATAAGTTCATTCCATCCGTGACAATGGAAAGAATATTTCTCATAAGGATTTAAATTGTAAAAAAGAGTGTTTAAATTCCTTAATGAGCGTAGTCACTCTAATGAGTGTAGTCTCTCTATGTTTGTGGACAAAGAGGAGATTAAAGGTATTAGCGGGAAATTTTAATCGAAAAGTTTTGAATTGGAAAGTATTGTTTTAAAATTGCTTCGAGTGTTTTATCTTCTGAATTTGCATATTATGAGATGTTTTGGGAATGTTGTGATAGGTCCAGGGTGTTGGAATGAGAGAACATCTTGGGAGTCTTGGAGCCGACTATGGACTTAAAGTCTTAGAAAACCTCTCATGGCGTTATTCTTTTTTAACATTATTCTACTCATTTAGCCTTTGATTGCCACCATATTTTTTCGGTGTAAAGGAAAGAAGAAACTTGGTGCTAATGATGTTCGAGGTGGGTGATCTACAGCATGGATTCCTACTACTAATTCATTTTGTTTTCTTTATCTTTTGGGGAAAAACATACTGTGATTAATGTTTTGTTTTATTTTAAATAAGTAATGGTTAAATTTTTTATTTGAGAATTCTTAGGTGATAGTTTTGGATTGTCTTTCTTTCAATGTTATAAGTAAAACCATCGATTGAGAACTTGTTCCTGAATTTGATTTTCAATAAATGACTTGTGTCAAGTATTTAAATGCTTCCATTTGTTGTTATGTATCTTTCTATGTGTTTTGGGATTTTGAGTTGTTCACACACTGGATTTCAATTCAAATGATTCAATATGTTTTGGAATTCTTATTTCTCATTATTACCTTTTTAAAACTTCTCAATCATCAGTAGCACTATTACTAGGAAAAAAAAATACTGGCGATGACATACGCACAACATGTTGGGAAAATAGGCAAGCTACACGTCGCTTCCTTTATCTCGGACGCCATCCGCGCCAACTGCCCACACAGCTAGCTGCGTAACTTATGGCTTTGTGCTGCTCTAGGGCTGAAATGGGACGCTGGATCCTCTTAACGGCTAGCTTAAACCGCTTCAGGAGATATTATTTGATTTTTCTACATGATTTTATCTATTTTTTGGCTATTTAAAGCCCATTTACTCCCAATTTCCGAATTCCTTCTTCCCTTATTTTTCTTAGGTCTCTTAGATAGTTTTTAATATGTTTTCTAGCTAAATTCTTTATTCCAACTAGAGACTAAATCGAAGTTTGGTTTATTTTAGTTTTTGAGATCTGTTCTTAATTGTTCTTCTAATTCACTCTATTTGTGATTTCTCTTTGCATATTTATTATCAATTTGATGTTTACTCAAATAGGATCCTTTATTCAAGTGTTAGTTTGATAATTAGTCAATTAGAATGTTTAAATCCATAATTGTTTAATTGTTCTATTCTTAGTGACAAAATAGCATGAATTGATTAGGAAACTTTTTAGTTTATGTTATGAGAAATTTTGATC